>OW240912.1:110451815-110642521 GCA_933207985.1 Pelobates cultripes | reverse complement strand
AGAGAGATGGGGAGGGGGAGACAGAGAGGGAAGAATGAGACACGGGGAGAAAGAGGGGAATAGAGAGATGGGGAGGGGGAGAAAGAGACAGAGAGGGAAGAATGAGACACGGGGAGAAAGAGGGGGAATAGAGAGTTGGGGGAGGGGGGAGAAAGAGACAGAGAGGGAAGAATGAGACACGGGGAGAAAGAGGGGGAATAGAGAGTTGGGGGAGGGGGGAGAAAGAGAGGGAAGAATGCCCCCCCTCCCCTGTCCGCAGGCACCGTGCGGGCAGGGGAGGAAGAGAGGACCTGGGAGCTCACCCTGCAGCTCCTCTGGGTCCTTCTTGCGCGAGCACAGAGCGTTGCAGCGGTTACCATGGCAACGTTACTGCTCTTGCGAGAGTCAACTCTAGCCCTGGAGCTACGGGCTAGAGTTCACTCTCAACACTGTAACCCCATGGATTCCTGGTGGTCGCAGTGGTGAGAGTGAACTCTAGCCCCATAAACACACTGCCCCCACACACACACCATACACATTCACACACTGCCCCCATACACATTTACACACATTGCCTCACACACACACATACACTGCCCACCCATATACACACAGACCCCCATACACAGCCCCCCCATACTAACATTGCCACACACATACACTGCCCACACACCCTACACATTCACACACTACACCCCCACACACACACTGAACCTTTCACACACATTGCACCACTGCTCCTATTCCCTACTACAGCCTCATATCCCAGCAGACCCCAGGTAAGTTGTCAAACTGTTCTTAAACAGTTTGACTACTTACTCTGGAGCAGTAGTGGTTATTGTGCATGGATTATTTCTTTAAATAATCTACAAGTGCCCCAGTAGCCAGCCAGCCAACCCACAGGCTGGCCAGTAGCCAGCCAGTTAGCCAGCCCACAGGCTGGCCAGTAGCCAGCCAGTTAGCCAGCCCACAGGCCAGTAGCCAGCCCACAGGCCTACAGCAAGCCACAGGCTTACAGCCAGCAAGCCATAGCCTGCCAGCCGCAGTCAGCAAGCCCACAGCCTGCCGGCACTAGCCAGCAAGCCCACAGCCTGCCAGCCGCAGCCAGCAAGCCCACAGACTGCCAGCCAGCAACAGTAATTAAGGTAAGAGGAGCCAACTTGGCTTAGGTATCAGCGAGCTATGTTGTGTTGCTATATTGTGAATAGGAACCAGAGTGTTGGAGAGACCACCCTCCAGGCCCCATTAGACTCTAGCCTCTGCTAGAAATCCCCTCCATGGCCCATTAGCCCTCAATTGTAGTTTCTACTGGGGCCTGGAGGCGACTGTTTCCAGCAGGGGATATCTAATGGGCGCTGAGATGGCCTCTGTTAGAAAGACCCCCTTCCAAGCCTTTTAGACTCCATTGTAGTCTCTAATGGGGCTTGGAGGGGATTCTTTCTAACACACCCTCTAAAGGGCACTGAGATAGCCTCCGCTAGAAAGACCCCCCTCCATGGCCCATTAGCCCTCAATTGTAGTCTCTACTGGGGCCTCGAAGGGCTTATTGCCCTTTTGTTCCTTGTGTCGAAAGATTGTGTACGGTGTGGCTGGAGGCGGGACAAGGGTGGCGCTTGCTGCAGAGTATGGGTGGGGCCTGTAAGGGGGCCCTTGATTTATTTTGCCCGGGGGCCCTGAGGGTTCTCAGTCCGCCCCTGATTGTGTCTCATAAACTTGGGGCTTCATCTTTTGTTGTCTCAAATCCCTGGTCCTTATACCAGGTGAGTTATTAGTATTCCCTGATCAGTTGGTGTATTTGGTCCTGTTTTTATTAGTTCAGCCATATATAATCTCCTCAGATGTTGTTTTAAATGAAACGCTTTATTTATTACACTTTTTTTTCTTTTCTTTTGAAACATACAGTTCTATTTATTCCCTAATTTGTTTGTGTTTTTTCTTATTATTATTTTAGTTGTGTTTTTTTTTTTTGTTTTTTTTTTGCTTTTTCTGCTTTTAGGATTCCAAAGAATCCAGTTTGGTTTTATATCAGTTGTCTTTTCATATTATAGGAGTTTCTGTTAATACCGCATATTTGTCTTCCATGTATATCTGTGTCATGTGAGAATTATCTTAGGCTTTACGTTTCTTGATCTAACTATTATTACATGTAGATTTCCAGCTTCTAAATGTCTCAATGTCATCCTCTTCTTGTTGCAGAATATATATTATTATTTCTACCTATATTGTTATAGCAATACGTATCGTTTGTTTGCTCAGATTAATATCACTCCCTATGGTGCACCATCTTTCACAGCAACGTACACATGTACATTAACAAATGAGAAAGCGAAAACAGTACAATATATATTTAGACAGCACGTGCAAAAGAAAAGGTAATCTCTGCCTGTCAGACTAAATTCTAGCATTTTCATGCAAAGTACACAGTGAGGTGGTATGTGAGTTTACATAAAATGTAAAGGAGATAATGGGACATGAGACAAAACATAGCAGGGATTAATTCAAAGCTACAAGATGTTAGTCAGAAAAGAGTCTAAAACTGACAATAGGTTGGATTCTGCAATAAAATGGTATATTACGAAACAACATAACTGACAGTAGACTGTAAGCTTGTTTGAGCAAGGTTCTCACCAACCTATTGATCCTGTAACATTTTGTAATTGTCTATTTTTTTTTATTTATATCATTTTATAATATTTAAAGTACTGTGGAATAATGCTGAGATGTATGCACATATTCACTGTCACACACATTGTAAAACACATACTCACACAGTATGAAACACATGCAGATACACAGATATACACACTGACACACATGCAGATACAGAGATACACACACTGATTACATACAGATACACAGATATACACACTAACACAAACACACATACTGATAACATACCAATACATACACTGACACATATACAAACACACATAGACACAACCTGACAAACGTGCAGAAACAAATAAATAAATACAGGTGATACTCTAAAAATTAGAATATCGTGCAAAAGTTAATTTATTTCGGTAATGCAATGTAAAAGGGGGAACTAATATATTAGTTAGACGCATTACATGCAAAGCAAGATAGTTTAAGCCGTGATTTGTCATAAGTGCGATGATTATGGCTTACAGTTCATGAAAACCCCAAATCCAAATCTCAGTAAATTAGAATATTGTGAAAAGGTGCAATATTCTAGGCTCACAGTGTCCCACTCTAATCAGCTAAGTAAGCCATGACACCTGGAAAGGGTTTCTGACCCATTAAATTGTCTCTCAGTTTGGTTCAGTAGGAATCACAATCATGGGGAAGACTACTGACCTGACAGTTTTGCAGAAAACCATCATTGACACCCTCCAGTCTTTGAGGGAAAGCCTCAAAAGGTAATTGTGAAGGAAGTTGGATGTTCCCAAAGTGCTGTATCAAAGCACATTAATAGAAAGTTATGTGGAAGGGAAAAGTGTGGAAGAAAAGGGTGCACAAGCAGCAGGGATGACCACAGCCTGGAGAGGATTGTCAGGAAAAGGTTATTCAAAAGTGTTGGGGACTTTCACAAGGAGTGGACTGAGGCTGGAGTCACTGCATCAAGAGCCACCACACACAGACGGATCCTGGACATGGGCTTCAGATGTCGTATTCGTCTTGTCAAGCCACTCCTGAACAACAAACAACGTCAGAAGCATCTTACCTGGGCTAAAGAAAAACAGACCTGGTCTGTTGCTCAGTGGTCCAAAGTCCTCTTTTCTGATGAGAGGAATTTTTGCATCTCATTTGGAAACCAAGGACCCAGAGTCTGGAGGAAGAATGGAGAGGCACACACTGCAAGATGCTTGAAGTCCAGTGTGAAGTTTCCACAGTCTGTGTTGATTTGGGGAGCCATGTCATCTGCTGGTGTTGGTCCACTGTGCTTCATTAAGTCCGGGGTCAACGCAGCCGTCTACCAGGAGATTTTAGAGCACTTCATGCTTCCTTCCACAGACAAGCTTTATGGGGATGCTGACTTCATTTTCCTGCAGGACTTGGCCCCTGCCCACACTGCCAAAAGCACCAAAGCCTGCTTCAATGACCGTGGGATTATTGTGCTTGATTGGCCAGCAAACTCGCCTGACCTGAACCCTATAGAATATCTATGGGGCATTGTCAAGAGAAAGATGAGAGACATGAGACCGAACAATGCAGAATTGCTGAAGGCCGCTATTGAAGCATCCTGGTCTTCCATAGCACCTCAGCAGTGCCACAGGCTGATAGCTTCCATGCAGTGCTGCATTGAGGCAGTAATTGCTGCAAAAGGGGCCCAAACCAAGTGTGGCGGAACAGACCTCGCCACGTGTTTTTGGAGGGGGCTGCTTGCCCACCTCCTACCTTCTGACTATGGCCCTGGGATATATGGCATTTGTAAACACTATTTGTGCCCTGTGACAAAACTAGAGATTGTGCACAAATATGACTATTGTCCATATTTTTTATGATTCCCTTCGTTTGTTGCACTGTTCCCCATGTGTTTCATCTGTTGGTCCGGCTGGATAGACTACCAGACAAACTGTGGAGTGACTGAGTGGCCACCATTTCATGTATCATAGGCACATGGTGAGAGCAATGGATGAAGCACATGGTGAGAACAATGGATGGCGGACATTTTAACTCACAGACACTGTTTGGACTTTTCTACACGGTGGCATCTCGCCGGTATTTGGTGCACAAAGACATCGTGCAGTAGTTTTAAACTATACAACAGGGGACACATTATACAGTAATTATTTTTCATATAGCTTTTATATGTTCTGCAGAATCTGCATTAAATTGTATCTTCCAAACTACTGAACGGATCTGGGTGAATTTTGGATATGTGGTCACCCAGATCCCCCAGTTCCGAGGATATATTTTTATGGGGTTATTGCATGTTTTGGGGTCCCTGTGATATGTTTTATAATACTGTATTTCTCTGCCTGTGATAATTATATTAGCCATTGTGTTCAGTAATCATATCAGAGGGGAGGATTTTGTGTGGGAGTGTCTGTGTGTATTGTACGGATTGATTGGTTGTATTTCAAAACCCTGTGGGCTGTACTATGTTTGTGGATTGTGAATAAAAGAGGCTGTAAGTGCCAGTACAGTCAGTTCTGCTTGACCTCAAAACGAAGTGTTGTCTCGTTATTGGGGGAATTGGATTGTATGCTGATTGCCGGGAGTGTAAGCTGATTGTATGCATTTCCTATTCAGCTGCTTACAGCATTCTAATGCTTGAGACCATTCGTATGCTTCTCCGGTTCGGTGGTTGTGGTGTCTGCTGCAGTGCTTGGAGTCCTCAGGAAGCGCTAGGAGCATCCTTCAACGGAGGTACCCAGTCGGGTGCCAGGTGATCCGTTACACCAAGTACTGAGTCCTTATGCATGCTTATACTTTTCAGAGGTCCGATATTGTTCTATGTACACTTCTTGTTTTATTGATTGCATGTAATATTCTAATTTACTGAGATTGTGGATTTGGGCTTTTCATGAGCTGTAAGCCATAATCATCGCAAATCACGGCTTGAACTATCTTGCTTTGCATGTAATGCGTCTATCTCATATATTAGTTTTCCCTTTTACGTTGCATTACTGAAATAAATGAACTTTTGCACGATATTCTAATTTTTCGAGTATCACCTGTGTGTATATATATACTAACAGACATACACATAAACACATACTGACACACAGATACTGACACAGACATACATGCTGGCACACACAGACACACACACACACTTTGTTGCTGTGTATCCAACCAGGCCTGGGCTTTTCTCTAAGGGGGTTGTCTTTACTGTCTATTTATGTTTATCTAGAGTCTGCAGTATTTGTTTATGGTATTGTCATTCCAATGTTCTTACATAGGTAGGCCTAGATAGTGGTTGCCAGTGGTAGGAAGGAGCATAGATTGTATAGAGTTTGGTAGTATTTATGAAATTTATCTTATATATCTTGTGTTTGACTTGAGTTGGGTTTTTGATAGATTCGTCATCAGATCTAATTTTTTTTAAATACATGGCTCAGCAACAAACACGGGATGTGTTAGGGAGATTGACAAATGTAAATAGAGTCTGCTATATTTTCTTTAAGCAATGAATAATGAACTTTAGAGTCTTCTAGGTATGTAGGTAAAAGGTAGGGAGGCCATTAAGATTACTCCTGCTCCTCTCAACTTTGATTCTGTTACTTACTACAGTACCCAACTGGATATCAGAGTTTTTGTAGGGTGGGGGGTTTTCCCATTTTAAAGTGGTCTTTAAGCGGAAAATGACAACTGCCTTTTGTTGGTAAAATTCACAAACTGCCATATATCGACATTCTGTCAGGTTAAGTCCTCTCACATTGAAGGAAAGGAGATTAATGGTGGCCACTTTAACAACATGACTGATGCAATGTATTAAGCTGCTTTTGTGGACAAAAAAAGTAATAACATGAAATGAAAAAATAAATTAACTACATAAAAGCTAGTGTTGGTCTTTGGGAGTCCATCAGATCCTAACAGACCTTTTCTAGTAATAAACACTGTGTGTTGGTTCATGTCGTATATCCATAAGTAATCATGGGTGGTAATACAAATATATGTGGAAACATAACATCAATGTAAAGCAAGATGGTAATAATCTCTCAAGGTACAAATGGGATATACATCTTTGTCTTAAAAAGCAAATGCTCTACCCAGTTAATCAGATGAGATCAGGCCTACTATATGGTTTTAACAGGTAAAATGTTTTTATAATCTAAAAATAGATTATAACAAACAGTGGGAGTGGGAGGGTCCATAGCAAAACAAACAAAGTCCACAGCTAATCATTGGAATCCACAGCAAAATCAAATACCTGGCTATGGGGCCAAATTACCTGTAAGGAAAAAAGGAACAACTTGAGAAGGGTGCTTGGCAGGTATGCACTAGTCAGTAGTAATGAGGACGCTCTTTTTAAGTGAAAGCATCAGTTATGCCTCTGATGTTCAGGTGGTTTCACTGGCATTTGTAATCTAGTGCGGTATAATAGAGTGAGAGAGTATATTGCATTGCTTGTAAGGTTTGTATAGAGTCTTTTAGAGAAAACAGATCCTGTTTGAAGTCCACAATCACCCCTTCTGAGGCCCTGATCCTATATTGATACATTGCTTTTTTATATGATATATGTCTTGATATTTTAATATGTTGAACATTTGGAAAAAAACATTTATTCAAAATATCAAATAATTTGGAAAGCTTATCCAACATTAATTAATTTAAGCCTATTTGATATATATTGTCTAGTTGTGCCATGTGTTATGTTTTCCTCTTGCCCTTTTGTTTATAAATACAAATCAAAGATACCTAATGAATTTATCTCTTTCTTTAATTTATTTACAGATTGTCAGAAATACGGAGGAACATCCAGAATTAAAAGTAGGTAAATTATAATTTTACCTTTACTTTTCAGCAGACATAACTTTTCTTCAGACTTGAAATAATTAGGCTGATAATTATATCCACCTCATAGTAGCAATAAATATAAAGCAAATAGCCCTGAATAATTGATAAAACAAAAGGGGAATATTTAAACAAAGTCTATGAAACAACCCAGGTTTTCGACGGTTAAAGGACCACTATAGTGCCAGGAAAACATACTAGTTTTCCTGGCACTATAGTGCCCTCAGGGTGCCCCCACCCGCAGGGACCCCCTCCCGCCGGGCTCTGGGGAGAGGAAGGGGTTAAAATCTCCTCCTCCTCTCCGTCTCCTCTCCTCCTCTTCAGCTAAATGCGCATGCGCGGCAGGAGCTGCGCGCGCATTCAGCCAGTCTCATAGAAAAGCATTCATAATGCTTTCCTATGGACGCTTGCGTCTTCTCACTGTGATTTTCACAGTGAGAAGCACGCAAGCGCTTCAAGCGGCTATCAAGAGACAGCCACTATAGGCCGGATTAACCTATTTATAAACATAGCAGTTTCTCTGAAACTGCTATGTTTATAAAACAAAGGGTTAACCCTAGCTGGACCAGGCACCCAGACCACTTCATGAAGCTGAAGTGGTCTGGGTGCCTATAGTGGTCCTTTAACTTTTAAGGGTTTGGTAGATCCATTTTCCAATACTTAAACAATCAGGTGTGGTAATATTAATTCAAACAGTCAAAGAGAGGGGAATCCTAAAGGCACAATCCAATTAACAGAGTAGTACACAGTAAATCAGTCCGAGACTGAAGGGTAGATGAGAGAAACAGTAATCCTTTAGGCCTGTCCAGTATGATTACAGTAATTAAAGTCAGACTTTAGGGACACCCACTAAGCGAAGGTCAAATAACAAGCCGGGTCATACAGGAGAAGTAGTATAAATCAAAGATTCTTGTGATGTTATTCTTTTTCAGCTGACAAAGCGTTGGGGCCCTTAAATGAACTTCCTATAGAGAGGAGAGATGAAAGGTTTCTCAAGGCAACAAACATTTACAGGCAAAAGGCACTGACGGTGCACGGTATTTAACAGGTAGTGTGACGTCCATCAGTGTCTCTTAAAGATACAGTTGCAAAAAAAACATTTAACGATAAATCACATTAAGAGATTCATGACACCTGTTTGAACATATATATTGTTTGAATATGTATATTGTATTAAGCTTCGGTAGCTTTGAGCTTCAAACTACTAGTTTAGATTCATTTTGTTATGCTATATAGATGCCAATAATAATAATAATACAGATGTGTAAGATAAAATACAACAGAGGATGGGCATTATATGTACTCATGCTGTCATATACATGGTGCTTTAAAGTCATTGTTAAGGGACCATATAATTGCAATGCAAGGTGTATCATAAAGAGAAACGATTAAAAACAAAAAAGTCCCACATTCTGACCTGGACCAACTACATCCAGCCTGTGGCGGTCCGCCAAGATATCACTGCCACGGATTCCCTTTTCCCCGAATAAAGTAACGCCAATAATCCTGAAGTGAAATATCGCCTGTATCGCATATCCCCCACGTATTAGTCAAGGCTTAATGCTGGGAGAAGACTGTTTTATTCAGGGCCACACATGGCTTTTTATGACAAAGCCCATGCAAGGGGTTTCTTACACAAAATAACAGGGTAATCCCTCCCCTGTACCTGAGAGATAATTGAGATAATACAAACTCAATTATCTCCAGCAACAGAAAAACACATGATTTACAGACACCCCAAAAGTACCCCCAAAATACATGAAAACCCCACAAAAGTCACATCCCCGGATAGCCCTGTTCTAAGTGACCAACATATGCAAAAATCAATAAAATAATCACAAAGTGGAGCAGTGTTATATATATATATATATATATATATATATAAGATATATACAAACGTAATCTGTTAATTCTCCAGTAGATGGCACTCAATCAGTGTACATAGAATAAAAGAAAAGAATGCAGATAGTATAGATCATATTACAATAAATAAATAAGTAGTTCTCCTATATTGCACCACATTATTTGTGTACTCTGTATCACTACAACCATTAGTTAAGCCATGAAATTAAAGTGTGTATATACTTAGAGAGGTTGCCTCTATAAGAAGTCAGCGTTATACGTATTTATTATGCATACTGTACAAACATAACAAATAACAAAAACAAATATGTAAATCAAATCATTAAACACACTGCCTCTTAGGAGAACAGGTGGTGAGTAAACACGGCATATACCGTTACTCAATAACAGGCTCAGTACAATGGGCTGCGGGCGTCTCTGTATGGGGAATAAAATCCTCATGAACTTCTGCCGACAAGGTCCCCAGTTCCCGCCGAGCGGTTCAACTTGGTGAGCTCACCCCCCTCTGAATGACGTCTACGCGTTTCGCCGTTAAGTAATGGCTTCCTCAGGATGTACTGATGACTCCATCTTGCAAAGGGGCATTTAAGGGCAAGGTCCGGAATCCTCATCCTGATTTGTGGGTTCCATTATTTGCATATCTCGTATTTACATTTTGGCTTGCAATGTCCAGTATTAGGTTGCCCATATATGAAAGTCCCAAATCACAGTATAATCTACAGTAGTGCAACTTGTAAACTGATATTCAACATTTGTAATAACCTAGAACATTCAAATGGTCATATGACATAGCTAAACATATATGGTAAAACAAAAGTTATTGGCGCTCGCTATAGTGCAATGAATTAGTAGGAGCTGCTGTATACAATACAAGGATTCCCAAGACCTCGTGTAATAATTAGACAGAAAAGTATATGGCATATACTGCACCCAAAAATCATACGTACATAGAGCTTCAGAGAGTACAATGCTGTGAGCCCCAGGGTAACAAAAGAGACAATAATGGTACAGTACAGTATGATTTTTGACGTTACGTGCGTTCCAAGCATGCTTTCTATGAGCCTATTCAAACCACTGAGGATTGGGCTATGCCACGTCACTTCCTAGTATATGGTTGCTTTAAAGAATGGTCGCCTTTTTTGGGGGGAGGCGACTTTAATATGGTTGCTTTTTAACATGTATATATGTACACTTATTTTTGTTTTTAATACTATCTTTATAAAATAGGGTGTTTTAGATAATATTACATTGGACTAGATTAGTTCAGCTACAATATATGTCTAGCTATGTCATATGACCATTTGAGTAAGGAATGCTGTTTTCTGTTTATTTATATATAAAATTTTCTAGGTTATTACAAATGTTGAATATCAGTTTACAAGTTGCACTACTGTAGATTATACTGTGATTTGGGACTTTCATATATGGGCAACATAATACTGGACATTGCAAGCCAAAATGTAAATATGGGATATGCAAATAATTGAATCCACAAATCACCAGTAAGGATTCCAGACCTTGCCCTTAAATGCCCCTTTCCAAGATGGAGTCATCAATATATCCTGAGGAAGCCATCACTTAAGGGCAAAATGCGTAGACGTCATAAAGAGGGGGCGGAGCTTACCAAGCTTAACCGCACGGCAGGAACTGGGGACCTTGTTGGCAGACGTTCATGAGGAACACTGGCTTCTTATAGAGGCAACCTCTCTAAGTATATAAACACTTCAATTTAATGGCTTAACTATGGTTGAAGTGATAAAGAGTATATACATAACTATTATTACACACTGTGTGAGAAATAGTGGGGCATTATAGGAGAACTATTTATTTATTTTAATATGATCTATACTAACTGCAATTTTTTCTTTCATTCTGTGTACACTGATTGAGTACTTTCTACTGGAGGATTAACAGATTACGGTTGTATATATCTTATATATATATAACACTGCTCCACTTGTGATTATTTTAGTAGTTTATTTTGTTCTTTGTGCAGTGGGATTGCAGTGGGTGAGTGGGTAGCAGACATCAATTATTAAGTCACAAATTGCCCAATTTATTGCCCAATTTAAGAGCAACATTATATTTTAAATTTAGCGCTTCACAAATTCTTTATTTTCACATATGCAAAAATCACTCAGATTGATTTCGGTAGTTTTTAAATCGGCATCGCGTGGAACGTTTGACCTGTTTGCCTGAATGTTGGAGCCCAAAATAGTTCCAGGCAAATTGTGGCAATGGCCGGTCTCCAATTATGGGGTTTTGTACGAAAACCACATAAAGTACACAAAAGATTTCACTGTTAAAATGCTCCCCTTGTTCGGTAGTTGATAACCCTCTAACGCCGTTCGTGTAGATGGTCGGGAACTTGAACGGGCAGCAGGTCTATCTTTACCGGTGTTTGCGGGGATGCCTGGCCGAAAACAGCTCCAGGCACTCGACGACCAGGTCCTGCTTCCTGCGTTCGGGAGACAAGATGGCTGTCATCCATTGTCTCGACTACATGTGTTCGTTTGCATGAAATGGCGGCCATGTAACGGATCGACGGGCACCCCGACTGGGTACCTCCATTGATGGATGCTCCTAGCGCTTCCTGAGGGCTCCAAGCACTCCAGCCGACACCATAACCACCGTAGACTCCTCCAGAGAGCAAGACAGGAACAAGCTCTTACAAGAGCTTAGTTGTGATTTAGCAAGGGAATATGACAAGCATAGCAATCCCTTGTAGCAGATTCCCCCAATAAGAGACGGCAGTCCAAATTGAGGGTGAAGTAGAACTATATTACTTGGCACCAAAGGGCTTTCTTTTATGCAGAAGTACCATCCACAGGGTTTTTCAGAACAACCAATAAACACATTACAACACATACAATGCAAGTACAGCAGCCAATCAGACACAATGGGACAATAGAAACACACCCATAATATTCCTCCCCTCTGCTTAGGAGATAATTGAGTCAATTACTGTATCTACTCAATTATCTCCAAGCTGAAAATTTACACTTTTTATAAATTTTTATAACTTTGTGAGTTATGGCACTTATATTATTTTAACCAGTATAACTTGGGGACAAACCTATCCAAAATTCACTTGAATAGGTTCAGGGGTTTAAAAGTTAGGTCGAAGTCCTTTGTTATCACTTGCAAAATTGGCTTTTCCTGCCCAAACCAGTTCCCACTGGTCTGGCAGTGTAACACCCCTATTTGGGAAAAAGATATACACACACACTGACACAGCATACACGTACACACTGACACATATACCGATACACATATACTTATACACATACACATAGATACACACATGCTGATACATACACACTGACACAGATACATATACACAATGATACACACAGATACATACACACACAATGACACAGATACACATATACCCTGACACACATGAATACACGCACATACTGACACAAATATACATACACACATATAGATACACACACATACTGTCACAGATACACATACACACAGATACACACACTTGCTGACACACACAAATACACATATACACTTACACACATATTGACACAAATACACTAAAGCACTGGCACAGATACGCACATATACTGACACAAATACACATACACACTGACACACACAGAGTTACACACACATATTATGACACAGATACACATACACACTGACACACACAGATACACACACATATTATGACACAGATACACATACACACTGACAGAAACACAGGTACACACACATATTATTAAACAGGTACACATACATATACACCGACACACACACACACAGATAAACACACTAATGTATGACACAGATACATACACACACATACTGACACCGATACATACACAGTTACACAAACTTATACACACATGTACTGACACACACAGATACATACACATACTGACACCGATACACTTATACACAGAAACACACATACACATTGACACACACAGATAAACACACATACTGACACAGAAATAAACACATACCCAGCAGATACACACACACACTGACTAGTGGCAGAACTGTTACAGAGATGGACCTGGTGCAAGAAATTATTTTGACCACCTCCCAGCACAAGGGTGGCAAAAGATAGATTAGATTCCCACCTGTTGTACATATCCCATGATACATTGCTAGCTGGGGATCTATTATTTACTCATCTTTGCAGGGTTTTACTTGTGAATAGTTTTTGTGTGTTTGAATGTAAGGATGTTTATGTATGGAGCATATGTGTGTGAACGTAGGGGTGTATTTGTGTGTAGTGCTGACATTTTAATGTATTTGTGTGTTAATATGTACTTAAAAGTGTTGTACACGTGTAGTGCGTTTAATGCAGGGGTGTGTTTTTATGTAGTGTTGGTCTTTGAATACAGGGGTATATTTGTATGTAGTTTTGGTGTTTGTATATAATGTTGGAGTTTTAATATAATGTTGTGTTTGTACGTAGTGTTGGCATTTGATTGTAGAGGAGTGTTTGCAGGTAGTGTTGGGGTTTGATTGCATGTAGTGTTGGCGTTAGATAGTAGGGGTGTGTTTGTATGTAGTGTTGCTGTTTGAATGCTGGGATGTATTTACATATATATATATATATATATATATATATATATATATGTGGTCACACACAATGACACAGAAACACATTAACACTGAGATACACACATGTACCCACACTGACATACACAGATTAAAAAGATATACCTACACAGACACACACATACACACAGATATACACAGACCCACACACTCAGATACACACACTGACAAACACACACACACATATAATAAGCTACATATACATACACAGATACAAACATATACTGACACATACACACAAACACAGATGCTCACTGACACACACTGATACACACTGGCACACACAGATACATGCCTACTCATATACACCCAGATACAAACATATACCTACACAGGCACATACACACACTGGGACACATACAAACATATATCTACACACAGAAACTCACACTGGCACACACAGACAAATACATATCTACACATACACACACTGGCACACACACCAATACACACACACACTGGCACACACAGATACATATCTACACAGCTGTACACACAGAAACACACTAACACACACATACACACTGATACACACATATACACACTAGCAGATGCACCAACGCTCACAAATACATACACAGATACATATCTACACATATTCACACAGATACAAACATATACCTAGACAGGCACATACACACAGTGGCACACATACAAACATATACCTAACTATACACACACTCACTGATATACATACCTACACATACACACAGGCACACACATACAGATACACACACACACTGGCACACACACACACTGGCTCCTGATGAGAACTGCCTGACTGCAGGGTTTGATCTAAGTCAGATGGGCAGTGATATGTGCAGAGACCCCCCCATTTCCAGGCAAGTCTGCCCCTTTTCATTCGGGTTTAACTCTTTAGGGCCGCGCTAATTCTGGGACTGCTGATTTTGGGAAGTATCATTACAAGCAGAGCAGAAATATGCACTTCATTACATTTATACATATGCAGTTGTCAGTCTGCAATGCCCAGTTAATACATTCATTATAATTACTTTATCTACCTTACTTTGTGGTTGGGGAGCAGAGGGCTCATTGGAATTTTGTGCCTACAGGCGCCTGACACTTAAATCTTGCCTTGCCCATGCTCTATGATCACCCTCCTCATTTATCCTTTGTGTCACTTATATTCTCTTTTATTATTATTATTATTATTATTGGCATTTATATAGCTCTAACTTATTTTGCAGCACTTTATAATATAATGGAAGGGGTGAAGTTTAACAATAAATGAGACAATTAAAAAATGATACAGGCACAATAGGTAGAAGAGTACACTGCTCGAACAAGCTTACAGTCTTCTTTATGGCATATTGGCTGTAAATTAGTCTCTCTTTCTGTCGCTTGTCTGTTCTTTTTCTATCTCTTTGTAACTGGACGTTTCTTTGAGATATTTCCTTTGTACTAAAGCATGTACTGGTGCTGTAGTGAATCTGTATCTGTTTCTGTATCTATACATGTAAAGAGAGTAAAAACCGAATAAAGGAAATCTTCGTAACAAATCACAGACCCCCTATCAATATACTTGTTTCTAATTATAATTATAAATATTTTCATTTACAGAATGGGAGCAGTTTTGATGGGAACTTTGGTCTTTTGCATTGCCTTCGGACAGGCCATTTCATTGTGTCTTCTGACTGAGTATACCATGTTTGTGGAGAAAAAGGAGTGTGCTTATTGCATTGTCGTTAATACAACAACCTGCTCTGGATATTGCCTTACATGGGTATAGTAGCCTTTTACATCCCATAAATGAACTACTGTCATACTGTCAAATAATTATTGTATACAGATTTGCAATTTAAATGAGACATTTTGTAATTGGAACTCATGCAATATTCCTTAAATAATGTAATGAAATAATCCTCAAATGCTCAAACCAAGACACATTATCTTCTTATTTCAACTAATTAGAGAAAAACTCTTATTATTATTATTATTATTATTATTATTAAATCAATTTAAATATGGTAGGACAAATTACAAAGCAAATAGGGATGGATGGTAAAGCGCTAAAAAGAGTCTCTAAGGGAAAAGGAAATAGGCAGCATGGTGAACCAAACCAAGAGTCTCTCTTCTTGGCAACAAACACTAGTAACTTGCAGCAGAGATGGATGTTGGGCCTCGAAGAGAAAGATGGAATATGTGGAAACAAAAATGAACAGAGAGGATCCAATAGTATAGTATGGTTTTAAAGTGGGAGCAATAAATAGATGCACTTCTAATATATCAGCTCTCTCATCAATACAAATGAGCAGTGCAATCCCCGCTTATGAATAATTGAAATATCACTGGTATGAGTCCTTACATGGATAAGTAGAACTCAAAAACAGAAAAAGGGTGCTCTATGGGGAACTCAGCTTCCAATAGTAAATTGCACAAATAAAGGCAAGAAAATTCACTCACATATTCATGAGCCCAAAGTTGTGTGGGTGTTGAGTGGGGATTTGTAAATGAAGAAAGGGGTAGCGCCACACAATGTTGTATGTGTAAACAATCAAAAGATGGAGAAATATATAGTGTATATACATAGCAATATGGGAGAATAAGAATCTTTTTGATCAAGAGCATAAACAAACGTAAAAAAGGCTAAGCTTGATGGACGCACCTCTCTTTTCAGCTATGTAACGTTATTCTGACACACAGTAAGCTAATCAACAGTAAAATATAAAGTACAAAATAACACTAATGCGTTTCAAGTTTGGCTTTTTCAAATTGTATGTGTATGGAATTGTATATGAATATGTTCACATATTTCGAGAACCCATAGTACTACAGGAAACCCATTTCAATTATCCATAAGTGATGGTAAGCTCTCTATATTGTAAGTTTATCTATTTACTCTACTTATTGCTTCCACTTCAAAACAATACTACACTATCGGGTCCTCTCTGTTCCTTTTTTGTTTTCACTTATTCCATCCTTCACTCTGAGGTGCAACATACATTTCCTTAAATTTGAATAGTCACATATCTACTTAGCACAATGATAAATGTTTTGGAATAATCAAAGTACATTACATTTAATTGTAAACACATTTGAGCAGGGCCCCCCACACCCTATGTTCCTGTGAGTCCAACTCATCCTGCAAATACTTGTCTGTTAGTCCACCTATGCTGTGGAATTTGTTGAAGCTTTGTAAATTATAATAATAATTGAACAACATGATTTTGAGTTGAGTTTGAGTTGCTCATGTAAAGTGTGTAATCTAGGTTGAGGTAATCTCTCTCCTATTTTACCATGGTAAAATCTAACAAGCATATTGCCTTTCAAAATGTTATTCTTGCCTGGAAAACTTAGTAATTCTTCCATTATTATGCAAAAAAATGAAGCTTATGGGTCTGAAATGTTTGTATCTAGGTAATTCATTGGTAATCAAGACTCCACCCATAATGTAATCCTGCCTCCTGCCATTTTAAGAGGATGTCCATAAAGCACACACGCTCCTACTGAATATGAATTTTGTGGGGACTCTGCCCCTATGGCAGGTGCGATGCTGCCCGACACCTCGAGAAGAATGTAGGCTGTGGCCAGGAGATAGCTACAGCACTGCTTCTTCTGAGGGAGAGGAACCCGGCCTTCTTTGCGAATGACTATAGTGTTACTTACCTAGTCCTCGAGCTGCCCAGGGTCCTCTGCTTGCATCATGCTCAGGCATGCAGGGAAAACAAAACAGACGGGATGCCGAATGCAACATGGATTTGCGCAGACCGCCCTTTAACAGGGAAAACGCCGCTCACAGTCAGAGTGCATTTTTAAAGGGGAAATGTACGACTGTACAATAATTGGTCCACGTCAGTCCAGTGCCCGCATCTTTTGGGGTCGCAGACATGACATGGACCAATCACAAAGTACCACTTAATATTTAAACCCATCTGATCCTATTTGCTTTGCTCTATTGTGGTTTATGTTCCCAGTACCCTTTTGTACTGCCAAAGAAGATGCAACATAGACAGGAAATACATCTTTGTGTTCCACAGCGGAACACACGTCGGATTCACATGGAACTCATCTTCTCATCACCAAGAGGTATTTATAATGGAGATTTGGATTTCACCATATATCCCTGAGGAAGTCCCATATTAAGGACGAAACACGTTGGATGACCCAGGACATTATATACATATATTTTTTATTATTGGTTTGTTTATTGTATTTTATTTCCGGTATATTTTTTCTCACTTTTTGGGCTGTGTATCCTGTTCGGGAAGCAGATCCTTCTACATTACACCACCTAATTGGAGATATGCTCATTAACGTCTTTTAATTGTAAGTGCAATACAATAAATTTTTATACTTTTTCTTCATACTTCACAATTTTGGATATATTTTTTATTTACATGTGAGCACCTTATATTTGCTGCACGAAGAATTTGTACTTTCCTCCTTCACGTACCCCAGTGGGGTGATGAGCGCATTACCTCCTTCTGTTTATTTTCTTCAATTCTTTGGACATATTTTAACAGTGCTGCCATTTTCTCCATTTACCATGTTGTTTTTCAGTTTTTTTCCTATATTTACACCTGTGTTGTGTGATTTTTCCATACTTTCTGTATTCATAACCCTTTTGTGTGTTCCTTGGTTCTTTGTGTAATATTGTGGTATTGACCTTGGCCTTGCTACTGACCCTGAATTTATCTTTAATCATTTCCTGTGTTCTTTGCCTGTTTGACCAATTACCGAGTATCTGACTCTGGCTAGTTCTCATTTTCATTTTTTCTCTGTTACCCTGACCTCGGCTTGTGTCTTGACTACACTTTTATCTCTGTCTGACATTAAGTCTAGCCATTCTAAGGCCCGGTACTGTTATTTACTTGTTTCGTTCCTTGCTGCTCTAAACTCTATGTGTTGGGGTTTTTAACTTGTAACAATGACCTGGCATGCACCAATAAAGTGCCACGTCAGGCCAGGATGGAGGCATTGCGAGGGAGTCCCAGGTGAGTGAGTTGGGGGCCCTGACAGTATGTTTAGTAAAAAGGGAGTTTTGTTACAATACTATATGCTCAAGTAAATGGGTGCACTATGAAGTAAGATAAACTACAAATATTCACAATATATGTCTGAGAATCAAAAGATCAGGAACAGTAGACATGGACCTTTTGCTAGAATTCAAGGACCTAAACATCTCTTGTTTTTCTGATTCTGTTGCTCTCCCCCACTCCACACCCCCTTCCCCCCCAGCTGTAAAGCTTAGAGGTTAGTGCTGTTTATGGTCTGACTTATTCAAATTTGGAGGACTCCTTAATTTGCAACACTAAATAGAGTGAGAGAAAACAACATCCAAAGCTTGAATTCCTGAAATTACCTACTCCCCTGACAATGCCGAGAAGGAAAGTAGTCCTGTAGAAATTAGAGTTCATGGTTGCATATACTTGATATAAAGGCCACTACTCCATATTAATTCTTCTTTACCTCTCTGCTGCCTTTGACAATGTTGATCATGCTCTCCTCCTTCAAACTCTTCAGTCGCTCGGTCTCTGTGACTCTGTCCTCTCATGGTTTTCCTCTTATCTCTCCCAACGCTCATTCAGTGTCTCCTTCTCCCCTCATCCTGTCTTGGTTGGAGTTCCCCAAGGCACTATCCTTGGTCCCCTTCTATTTTCTCTTTATACTGCCTCTCTTGGCAAATTTATTTTATAATTGAGGGGATTGATCTAATACTTAACAACAACTACTTCTGGTTCTAGGACTCTTTTTATGTACAAAGAAATGGGACGGCTAAGGGGACCAGGTTCACACCCAGCTATGCCAATCTCTTCATTACTAAGTGGGAAGAAAGGATGGTATGGAGAGGGCATGGCTGGGTGGAAAACCTGGTTACCTATTTCAGATACATAGATGATCTTCTGTTCATATGGAAAGGTCCACTTCAAACAGCTAAAATATTTATAGAGTTTTTAAATAAGAATGATGACTGTATCATTTTAAAAGCTGATTTTAGTCAAACGAATATCACTTTCCTTGATCTAGATATATATATATCGACAACAACAAATTATGCACTAAAACGCACTTTTAAAAAGGTCCATGTTAATAACTTTATTGAGACAGACAGTTGCCATCATAGAAGTTGGTTAAATAGTATCCCTAAAAGACAACTTCTAAGACTAAACAAAAACTGTTCGGATAAAAAAGTCTTCGAAATTCAGGCGAAAGAAATTAAAGAAAAATTAATTGAAAAAGGATACAATGAAAAAAACATAGAAGAAACTATAGAGAGAGTGACTAAAATTAATAGGGACAAATTAATCAAGAGAAAAACCCAACAAAAGACTAAAAACGAAGATAAAGAATTTATATTACCAGTAGTCCTAGATTATAACAATAAGAATAAACAAATTAAAAAGATAATTAATAACAACTGGCATTTGCTAAAAGAGAACACCATATTGGGGACCATAATTCCGGATAAACCAAAAATAATATTCAGAGGGGCACCTAATTTAAAAATGCAACTCACAAAAAAACTTCGCGAGGTATCAGAAAAGTTCCAGCGCCCTTAATAATTTTCTACAAACGAAAAAAGGATTCTTTAAATGCAACAGTTGCATAGCCTGTAAAAAAACTAAAAAGACAGACAGACATACCTCTAATTTTAAATCCAATAACACTTATAAAGATTATGATATCAGGGACACGATCATGTGTATGAGTAAAAACGTCATATATCTTTTAGAGTGCCCCTGTGGCCTACAATATGTGGAAAGGACTATAAGACCTTTAAAAACCCTTATAGGTGAACACTGTAGAAACATCGAAAAAGGTTTTAAGAACCACCTAGTATCATCTCACTTTGAAGTGCATAATAATGACCCTCACAAGTTGAAATTCATGAGTATTACCAAAATGTCTCAATATTGGAGAGGTTAAATATGATTAAAAGACTGGGCAAAAAAGAGATGGAATGGGTGTATTATCTAGATACACTACATCCTAAAGGATTGAATGCTGAATTTGACCTTTTTAATTTTTTATAATAAAGTTTTTTTATTAACAAATTTACTACAATTTATTTTTATAATTCTACCATCTTTTTAATTTTTAATTTATTTACCAAATGGTTTTCTAATTAGTAATTTTTGGCTACATTATCCATATTTCTTTTTAAATATGGATAATGTAGCCAGACATGTATGTAGTTTTATATGTTCCTCCTTTCCAGTAAAAAGGAAAGGAGCATATTGGAAATGTCTGCTCTTACGTAAGGGAGGAGTGTTTTTAAATTGACTGTTCAGCATGATTTTATGTTTTGTACGGTCAATTTTTTTTTCTGTCTGTTTTTTTTATTTTTTGTCAATAATAGTAAAAAAATGAATAAAGAATAAATTAATGGAAAAAAAAGCATATGAAGTATTTTGACAAAGGGAAACTTCCACCTGTTACTGGTAACCACAGTGCAGAAGATCTGCTTAGAACTGATCTGGTAGAAAGCTGGGTAGGCAGATGTTTATAGATAGCGAGCATACCTCCAGTTCAGAGATGACCAAACTCCAGAAATAATAAACAATAAAGGAATAGGCTGATCTAAAGTGCAGGTAGATTTAGTGAAGGAAGTGCAGCAATGTAACAGAGATTTCATCAAGCTTGATAAAGGTTCTGTTAGCAGCCAAAATGTTGCTGCTCTTTATCTATTAAATCTGTCTGCACTGTAGACCTGTGCCCAGTCTAATTGTTTACTAGAACTGATATGCTTACACAGAATCTTTATATACCATAACAAAGAAATCATATTACCTCTATCCAGCAGAAGACAAGGTCATACTGTGTCTAGATAATTTTAGATGGAACAAGAAATTATAGTTACTCTGAGAGTAATGAATATGCAACATTGGAAACACACTGTGGACCCTTCGATAAGCAAAAAAGTCTTTGCAAACATTTCTAGTTACCCCAAAATATGTTTTATACTTATGAGCTCTTCTGGCAAATATGGAAAATGAGCCAACTAAATCAATTCAGAAATAATATGCTTTGGCATATAGCAGTAAAGTAGCAGGATTTTAGCACATCTCATATTAATATGCACATAATTTAGGCTGCTTTCCAATGCCATTATGTTATGCTATATATTGTAATCATTGAACTAGCTAATAATGCTCATTTTGATTTCTCCTAGGATCCAAATGTGAAGGAAGGACACCCTAAATTTTTTCATTCTCAGAATCAGAAAGCTTGCACGTACAACGAATATACTCACAAGACAGTTACTATACCAGGTTGCCCAATGCATGTGAATCCAGTTTATACCTACCCTGTAGCTATCAGTTGCAAGTGTGGTAAATGTAACACAGACTACAGTGAATGCATACAGGATGTGATTAAAACAAATTACTGTACAAAATCTAAAAAGCCCAATCAGATTGGCTTATCTAATTATATCTAGTAACTATCTATCAGAATAATCGCAAATCATGATTGCAGTATGATAGTCTTCAGATACTCAAAATCTGACCCTTGTTTTGCTTAGAACCTTCATGCAATCGTTATGGCATCCAGAACTTTTAGCAATGTAAGTTTTCTTCTGTTTATGGTAAATATGAGACTTAATGCTTTAGAAAGGCAGTCATGGCAATGTACTTAGAACATGTAGAATACAGCCAAAAATTGGATCACTTTATTACACCAGAAGGTCTGTTTCCATAAATAGTTGCATGTAGAAATAGATGGATAGTTATTAGGTAATTTGTAAAATGTGATTTTCTTTTTAAACCGTACACAGATTTAGTTCACCCTAAGTTATTTTGCCTTCTTTCTCGAGAAACTAATGTTACATGATTCATGAAAAAGAAAGGAACATTATGTTGTTAGGAATACGAAACTGTATGCCTAACACTATAGTGTTCCACTGCCTTCACGCCTCTCACCCCATGACCATGAGAGGGTTATAAACTCTTTCACTTACTTGTTTTCAGCACCAAGGGCCCTCGGCACTGGATCGCTCTCTGCCTCCTCTGGCGTCAGTGATGGAGGAAATCTAATGTGCATGAATTAATGCTTTTCAAGATGCTGGATGTCCTCATGCAAATAGTGAGGATATCCAGCATTGTTTCACAGAGTTAAATTCCGTGAAAGGCTTGGAAGCATCAGGTAGACACCCACTAGAGGAATTCTTCAAAAAGCCAATGTAAACATTGCAGTTTCTCTAAAACTGCAATGTTTTACATTGCAGGGTTAAGGAGACTGAGGGAAATCAACCAGACCACTTCAATTAGATGAAGTGGTCTGGGAGCCTATAGTCTCCCTTTAACTGAATAACGTTTCAGACATCCCAGATAATGCTATAACTAGACATATGATTTCTGCCGTGAAGGATATTTCTTTTCATCGAAATACATCTAAAGGAAATTAGAGACCATGCTGGAACATTACCACATATGAGAAGGATCTGCCATAACATGGATGGTTGTGGACCAAAAGTATGTAGGAACATCACAAATCTTTGCCTTTATCTTCTCAAAAAAAAGAGCAGTGGGCACTTTCTGCTCTGGAGTAATGGTTAGGTTTCTTAGTGATTAGGTTTTCTAGGGGATGTTAGATAAGGTGTGAATGGCATAAATGTATCCAAGATATTCACTGTAGTCGTAGGAGAAAGTGGTTCCCTAAGTTTATTAACATAACCAAGATACAGAACAGGATTTTACCACAGTTTATATATGTGTCACACAGGATTTGTTTTTCACATCATGCTCATTAAGTTAAATAAACACTACGAGGACTAAAACCACAGTGCTGGTTTCACATGGAAAAAAACATGGAACTAGGAGTACTCTAGTAAGCTCCCAGAGTAATAAACCAACTAAGAACTGTTTGATAATAAAAACGTACAGTGGTCCTGACGGGCACCTCCGGCGACAGCCCCTGCATCTTGATTCTCCTTGCAACTTAGTTCCATTGAACTAATCAGGACTAAACTGGGCTATGCTCACTGGATGAGAACATCAGCTGAGCGCTCTCACTTAATGAGCATGCTCCTGTTTAAAAATCAAAAATACCTTTTAGAGGGTGATCTTTTTAAGAAAATTCTAAATAAAAATGCAAAAGCATTATTGAAACTATATTGATTATAAACAGAGTAAAGCTGATTATCGATATAATTTGACTTACATTTACTCTTAGGATTTTCTCCTTTGATAAATATGTTTATTTGCAGCCAAAAATATGGGTGCTTGGGAGTTTGGCATTTAAATGAACTGTATCTTATTCTTTATTTATTTTTATATGCAACAATATATGATTTTTAAATGAGTCTTAGATTCATATGACTTCCTTTGTGAACATTATTACTAAATAAATGCTAACTCTTCATACGGCATTATCACCTTTGGGCACATTAGTATTATAGTATGTTTGACAAACTTGAGTAAAATGGATGCATGAAATAAGAGATGCTTTGTCATTTGATCACAAGAGCATATTTGGTTATGATACCCCAAACATAAGCTCTAACCTTAATCTGAAATTAACGCACCAATTCAATTATTCAATACCTCCAAATAATACCATTATTCAATACCTCCAAATAAACAGCATCTAATGGTGGGTCCAAGACCGTACCTCATACCCTAAACCAAATCCAATTTACCTTGATTAATTAGTTAAATTGTGCACCAATGCTCTGCATATTTAGTCAGGAGAGCAAAAAAACGGGTCGCAAGAGTATTCTGAGAACGGACAATCAGGAATCAATCCTGCTACACAAAAACAAATGGTATCACCAAATCAATAGTTGCTGTAAACAATCCATACCAAGGTTACATTCCAAAAATTGGAAGTGATTTGCATTACTTGACAAACTAATTTTCATAAATATACATAGTAAAATAAATTAAGAAAAGTTTGTTGAGTATGTAATAAACATTTAAAAACGGAAAGGGACACCATAGTCACCAGAACAACTACAGCTTCTTGGATTTGTTCTGGTGAGTAGAATCATTACCTTCAGGCTTTTTGCTGTAAACACTGTCTTTTCAAAGAAAATGCAGTGTTTACATTACAGCCTAGTGATAACTTCACTGGCCACTCCTCAGATAGCTGTTAGAGATCCTTCCTGGGTCGTGGCTGCCTAAAATGCATCCAAACATTCAGTGTCTCCTCCCTCTGCGTGCAGACACTGAACTTTCCTCATAGAGATGCATTGATTCAATTCATCACTATGAGGAGATGCTGAGTGGCCAGGGCTGTGTTTGAAACATGCTGGCTCTGCCCCTGATCTGCTTCTTTGTCAGTCACAGCCAATCCTATGGGGAAGCATTGTGATTGGATCAGACTACCACTTCTGATGATGTCAGCAGGCAGTGGACAGGTCTAAAGGAAACAGAGCCAGAGCTAGCAGCTCCAAACTTGAATACAAGTAAGATTTAAAAAAAATTTTTTAGAGAGGCATGGGGGGACCAGGGTGGCTAGATGGTGTTTTTAACCCTATATGTCAGGAATACATGTTTGTGTTCCTGACCCTATAGTGCTCCTTTTAGTATAATATCTGTAATAAATCATTTGAATGAAAGAGTTGCCTCAAATGGGATGCAAGTACCCGTAAAGCACCACAGTATGCCCTGTTTCAAGAAGTCAACTAAGTTATACAACTATACATAATGGGAAACTATACAAAAGTATTTAAATCCAAAAAAGAAACTGGATAGGCTTTTGCTAGATTCAGTCCTTTTCTGGCAAGGATGAGTAAAATGTAAGTTTTTCACAACTGTGAAAAAAGTAGTAAATTTGATCTAATTATTTTACATCATTTTAGATTTTATTAAATATAGATTTTTTTTTATTCCCATCAAGAAATCAGGAAACACATGAACTTTAGCTATTTTTAAAATAAATAAACCTAAGCTATTTTTAAAATAGAGGGTGTTCCTGCAATGCTGGCCAGGTAATAAGGAAGAATGTTTCCCCATTAGTATTTTTATGGGCAGTGATAACATTAAAGGACCACTCTAGGCACCCAGACCACTTCAGCTTAATGAAGTGGTCTGGGTGCCAGGTCCAGCTAGGCTTAACCCATTGTTTTATAAACATAGCAGTTTCAGAGAAACTGCTATGTTTGTGAATGGGTTAAGCCTTCCCATATTTCCTCTAGTGGCTGTCTCATTGACAGCCACTAGAGGCGCTTGCGTGCTTCTTACTGTGATTTTCACAGTGAGAGCACGCCAGCGTCCATAGGAAAGCATTGAGAATGCTTTCCTATGTGACCGGCTGAATGCGCGCGCAGCTCTTGCCGCGCGTGCGCATTCAGCCGCATGGGAGGAGGATCGGAGGAGGAGAGCTCCCCGCCCAGCGCTGGAAAAAGGTAAGTTTTAACCCTTTTCCAGAGCCGGGCGGGAGGGGGACCCTGAGGGTGGGGGCACCCTCAGGGCACTATAGTGCCAGGAAAACGAGTATGTTTTCCTGGCACTATAGTGGTCCTTTAATGCATTGAGTGCATCTGATTTAAACCAATCATTATATATTTTTGTATTGTAGCTTAAATTGTGTAATTTTATTTATAACAGGTTCTCAGTAGACGTGTGCAAAAAATACTTTTCATCTGGTACAAATGAATCAAATACATTTTAACCTGCACCTGAATGAATCTATCCGTTCAGGATTAACCAATGGAGTCAATGAATATTCACTTAATAAGACTCCATGGGTAAATCCTGGATGGATCAGTTTGGGCGCAGGTTAAAAGGCATGCGATTTGTTCGTACCAGCTGAAAAGCATTTGTGCAGAAATTTAGAAGTTAGTAAACAAACTGCTATGACAAAAATTCCTTGAAACTGTCAGAGGAATGTTTAATCTGCTGCTAGCATTTGTATTTCCCCCACCATTGAACATTAAAGAAACACTATAGGGTCAGGAACATAAACACGTATTCCTGACCCTATAGTGTTAAAATACTATCTATCCCCCCCTGGTACACCTAAATATAGTAAAATCTTACCTTTATTCCAGTCTGCTGCTGGCTGTGCCCGTGATCTGCCTCCTTGGCTGACATCATCAGAACTGATGAACTCAGCCAATCACAATACTTCCCCATAGGAAAGCATTGGATTGGCTGAGATTGTCAATTCTGATGATCTCAGCCAAAGAGACTGACCAGGGGCGGAGCCAAATGACACCCTTGCCAATCAGCATCTCCTCATAGAGATACATTGAATCAATGCATCTCTATGAGGAAAGTTCAGAATCTCCATGCAGAGGGCGGAGACACTGAATGTCAGTGCTGCACACTGTGCAGCACTTCCCAAGGAAGCACCACTAGTATCTTCTGAGGAGTGGCTTCTGGAGGTGTCCCTAGGCTGTAATGTAAACTCTGCCTTTTCTATGAAAAGACCGTGTTTACTGCAAAAAGCCTGCAGGGACTGACAATACTCATCAGAACAACTATATTAAGTGTAGTTGTTCTGGTGTCTATAGTGTCCCTTTAATTTTACTTTTGTTTCTCTCTGCTGAACATTAAATATATCCTATAATAATAAATCTAATATTTATCAATTTATATGCTCCCTGATTTCAGTTACTGTATTTTGTTTAGTCTTATTAAAGATAAGTGTCTTCGTTAAAAAAAAAAAAAAAAGTTTTTTTCTCTTAAAGGCATACTATAGGCACCAAAACTGCTTAATGCAGTTTTGGTGTATAGTTCATGAACTTGCAGTTTTACTGCTCAATTTTCTGCCATTTAGGAGTTATATCACTTTTGTTTCTATTTATGCAGCCCTAGCCACAGCTCCCCTGGCTGTGACTCCCACACCTGCATGAAAAAAAATGTTGCTGTATTTTTACTTTATTTTATTTTTGGTGTGCATCAACATTACAAGACAACATTTCGCATAAAGGTGCAGCAAAAATATATCAAACATATGTTGTATGGAGGAAAGACCATGCTATACATCAGCATAAATATTGTACTATTGGTACTATACATACTTGAGTAACTATTTTACAGCAGAGTGTTATACCCAAAAAGTTCCATGGATAGTAGGGAAGCTACCATGACATGTTATGACATAATACACTGCATCAACTTTTAGTAATCCCTGACATAAACTATAAGAAGGAGAGAGAGAAATCATGTCTAGCAGCAGATTTCCTGAGAGACTTAACATAAAAGTAATTAACTAGGCTTAGACAAACATTTAAACAAAAATATACAATCCTAACCGAGGAGAGCATGTCAGCAAGAGTCTCTGAAGGGGATCAAAGGAAAATGGTTTCATTACTAAAATTTCAATTTACAGAGTATAACACACTCTAGCAGGCAACTAACACAGCATGCAATCAGAAATTCTAAATTAAAAAGGCTGTTCAATAAAGGAAGTTTAAACATTACGTCTCTTTACTGGAAGTGTTTAGGAAGGCTGTGTAGATCACATGAGAGGTGTGACTAGAGTGCATAAACAAATTCTTTTAACTCCTAAATGGCAGAGAATTTGTTAGCGAGACTGCATCGGCATTATGTATACATCAAAACTACTTAATTAAAGCTAAAGTTGTTTTGGTGCCTATAGTGTCTCTTTAATTTACAATTGCCAGAGAAATTATTTGAGCAACCTTCTCAATAAACAATGTAAATTCCCTGGCTTTCAACACATTAAATGATTGGATAATTTATTTGACTTTGTTTCTTTGACCCAGACATAAGTGTGTATACTCATTTTTAAAATTTTTAAAATTTGTTTTAGTAGATTTAACATGGGTAGGTGTGGATTAACGGAGAAGGTGAAATTCTTACATCTAGTAAAGTTTTAAGTAGGTAGTTCAGGAAATGTCCATTGCATATGAGCTTTATTCTGATTATGTTGTATTAGAAAATATTGTGTTGAAATGCAAATAAATGCTACTTGATTGCAAGTGCGTGGTTATCAAACTTCTTTTTGCATAAAAAAAACCAACTTTTTACCTATTAAAAATCTGGTAACAAGACAAGTGATCATTTCTTTTTTGATGTAAGAAATATAAACCATTTACTGTATAACAGGGCCGGACCACAGGGAGTTCCAGTGAGTCCATGGGTCCTATCTTGGTGCTATCTTGGCTATGCCAACAAAACACAAAGTTGCACGTTAAGTTAATGAAGGAAGATTTAAAAAAAAAAATCCTTTGCCTGACAGTTGCAATTCAATGTTAGACACCTGGACACCTGTCTCTGCCAATCAAGCACAAACAAAGATACTCACTAGGCACAAAGGGAACCGCTCTCCTGAACCAGAAAGGAAGACGAAAGGAAGTGTGGCAATTAAATGTATAATATGGCTGCAAGTATGAAAAAAATTGTATAGTGAACATTCCATAGTAGGACCCGATTTTACAGAGAACATTGTAGGATAGGCTGCATAAAGACCGGTGACGGCAAAAACTATTTATAAAATGGTGCAGAAATGGACAATACTACATAGCAGATGTCGCAGTGAAGTACAAGACTGTATAGCAGACAATATTGAAGAGGACTTATGCTACAATTGTTTAAATTCTTTTTTTTTTTTACATCAACCTACACTCAATATCCCATAATCACAACTTACCAAATTTATTAAAAAGAAAACACTGAAATATCACATTGACATTAGTATTCAGTTACTTTGCAACACTTGAAAGTTAGCATAGGTGCATTTTTTTCAATCATCATTGAGGTGTTTTAACACTTTGATTGGAGTCCACGCATGGAATATTCAATTACTTGGATATGATTTTGAAAAGCACACAGCTTTGTAGGTAAAGTCTCAATAGCTGTAAATGATGCATATCAGAGCAAAAACCAAGCCATATAGTCAAAGAAACTGCCTACAGAGGATTGTGTTGAGGCTGGACATATCTGAAAAAGGCTACAAATAAAATTCAAAACATTGGCTGCACAATGGCCTCCATAATTCTAAGTTTGGCACAACTCGAGCTGGGCACCTGGCTACACTGAGCAATTAGGGAGAAGAGCCTAGGTAAGAGAGGTGACCAAGAATCCAATGGTCACTCTGGGATAGCTTCACAGAGCAATACAAAGATAATACAGAGTTTAATATTTTCAGAGAATTTTGTAAGGTGGAATATGTACAGGGTTATTCACTAAAGTGAGAATTGGTGGGAATTTCAAATCTAATATATACATATTTTAGAGTGGCCTTTTATTGTGGCCAGACTAAGGCACACCTTGCAATAATCATGCTGTCTAATCAGCATCTTGATATGCCATACCTGCGAGGTGGATGGATTATCTTGGCAAAGGAGAAGTGCTCACTAACACAGATTTAGACAGATTTGCGAACAATATTTGAGAGAAATAGGCATTTTGTATACATAGAAAAAGTCTTAGATCTTTGAGTTCAGCTCATGAAAAATGGGGACAAAAACAAAAGTGTTACGTTTATAATTCTGTTCAGTGTATATATATATTTTTTTTTTTATTATTATTATTTATTTATTTTTTTAATTATTTTTTTTTTTCACGATCCTGCACTCGCATTTGTGAGGTATGCACCACGGTGCTCCTTCCGCCAAATTTACATAAATATCCACGAAGAAAGGCACACGCTGGATTTCTTAATCAACTAAAGGTGTCTTTATTAATTACACTCAGTTTACATCATATCGACGTTTCAGTCCATACCGGAACTTTCATCAAGATAACCCCACCAAAACAGAATATACATAATAAATAACCAAACAGTGCAGGAAGAAGTCAGTGAAATTCCCTCCCCCTAGACAAAGGTAATACCTGTCATATGAGACCCAGACTAAACAGTGCGAACTGTACATGCTAGTGTATAGAAGCATTGTGCCATGGGCCTCACAATACTTCCATGCACTAGCATGTTGTACAGGCATGAACTTTGTAGTGGAGAGAGAAACCGGAGAGATCATTATTTTTTATGTTTGAGGATGTGCTGGCTATATTTTAATGTTTGTTTTTTAGCCTTGACTTGCAGAGAGTCCCAGGAAGGAAGTATTTCCCAAGTAAGTGGATTAATCTCATAAGTGCAAGCATTAGGCTGCTAGAGTAGGACCTGCCAAAATTGGGGTACATTGATGTTGTGGCAGGCTTATGCAATAATGCAATATATGATCATATAATGTAACTAAACCCCCATTATTTTTTGCCTAGGTGAGGTGTTTTTAAATAAAATTACTACAATCTCTAAGATTTGAAATCATTGTTTAGTGAATAAGCGAGTGCGCTGGATTCTGTGTTTGTTTATTTTGGCCCCAGCAGCACCCTATAATGTATGCATGTTCAGGTGAGTGCAGCCCTCTTGGATTTGTTTATATATTTGTGAGTCCTGGCCAACTCCTTGGTTTTGCCCCCCTCCCTGTCACAGGTGCCTCATTCCAGGGCCCTATTTAGCCTTGACTTGCAGAGAGTCCCAGGAAGGATGTATTTCCCAAGTACCGTATATACTCGAGTATAAGCCGACCGAATATAAGCCGATGCCCCTAATTTTACCACAAAAAAATGGGAAAATTGACTTGAGTATAAGCCTAGGGTGGGAAATGCAGCAGCTACTGGTGTGTGTGTGTATATGATGCAGAGTGTGTGTTTGTATGAATGCAGTGTGTATAGAATGCAGTGTGTGTGTATATAATGCAGAGTGTGTGTATATAATGCAGAGTGTGTGTATGAATGCAGTGTGTGTGGTGCAGTGTGTGTGTGTTTGTATGAATGCAGTGTGTGTTTGTATGTATGCAGTGTGTTTGTATATAATGCAAAGTGTGTGTGTGTGTGTGTGTGTATATGATGCAGAGTGTGTGTGTGTTTGTGTAGTGTGTGTAAACTGGGTGGGGGAGGGCATTTTAATTTTAATATCGTTATTTTATTTTATTATTTTAATTATTTTAGTATTGTTAATGTTTTATTTTATTATTTTAATATTTATTTGTTTTTGGTTTATGTCCCCCCTCCCTGCTTGTTGCCTGGCCAGGGAGTGGGGGCTATCTCAATCCCTGGTGGTCCAGTGGTCCAGTGGTCCAGTGGCATGGGCTGTGCAGGAGGGGGGCGGCAGCGAGCTGTAACTTACCTTCCTAGCAGCTCCTGTCGGCTCCCTTCACCTCTGCTCCATTCAGCTCACTGTCTAAATCTCGCGGTCTGCATGCCGCACAGAGCTTTGCCAATCCCTGTTGGTCCAGTGGTCCAGTGGCATGGGCTGTGCAGGAGGGGGGCTGGCAGCGAGCTGTAACTTGCCTTCCTAGCAGCTCCTGTCGGCTCCCTTCACCTCAGCTCCATTCAGCTCACTGTCTAAATCTCGCGGTCTGCATGCCGCACGGAGCTTTGCCACGGTAACCCGTGGCAACGCTCTGACGGCCGCGGGTCTCACATGATTTAGACAGTGAGCCGAATGGAGTGGAAGTGAAGGGAGCAGACCGGAGCTGACAGTGAGCGGAAGGGAACGCAGGAGAAGGGAGCTGACAGGAGCTGCTGGGAAGGTAAGTTACTGCTTGCTCCCAGCCCCCAACAGGACCGCCAGGTCTGTATTATGGCAATGTAAGTTGCCATAATACAGACACTGACTCGAGTATAAGCCAAGGGGGGATTTTTCAGCACAAAAAATGTGCCGAAAAACTCGGCTTATACTCGAGTATTTACGGTAAGTGGATTAATCTCATAAGAGCAAGTATTAGGCTGCTAGGATAGGATCTGCCAACAATGGGGTACATTGAAGGTGTGGAAGGCTTATGCAATATATGATCATATAATGTAACTAAACCCCCATTATTTTTTGCCTAGGTGAGGTGTTTTTAAATAAAACTACTACAATCTCTAAGATTTGAAATCATTGTTTAGTGAATAAGCGAGTGCGCTGGATTCCGTATTTTGTATATTTTGGACCCAGCAGCATCCTATAATGTATGCATGTTCAGGTGAGTGCAGCCCTCTTGGATTTGTTTATATATATATATATTTATTTATTTTTTCACGATCCTGCACTCGCATTTGTGAGGCATGCACCACGGTGCTCCTTCCGCCAAATTTACTTAAATAACCATGAACAAATGCACACGTTGGATTTCTTAATCAACGAAAGGTGTGTTTATTAATTACACTCAGGTTACATCATATCGACGTTTCATACCGGGACATGACTCAAGATAACCCCACCAAAACAGAATATACATAATAAATAACCAAACAGTGCAGGAAAAAGTCAGTGAAATTCCCTCCCCCTAGACAAAGGTAATACCTGTCATATGAGACCCAGACTAAACAGTGCGAACTGTACATGTTAGTGTATAGAAGTATTGTGCCATGGGCCTCACAATACTTCCATGCACTAACATGTTGTACAGGCATGAAATTTGTAGTGGAGAGAGAAACCGGAGAGATCATTATTATTTATGTTTGAGGATGTGCTGGCTAGATTTTAATGTTTGTTTTTGGAAGACTGGATTTTAAGGTGAGCAACCCCTGTGTATAACTTTCGCTGATAAGAGTAAATTTGGTAGATTATATAGCGATATATACTTGCAAGTTGAGATATTTTGTTAAGCATTCTTCAGATACAGGGAGTCGCTTATGTTCATTTCAATATTTATTTCTTCACACTTATTTCTCTGATTTTGAAATATACTGGGACAAGGGGAGAATTTAGGTTTCATTGTATGTACTTTTTGTAATGTGTTTATTGAATGTTTATTTCATGTATATACATATGCCTTGTATGTCACTATGTGTATACCTTTACTACTTTAACAATGTATATATTGTCATCACTTCTTTCACACAGTAACAGACACTGTGATATATGCACTCTCATTTGGAAGAGCCTTCTCACACATGATGTCCTTTATCTGTTGGTGGTATTATTTTGCGGTTCACTGATATACAGTTCGCACTGTTTAGTCTGGGTCTCATACCACAGGTATTATCCTTGACTGGGGGAGGGAACTCTACTCTTAGCTTTTTCCCGCACTATTTGGTTATTTATGTGTATTTTGTTGAGTAGGGTTATTCTGATGAAAGTCCTGGTATGGATTGAAACGTCGATATGATGTGATTAAAAAAGACACCTTACATTGATTAAGAAATCCAGCATGTGCCTTTCGTCATGGATATTTTTATATATACAGTGCCTTGCAAAAGTATTCACCCCCCTTGACTTTTTACCTATTTTGTTACATTACAGCCTTAAGTTCAATGTTTTATTAATCTGAATTTTATGTGATGGGTCAGAACACAATAGTCTAAGTTGGTAAAGTGAAATGAGAAAAATATATACATAAAACAATTTTTTAGAAATAGAAAACAGAAAATTGTCATGTGTGTATGTATTCACCCCCTTTGTTATGAAGCCCATAAAAAAGCTCTGGTGCAACCAATTACCTTCAGAAGTCACATAATTAGTGAAATGATGTCCACCTGTGTGCAATCTAAGTGATCTTTCATTACATATACACACCTTTTCTGAAAGGCCCCAGAGGCTGCAACACGTAAGCAAGAGGCACCACTAACCATACACTGCCATGAAGACCAAGGAACTCTCCAAACAAGTACGGGACAATGTTGTTGAGAAGTACAAGTCAGGGTTAGGTTATAAAAAAATATCAAAAGCTTTGATGATCCCCAGGAGCTCCATCAAATCTATCATAACCAAATGGAAAGAACATGGCACAACAGCAAACCCGCCAAGAGACGGCCGCTCACCAAAACTCACGGACCGGGCAAGGAGGGTATTAATCAAAGAGGCAGGACAGAGACCTAAGGTAACCCTGGAGTAGTGATGTCCCGAACGGTTCGCTGGCGAATAGTTCCCGGTGAACATAGCGTGTTCGCGTTCGCCACGGATGGCGAACATATGCGATGTTCGGTCCGCCCCCTATTAATTTACTAATACTAATTAAAAATTACTTAGTATTAGTAAATTGTGCCCCTACTCGCAATACAGCGAGTAGGGGCATGTCTATTAAACAGTGAGCAGCCTATGGCTGCTCACTGTTAAAAAAAAAAAGCCCCCCCCCGGTGGGGGCCCTAAATACTAATAGGGGGGGACCTATTGTCTCCCACCGGCCCCCACCCCTGAGCGGTGGGTGGGGGCCCTAAAATGAACAATAAGGTGGGGACCTACTGCCCCCCCGGCCCCCACCCCTGCGCAGCGGGTGGGGGCCATATTGATAATGAGGGGGGGGACCTACTGCCCCCCCCAGCCACCACCCCTGCATGGCGGGTGGGGACCATATTGATAATGAGGGGGGGACCTACTGTCCACCCCCCCTCCGGCCCCCACCCCTGGGCGGCGGGTGGGGGCCATAAAGATAATGAGGGGGGGGGACCTACTCTCCTCCCCCCCTGGCCCCCACCCCTGGGCTGCGGGTGGGGGCCCTAAGTAAATTATCCCCCCCTAAGGTGACTAGGGGTCCCCAAGCCCCTAGTCACCCACCCCCCCCCAAATAAAAAGTCCCTACCTACCCCCCTCACCCTAAAAAATAGTGAGGGGGGAATAAAATAACTAACCTGTAAAATAAAATTAAACTTACCATTCGATGTCTTCTTTTTTCTCAAATCTTCATTTTTCAGCCCCAAAAAAGGCCAAATAAAAAACCATCATAACCGTCGAACTAAAAAAAAAAAAAAAATCCCGAGCGCAAAGAAAAACCAGATGAAAAAGAAAAAACCCAAGCGCAAAAAAAGAATCTATCTTCACCCATGGAGGGCTCCGCGCAGACTGAGCTCCGCAGGGCAGGGGAAGGCTTATAAAGCCTTGCCCCGCCCTGCAATTAGGCTAAGAACACTCTGATTGGTGGGTTTAAGCCAATCAGAGTGCTCTTTGTCATTTTACACAGCGTGGGAAAATTCAAAAGAACTTTCCCACGCTGTGTAAAATGACACAGAGCACTGTGATTGGATGGCTTGAAAGACATCCAATCACAGTGCTCTGTGTCATTTTACACAGCGTGGGGAAATTGAACTTTCCCACGCTGTGTAAAATGACACAGTGCACTGTGATTGGATGGCTTGAAATCCATCCAATCACAGTGCTCTGTGTCATTTTACACAGCGTGGGAAAATTGAACTTTCCCACGCTGTGTAAAATGACACAGAGCACTGTGATTGGATGAATTTCAAGCCATCCAATCACAGTGCTCTGTGTCATTTTACACAGTGGGAAAATTCTTTTGAATTTTCCCACGCTGTGTAAAATGACAAAGAGCACTCTGATTGGCTTAAACCGGGCAAGGCTTTATAAGCAGTAGGTCCCCCCCCTCATTATCTTTATGGCCCCCACCCGCCAGAAAGAGTCCCTGTGGGTTTTAAAATTCGCCTGCCTATTGAAGTCTATGGCGGTTCGCCGGGTTCACCCGGTTCGCGAACATTTGCGGAAGTTCGCGTTCGCGGTTTGCGAACTGAAAATTTAATGTTCGCGACATCACTACCCTGGAGGAGCTGCAGAGTTCCACAGCAGAGACTGGAGTATCTGTACATAGGATGACAAGCCGTATGCTCCACAGAGTTGGGCTTTATGGCAGAGTGGCCAGAAGAAAGCCATTACTTATAGCAAAAAACAAAATGGCATGTTTTGAGTTTGCGAAAAGGCATGTGGGAGACTCCCAAAATGTATGGAGGAAGTTGCTCTGGTTTGATGAGACTAAAATGTAACTTTTCGACCATCAGAGAAAACGCTATGTCTGGTGCAAACCCAACACATCACATCACCCAAAGAACACCATCCCCACAGTGAAACATGGTGGTGGCAGCATCATGCTGTGGGGGTGTTTTTCAGCAACCGGGACTAGGAAACTGGTCAGAGTTGAGGAAAAGATGGATGGTGCTAAATACAGGGATATTCTTGAGCAAAACCGGTACCATCTGTGTTTTGAGGCTAGGACGGAGGTTCACCTTTTCAGCAGGACAATGTCCCCAAACACACTGCTAAAGCAACACTTGAGTGGTTTAAAGGGAAACATGTAAATGTGTTGGAATGGCCTAGTCAAAGCCCAGACCTCAATCCAATAGAAATTCTGTGGTCAGACTTCGCTGAAGGCCTGTCCGATACCATTCTAGATGAGGTTGCTGCCAGAGACTTTCCAGAAAAACTTAACACGTGTATAACTTATATGATACAGATAGATAACAGGCTAAACAAACCAAGAAGAAATAGCACTTTTCTTGCTCCGTGCTTCTCCAACACTGTTGTTCCAAAAACCCCTATTGTAGCTGCTGAACCTCCTAAGTAGTTGGGAGTTATGAGGTTATCTGAAGCAGAGAGACAATTCAGGAGGAGTGATGGTCTGTGTATGTATTGTGGCAAAAAGGGACATATGAGGGTAAATTGCCTGATTTGTCCGGAAAACTCTCGCACCTAAGTACCATTCGGGGACCAGCCTTAGGTGTTATGTATATGTCCCCCACTATGCCTCTTTCAAGATTTCTCCTTTCTGTTACCATTCTGTTACAAAACTTTTGCAAAGCCGTATTAGACTCAGAAGCAGCAGAAAGCTTTATTGATGCTAACTTTGTGTCCACACACAAAATATCTCTTAGGGAGAGGTCAACACCTTTGGCCGTTGAGGCCATAGATGGTAGACTTCTTAATAATCCGCTCATTACCCATGAGACCTTACCTGTTTCATTGCAAGTAGGGGCCTTGCATAAGGAACATATCACTTTTCAATTTATCTCCTCACCCTCTTGTGCCATTGTACTTGGTTTTCCATGGCTAATCAAACATGATCCACGTATAGATTGGAGGAAAGGGGAGATCCTAAAGTGGGGTGAAGGATGTTGTAACAGATGTTTAAAACCTATAACTGAAGAATTGGGTACAATCAATGTTCCTACTGCCTCTCCATTGTCCACTACGGTTCCCTCCCAATATGGGGAGGTAATGGAGCTGTTTACAAAGTACATGCAGATACACTTCCACCACATAGATCTTATGATCGTCCGATAAATCTTTTGCCAGGTACTATACCCCCGAAAGGGAGAGTTTATACCCTGTCTCATGTGGAAAGTAAAATCATGGAGGAATATATACAGGATGCATTTGTCTGGAAAACTCTGATCAATCCGGTCACACTATCACAGTGCCCGATCGGCACCACAGTATGGCTTTGCATGATTGGCGCAGTCGCACAAGCTGCATGGAGGGAGAGGCTCAACTCACCCCCAGAGCCTCTCCCTCCATGCAGCTTGTGGAAAGGCGGCCAGGTCCAGCTTTGGGAGGGATGCCGGCCACTGCAAGATGGCGCTAATTAATAACGCCGCCCACAATGACTTCACTAGTGACGTGAACATGTGTACGGCATCCCCTTTTGCCGTGCATGCACATTCTGGGGTCATGGGACCCAAACCTTGCAATAGCAGGACTTACTGGGTTATTTAAACCAAAACGTGCAGTTGTTCAGTGCCCTGTCATGGTTTCCATCCTGTTGGTTATCCAAGAGCACGTTCCTGATTCTGATTATTGTTTTTTGATCTTGGCTTGACTTGACCTCCCGTATTTCTGGTATCCCTGACCCTTTGGCTTTGTTCTTTACGTATTTGTTCCTATCTGTATTCCTGACCTCGGCTCATCACTGTTTATTCTCTTACGTTAATTTCAGCCCTGGAATACGTTGTTATTGTTTGTATTTGTTACGTGTTTTAATTAATTCTTCGTGTTGGGCCACTGGTTCACCCTGACAGTTAGAGCTTTTATTTGCTTTTTGCAGTTTTTTTAAACAAAAACTGCACTTTTACTGGTGATATCATCATCGTAATAAGTTTTACTGGTTTGAAAAACTCATATTTGTATTAAGCTAAGTCTCCCGAGTATAACAATACAACATGTACAGGTTTTATGGTGTTTTGGAAAGTTACAAAGATGATATAAGGCTTGCCCATTTCAGTTTACCATATTGGTTTGCTGGGTCTATGTTGCCTTTTGAGACCATATCGTAGCCCAGGAATGTAAATTAACCCCATCATGGCATACCATTTGCAAATGTAAACAACCCAGGGCATTCAAAATGGGGTATGTCCAGTCTTTTGTAGTAGCCACTTAGTCACCAACACTGGTCAAAGTTAGCATTTTTTTTAGTTTTTTTATGCATTTTTAAAAAACAACAACAAAAACTGCACTTTTACTGGTGAAATCATCGTTGTGATAAGTTTTACTTTTCAAAACACTCATATTTGTTTTCAGCGAAGTCTCCCGACAATCAGAGTTATGAGTCAAATTACACAGCGTGGGAAAATTCCAAAGAACTTTCCCACGCTGTGTAAAATGACACAAAGCACTCTGATTGGTGGATTTCAAGCCAACCAATCAGAGTGCTGTGACAGGTAAATGTAGAGACTTACCTGTCAGTCTCTTCATTTACCTGTCAGAGCACTCTGATTGGATGGCTTAAACCCACCAATCAGAGTGCTCTGGGCCTAATTGCGGGGGGGGGGGGGCAAGGCTTTATAAGCCTTGCCCCGCCCTGCAGAGCTCAGTCTGCGCGTAGCCCTCCATGGGTGAAGATGGATTATTATTTTTTGGGCTAATTTTTTTTAATTTATTTTTTTAAGTACGTCGTTTATTATGGATTTTTTATTTGGCCTTTTTTGGGGCTGAAAAAAGATTTTACAAGAAAGAAAACATTGAACGGTAAGTTTTATTTTTTTTACAGGTACTTAGTTAAAGGTCCCCCCCCTTTTACTTAGTATTAGTAAATTTGGCAGAAAGACTGGTAACGTTTGGAATTACAATTTGAGGGCAATGCTAGTATTCGTACAGCGCCTGTCACGATTCGGGAACCTAACACGCTAACAGGTCACAGAGAGGAAGGGTGCTATACCGGTCCTTAGAGTGGCCGGGTTAAAGCACACTAAGAATAGTCAGGAGACAAGCCAAGTAAAGGGAGCCAGAAAACAGGAGAACGAGAAACAAGCCGAGGTCAAAGGATTGGAGAATACAGGAAAATCGAAATAACAAGTCAAATAATCGGTAACCAGAGAGAAACACGAGCAAACTGCACTACAGGTATCACAAGACCACAACAGGGCACTGAGAGACAGGAAAGGTAAGTATATAAATCCTTTGCTTAATTCTGATTGGATAACTTCCAATCAGAATTAACAATCACACGTAGGAGATATCTACACCTCCCTCTGTGATTATGGTACTGTTGCTTTTACGCTGGGTCACGTGACTGACCCCGGCATTCACATAAAGGCGGGGGCTCCCAGCGTGCAGCGTTATACATGCTGCCGCTCGGAGGCGAGGACGCGAGCGGCGCATACGGCAGTGAGGACGCCGCTCTCCGACAGATAGGGGAAGGGGAGCCCTGACAGTGCCCCTGTTCACAGCAAACATGACCTATCACTTTGAGGGTGACGCTTACAGGGAGGAGGTCAAGAGGCGGTTAACCAGATATGGCCTGAATCTTTCGACAGATGATTCTGGCAACCCTGCGCAAGTTGGATGCGGAGAATGGAGCGGCATGGGAATGCGAGTGCCGATTGCGGAGATTGGGGCTGTGGCCAATTGGTCTCTCTCCCCAGCAGCAGCCAGCATCCCAGGGAGAGGAGATTGTCGGTCCCTCGTCCCTGCAGCAACCATCATCACTGGGAGTCGAGACAGTCGGTCTGACTCCCCAGCGGCAGTGTGTTGTCAAGGGAGAAGAGATTACCAGTCTCTCTCCCCAGTGGCAGCCAGCATCCCCGGGAGAGGAGATTGTCGGTCCCTCGTCCCTGCAGCAACCATCATCACTGGGAGTCGAGACAGTCGGTCTGACTCGCCAGCGGCAGTGTGTTGACAAGGGAGAAGAGACAACCGGTCTCTCTCCCCAGCGGCATCCAACATTCCAGGGAGAGCAGACTGTCGGTCCCTCGTCCCTCCAGCAACCAACACCCAGGGAGAGGAGATTGTCAGTCCCTCGTCCCTGTAGCAACCATCATCACTGGGAGTTGAGACAGTCGGTCTGCCTCCCCAGCGGCAGTGTGTTGTCAAGGGAGAAGAGACAACCGGCAACCATCATCACTGGGAGTGGAAATGGTTGCTCCCACCACCCAGCACCAGGCAGCGTTACCGGGAGTTGAGACAGTCGGTCTGACTCCCCAGTGACAGTGTGTTGTACCGGGAGAAGAGACAATTGGTCTCTCTCCCTAGCGGCAGTGTACCCTACCAAGGGGAGACCCTACTCCCCCAGACGGTGCAGATGGAACTGTTGTCTCTGCACCCGACCTACAGGGATGCTGGATGGCCTATCCAGATCCCCAACTACCCTCACAAGAATAACGGGCGGAGGAGGTAAGCGATGTCTCCCCTCCCCAACCAAGTTGCATCCAGGCTACCCCAGCAGAAGTGCTGGCATTGGGGCAGAGCGCAGTTGGCTTCTGCCCCCCAAGTCCCCACAGCGTGTTGCCCAGTAGCACCAGAGGAACCACCAGGTGCAGTAAATGTGTGTTGTGGGTGGGCTACTCATGTACTTGTTCACTGTGGGTGGGTTTATCGACTACCGACAGGTCAGGTACCTGTTAGTCTCCCCCCCAAAGGGGAGATGTGTGACTGTAGCAGAGAGCTGCTACTCCACAGGTTATCTCCACTGAAGATCCCAGTAAGGCTCAGGAACAAGTATTAAAAGTCCATAAGGCAATAATTTCAGCAGCCAAAACAATCCAATAATATCCCCACATCAATCCCAATGACTGGACGACACGCAGCATCAGGAGCAGAACTGAACTTTTAATCACACAAACTCCTTTTAAAGGTTTCTCCCATGCACATTAATTTGTACAGTAACGAATAGTATAATAGTTACCTCCCATACATCTCCTCCCCTCAGTGTGACACATAATCCACTTATACATGCTACAGTTTTACCTTGTTTCTAGATGTACCCCAAAACAGTCAGGTACAATTATCTAAGGTGATCCCCTGGTAGCCCTGATCTGGGTGACCAACATATTCAAAATTCACCCAGATCGGACCAGGGGTTTGGGAGTTAGGTGGAAGAGACAATTTGACCGACCGCACATGAGGTGGTATCCGAAAAGCCTCCATATGTTTTGGCCCTGTGGTCGGTCTCCGTTCAGGAGATAAAATACATAGAAATACTTGTCATCCAGTGTTAAATCGGTATTCGTATGAATACCCTTGTTCGGTACTTTTAACTCATCGAACGAGGGGCTAGTTGGCCCGTCCGTTCGGGAGTTACGGAGCTCTGGAGGTCTCAGCGGTGTTCGGGTGATTGAGTGTCTGATTTGAGTTCCAGACACTTGACGACAAACACCACTGAGTTTTTCGTGTGTAAGATGGCCGCCGCCACGTGTTCGTATGCCGAACGGCGGCCACCCAGATACGTATACAAAATACCGATTGCATCAATTAACCTGCGGTTAGAGAAGTGTGCAAACCTAATAAGGTGCACACTTCTCTCTGGGGTGGTCTAATGGTTCGGTAGTTTTCATTCGTATGGAATATGGATGGAAACTACCGAACAATCATTCGAATGCTACATACAATCTATCTATACAGGAAAATAAACACACAAATTAAATTTTTAACACAACCTTTGAGGACAGCCCCATGCCATCTGCTACACTGCTCCCCCTTGCCCACAAGCCGGCATACACAGTCTGATCCAACACGGATCGGCTTGGGGATGACCGGGTGGCTCACGGATCATTTTTCAAGATCTGTTTGTCTGGACAACCCGTCAGTGTTGCCATTCTGTTTTCCTGGGCGGTACTGGATGTTAAAGTCAAACGGCTGCAGTGCCAAACTCCAGCGCAGCAGCCTGGCAATGTCCCCCGCCACCCGGTTTAACCATACCAACGAGTTGTGATCTGTGAGCAAAGAAAAGGGCTGTCCATACAAATATGGTTGTAACTTCTTTAGGGCCCACACAACAGCCAGGCACTCCTTCTCGATGGCAGCGTAGTTCACTTCTCTAGGTAACAGTTTCCGACAGATGTTCTCCGCCATCGGCCCCGACTTGGCTTAGTACTGCCCCCAATCCAAACATAAAGCATCCGTGTGAACAAGAAACCGTTTAGTTGGATCGGGAGCAGCCAAGACAGAGGCATTGATAAGTGCATTTTTCAGAAGTTGAAATGCCTGCTCACACTCCGGGGTCCAGATTACTTGGCGGGGAAGATTTTTGCTGGTAAGGTCAGTAAGGGGTTTGGCCAGGGTGCTATAGTTCCTGTAATACCCAGCTGTCCCTAGAAAGGCTAGTACTTGGGTCTTCGTCCTGGGGGTTGGTCATTGAGCTACGGCCTCTACCTTTGCGGGCTCAGGCTTCTGCTTCCCACAGCCTACTCTGTGTCCGAGGTACTGCACCTCAGCCATACCTATACTGCATTTGGCAGGTTTCAATGTTAAGCCTGATTCCCGGATTCTATCTAGAACTGCTCCTTTGTGGGCCAGATGTTCCTGCCAGGTATTGCTAAAGATGGCAATGTCGTCTAAATAAGCGCAGGTGTAATCTTGGAACCCATATAGGAGCCGGTCCACCATCCTATGGAAGGTAGCCGGTGCATTTTTCATCCCAAACGGCATCACCTTAAATTTGTACAAGCCGAATGGGGTGACAAAGGCGGGCCTAGGGATGGCGTCCAGGGCCAAGGGGATCTGCCAATACCTCTTACAAAGATCGATAGTAGTGAGGTATTGGCCCCTGGCCATCCAGTCTAACAGTTCATCTATCCGGGGCATAGGGCAGGCATCATACACTGTCTTTTCATTTAACCTCCGGTAGTCTATGCAGAAGTGGGTCGTACCATCCCGCTTAGGTACAAGGACTATAGGGGAGGCTCAGGGGCTGTCTGACTGCTCAATCACCCCCAGTTGGAGAATCTCTTCAATCTCCTTGCGCATGTTCTCCCTTACCGAGTCAGGAATGCAGTAAGGCATCTGGCGCATGGGAAGTTGCCCTGGGGTTTCTACCCGGTAGGTGGCCAGAGGGGTGTACCCCGGTATACTGGAGAATGTATCTTGTTTCTCCTTTAGTAATTGTTGTACCTCAGTAAGCTCCTGTGGGCTCAACCGGTCTCCCAGCGTAACTTCCCCTAGATCCCCGGACACCCGACCGTCCCCCAGCAGGTCTGGGAGGGGAAGGCTGTCGAACTCCTCAGAGGAAGGGGCACAAATGGCCGTCACCTCCTCTGAACGTTCCTGGTAGGGCTTCATCATGTTCACATGAATCATGCGTCACCCTCCAGTTCCGGCGCATGGGCCAATTATATAAGTGGTATCACATCTCTGTTCCACCACTCTATAAGGGCCCTGCCAGACGGCCTGTAACTTATCACGTCGGACAGGTTTTAAAATTAAAACTTTCTGTCCAACCTGGAAGCTACGGTCCCTGGCGCCCCGATCATACCAGGTGCGCTGGCGAGTCTGAGCTGCCTGAAGGTTCTCCCTTACCGACCTAGTCAATGCTTCTAAATGATCTCGGGATGCCAGCACATATGGTACGATGGGGGTACCGTCTGCGCTCCGGTCTCCCTCCCAGTGCTCCCTAATCAGGTCAAGGGGTCCTTTTACTCTCCTTCCAAATAATAATTAAAATGGGGAAAACCCAGTCGATTCCTGCGGTACCTCCCGGTAAGCGAATAGGAGATGGGGCAAGAATCGGTCACAGTCCCTATGGGTGCCTGCGAAGGTTTTTGTTTCAATGTACCATTGAACTGATCGCATATCCCATTGGTCTTGGGATGGTACGGAGCACTGATGATAGGCTTGATGCCACAAAATTTCCAAAGGTGCTGGGTGACCTCCGCAGTGAACTGGGTGCCCTGATCCGAGATGATGTCCCTGGATAACCCCATCCTGGAGAAAATCTGCATCAGGGCCTCAGCCACTGTTTCTGCATGGATATTAGTCAGGGCCACCGCCTCTGGATATCTGGTGGCGTAGTCTACAAAAGTTAAAATATACTTTTTACCAGAAGGACTGGGTCTCTGAAGGGGGCCTATTAAATCTACAGCTTTATGGGCTCGTTCCTGCTTCGCTCTGAAGGAAGAGAGGTTCGGCCTGCGGTGGTTGTGGTGTCGACTAGAGTGCTTGGAATCCTCAACAAGCGCTAGGAGCATCCATCACAGATGTTCAAAAAAATCCAAGCCACATTGAACACATTTGTCTGGGGAAAGACAAGACCGCGCCTACCTCTCTCTCTTCTTCAACTGGCCCCTTCAGCAGGTGGCTTAGGATTCCCAAAATTGATAACCTACTATAAAGCGGTAGCGGTCTGCTGTCAGACTCCATGCCCCCAAGAATACCTTCCAATGGGTGGACATGGAACGTGACATAGCTCTCCCTAGCTACTTATCAAACTTACTATGGTCCCTAAAAATATTCAGGCCACAAGTGGCCCCGCTATACCCAACGACTACTATAACACTACGAGTCTGGGACGCATGGCGGACCTCCGTGTCCAACGACAAAAAGTTTTGTATTCTTGCCCCACTGGTGGCACTGGTGGTGATATCACCATGGTTGTCATTGAAACCCTGGACGTCCCGGGTCATCACCCGAATACGGGACCTATGCTCCCAGTCAATGATCTTGCCATTCCCAGATCTACAACAAAAATACTATCTAACTCGCTCATCTTTACGTAACTACAATTAAAGAGCATTGTTCTCACTAAGGTGACAATTTTAACGAACCTACCCACCATGCAAACTGAACATTAGTCGAGAAGTGACACTCTGCCCCTACTAAACCTAAAACCCTGTCCCTTTGCTACAAAACACTATTAGATAAGGCTTCACCACGTTCCTTCACATACGCAACCCAATGGGAAAAAGAGGGTATGCCCAAACTCACAGATGACCAGTGGCTCAAATCCCTCTCTGTGCTCCAAGGCACCACATCCTGCTTTTCCCACATAGAGGCCCACAGGAAAATTGTCTATAGGTGGTACCTCTGCACCACCTGAACAAGATATATCCCAACGTAAATCCTCAGTGTTGGAGATGCAGGGCTTCGGAAGGCACCATGACCCACATATGGTGGGAATGTGAAGGCATCGTACCCCTATGGTCACACGTACAAACAATGCTAAATAAATTATGGCCTACTACTCACCTTGTTACACCTACAGTGGGACACCTGTTACTATTCCCAGATACATGGAAGTTGGAAACCAGGAAAATTGCCACTATAATCATCTTAGCAGCCAGGAATCTCTTAACATTGCATTGGAAGGGTACTTACTGCCCATCCAACAAGGAATTAATAGAAAAAGTACATCAATACTACAGATACGAAGTGCTCTCCTCGGACGCATACATGAAAACAAAGAAGACAGAAGAACTGTGGAAACCTTGGCTTACTCTCAACGGTTACAAGAACCCCTAGAGCAGTGATGGCGAACCTATGGCACGCATGCTTCAGGTGGCACACCGGGCCCTCTCTGTGGGCACAAGGTCATAGGTTTGCCATCAATGCAGAGTAGGCACCTGCCTTCCCAAAACGGCAGGTACATACTCTGCTTTCTTGTCGGGAGGACCGAAAGCAGGGGGAGGGATCTCAGAAGCAGCTATCCTGTCCTCCTGCGAGCAATCTGTGTGGAGCATTACCACGTGTTACCATTCTGCGCACGGGAGGACAGGAGAGCTGCAGGACCTGTCCAACATACTTACCACCACCGGACCACCAGGGATGGCTGTGTTCCCTCCCCCCCCTTCACCAAAAGGTAAGAAGAAGGGAGGGGGGGGTGATACTGATTTATTATACTTTTTTCAACATTTATTTTTTAAATGTATCTTCAACCCCTACACAGCGCCCCTCACACACACAACACAGCACCTCACATACACACACACACACCCCTCACACACAGCACTCCACACCCTTACACACAAACACATACACTGCACCCCTCAATGGAGTATATGTGTGTGTGTGTGTGTGTATTCGGCAGTCTTTATGTATTCAGCAGTGTGTGTGTGTGTATTCAGCAGTGTGTGTATTCAGCGGACTGTGTGTGTATTCAGCGGACTGTGTGTAAGTATTTAGCAGTATGTCTGTGTGTCGGTGTGTGTATGTATTAAGCAGTCGGTGTGTAAATGTGTTCAGCAGTCTATGTGTATGTATTGCATATGTTGGAGATACTAATAAATATAAGCTTAAATTTATCTATTTATAGCAATATTTAAAATTTGTATCATTGAACTCTCTGTTGTGTTCTTCTTTTAAAACAAAATATGTTAACTAGTTCAGACAACTGTACGAGTTGTTTTTTCTAAACTTAAACCTCAGTATTCAGGTTTAATTGCGGTGTTGGCACTTTGAGGAAAAAAAAGTTGGCATGTATTGCGGTTTTGGCACTCGGGCTCAAAAAGGTTCTCCATCACTGCCCTAGAGAGACCTAGATGAAGGGACGTCCACATATACCCCCTCACAGTTTATTTTCTATCCCATCACTGACCACTGGGCACTAGTGATGCACCGAATGGTTCGCTGGCGAATAGTTCCTGGCGAACATAGCATGTTTGCGTTCGCCACAGCGGGCGAACATATGCGCGGTTCGATCCGCCCCCTATTCGTCATCATTGAGTAAACTTTGACCCTGTACCTCACAGTCAGCAGACACATTCCAGCCAATTAGCAGCACACCCTCCCTAGCAGACCCTCCCACCTACTGGACAGCATCCATTTTACATTAATTCTCAAGCTGCATGCTTAGTGAGAGGAGGGAAAGTGTAGCTGCTGTTGATTAGATAGGGAAATGCATAGCTAGGTTAGGGTATACAGTGTCCACTACAGTCCTGAAGGACTCATCTGATCTCTGCTGTAAGGACAGCACCCCAAAAAGCCCTTTTTAGGGCTAGAACATCAGTCTGGTTTTTTTTTCTGTGTATTGTAATTGCAGTTAGTTGTCTGCCAGCTTCTGTGTCAGGCTCACAGTGGATACTGTGCCCAGTGCCACCACTCACTCACTGGTGTCACAATAGCTTGCATTTAAAAACAAAAAACTTTTTTCACTGTTATAGATTGAATAGCAGTTAGTTGTCTCAAAGCGGGTGTGTCAGCCCTACAGCGTGTACTCTGCCAGTTCACAGTGCCACTCATATCTGGTGTCATAACAGCTTGCATTTAAAAACAAAAAACTTTTTTCACTGTTATAGATTGAATAGCAGTTAGTTGTCTCAAAGCGGGTGTGTCAGGCTCACAGTGGATACTGTGCCTAGTGCCACCACTCACTCACTGGTGTCACAATAGCTTGCATTTAAAAACAAAAAACTTTTTTCACTGTTATAGATTGAATAGCAGTTAGTTGTCTCAAAGCGGGTGTGTCAGCCCTACAGCGTGCCAGTTCACAGTGCCACTCTTATCTGGTGTCACAATAGCGTGGCGTTTTTACAGCAGAGTTGATTTGTTTGGTAATAGTCTTTGGTTTGTAGCCTGTCTCATAGATTAGGACAGTACATTTAGATGGGAATTACGGCCATACGTATCAGAGCATATGCGATGGTACCTAGTGGCTTGGCTGTAGATGATGCCCTGTTTAGTATGGGAGGGGTGGAGGTATAGGTAACTGCACCTGTCTGTGGGTTTTCTGTAAACCGAGTGTGGATTGTGCCATTGTTACATGTTACAGTGGTGTCCAGAAAATTCACAGATCTAGTGGAATATTCAATTTTTAGTTTGATGGATGGAATGTGTTGAAAGAGTCATGGAACTGTGTCAGTTTTTCTTCGCTTTCAGTCCAAATTATGAAGATATCATCGATATAGCGATACTATTTGTATGGTTTGGTGTGTTGTATTTCTAGGAATCTCTGTTCAAGATCTTCCATAAGCAGATTAGCATATTGGGGTGCCATCTTAGTGCCCATGGTTTGTAGGTAAACCTTATTGTTAAAACTGAAGTAGTTATGTGTTAGGATAAATAGTGCTAATTATCACAGAACTGGGACTATGTCGCTTTAACCCCTGTTAAAGTGACTCATGTCGCTTTAACCCCTGTATCACAACTCAACTTTGTATTCTATGTGTGGTCTTGCTCAGAAACGCTTCAGACTTGAGAAAGGGAGGTTCTCCCGAAAGCTTGTCATTAAAAAATTCTGTTAGTCCAATAAAAAAGGTATTACAAGATACAAATTTTACCTGTTTTTTTTTTTTTTTTCAGACATTACCAGCCTCTTATGTTCTTTCCTACTTTGCATCTCAGGCTTGGTATATTAGTCATCATCAATGTTCTCTCTGTCCACTTTTTCCTATTAAATGACTTTAATTCATAGAAAAAACATTATGTATTAACAAAAAAAAAAAAAACATGAAATAACCATACACAACATTCATACACGATGATGGAACCCTCTTCCCTCGTCTCTCTGCATTACTATTCATAGTATTAATATATGAGCTAGCATTTCTCTTTTCTTTTCTCTCTTCCTTTCTTTCCCTTTCCCTTTCTTTTCTCTCTTCCTTCCCTTCCTCTTCTATGTATATTAGTCTACTGCCAACAGTTTTTCTAAATTTTATCTGTTTTTTTACATATATATATATATATATAATAAAAGGAGCTGTGGGTGGGCTGAACCAGGAAGAATGTATAATATATTTATTTTAAAAGGGTGTAAAAAAGAGCAAAAGGTTGCTCTACTAAGTACTAATTATGCTTGCCATGAAAAAGTTGAATAATTTTTAGACTGGAGAAGTCATACGTTGCATTTTCAGTTGAATTTGGGGGAAACCACTTGAAACATTTGTTGTGTTTAGCTATTTCAACTGCTTTTGTTTGATTTTTTCCATTGAAAAAGTCTGTAAATTTTGACAATAAACCAGATTTTCAATGGGGCTTGAATATTTTGATTACAACTGTAATATATATCATCCTCATAATCTTTGATTATCGTTAGTATTTCTTCTTAAACAGCACTGATTTTAGAATAATGTTTTAATGATAGATAGAGTTTAAAAACATTTTAAATGGTTAAGCCTCCGGACTTTGGCGAAAAACAGTTGGTTCTCATTTTGGGTTTTTTGCTTTTTTAAAAGATATGGAATCCATTTACAATCTTCAACAGATTTTAATGAAAACATTAGCATGTAACATATGTGTGTTAACACCTTAAGGATGGAGCCAAATGTACATGTTGTGAACGAAACAAAATGTAAACAAAACCTGGCATTTGCGCTACATGTCTGTCCAACCGTAATTCACCTCTTTCATATTAAATGCACCCACACTTATTATATATAATTTTATTCAGGGGAAACAGGGCTTTCATTTAATATCAAATATTTAGTTATGAAACATAATTTAATCTGAAAAAAATGGGAGAAAATAAGATTTTTTTTAAAAAAATGTTAGTTCTACATGACATTTTAACTGTCAATGTCATAATGCTGTTTGCTTTTACTGCAATATTTGTATTCAGCAAAGTCTCACGTGTAAAACAGTACCCCCTATGTACAGGTTTTATGGTGTTTTGGGAAGTTACAGGGTCAAATATAGCACGTTACATTTGAAATTGAAATTCGCCAGATTGGTTACGTTGCCTTTGGGACTTTATAGTAGCCCAGGAATGAAATTTACACCCATAATGGCATACCATTTGCAATAGTAGACAACCCAAGGTATTGCAAATGGGGTATGTCCAGTCTTTTTTAGTAGCCATTTGGGCACAAACTTACATAAATATATATGTAGAATTAGTATATCTATTTATACGTATGTAAAAAAAATAAATATATATATATATATATATATATATGTGTGTGTGTGTAATTTTTTAAAAATATTTTTATTTATATATAGGTATATATATATAGTGATATATATGTATATATTTATGTATATAGATATATATATATTATTTTGTTCTATGTGTATTTTGATATAAATATATATATATATATATTTATATATTAATATCACAATACAGTTAGAACGAAATAACACACATCTATATATTTTGTAATTATTTTTAATTTTTTTTTACTTTATTTTTTAACGTATTTACATAAATTTTTTTTATATTATATATAAATATATAAAACAATAATTATATATATATTTAATCAATATCAGTCTACGTGTAATTTGATATTAATATATATAATTATATATATATATATATATATATATATATATTAATAGTACATACACCTAGACAGTGTATGTGTGTGTATGTATATGTGTATATATACTTAGATCATATATATATATATATGATCTAAGTATATATTTATTTTTTACACTTTTTAACTTTTATTAATTTTATTTTCAGCCTGCAGGGGGACCACCTGTCATTACAGGCAGCCCCTCTGCTGGCAATGCAGGAGGCAGCTGTCCCGGCCATGTGATTGTGAGGTCCTCGCAAGGAAGTCACTCTCACATGGCCGGGGGGGGGGGAGGGGGCTGCAGGATGAAGATCTGCTGCGGGGGGCTCCCTGGGAGTCCCCCCAACCGCGATCACCGATGTGGGACCGCTGGCGACCGGGAGAGTAAAGAAAGATCAGAGGGCGTACTATTACGCCCGGCGGCGTTTAGAGCTGCCTAAAATAGGGCGTAATAGTACGCCCTCCGGTCTTAATGGGTTTAACAAAAAATATCAGTGAAATCAAGGTTATAATAACACACTGAAACTAGAAAAAGTTTAAGATGGAAAAATACTACTAACACTGAAAATATTAGTCAATAATGTGGGAGTGCAATGTACTTATTAACTGTTTCTCCTAGGAAATATAGATTATATTAGAGTACCTTATATTCCAATAAATACAAATGAAAAGACAATATACATACACAATAAAAAGAAAAATATCCAAACCATATTCCTTTATTTAGCATGTATACTAAAACATTGGCACAATAAAAAAATAAAAAAAGTAACAGTGTACAATTTGCAACATATCACAAATATAGCTTAAAGCAACACTCCGAGCACCAATACTACTTTAATGCATTTGATGTTTTCCCTTATTAATATGCTGTATTTTTTTTTTGCATGCTCAACTCTTTATAGTTTTTGCATAAGATAAATATTTTGAAGAATGTTACACCATAAGCTTGCCTCTTTTGCCACACCCCCTCACTTCATAAAAAGACATTCTTATCAAAGGTATGCACACAACTTAGTCACTGACCATAATGAATGATCTGAATAACAAAACAGCTGGCATCTGAAGGAGAAGACACCCAGGGAGCTACACACTAAAGATATCACTACCTGTTTGTAGTTTGACTGTCTGCAGCCAGGTTGTGCATTAATAGCTGCTCACTCAGTGCTGTTGGGACCGAGACTGTATTTTTGATAAGGAAGTTTTTCTAGGATGAGGGGCGTAACTAAAGAGGCAGGCTTATGGTGCAGAATTCTGCAAAACATTTTTTGTGTGTGTTTGTGCACAAATTATAAAGTTTTTAGAATGCAAAAAAATAAAGCATGATAATAAGGCTAACATTTATCAAATGCACTAACGTTGTATTGGTGCCCAGAGTGTCCCTTGAAATTATTGTACAAAAGAATTGTAGAAGAAAGTCAACTATGCTTAACTTCTAAAACTAAAAACCCCCACCAAGCATTTTGAAACCAAAATGTAACAAATGCGGTTTGATGCCATTTTAGCTCAATATATATATATACACACACAGATATATATATATATATATATATACATATAAAAATATCCAACGAATAGCTGCACTCACGGTGATTAAAAAGCAAAATTTATTAGAAATGGATTAAAACATCAATGATCAACGTTTCAGTCCTTTCCGGACTTTCCTCAGGATCAATAAAAAGATGAAAAACAATATATGCACAAAACAGGACATTTATACATAGATCTATTAAGGATGTAAACTTACCCCAGGTGAAAACCGCCATACTATCGGCGTCTCAATCCGTTCAGTGCGCCTGTGCGGACCGCCCCCGCCCCCCGTCATGACGTCATGACGTGATCGTGGTCAGGTCATTGCCATAGTGATGCTAAACAACAAAGCGTCACAGCTATTAGACGTATGCCGGCAAACAGATCGCCATGACCATTGCCATGGTGATACTGATAAACACAGCCACTCCATCGGCACTGAATAAGGGAGGGCTCACTCGGGATAAAACATTAATATGATCAAAAAAGCATGTGAAAAAAATATAAAAAATATAAAAACAATGTAGAAATGTGGGTGTACAATGTCTAAGTGAACTATACACTATATTAGATTAATACTTGTCAGTGCAGTTATAGTGTTTTAAGATATGGCATCTTTAAATGAATGTGTGTACAAATTCCATATAATATATTATAACTATCACTTAGACATTGTACACCCACATTTCTACATTGTTTTTATATTTTTTATATTTTTTTCACATGCTTTTTTGATCATATTAATGTTTTATCCCGAGTGAGCCCTCCCTTATTCAGTGCCGATGGAGTGGCTGTGTTTATCAGTATCACCATGGCAATGGTCATGGCGATCTGTTTGCCGGCATACGTCTAATAGCTGTGACGCTTTGTTGTTTAGCATCACTATGGCAATGACCTGACCACGATCACGTCATGACGTCATGACGGGGGGCGGGGGCGGTCCGCACAGGCGCACTGAACGGATTGAGACGCCGATAGTATGGCGGTTTTCACCTGGGGTAAGTTTACATCCTTAATAGATCTATGTATAAATGTCCTGTTTTGTGCATATATTGTTTTTCATCTTTTTATTGATCCTGAGGAAAGTCCGGAAAGGACTGAAACGTTGATCATTGATGTTTTAATCCATTTCTAATAAATTTTGCTTTTTAATCACCGTGAGTGCAGCTATTCGTTGGATATTTTTATATGGATGGCTATATTTAGCTAGCACCCGGGACACAAGGACATTTGGAGCGTGAGTGCAGGGGATTCTTGTATTTTTCTATATATACATATATATATATATATATATATACACACACACACAGAGGAATATACTGAACTAAAACAATGCATATATACACACACAAATGTTTCCGTCAATTACTTGGAAGTAACTAAACACATTGTTAAAAACATACAAAGCAATCTTAGAACTTTATGATGACATACAAAGCAATTTCAATCCGAAATTAAACTGAGTATAACAACATAGCAGATTATACTGGTAATAAATATCTCATGCTTCTCCTGACATGGGGGTTTAATTCACTAAATAAAAAGAGTTGAAGTCCGTTGACCAATGCGCTGCAGATATTTGGGCCAAACCAGTTAAGATGGAAAACAAAACAAAATTGTTTTAATTAAAAATTTGTATGCCAATCCAAGAACAAAATAGCCAATATATATACACAATATGTTATATACATATATAAATTGTTTTAAAAATATGGAAAAAACATTAAAAAGTAAATAAAAGTAAATAAAAAACACACAAAAAACCTAGTCTTACAATAACCATACCATAACCAAATCTAAGTGTGTGCACTGTGCTTTTATTAAATCATAAAGTCCAAAATTGTTGAAATAAGTGTTTTACCTAGAATTATTATACATATGATTGTCTTTCCTGGATGGAGTATGATGATATCCAGTTATAAACAAGATTTTCACAGCATATAATCAAAATCACAAATTTCACGTTTTTGTTTTTTTTTTACAAGTTACCATTCATAAAAATTGGAGGAGAAAAATACAAAGACAACAGTTTTAACATAACATGTAAACTGTGTGAATTACAGTACATCTATAAAATTAGGAGGCGATGCCAGAATACCAAGATAACTGTTTTAAAATAGCATGTAAACTATGTGAAATACATTATAGGAAACAAACTGACACAATTTCCTTCACTGTACAATTTCTCAGATCTTTGAAATAGAAAATCAAAAAAATACTGACAGTTGGAGAGTTCGCTAGCAAACCAAGAAAGAACGCTCTAGATCAGGGGTTCCCAAACCAGTCCTCAAGTACCCCCTACTAGTCCAGGATTTAGGAATTATTTTGTTGTATCTAACGTGTTTTTGTTTGTAAAAACACCTTAGACATAACTGGGTAATCCCTAAATCCTGGACTATTAAGGAGTACTTGAGGACTAGGTTGGAAACCACTGCTCTAGATTATATATACAAAGATACAGGACACGTAATCAAACAATTATAACAGCGATGTCAAATTAGAAGGTTACATTATTAATATAGCTCCTGATATTTCATAAGAATTTCCATTTAAGGTAGTTCAGATTTGCATATTTGTTACTAAGTGTATACAACCAATATATGCTTTTTTTTTTTTAATTTTTTTTTTTAAAGTTAGATCTGTGGTGTTTAATTTTAAGTATATTTTAAACGTCTTTATTAAAATGATTATCTTAATGACTTAAGACAAAGCACCCTACTATAAATACTCAAGCTTGTTTGTATGGAAGACTGTCAAGTACATACGCCCTATTTTGATTCACATTATTTCACAGTTTTTGAAGTAAATAACACGTTGCTTTAGGGAAAAAGTAAACTAATCCCATGAAAAAGCTGGACTACCTTTTCTTTATATGAAATAAAGTCATAATATGACATCTTACCAACATTTTAGCACTAAAGATGTTTAAATGTTAGCGCAAAAGTAAGCTCCCATTTATAAAATGGAAGGCAAAATATTTTGAGAAAAAAACTTCTATCAGTATACTTGTCAATTTTAACACTTAATGTAAAGTCAATAACTTTAGTCATATGTATATTTAAATAATGTTTTTCTATCCCATCTACCAATAAGGCATCCAAAATAATAGGGAAGAGAGTAACATAACAGTGTAAAAATTTGTAGCAACATTAAAGAGAAGAATATTTATTTCATGTATGGAGGAGTCATGTTAGAACTAAGGCAGCAATACCTTTACATTACAGGGTATCCCTGCCCCCACTACAGGTAATTAGACCATGTGTTCAGGTTTGTGATTAAAATTAAATTGGTTTGCAAGCTCCATTTTTATTCTGAATATAAATGGTTTGCGAAGAACCATAACAAAAACATAAGTTGCCAATTAGGACATGAAATGTAATTCTCTTGCCAAAAAGACTACAATACTATGACTTTCAAAGTAAAGCCTAAAGAAACCATCAACAGAAATATAGATTTCAAAAGGAGTGAATAAAAAGTTGTATGATACCCACACAGGCACACTTGCTCTGCAACATATCTAAGTCTACAAGTCATATTCAAATTACATCTACTCAACTTACAATTCTCACTTACATCATGACTGTATCAGATAACCTCTCTTGAATTACATAGCAGTCTTTTTACATCTTAATATAGTCTGTGAGCACCTAATGTAATGCCCCCTAGCATCCTCTAAACTACAATATAAACAGTATATATTATGAGTGATCAGCAAGTTATATACTTTGCCCTACTGTTGTTATTATTAAGTTGAATATATGTTTCCATATTTTTGCATATAAAGGAAGCAGTTTTAATGCAGTCTTAAATATGATTTTTTTTAAAATGACTGTACTCAAAACTAGTGAGCAACCCTTAGATAAAAAGACAATCTTTTGCCATGTTTGTGTACACTAGTATGATTTAAAATAGGCCTTTTATATTTTAAATTAACTTTGTTCCAAGACTCCTGTTTGTGAGCCGGTGCCCATTTAGATGTAAAGCTGAAACTATACATACATACCACAAAAAGACCTTCAATTACAAGATGTAACATACGCATTTCAACTAAGTGATGGTAAACCAGAATATAATGATTTTTTTTTCCATATCAGCAATCTTGACCTACAATTTCCAACTTGTTAATGTCAACCACAAATTATAATAATGTAGAATCAATGTGTTCAGCCCCTTGTTTACCGAACAAGCAGGAGCTGCCTTGTATCAGAGGAAGCCATTTTCACTGAATATGATATCCATGCAATGATACTATCAAAAAAAATGTGATACTGCTGGTTTCCAAGATCAAATTTTGCAGATGGAACCATTAATGGACATTTTAAAGGAGCTTCAATCAGCATAGTTACAGTAGTGTTTTGTAACGTGGCCAATTTGCTACTTAATAATTTCATAGAATACACCCCAAAATGACACCAATATAAAAGGACAGTGCTCAGTTATACTATCTCACAGACAATATTTTACAGGCCATAAAAAATATATACAGTTTTTTTTGTCTGAGAAACAATTGAACCTCTACTTAGTCTTAATAATGGTCATACTGTAGCTGCACAGAAAGTTAATCAAGTTTACCATCAAATTGTACAGACAGAAAACAGAATTTGCCCTCAAGAACCTCTGAAACATGCATTAACCCTTTGAGTGCATACTGTGCAATATATTATGACATTAGTCCTCAAAAACTAGCCCTCAAAAGCAGATTTCCTCACCAAGATAGAAACTACATAGTGTACATACAATCTATCATCTAAAATCTAAGAAATGGATTCTCATCTAGAGCTAAAAATTCAAATGTTATGCTTTATTAAAAAAAAAAAAAAAAAATATGAATAAACAACTAAGAATATATTTTAGCTTCTACACATACCGGTTCCATACTATTATTATTTAATTATTTGTATAGCAACAGCAAGTTCTGTAGCGCTGTACAATTATGCTATATTAATAAGTGTGCATGCATTTGGGCTATGTTGTATACATTTTCATTGTGGTTTTTTTTTTGTTCTTTTGCATTAAGCTCACAAAAGTGTCAGTAACAATAACTAATAATTTACCGTATATACTCAAGTATAAGCCGACCCGAATATAAGCCGAGGCCCCTAATTTTACCACAAAAAACTGGGAAAACTTATTGACTCGAGTATAAGCCTAGGGTGGGAAATGCAGCAGCTACTGGTAAATTTCTAAATAAAATTAGATCCCAATAAAATTACATTAGTTGAATATTTATTTACAGTGTGTGTATAGAATGAATGCAGAGTGTGTGTTTGTGTGTGTATATATAATGAATGCAGTGTGTGTGTTTGTGTGTGTATATAATGAATGCAGTGTGTATATAATGCAGTGTGTGTGTTTGTGCAGTGTGTGTAAACTGGGTGAGGGGAGGGCATTTTTATTTAAATTTTTTTATTTTAATATTATATTATTTTAATAATATTATTTTATTATTATATTATTATTATTTTAATATTATATTATTTTAATAATATTATTATTTTAATATTTGCATTATTTTTTTTTAAATGTTTTTTTGTCCCCCCTCCCTGCTTGTTGCCTGGTCAGGGAGGGGGGACAAAAAAAAACCATTTAAAAAAAATAATGCAAATATTAAAATAATAATAATATAATAATAAAATAATATTATTAAAATAATATAATATAAAATAATAATAAAATAATATTATTATTTTATATTATATTATTTTAATAATTATATTATTATTATTATTATTATATTATTATTTTAATATTTGCATTATTTTTTTTTAAATGTTTTTATGTCCCCCCTCCCTGACCAGGCAACAAGCAGGGAGGGGGGACAAAAAAATAAAAATAAGGCAAATATTAAAATAATAATAATATAATAATAAAATAATATTATTAAAATAATATAATAATAAAATAATAATATAATAATAAAATAATATTATTATTTAAATATTATATTTTAATAATATTATTTTATTATTATTATTATTATTATATTATTTTAATATTTGCATTATTTTTTTTTAAATGTTTTTATGTCCCCCTTCCCTGACCAGGCAACAAGCAGGGAGGGGGGACAAAAAAAATGTAAAAAAAAAATAAGGCAAATATTAAAATAATAATAATATAATAAAATAAAATAATATTATATTATCTTAATAATATTAAATCCCTGGTGGTCCAGTGGCATTGGCAGTTCATGGGGGGGCTGACAGTGAGCGGTTACTTACCTTTCCTGCAGCTCCTGTCAGCTCCCTTCTCCTCCGTGCAGCTCCTCTGTCAGCTCCGTTCTGCTCACAGTGTAAGTCTCGCGAGATTTACACTGGGAGCAGAACGGAGCTGACAGAGGAGCTGCACGGAGGAGAAGGGAGCTGACAGGAGCTGCAGGAAAGGTAAGTAACAGCTCGCTGTCAGCCCCCAACAGGACCGCCGGGCTTGTAATGAGCCCAGCGGTCCTGGTCTGTATTGTGGCAATGTAAGTTGCCATAATACAGACTGACTCGAGTATAAGCAGAGTTGGGGTTTTTCAGCACAAAAAATGTGCCGAAAAACTCGGCTTATACTCGAGTATATACGGTAGTTCTTCATCTGTGAGAGAAATATTGGCGTAAGTCTAGATAATGATAAGCATTAAAGGATTATTACATAGACCTTGTAAATACATAGGTAAAATTGTATCAATAAATTTATGTTTCTTTTGAATGTTTTGTAAATTGAACTATCAATATACTATAATTTGCTGCTACAATATTAGTCATATGCATGTTATATTTAGATTTTTAATGTAATATTCTGTATCATTTCATTAACTCCTTAATGTCTATTCCATCAAGAGAGTGTAGTTTTTAACCACAAATTAGATGATTAATTATTTTTATACCAGTGCTGTATAGAGCTACTGATGTTCATTAAGTACGAGGTTTAATGCTTGCCAAAAGGTATTTTTTTTAATAAAAAATAAACCACATTTAAAAATAATAAATTTAAATAAAAATATCATTGGGACTTTTTGGGAGTTTACTTTCTACTACATGATATGCTTTTTACTGAAGTGATACCAGACACTCACTAATTTAAAGGGTCTAAACGTACATTTACTCTGTACAAAGAAAAAGGAAATAGAAAGAAATTAAGGGATTTCTCTCAATAAAGTAATAGTGATGACAAGTAAAAACACATTTTCATGGGGCAATCCACAAAATTCAAGTCTTTTCACAAAAATAAATTATATATCTCAATAAACCCTGAAACTTTCATCATAAAGTTCATTGACGTATAAACGCATCATATTTTACAGAATTGTTCAGAAAAAAAGAAAAAGTAAAAAAAAAATGCACCCCCTCCCTCCAATCCCAAATAGCTAGGGAATGCCTAGAGGTCAGTGAGAACCAAGTGCTGAAAGATTAGAAATAACAAATTCCCCCTCAAAAAAATATATAAAAATAATTAAAGTAATTTTAAAAAGTATTGTTTCCATGCTGTAACAAAACCAACTAGCCTTCCCAGCACAGTATGTGATTATTCCATGAGGCTTTTCAATAGGTGTTAAAACATACTAGTTCGATTAATTTGGTTTCATCACAGGACAGTTTGTAGCAAGGAATGCATGCATTTAAGCTGTTAAGCATTTAAGCTGTTAAACTGAACTGGGCAAATTCAAGAACGGTTTCTCCGACACCTAAAAAGTACACAACTTGGACTATACCAAACAGAGGTGCAATAACTAATGCTCGACATCCTGATCCTTTCAAAAACGCGGAAGGACCCTCCTTGATCCAAATTTTTCTGTAAAAAAAAAAAAAAATAGATACAAACAATTATTTACCTAACCAACAATCGGATGACTTTACCAAAACTTGTAATGCAATGAGCAATAATTGTAATCAATTAGAGTGCATGAGGGGAGAGAAATTTGTTTCAGCTACCCATTTCGAATAGATCCCAAGGAAGGCACCCTCCTGAGAGAAATGGGTGAGAAAACAGTTGGTTGGCTAAGATATATAAACTTTTTAGGACTGTATCTATGTCTAGCAGTGTGTGTCTGTGTTTGTGTACCTGGCAGTGCAAATCTCTATAACTGTGTGTCTGGAAATGTCTGAGCATAAATCCAAGTCTATATGTGTTTTGGGGTGTATGCTGGGGTCAGGAGGTAGTGGTTTCTTTAAAGAAGTTCTGTCACTTTTCATAATTTCATAACAATATGATTTTTACGAAATACTGAATCTGGCTGCATTCCAACACAACTCAAAGCTACCATAACAAAGTGAGGTCTACTTTTTCCTATGATAAATCAAAGGTTGTCAAAGCAGGACTCTGACGTAAACTTTTATCCAATCCCATCAGCCATGTGGGTCTCTCGTGTATGGAGGTTTCTGCAGGATTATCTATAGACCTCACTGTTGTACTCTCGCACATGTGTGAGAGTAAAGCACTGACCCGGCTCTTGGCAAATGAAGCTTAAGGTGCTGAAGAAGACCAAGCTGAAGAAGATGGTAGCAGCCAGGTGGGACAGTTTAAGATACGTAAAACTTGCCTTCCACTGCACCCCTCATCTACATGACCTTAACCAGATATGTCACCTTTGGGGGTCTTTGCAAAATTCACAAAACCCCTGAAAGTTACAGATTTGATGCCCCAAAAAATTAATTTGGAAGCCCTGTATATACAGCAGTTTTTCTTCAAAATAACGTTAAAATATATTTGTTTTTTGTTTAAAACAACCTGCAAGCTTACCTGACACAATCTATAATCCCGTTATATGTCTCTTCATTTGCTCCTTTATTCAATGACTGAAGACGTGTCTTTATAACTGAAAAAATAAATATGGAAAAGCATGTCATGTAAATATTGGGATTCTGTTACACAATATGTTCATATCGTGTTAAAACCACCAAGCCATTGAGGAGAGTCAATGGAAGCAGTTTAAGCAGTATGTATTACAGATAGAATGTTTGTCTCCCATGTTAAAGGGTCACTGTAGGCACCCAGACCACTTCAGCTAATTGAAGTAGTCTGGGTGCTCTGTCCCTTTTGAACTTAGTGCTGCAATGTAAAACATTGCAGTTCCAGAAAACTGCAATGTTTACATTGCAGCTCTAAGTCTGCCCTCAGTGGCTGTCTATAAGACAGCCACTAGAGGGCCTCCGGAATCCAAACGGACTTTTGGCCCGTTATCTGATGCTGGAAGTATTCTCGGACCTCCAGCGTCAGGTTTTCACCATAGGAAAGCATTGAATAATGCCTTCCTATGAGGAGGTCTAATGAGCGTGTGGCCATTGCCGCACATGCGCATTAGGTCTCCCCCGCCGGCTGACGTTGGCGGGGAGGAGAGTGGGCCAGGCCGGACCCAGTGCCGAGGGACATCGGCACTGAATTCAGGTAAGTGGCTGAAGGGCTTTTAACCCCTTCAGTCCTGTGGGGAACCTATTAAACCTATAGTGCCAGTAAAAAGTGTAAAATATTGGGGTACTGTGATGTAGTAGTGGGCTTAACACAATATGGCAATAAGATGTAACAGTATCCCCATATTTATTTGCTAGGTGATTTTAAGTAGCCTATTAGGTTTTAAAACAATTTTTTTTTGTGTGTGCACTGTTCCCTTAATCTGTATTTGTATATATTATGGCCTTGGCGGCATGTTCTAGATGTAGCCCCAATTACCCATTTGTCTATGTAATATAATAACAGCAGATACATCTGCATTTATCTCTTTGTATACATATATGCTTTGTATATACAGATTTGGTAAGTCTGGAGCTTCCGTGAGTAGGAAATTGCTCATTTCCTATATTAAATATTTAGTTTCCACTAGCCTATTACTGCTCTGTTTCTGTATAGATTGAAACATTGATCACTAGCAATGTGTAGCTTTTATCCATGGATATATTGACAGATCAATTTTTTTATTTTTTTAATTAATATTCTTTATTTATAGAACAAAAGAATACAAACGGCTTGTCTACACAAATAAAAAAAAGCTGCAATTTTGCACATGAAATATTAAAAAGAAAACAAATTACCATATTAAAAAAATTCACATCTGTGCATATCATAAATTACACATACAACTAGTCCCCCATCCACCTGCCAAATGTCAAGTGTGCAATCCAACTATAAAGCTAGCCCTTTGCATTTTTCAAATAAGTTCAATATGCTAATAGGTTACAGGGAAACCCTACTACATCTATAGTATTTCACATTTCTCTAATCAATTCTCACAGTATATGCTATTTAAAATCACATAAATGATTTATTATTTTTAACGTATAAGAAGTTTTTTACTTTCAGGTAACTAAACAGTTCTCATTGTGGCACTAAATGTAATGGTTTCTGATTCATTAAATTATAAGGACTATGATATTTTGATAAAGTACACTACTGAAAGAATAATTTTTTTTTATTTTTTTTTAAGCACATCACTAAATGGTAAGTAAAATATGTATATAAAAGACAACTATTCTAAATACGTTGGAGAGTACTTATAGGATCAGTATAATCTGTTTCTGTTTGAGGATCTATCCTTTTAAGCATTAGGAAAGGGAAAGAGATCTCAATTGAGATATATGTTATATAGAAATTAAAGTTAATTCAAAAATGACCTTGATTTACTTAATTAAATGGATTTAGATATTTTGATATGCACACTAACAAAAGGGCACGAAGGATGTATTCAACGTGAAATTGTATCAACAATTAATATACATTTTAATGAATAAAAATTAACAGTGTTATTTTTTTTCTCCTCAGATCAATGTTTTATAATATTCCTGGCACTAAATAGGAAATAAAAAGGAATGGAAACAAATGTCACTTAGATTAAATAGAATTTTTTTTCTTTGGCAGAGAGAGGACAAAGTGCAATATGACCTTACCATCACAGGGATTGACAGACACAGCTGCGGTGGAGCCAGCTATACAGCCTGCAACAAATGAGTGAAGAAAGGGAGCCCGGTCATCAGGAGAGGACTTTCCAAGTTTGTTGAGATTGGAAAATAATGGAAAGTAGATGATGGAGAATGGAACATCTCTATAAAAAGAAACACACATACCTATGTGTTCAAGATAAATTGTATACAATGTTGTAACACTTTCATAACTTTTTTATTTTTGCAGAGCTTTAAAAATCCTGATCACTGATATATATTTAATGCATGTGATACCTGAATACACATAAGAAATTAGAGCATTTAATTAGTCATGCCAGCTAATGTACCTCGATCACAGTAGACCTAATTTTGTACACTCAATGCGGAAAGAAGTGATATGGGCAGTGTATTGTGACTACTTTTCAGTTCCCTGAATTCGAAAGATCAGTGAGAGATCATACACAAAGCAAATTTTTTAAATTTTACAGTTTCCTACATGCATTAGGTTCAAAGGTAATTTAAACAAGAAATATATGTACTACCTAATATTGCACTATATGGGGATAGCCCAACATATGTAAAGGCTAAATAAAAGTTTTCACTAATTCTACAATATCTTCTCTTTCCACTAAGTTGCCATTGAATTTCTAAATAAATATATCAAAAAGAATGTAGGGCCGACAAGATGCTGGACAATTTATATATTGTATATATCTTCATCCGTAGCCCAAAACTGTATCCAGAGTTGTAATTGAAGGTCAAGACACGCTTGCCAATACTCAATCTAACCCCTGTTTTTCACTTGCAGATTCTGCACAGTTTATTCACAAAAGCTATATTAGCTGAAAAATTATTTATTAACAGAGGTATGTTATACTGGTGAGCAAGAACACTGAGCAATAGCTACTCAAAGTTTAAGATATATTGTTGTATCCTTAAGTAGAGAACGTTTACCAACATTAATTAATGAAGCACAAAGTACTAGGCACACTGAGTAAACATACACAACTGTGGAGTAGTTGCACAGATGCCAGACACCCATATCACTAGCACATAATGACAAGTACTAAGGCAACGCTTTTTTACCATAGAAGACAGCTGTAAACCCCTCAACTGACGAATCGATCTATAATGTAGCTGCTAATACAGGGATCACGTGCCATGCAGAGACTATTGCAAATTAGGTTAGCTATAGAAATTTAGGGGGTTTCTTTTGTTTATTATTTCTTCCTCCAGTTAATTTTATGGTTTATGAAACTGGCTTCTTTGTATTACCGAATAGAGTACATGCATGTGCTGGTCAGCGACATGCCCAAGGAATGTTATACGCTATGTAACCACCCTTATTCTTCAAATCATAAATATCCAATATAAAGTAACTGTAATAATTTACCTTGCACTGTACTTATGATGTATGGCCACTTTGTCTTAATGCATCTTCATTGTATACTTTGTTGTATGACCATTGTACAAAAAGCCTACATGTTAACATGGTGTAATGCATTATGTTTTTCTGCAAATGAAAACATTAATAACAATTATATATTTAAAAATATATATTAAAAGTCATATTTTGTACCTTAATAAAGTTGCTCCTAATCCTTTGTAAAGTCCTCTAACACCCTCTGATCGCAGAAGTTGAGAGGCAATCTGTGTAGCAGAGATCTTTTGAGTCACTGAAGTTGGTCCAACATTGTATGCCCTTGAAAGTGCATGGACTACGTTTAGATGCTTTGAGCCAGGCTGCAGACATGGTATTCCTACTGCTGCTTTCTGATGACATGCTGAAAAATAGAATACACTTTAATAATTAACCATACAGCAAAGATGTATATCTCAAAATGGGTCTACAACCTATGTGTAAATGGCATGGTCATCTTCGGGTAGTTGTACTTTTTATCTGTGGAAATATTGATGCTGGCCAGATCCCTAGTAAATACACAGATTAAAAAATAATAATAATAGCTATGTGAGGATATGTCCTTTGATTATATTGACGGCAAATTTACAGAACTGCTTTAAACACAGCCTCCCAATGACACACAAGGTTATTCACTAAAACATCTGCCAACCAAACTGAAAACATAGCTGAGCATTTTTTCACAGTTTATATATTTCTTTACTAAAATTATGAATTCAATTTCAATTGTCAACAAGAGCAATTCTGTATTATTGCAAGAACAACAGTAAAAAACCTGCTTTGCAGATTAAATACTACTAATAATAATAAATACAAAATATAGCACAGCCTACCCAAGATCTAAAATGAGCCACCAATCGTATGAGAAAATAATTCAAAAACCTTGCATAAAATACCAGTCTGTCATAATTATATAGTAGTTGAAAAACTATATAACTTGGGAATAGTATAATCTAAAATATAAAATCTTACAGTTAAACAAGTTGCAAAAAAGTAACTACAACCACATGCCAATAAAAAAAAAAATCACAAACCAATGAAAAGGATAACCTCAGCCAGCATGACATATCTGTCCAATAGTTTGCAAACACTTAAACACCTTGACATTCCAAGCTGTTTAAGTGTTTGGAAATTATCGGACAGATATTTTTTGAGAGATTTACAAAAGGCAGAATGAAGATTGTACCAGTGATAAATGTTTACAGCATGTTAATATATAATTTTGAAATTATAGCGGGTGGTTTCAAAGAGTCCAAAAATACACTACAGAGGTTTCTTTAGCCACAGTTTTCATGAAATCAACACATTTTAAAAATGTGGACCTGCTGCTCACTATAAACTATAAAAACACCTGAGGGGTCAAATTAAACAACTACTGCTTTATTAATTACCCAACTGGAAAAAAAACAACTGAATATGGCAAAACAGATATTCAATATTTACATACCACATAGGTAAAGTTTCACTTAAAGGAACACTCTAACCACCATAGTGGTGTGTTTTTGTTGCCAATAATCTCTGGGTGTCCTCTGACCTACACCTTTTGGAAAACCATCTAACCCTGGCAAATATAAAATACTCCATCTCCAGCCACATTGGATGTGCTAAGCTTAACAACCTAAATGGTGATGACTGGGTGAGAGTAGATTTCATTATCAATGCAGTAGTGAATATGTTGCTTAGAGGGCCAATCATAGAACACAGATTAGAGGTTTGCTATTTACTAAAGACACTCACCTAGTCGCCCTGCATCCTGAAGCTGGATTTTTAACATTTCCATTGGAGTGGTGACAATAACTTGACAAGTTCCAGCCCCACATCCAGCCAGCATTTCTTTAAAAAGAGTCAAGGATTTTCTAAAAAAAAAAAAAAAAAACAATCAAAAAGCTAAATATTGTCAGTTGTTATACTGCAGGAAATAAACATCTCTTTCGAGGTATCAGAATCTACAGTCTCTCCTTGAAATGGAAGTCTTAAAGTTTTGCAAGTTATATTCATCATTTCTAAGGTGTTTACTTCGGGAGAAAATGCACTTTAAATCTAATTTTGTCTGCGGAAGCTAAGGAGTAAGTGCTGTCATTTTACAATGAAACCCTGCCATGTGCATTTGTGCAAGCCTGTTTCTAGCGTTTATTGCATATACATGAATCACATGCAATGAATCATAAGTTACCAAGGAAAATTTCCATAACTGTCAAGGTCTAGCTATTTCCAGGCGGTTTTAGGCAAATTAATGTATAATTAAATGGAAATATGTTCTCCATTTGATGGGCTAGTTCCTCTTGAAAGTATGGTCGGATCACGCAGTATGTGTTACCCGGGGATGCTATTTTTACCTTCAAGAGATAAAGTGTAAAGGCAGATTGCAGATGGAAGCAGAGTCCAATTTCCCAGAGTGTTAAAACACACTTGAGTTAGTTCATCTGATAGGTGGCAGCTATTGCAAAACCTGAATATGCAGGTCACTGGCTGTATCTTTGCTGGTATTCACACTGGCATTGGTCCATTTTACAACATTAACATGCATGGTTCTGCTACTATAACTGATAAGTAGTTTTAAGAGTTTTCTCTTGACGCACAAATTAACTGGTACAATAAAATGTTTTGTTTAAAGTCTTCAAACAGGTAATCCCCCTCGAAGGCAATCATCCTCAGTTTATAGAATGATCTTGTTCATTGAATTATTCACTTATGTTATGTGCAGCTTAAAGATGGAAAGTCCTGCTTGATGAACTTGAACCTTCAGAAACATTTAGATAAAGAGTGGGACAAAGTTAGAATAGATGGCTTTAGGAGGCAGCAGGAGGAAAGGCTAGGATTCATAAGGAAGGCTGTATATAAAACACTGGAATTGTTTCCTTTGAAATTAGGAATTTTACTTTTTTTTCTGGAACTTATTAGTAAGGATTTCCAGTGCTGCTCTCAATGCAGCTATGGATAGGAGACTGATCTACTGACTTTTCAAAAGAGTTTTACGCTCAGTGGTGTGTTACTCTCTACATACACTGAAACCGAACCTCCTAGTTATAGACGCAAACATGTACTCTTCATAACCTGTGCCTGATTTATCTTTTTTCCATGATGTTAAAGCATCATCACAACTTCCATAATTGCAACAGTGATGCTGCACAGATCACCCTGTGCCTGATCTCATCTCTGAAAGTGGCTGCCACTATAACACAGCATATGTGAGATGTCAATCAGGAAGCTAGAGTGCTTTTTTCTAGCTGCCTGATACTAATTGTTTCCTAATTGTGCATTATTTTTTTTAATCTGCATAATGCATTCAAAATAGTGCCATTTTTTACTAGTTACCCTTTAAAGTACAGTATTAAACAAACAAACAATCTAGCAATTTAAATTTAAACACTTTTAGAACAAAGTGTTAATTAAAGGGAGTGTGCAGTGGTTCATGGGATACATATTCCTGGTATTCCAAGAAAGCGGAAGGGGCTCAATTCTAACCACAGCAGTCCCTTAAAAATGTATGAATTTAGAAAGATACTTATTTTCCAGGCTTCCAAAGTGTGAACAGATCCTGTTGCTTAAAAGTTGCATTCTCCATAGTAAACAATACTTGCAAGCTCACGACAGACTAACAAAACAAAATTAAAAATGTAGTAGGAAAAATGATAGTATGATTTTACTGAATTGTGTGCCAGGGATGCATCTATTACCTATGAAATAGTAGGGGGTTCACGTATGAGAAGATATTTAAATCTTCTACAAGACTTTACACAGTTATTAAAAGGAGCAACCTACCCATCTTTTGCCAAGTGATGTCTGAAAAAGTCATTAGCAGCAAGCTTAATTGCCTTTTCTGGAGTCACTAGAGTCAAGTTTACTGCTGCACCTGTAAAATGACAACAAATCTAAATAAAAGAGCTTAAAAATTTTCACACAAAAAACAAAAAATAATTTTCTACATATTTACATTCTTCAAAATGACACTAACCACATACAATGGATGTTTAAATAAATAATATTAATAATAATAATAATATATTTAAAATAAAAACAGTGTGAAATAAAAGTAAAAAAGATGCAGTGGGAAATGTTGTAAGAAATTTTTATGCAAATTGTTGGCTACATCAATTACATTTAACTCTGATCTATAGATGTTTTGTATAATATTGTTTTTCTCCTAATTCTGTCTTTGTGTTGTTGACTTTTTTTCTTCTAAATGTTCTGTTCTAAGCTGTTTGGTAAACAGAGGGACTATTTAACCATATTGTTTTCAATTGTAAAATTATATCTATACATTGTGTTAGCAGTTTTGCTAGTAAATATATAGATTGGGAGAAAAACTATTTAACCATGGGTTTTTCTCCCATTAATCTCTCAATTTCTTGGCAGCCATTCCTTTGCAGAGGAATTAATTGAAAGGGATGGCAGAAGAGACCTCCTACAGGAGGTCCTTCTGCTCTCTACCCATAGCATTCACAGTGCACAGCTAGCAATGGAACGGCGTGACATCACTTCGTTCAGTGGGAATGAAGCCAATGTGTCAGAGTCACTGAGGAGGGAGACTTGCCCTGCTTGGGGAATTGTTGTCAAACAGGGCAAATATGTGATTATCAAAGGAGAAGTGGGGGCAGACTGGAAAGCAGCAGAGGTGGAGCAGGGGTGGTCCTTGCTAAAGTAATCACGGCAAGGGAGCAGAGGCCAAGGTAAGTGGCTGAAAGTTCCCTTAAAGACCCTAAAAGAATATTAATTAAGGGTCAGTCCTTCATACTTTTTATCACGACTTAAGGTTTGCAACTTGAACATTGATTGACCTTAGCTACCAAATCAAGTTACAAAGAAAAGACTTCCAATTTATATTTTATATGCAGGATGCAAAGCTGATGCTTTGAAACAGACATTATATTCAAAAACAGGGCAAAAAATACACAACATGGACAGAATTAGGAGAAATTCATTATGCACAAATAAACATGACAGCATGCTTTTAACATGCATGTGTGTGACAGTATGTCAAGTGGGACTCTTTAAAGTTTACTTAATGCATGTATCCCAGTGTTCATTATTTTAAAATGATAAATGATTTTAATGAACAGTGTGTCCATAATATGTCTTATTAATTTCAGCATTGCTACAGAAAAACACACTGAAAGTAAAACTAAAGTTTTATGATCATTTTGAGTACCGTGTACCAGCATTTTGGTACCTACCAATGTGTCACTTGACTATAATGTAAATATTTATTTTTCATTGCCTTGAATTAAATTAAAAAGTAAAATAGTTTAATTTGAATATTAGTTGTTAGTCCATGTGCTGTTTAACTTCTTTCTAATAATATTTTCTAAATTTCAAATATACTTTTTTTTGCACTGGAAAATAAATGCTAAGCATTAAAGGCAGTACTTCCATTTTAATATGAAGAACTATCTTTGCAAGGTTTCCAAAATCAAAAGTAGCCATATTGAGCAAAAGATAAAAGAAAGGCACATAGATATAACAAAAGCAAAGGAGACCTAAGCCCCAAGATGTTAGAGGTATAGAGTTAAAACAAATCATGTTATAAATCATGCACAGAATGGTAACCTATTAAATATGAATAAGAAGAGATAAGACAGTTCTTGAACTCCCAATGCAAGGAGATTACAGGTGACAGTAAGGTGCACCAAAAGGAATTATTTTAACAAACAATAATTAATTTGAGTTATTTTAACTCTTTATAAAATAGTTTAAAGGAATCTGCAACACAAAGAGCTATGTATGTATATCTTAAAGGGTGTATTAACATTAGAAGCTTCTATCATGAAATGGATGGTGAAAATACTACACAAGAAAAATATCAAGCAACTATCCTTGTTAGGCGTTTCAATGAACTGACTTAAGGAAGAAAAAACAAAACACAGAAATAGGAGAAAGGCAAGGGAAAGATGAATCCTATATGTACTTTAAAAGTAAGAGTAATAGTAAAAAAAAAAAAAAACGTAAATTTAAACTAAAAATGTAACAATAAAAATAATAAATATACATGAAAAAAAGAGTTTTGCCTAATTACAGTTGTAAGCAGTACTGTAAGAACCATTTTAATGATCCACCGTGGCTTCGCCAGATCGGCTAGCCCTCAAAATCCACGTCGAAAGGTCTGCAATATGAAAAACACAGATGCAACAAAACAACATTCTTCTGCATACAACAGTGTCCAGCATTGAAAATAATAAAGACATGACTACTGAAATGCCTGATACTACAACTGATGGAATGTAACAGGGTACTTAGAGTCAGGGAAGAAGTAGGGTAAACTAATGTTTGTGGATCATGGTTATATAATCAAATCTTTCTACCAGAAGTAATATATTGACATATACATTAATTTAAAAATTTTCCTCGGGGATAAATATATCATTACACAAAGTGAATGGTTCTTATTTTATAAACTTCATAAGGATGACAGCCTGAGTGGCTTCTAGGGGGAATAAAACATGGGAGATTTAACAGGCACTACAGTTGGCCAACTGAAGCCACTCAGTAATATTTACAATATATTTTTTGCCTCCATATTAACAATTTTATTATTCAATCATGTCACCATACAATACTAACATTTTTGTTATATTACAGCTAATAATTACATCTGAGCTCATGTGATACTTTCAACATTTCATTAAGCACGTCTTTATGGTGCCAAGGAAGCCATATACACAACACAAAATCTTATTCTTTGGAATCACTAGAATAATCATGCCACTGTGCAGGCCGTGACAGCACATTTAACACAATAGGTATTACATGACTGAAAGGCTAACAGCAATGTTACCGTATAAGCTGTAGCTTGTAATTGAGATGGTAAAAAATGAATACATGGCACAAACCAAAAACATACTTTACAAAAAAAATTATAATAATAATACAAAATTTATACTTGTGTTTTCTACAGCAGGCATGCATCACTTGCATGGTCCAGTTAGGCTGTAGTAAAGCTAATTATATGGGAACTTGTCCAACATCAAACATATCAGAGACCATCTCAAAAGTTCATTAATATGGCATCTTTAGAAAGACTATAAAAAACTGATATTGTTCCCCTTTCTTAAAACAGTTTACTTCTCGTCCACAAAATGAATTAATCCATTTTTTTTTTTTATTGGTCAAAAGCTATATTTAAATAAGTGGTACACATACAATGTGTTGGTATCAGCTTTGCAGGATGTGTAACATACCTCTATACATTCCAAAATAACCTTCTGAGCGAACAGTCTTTCGTAAACAGTCCCACCTGAAATGAAAGAACAACACCATGTTAGAAAGAATTCATGTTCATATACAAGCTGATCAAATAGCCCGTGCTTGTATATATTTCAAAATGTATAGTTTAGAAATGAGAGAAAAACAAAACCATAACTTTTTAGTAATAACTATTAATTATTGTCATAAACATCAATGCATAAGTAAAACTGACAACTCACATGTTTTTATAGATCTGTTGTCCGTTTCTCTGATTCTGCAGCCGAGTTTTAGTTAAGTCAATAGGAAAGACGCAAGTCACACCAATAATTCCGGCAATACCTCCATTGATGAACTTGGCAGGCATGCTTAAATAAAAGAAACAAAACAATGTTTTTCAATAACAGAAATAAAATTATTTGGCTCTCAGGATTCTTTTTTTTTTTTATATATATATATGTGCTACAAATACCACGACTACTGGTACATAGCATAACTGGAAACTTCCTGTGCTTGTTTGGAAAGTATCTTTTAGTACTTTGTGGTGAAACTGCTTTACCAAGGGGTGGAATATAGCTCTGCCTAGTCCCTAACTGGATTCCTGGGGGGTGGCAAAAAAAGACACCCCCCAATCACCCTGGCAAATGCCTTGCCAGCCTCTTGTCCTGGGGGGCCCAGGAGCTGGCCAACTCAGGGCCCCCCGAGGCTGGCAGTGGCGGCACTTTCCAGGTGGGCGGCAAGGGAGCACTGATCCTCCTGTTCAGCTCCCTCGCACGCACCACAGTAATGCCAGATCCGGAATATGACACCACTGCGGCCCTGGCATCACTACGCGGCGCACGAGGGAGCTGAACGGGAGGATCAGTGCTCCCTCGCCGACTGCAGGGACCGGCCGGCCACCCAGCAGCCCAACTGGAGAGAATCCAGGGAAAGCGAGAATCCACCCCAGCACTCCCAAAGGTAGGGAGGCTGGCGGGATTGAATTTAAAAATAAATGTGAGTGTGTTTGTGCATGTGTGTCTGTTAGTGTGTATGTGTCTATTAGTGAGTGTTAGTGTGTGTGTGTCTGTTAGAAAGTGTGTGTGTGTCTGTTAGAGAGTGTGTGTGTGCCTGTTAGTGAGAGTATGTGTGTTTTAGTGAGTGTATGTGTCTGTTAGTGAGTGTGTGTGTCTGTTAGTGAGTGTGTATGTCTGTTATCTAGTGTGTATGTCTGTTAGCTAGTGTATGTGTGTCTGTCAGTAAGAGTGTATGTGTATTTAGAAGGCGGGGCAGTGGGGTTGATGGTGGTGCCTGAGTTTTGTCATGCCTAGGGCTGCACAAAACCAGGATACACCACTATGTGTGTGTATATATATATATATATATATATATATATATATATATATAATAAGCGAAGAATGTGACTTGCGTAGAACAGTTCATAACACATTAAAAAACAACTGGAGTCTCAGTCTGTGCCTTTTAGAGACACGGAATTGTTTTGTACTACAGTCTTGTGTCACAGAGGATACTGCTTTAAATTGGCCATTATACAAAATTGTGCGTATGTCTAGCACAACCCTGAGATTTGGAGTCCATGAAATGCTCTGTAGCAGTCGAACCATGCATTGTGGAAAATAATGTACAAATGATAGCGAGCATCATGCAGTACTGTCTATACAATCTGTCCCATCAATTTAATTCTTAGAAATATTTTATAAATGATAAACAAATATAAAAATTATATTCAACTATACAAAATACTTTTTGTTTTTTAACTTAAATAAAAAAGTAAGGCATAGTTAAAGCTCACTTAACATAATCACCCATGATTCCTACCTAATCTGTTTCTCAGCCATCTTCAAGTTTACGTTCTCAAGCAGATATGTTTGGTCACAAGTGTTGTGGTCTCAACTGCACGGAATGCCGACTGAGCACTGTGGAAAGATGGAGGATTTTAAATACTTCAGCTCTTTGTCTATAAATACACCACTGGCATTCACTCACATGTGAAATGACAAATGAACTCAATGACTCACTGGCAACTCACTGACACACCACTCAAACACTGGCACCAAAGTCAATACTAGGAACTAAAAAAAAAGTTTGCATCACCCAGCTTAACAGAGAAAGAGATCATGTGCTTTCTCAAACTATTTGGTACCAACAAAACGTATTAAATGGCGTATGAACAATCAAAAGAACTGGGGATTAATGGATTGAGTTTACTTACTGACTGCAAAATTTGGCTTTCACTGACATTTCGATACACTTTTTAAAAACAGCTTTCAAGTTAAACCGAGCCATTGTTTTTACTTGCTGTCTATCCCCTTTTTACCATCAATTTAGCATTTATTATACAAGCTAAAACCCCCAAGAAATGATAGACCACTAAAAACCCCCAGAAATGATAGACCAACAGAAAAATTACCCAAAATTTTTAATAGTAATCATTCTTCTAGTATTTGAGTGATTTACCCAACTGGGATTAAAAGAAATTCAACTACCATAACTACTATAGATTATGCAGTACTTTTGAGCACGGAATCTTTAGAATCAGTCTTGAATTGCTTTGTTAAACTCACAAGTGCTTAGACAGATGTGAAAAAAGGTAATATTTTTCAGTTTGTGCCACAACGCCATGCAAACTGTTCTTAAGGCTTACCACAGTCTACACACCATGAAGAGTGTTCTATATGAGCGAGTCAAAAGTTAGGAGATACAAATTTAGATAATGAGAATATTCATTTAATATGCAATTGCCTTATAGGTATTGGGTGGTGCCTGAATTCACTCACTGAAATAATCAGCTGAACATTATAACATATATTACTTACAACAAATAAATGATCACAAGAATCAATGCAAAATATATTTAAAAATAATAATAAAAGTGGTGTTTATTTATATTTACCAAGCTAAGGTTAGTGTAAACTGCTCCTTTGTACCTACATTTAATTAGGGTCTTTGGATGGCACTTTGTTTAATGGGTATTAGTCACCCTCTTACCCAGAACTGTACAGACTGGAGAAGGATGGCATCTGACAACTATACTGCCCCTTAGCAATGTTCTTTCCTCCGAGGGCAGAGCACACTTATAGCAGAAAGATAGGGCATGCGTCTCTTATTATTATAGGCTAAGGCGTTGGTCAATTTATGTTTAAGAGCTATGCAGATGGACTGTGAAATGGGAATCCCTAATGTTTACATTAACCCTCACTGCTACATAGAGAAAACAAAGTAACACTGCTGGTACATATGCTACAGAAGTAGTAATTACTTAACTGCAAAAGCAAGAACATATACCATTATACTTTATAATTAGTTATATATTTACTGCTTAAGTGTGTGTTAACACTTAAAATAAGGTTAACTTTAATTGAGATTGATAATACAAATTTGCTAATTTTTGAAATATATTCAAGTGAACCTACCAGGCTCAGTTTTAAATGCTAACACTTCCTTAGGCAATCAATATATAATTTTTCATTATGCTGACAACCTAGAGTCTGCGCACCCTCATTTCTAGCATGCACGTGGTTTTCCTGCACCTTTGCATGCTGTCACTCTAAGTCCTAGAGTGACAGCATGCAAGGATGCAGGAAAACCACATGCATGCTAGAAATGAGGGGCCATTATTTTATTTATATTTAAAAACAAAACAAAAAAAAAACACAAGAACAACAAAACACTATAGAATGGCTAGTTTATATGTACAATGACTGGTAGCTTCAACACAAATTGTCCCTAGCACTTTCCAGGAATTGAAGGGTATATGTACATTTCCTATTGACGCTTAATCTACAATGACAATGGTAACAAAAATACAAAGAAGTAGAACAATGAACTGTCTGACTGGTGTGATCTTGCTGGTAACAGACTAAATATGCTTTAAATCTAATTCCACATCAATGTGCATCTAAGCTGAGTAGAAACTGGAATCTCTGTAAAAGTGAATGTGTAGTATTAAAAACTGCACAACATCTGATTTAGGCTTTAAGTGGTTTCAACAAAGCCATATGGATAATGAACATGAAGCCTAGTAGTATCATACTTCATCAATTCAGCATCTTCTCATTCAGCTGCATTGGAAAGTCTGTTATTGGATAGAAAGTGTTAGATGCATGCATGTTTTCATTGCGGCTATATCTATTACATACTACATAGCGATTGTTATTTGGGCCCTTAAACAAAATGTATGGATATCACTATGTTCTAAAGTAGACTTGTTACGGAGTACTTACCAAAGATTGGTTTGAATGCTGAATTTCAGAATAATTCTGCAAAGGAAGGAGACAAAAAGTTTAAATTCAGACCTAGCATTCGCAAAAAAAGCTCTACATTTTGCTAAATAGTTGTTCTACTTCACTGTCTGCATTAAACACTAAAATCACCCACTCTTCCTGTTTCAAATAAACACACCAAATGAAGTAGACTACAATTTGATATCAGATAAACTCACCAGCTGCAACTCCGGAAATACTATTTTGTGTAATGTAGATTTTGTGGTCAAAAAAAGAAAAAATAATAACACATGCAAGGCAGCCAGTGTTGAGAAATGCTTTCCTATGGACACTTTGAATGCGTGCGCGGCATTTGCTGTGTCTTCGGCTCCGCTGACGTCAGCAGCAGAAGATGACGTCGGCTGGGGAGGAGAGGTCACTAGCGCCGAGGGAGCCCGGCGCTGGAATAAGGTAAGCTGTTGAAGGGGTTTTAACCCCTTCAGCGCCATGGGAGGGGGACCCTGAGGGTGGGGGCACCCTCAGGGCACTAGAGTGTCAGGAAAACTGCTTTGTTTTCCTGACACTATAGGATCCTTTAAGGTTACACTGTATCAGCTCATATTCTACCAGTTGAAGTTTGCTCATTTGAGAAGAATCAGATTTAACCAGTACTGACTGTTTAATTTGTGATAGCAAGTGTTGATTACTCCCCCCTTCGGTCCCTGTTTACCAATTACTTTTGTATTTGTTTTCTTTTTTCCTTTTTGTCTTTAACGCTAGAGGATTTTTAAGTATTATAATAAAAGTACTGCTTTTATGGCAGGTAAATAGTGAAGTTAAGCCCTCTGTTGGGGATTGACTTTATTGGTAATCATATTAACACACAGTCCTTGAGTAATCCTTATAACTATTCACACGGGGTATTTAATATTATTTTCCAGTCTCCCCTTCAATAGTAATGTTACTTAATGTTAAATAGCCATGTTGCAATGTTTTAATATTATTGTAAAACCTCCTGTCTAGGATTTATGGTGTAAACGTTGTTAAAGGTTTACTCCAGCCTTCTTTACACTTCACTTTATGGGGCTTACAATGTCCTATTGGCAATTGCTAATAGCTCCACCCACTCAAAGTATTAAAACTTACATGTTATCCAGCAACGATCTCTCTCCTCCGTCTGACGGAAGCAGGAGCCAAGCTTAGTCCAATCACGGCTTCTCTATGAAAATCCTGAGATTAGACTGTTTTGCTGGCTCAGAGCGCATGCTCATGAGCCAGTCAACCGTGTCCCTACCGCCCACTAGTGGGTGGTTTGGGATTTCAAGTGGGCGGTGGCAGTTCTGCAGAAAACTTCCAGTGAGCCTCAATGGCCGTGTACCAAGGCCGGCAAGGGAGATCCTTTCATCTCCCTTGCCAGACCATGCAGAGCCAGCCTTGCTGTAAGCCCTATCGGGCTGATAAGGAGATCAAAGATATTCCTCATCAGCCTGCTGGCACTTAGTTCCAGCAGAGGGAAGGGCCTGGGAGGCCTGCAGGAGGACAGGAGAGTCACCCTGCAGCTGGAGGACCACCAGGGCTTGCAGCATTATGTTCCCTCTTACTGGTAAAAGCTAAGAAGAAGGGAGGGGGAGACATTAAGATAGATTTTCACATCCCACCCACCTACACACAGCATAGACCCTATGCACCCTTCACACACACTACATACCTCACACACACACCGACTGCCCCCTCACACACACACTGCCACCCTCACACAGCACACCTCACACACACACACTGCATGCTTCACACACAGCACTTTTCACAAACACACACAGCACCCCTCACACACACTGTGCACCCTTCACACACACACACACTGTGCACCTTTCACACATACACAGCCTTCAAACACACACACAGCACCTCACACACTACAACATTCACACACAAACACCTCACGGGCACACATAGAAAAAAAGTAGAATAGAAAAAAAATAAGTAAATATATATATATATATATATATATATATATATATTATTTTTTTTAAAACCCTCTTAAAAAGTGAAAAAAATATTTAAAAATCACACTTGCACTATAAAAATGTGTTACTGTGGCACTGGTGGGTGATAAGGAAAATTTACCATCAACAAAGATACAAAAGTGGGCGCTAGGTATTTAAAGGTTGACTACCCCTGGTCTAAGAGTTTTGACAATGGAGAGAAAACCAACTATTTTTTAGAAAACCTAAAAATTAAAACATAACCTTCCTCTATAAATATTAAGCAAAAAAAAAAAATGTGTAATTTTGCACGAGAATATTTTTATTGTTATTCTTTCTTTCATATATTATAAATATACGAGTCATTTATGTACCGATAAAGAATCACATCTGAAAATATCGGTGACACGACTGAATTAAAAACTTTGAGTCTTGAGTTATCTAACTCTTAACCTCTCTAATTAAATTATTAAGCCTAGAGCCTGAATTTATGCAGTATTTTAGTCTAAACATGCCACATGAATCTGACATAATCCATGACTTTCTCTTCTTTAAATAAATTAAATAAAATAAATTAAAGTCATACATAAAAATGAAGATTTTATTGTATTTTTCGTTGGGTTGCAATGCTAATCTAATAATTTTAAATAAATTATTCATTATTCAAGGCATAACTAAAAGGTATATCTTCCACTCCTATTGTCGTAATGCTCTGTTTGCCTAAGGCTGTCAATGCATAATGGGAGTTGTAGAACAATTAGAAAACAACTTCCAAAATAGCCAAACCTGGTGAAAAAAAGTAAGTAAATTCTAAACCATACATGAATGCCAGTCAGATAGAATAGGTTTTTTAACCTAGTTGTTGTCAGAAAGCTAGGGACATTTTTAACCTGGTTCCTGACAGATTTTTAACCTTGTTACTTCAAGTGCTTCGAAACCAGAATATGTTTAATACAGAACATATGCATTTGTACTGCTGTCTCATACAAAGCACAATATGTCCCCATATATTTACCCTGTTATCTACATATTTCAGACACCAAACATAATAATAACATAAACTGTTCAGAAAATAAAAAAAAACTTTAAACGCGCACTTACCTATGGGACGCTTTAACTACAGTCTCAGTAACAGTGTAAGTGACGGGAAACAAACAGGTAAGTTACAGCAGTTAATGAATGGAAGAATGTGACACTGTATACCGCTCTACACGGTGACTTAGAGAAGAAAAAAGAACGTTCTGGAATGTTTCACTGATACAAATTGCAGGAGGCGGGGTTTACGTTGCGTTCTGACCAATCAGCGTTTAGTATTGGGACAGTTTGAGGCACTAAGTCCTGTCCCCTCACAGAGTAGCATTCCTGTTCTTTGATGCGAACAGTTACTGCTTGAAGTAGGCCTTGGAGCGCCTATGTGAGTGGCAGTGGGCGGGGGAATGACTTGCACTCACTTGCTTCAGCTAGGCTTATCAGGAGCCCTCAATACACTGTCTGAGGGCAGGTACACTGCAAGGTCATGCTAATTAGTGGAAATTCTCCCTTTTAAAATCTGAAAGGATATTATCTGTTGGTAAGCAGAGCTTTCAGTCACCATGAGACATGTTTAAACAGGCGCCTGTTAAATGGAGCCTGGGTTTCAGAAGTCTCGCAGGCAGTTACTGTAGCTTTACTTGTTTTAAGTGTATTGTAACAACATTGAAAAGTTGTCTGACGACATTCTGTGGTGATGAGACATTCAGATTACCCTGGGCAAGTTTATTTATTATTATTTTTTTTTTTTTAAAGAGAATACTTTTTGAGTAATTCTCACTCACATACAGAAAGCAAATGAATTAGCAGAGAAAATGTACTAGTAGAAAATGTCAGAGGGTGATTAGCACAATTCACAGTATGTAGCAAAACTGACAGTTTGCAAAAATTCAATGTACACTTTAATAACAATGTAAAATGGTATTTACAGGGTTATTTGCTAAAGTGAGAATTCAAAGTGAATTTCACATTTAAGGAGAGAGTAGCTGAAGTGAAAGCATATTTGTCTTAGATGATGTTTCTTATTCAGCTATTTTGACCTTAAAGTAGAAATTCACCTTAAATTCTCACTTTAGTAAATACACCTGTAAGTGTGGAGTATCTGTCAAAAGTTTGAATATGACTGTGCTTTTCTTATGTTGCTCTTGTTAATTATATGAATATATATAGAATATAATAATGTATGTGACTGCCTGTAACTATGTGTGTATGTGTGTGACTCTCTGCCTGTAACTGTGTGTGTGTGTGTGTGTGTGTGTGTGACTGTCTGCTTGTAACTGTTTGTGTATGACTGTTTGTAACCATGTGTGTGACTGTTTGCCTGTCACTGCATAAGGCTCCCTTTATCTCTGTGTGTGAATGTCTGCATGTAACTGTGTGTGTATGTTCCTGGAACTGTGTGCATGTGGCTGTTTCTGACTGTGACTGTGAAACTGTGTGCATGTGACACTGCAAAATTACACATCTGTATTCACATATGGGCCTACATGCATTTTTAATTTTTTTAATCTGAATTAAATAACCATCAAAAATATCACACACACCGTCAAAACACACATATATAACAGACAGGAAAAACATCCATAACAAATATCACACACAGAGGCGGAGGCGCAGACCAGATTCCCAGCATACCCTCCTCCCTCCCTGCAAGTTGACAACAGAGAAGGTCAAATTAATAAATGTTTTTTAAAATAATTACCAATTTAATAAAGCCCTTTTACAAACACTACACCCTTATATCCACACTATATGTGACCAGGGAGAGGCCTTGTGAACATTTTTCGCACAGGGTGCCTAAAAGCCTAATACTGGCCCTGAACTTATGGCTAGTGTGAAATTCACCATGAATGCGGAAGACGTTGTGCTTACATTATGTGATCCATTGAATTCTATAGATGAACTGTTGGTGACTATTGAGAGGTTTTCATTGTATTCAGGCTATAAACTGAATTTAGGTAAATCTGCTGCTCTACTGATTAATTTAATTCAAAAAAACAAAAAAAGAACTTACTGATAAGTTTGCTTTTGATTGTACTGAAATCGTAATTAATTATACATGGATTGAGATAAGCAATGATCCTACTAAGACAATGGAGATCAACTTTTTGCCACTGCTGAAGTATATTAGTAGGAAGTCAAAATAATGGAAACATATGGAGATTTCATGATGGGGGAGAATCACACTTTGTTCTGCCAAGAATGCTGGCAGGGATTGGTTCAGTCTGTTTTTAATACATTTATCTGTTTAGGGAAATATCCACATATCAGCAAATCCATTGGTTTTCAAAGCTAACCAAGTAGGATTTGAGGTACCCTGGCTTAAAGTCTACTGGAAACCATGTAGTTTAGCACATGCTATCATAACCCAAATGGACAGTGCTAAAGGACTAGTATGTTATAAAATTGAGCCATCTTTGATGAGGCTCCCTTGACAAAGGCATTCTTTTTGCCAAAACGTTGGGGGCTTGCTGACTGATTTTTCTTCCTTCTTCTCACTAGGTCTGGTATGTGTCTGTTATTTGTATATAGATTTCTTTGTGGGTTGTTATGATTTGGTATCTCAAATAGCTATCTATTACACAGGTATTCAGCAATTCATTTACAATATATTTGGCTCATATGCAATTCTAGAACTTTTGGTAATTTCTCTGTACCACTTGTATGGGAATGTTTGTTTTTGTTTTGATTTATTGATATGTATGATGAGATATACATTTGCTGTGGACCCATCTAATAAAGATTTTTGTATATATTTATGGTTGTTCTCCTTGCTTGGGTAGTACTTGTAACTTTTTTGGTCCTTTGGGAATGGGAACTTGTGTGAGCGAGCACCCAGTATCATTTGTTCAGCTTGAGACTGTCTTTATTAACACTTGGAGTGTGCCTAACTATTTTTAATTTTTATTATATAATGTATTAATTAACAAAACAAAATTAAGGGCTTTGCTTTTTTAAATGTTGGTAATTGATTAGATAGCAGAGATATCTTAATTACAGAATAAAGCAATATCTTTGCAATCATTTGGTTACAGAAAGATCAATTAAGATAAATTAGAAAAAATATATTTTAAAAAACAGAAAATAAGAATTTGATTGCAGAACATTTAGAACTGTTTAAGGAAGATTCAAATAAATTAATTTGACCCATTATTAGAAAATGGGAGTCTGATCTAAACATAAGAATCAACAGCAGAGACTGGAGAAATTCAGTAAGTATGACATATAAAATTATACATTGTTTAAACTTACCAGAAATTCATTATACACTTTTAAACAGATGGTATTTAGTCCCAAGTAGGTTGTCCAAGATTTTTCCAACACTTCAGACATATGTTGGGATTGCCAACCCATTCAGTTGTTTTACATGTATGATGGGATTGCCAACCCTTTCAGTTGTTTTACATGGATAATGGGATTAACAACCCATTCAGTTGTTTTAGATAATGATCAGAGAGAAAATACAAATACTAACAAAAAAAGACAATAGAATTCCAACCTGGGTTTTTTTTAAATACATTTAAATATTCAGAAACTTTCTACTAAATATATAAACTTAGTTATCCAGATATTGATTGCTGCTAAAATGTTGGAGGCGAGTTTCTGGTATTTCCCTGTTGGTACTTGGTACCTGGTTAAAGAACCGCTTATATTCCAAACTAAGATGGAAAAGGGTATCTTATGACAATCACAAGAAATGTGGTTAAGGAGAATAAAAGAATTGTAACCAATAGTGTCGCCTCTTTATGTTTGTGATAATATAACTGGAATAAATTAATATTGAGTTGTTACAGTTGTGTTCAAAAGTTTGCGTACCCTGACAGGAAGTATGAAATTTGGCATTGATTTTGAAAATATGACTGATCATGCAAAAAAATGTCTTTTATTGAAGGACAGTAATCATATGAAGCCATTTATTATCACATAGTTGCTTGGCTCCTTTTGAAATAATGATAACAGAAATCACCCAAATGGCCCTGATCAAAAGCTTACATATCCTCGAATGTTTGGGCTTGTTACAGATACACAAGGTGACACACAGATGTTAAAATGGCTATTAAAGCTTAATTTCCCACACCTGTGGCTTTTTAAATTGCAATTAGTGCCTGTGTATAAATAGTCAATAAGTTTGTTAGCTCTCTATCTGAGCAGGCTGGATACTGAGCCATAGGGAGCAGAAAAGAACTGTAAAAAGACCTGCGTAACAAGGTAATGGAACTTTATAAAGATCGAAAAGTATATAAAAATATATTCAAAGCCTTAAAAAAGTTCAATCACTTATTAAGAAGAGGAAAATTTGGGGATCTTGATATCAAGCCAAAGAAATATTTCAGCCACAACTGCCAGAAGTATTGTTCGAAATACAAAGAAAAACCCATAGGTAACCTCAGGAGAAATACAGGCTGCTCTGGAAAAAGACGGTGTGGTTGTTTCAAGGAGCACAATATGACAATACTTAAACAAAAATGAATTGCATGGTCGAGTTGCCAGAAAAAGGCCTTTACGGTGCCAATGCCACAAAAAAGCCCAGTTACAATATGCCTGACAACACCTTGACATGCCTCACAACTTCTGGCACACTATAATTTGGAATGACGAGACCTAAGTAGAGCTTTATGGTCACAACCATAGCGCTGTGTTTAGAGAGGGGTCAACAAGGCCTATAGTGAAAAGAATACCATCCCCACTGTGAAGCATTGTGGTGGCTCACTGATATTTTGGGGGTGTGTGTGCTCTAAAGGCATGGGGAATCTTGTGAAAACTAATGACAAGACGAATGCAGCATGTTATCAGAAAATACTGGCAGACAATTTAAATTTGTTTGCACGAAGGCTAAGCATTGGACGCTCTTGGACTTTCCAGCATGACAATGACCCTAAGCACAAAGTCAAGTTGATCCTCGAGTGGTTACAGCAGAAAAATGTTAAGGTTCTGGAGTGGCCATCACAGTCTCCTGACCTTAATATGATTGAGCTATTCTGGGGAGATCTCAAACATGCCGTTCATGCAAGACGACCAAAAACTTTGCATGACATGGAGGTATTTTGCCATGACGAATGGGCAGCTATACCACCTGCAAGAATTAGGGGCCTCATAGACAACTATTACAAAAGACGGGACACTGTCATTGATGCTAAATCAATACACAGTATTAGGAATTAAGGGTATGCAGACTTTTGAAAAGGGGTCATTTCATTATTTCTTTGCTTCCATGTTTTGTTTTATGATTGTACCATTCTGTTTATAACCTACAGTTGAAAATGAATCCCATAACAATTAAAATAAATGTGTTTTGCCTGCTCACTCTTGTTTTCTTTAAAAATGGTACATATATTACCAATTCTCCAAGGGTAAGCAAACTTTTGAGCACAACTGTATACTTTAAAGCCGCTCTTTCTCCTTGCAGAGAAATGTTTAAGTATTTATGTTTCATCTGATAATTTATTGAGACCGATGGTTATGTTGTCCTCTAAGAGCTAGGCGCACTTGACTGATTAAAGAAAGTATACAAGAGTAGTTTTATAAGAATCATTTAAACCTTTTGTCCAATGATACTACGTAATATGTATATTGCTATCATTGTGTCACAGCGCGCCGGGAGGTTTCGGCACATCTCACTCACTCGCTGGATGCCACTTGTGTCTCGGCGTTCTGGGAGTAAGGGATGCGCTTCACCTACCTCCCGGTGGCCGGCTGTCTCTTCCACTACTCAGAGGCTTGCCATTGGCATTCCCTCTCCAGTCTCCCCGGGCCCCGCAGACGCGCCACTTGGTTTGCGGCGTGCGGTAGGGGGGGACAAACTCTGCAGGGGAAGGGACACAGAGGCTCCCATTCCCTTTTCCCTATTTAAGCACAGACTACCCTAGGGTCTATGCTCAGTTGTTTAGGTGTTTCCCTAGAGTACAGAGCCAGATCCTGCTTGAAGTAATTTGATCACCCTCAAATGTGGATTTCCTGAATCAACTCTTTTCTGCCTGAATTCTGCCTTGGTTAACCCCTGCAACCTTGTTCCAGTCTTGGTTTACCCCTGCAACCTTGCCCCAGCCTTGGTTAACCCCTGTATGCCTGTTCCAACCTTGGTTAACCCCTTTAACCCTGTTCCAGCCTTGGTTAACCCATGCAACCCTGTCCCCGCCTTGGTTTACCTCCTGCAATTCTGCTACAACTTCAATCAAGCCTTTCCTCATTTGCCCAGTGCTGAAACTCTGGTAAAAGACTTTATTTTACCTTAAGAACTTTTCTTTCTTATGAAGACATTGTCTTATTTTCTGTTTCTATTTTGCATTGGGACTTTTTCATTATACTTATGTGCTTTATAATAAAAACCTTAAATTCAGTGACTGTGTCTGTATAAAATCTCTGCATAAAGAGGCCATTCACCCCAAACTCGTGACATATCAACTGAGAATGTCATGGAGCTCCCAGAGATTGCTGAAGCTTTAAATACCCTGACTGGTCAAATTAATTCTCTGGGTCAGACGGTTCATCTGCAGACAGGACAAATGCAGCTACAGTTACAGCTGATGGCATCACCTACCTATTCAGCTCATCTGACTCCACATATGGATGATGGACCTCATGCCCCTAAACCTCAGGTACCACTGCCTGATCGATTCTCAGGACAACAAAAAAAGTATGATACCTTTATTATGTCTTTCAAATTATTATTTACGTTAAAGTCACATATTTATAACAATGACTTTATAAAAACAGAAACTGTAATTTCCTTAATGTCAGGAGAACCCACAACTTGGGCCCATAATCTCCTACATAATCAAAGCCTTATCCGTAACAATTGGGACTCCTTCAAATCATCTATGGATTCCCTTTACGAGGATCCAAACAAGACCTCCACTACTAGGTCTACCATACGGGCCTTAAAACAAGGGAAAAGACCTGCAGAGGAGTGCATTACAAATTTTCGCCATGTGGCTGCTGATACTGCCTGGAATGAAGGAGCCCTAACAGATCAATTTCGTCTAGGCCTGTCTGCGACATTAAAGGATGAACTTGCCCATGTCGGGGTGCACAACACTTTGGAGCAACTCATACAGCTGTCTATACAAATTGATAGACGCTTTAGGGAACGGAGGATGGAACATGCTGCCACCAATGGTTATTGCCACACTCCACCTACTGTTGACCCACCATCATCTACCAATTTTATTTATACAGATGAACCAATGCAATAAATGAAAATCCAAAGATCTGTGCATTTATTGGGGCAAACCAAATCATATAGTGAGGAACTGTCCTGAAAAAACAGCAACCAGACAAGGAACCCTCATCCTGTCTACTCTAAGCTCTTCTGTACCCAAGCCTGACTCAGATACACCTCATATGATTCTGAGGATTGAATTACCCACTGTGGTGGATTCTGATGCTAGCAGGTGTGTCCTTGATAGTGCTCTGGCCAATAACTTGTCTATACCCAAATGTAACAAGGTTAAACCTCTGCATATTCAAATGACTGATGGTAGCCTTTCAAAGTCTGGTCCTGTGGTAAAAGAGACTATCCTCCTAAAAGTCTCAATTGGAAAAAGGACAATGGGAATCTGATACTGTGTCCTTTTCATCTGACCATTGCCAGAGAAATTGTCTAAACAGTAGAGACTCCTTAAGTCCTCTTAATATCATTCCAGAAATTATTGTGCAACAGGATCAGGAAGTCATCCTACCATAAGTTTCTGAAACATGCATAGATTTGTATAGTAAAAAAATGACAGTGGGCATGGCCTGAGACCCGAGGCAAGCACCGAGATGACCCTAACTGAGTCTAACTGAGCAATTTTGACCTGACAATACTTACAAAAGCAACATGTCGCAGCCTAAATCCAAAAGGTACACGTACAAACTGGAAAATCTAAATACTTCGCCCAACGAGCTGGCCAAGCTAAGACACCCACACACCATGAGGCGGCCCAAGATAGCGCTGAAGATGACCTAGACAACCAGTGGAAAAACCACGACTATCACTAGAGTGGAGAAAACACGAAGATGCTGAAAGAACTATCATTTACACAAAATGTATCACTCTCCCCTATGCTGCACTCATGCAAAACCGCAAGTTCTTTTCCCGACGACCACACCACAACATCACATATTGTGACATTTACCTTAGCTGTACCTAAACACTGACATTCCACCTTGTGTGGGATGCCTCCCAGGAGACAGCTCACTGGAACGCATCCAGAGCCGCAGTGAAACGCACGCGGCTGGTATTCAGTGTTCATACAGCCTTTTATCCGGCCGGCGAGAGCGAGATACGAACACCTTAGAACCCTCAGTCTGTCAACCTGGTACTTTTTGCTTCTTATCTGGGACACTTTTTATCAATAGTCTTTTATATATGTGTGTTGTTTTGACAGTGTTTATGTGCCATAAATATTATATAGAAAGCACTCTGTCTGCTGCACTGTATAAATTGACTAAACAGCAAGGATTTTAACCCTTTTGGGTATATTGTCATAAAACTTTGATTTATCATATCCAACACATACTGTGTATTGGTTCTCTTTCTTCAAAGTCACAGAACCTTAACTATATTATCATTCTCTTACTTCAAAGTCACAGAACCTTAACTGTATTATCATTTGCAGCATTATTAGATTTTTCCTACCTATCTCATGGGAGGTAAATAGTCTGATAAACTGATACAATTATCCTTTTTTATCATATTCCCACAACTGAATACATTCTAATCTCTGATTTATCTTCATCCTATATATCCTATTCCATTTTCCACTGAAGTCCTGATTTTACTAGTGATTTAGTTCAGTAGTTACTCAATATTTTTAAACATAAACAAGCCTTGCAGAAAATAGTATACCTTACTTCCAGACAGGGCATCAAACGTTTCAAGCCTAGTGATATGTGCAATGAGTTTGCAAGATACTATGCCGAACTTTACAACCTAATACAGAACCCCCAAGTCACCAACCCCAAGCTTCCGATATAACCTCATACCTCAGCAAAATTAACCTACCACAACTGACCGAAGCACAACAGTCATATCTCATAAGCCCAGTGACTGAACTTGAAGTAGCTAGAGTCATTAAAGCGCTGTCGTCAGGCAAATCTCCCGGACCAGACAAGTTAGACAGCCTCTACTATAAGAAATTCCTTGCCACCCTAATGCCCCAACTAGCCAAGACATTTACAGAAGCCACCTCAACTGAAACTCTCTGCAAGGATATACTCCTGGTGCATATGATCACATTACCGAACCCCTGTAAACCGCCCACACTCCCACAAAACTTCACACCCATATCGCCGCTTAACACAGAATGCGAAAATATTTGCGGAAATGTATGCAACTAGAGTGAGCACATTACTCCCACACATTATACACAACTACGAGGTTTGGTTTGTGGTGGGTCACCAGGGATCCGATAATACATGAAAAGTACTAGATACAGCCTTGGGAGAAAGAGGAGGGGAGGGCTGCTGCTTCTCTCCCTCGATGCAGAGAAGGCCTTCAACTGCCTACACTGGGGATCCCTAGACGTGGTACTGAAACATTTTTGAGTGCCGGGGGGATTCTTGTCGGTGGTGAAGGCCTTATACAACTCTCCCACAGTTCATGTTCTCAATGCGAGCTTCTTAATTTGGTCTATTCAAAATCATGAATGGCACAACGCAAGGCTGCCCCCTATCTCCCCTTCCATGCATTATGATGCTAGAGCCTTTAGCTCAAGTCATTAGGCGCAATCCCTCCATCCTTGTCGTGAGTGTCGTGGGGTAAAGAGTAGAAGGCCAACTTGTTTACAGACGACATCTTGCTCACTCTCACACAACCTCAAGTCTCTCTCCCAAACCTGCTAGCTGATATAGAAGAGTATGGTAAACATTCCTACTATAAACTAAACATTACAAAAACACATGCAATGGGACTGGGTATCCCAGGCACAATATTACAAACATTACAAAATTCCTTCTTCCTGGACTGGAGAACTGATTACGTGACCTTCTTAGAGCTCAGACCAACCAAAAACCTAACTGATTTGCTCCGTCACAGCTACGAAACACTGTTGCGAGACATCACTCTCAAATCGTTGGAAAATTAATTCCTAACATGGTTGGGCAGACTGGTAGCCATCAAGATGTCTATAGTTCCCAAATTCCAAAATACTACATAAACCATTGAAAGAGGATGGGCTGAGTTTACCTAACATCAAAATGTATAAAGCTGCTGTCCTGTCAGCGATCATCATATCTCATACCACTGTAAACACCCCGCAATGGTCGAAATTTAATCACACTGGTCATGCCGTGTAGGCATGAAATATCTGTTTTGGTTGCCGCTTGATAGGGGTCCAAAATTGGGAGACGCTTTGCCCACCACTAATCTCCTAATTAAAATGTGGGACAGCCATAAAAAACAATGCAGATTGGAAACTACCAAGGTACTAGCCACCCCAATCTATTATGTCCATATTATTAACCCTCCTTGGGATAGAGGTGAACCTAACACTGGAACCAAGTCTCTTATTTATGAATATGGAAAGGTTTTCTGACAAAGACTCTTGTTTAATTTATCCTATACTTATTGCAGCAAACCTCTTAATAACCAGAGCATGGAAATTAACACAATCACCTTTACGGGCTGCACTACATTACCAAATATCCCTAAATCCCAATTATGAGAATGTGGCACATATACAAATCCAGCCCGGGAAACTCGTTAAGGCAGCAAAAGGCAGACGGAATAGCTATTCTGCTGACATTAGAGCTCAAAAAGAGAACCAAACACATAACTTACCACACGAATAACTCATACACATAGACAAGCAAAAGAGCAGCTGTATGACTGACAACCGCAACCAGTACACAAGATGAGGCCCTCTGCAATCTACCTCCCTAAGTGTTCACCATTCGCTTAGATTGCACATTACGGAGGTAGATTGCACGTTGCATGTACGTTTATATCGACGTGCTGGCGAAACCTCTGGCTTGCTTTTATTATAAGATTCAGGTACATATTTGTTATTTTTTGCATAGTAATCATGCAGTCATATGATAGCAAAGCTCAAAATAAAATATAGGAAAAAAGGGAAAAGAAAGAAAATACATAGGTATTAGTTGGTATCTTAAATTGCAATATATCAAATACAGGTAAAATTTTGCAATGTCTCCAACGTTTAATAATGTATGTATTAAAAATATAGATACAAACATACATAATAGAAAAAATACATTATATAATAATAAATACTTATTGTACACTATTAGAGACAGACATTCTCAATTTATAAATGATCACTTATCCCCCACTTAAAGTGCTAATTTTAATGATCAAATGCATCACTCATTTACAGGGAACATTTTTAAGACATCTGTCTATAGAAAAGTGACATACTTCAAGATCACTATTAAGACCAAACGGAAGTAATGTTCCCAAGTTAAAAATCCATTGTATTTCGCCTTGACCCATCTTCCTAATTACATCTTTCCCTCTCCAATTGGTCTTAACTACTTTGATGCCTACAAAGCAGAGTTTAGTATGGTCCTGATTATTTTTCTGCTTAAAGTGTAATGAGAGACTGTATTTTTTAAACCCATTCCTTAAATGTTCTTGTATGCGGATTTTAAGAGTTCTAGAAGTCCCACCCACACATCCCAGTCCACAAGTACATATCATCAAGAAAATTACTTTTTTTTTTTTTTCAAATACACTGGAACTTTATTGCAAACAGTAAAGAATTGTAAACCTATTTTGAACATTGAGATATTACATTTCAACAATAGATAGTAACAAGTAACCTTGTATGCTTTACTAGCTAATTAAATACCAGGTACCTCTAACACACACACAATATCTTATGCTCTTGTGTATGTTCTTTGGTTTTAAAAATTTCACCATTTTTATTTTAGCCTAATGAAGCAGTTTTTTTTTTTATATTTAATTAATTTAAGGAGGAAATTCATGGGTTATCAGTGTGACTCCATGATACAGAAATCAGCACTGCAGCACGAGGCCAGAATTATTAGCCTTGAGAATGAGCTGACAAAGATTAAGACAGATCTGACCCAAACTCAGCACTAAGTTGCGGCCATGAAGGATTGCAGGCAATGGAAAAATGTCAAAATAAAGGGACTGGCTGAGAGTGTTACGTTGGCTGAAATCCCCCACCTCATTCGGAGACTACTATCCAGTCTATTTTCTCCCAAACAAGCTAAATATATGATTCTGGATGGGTGCTACAGGCTACCACAACCTCAGAGAACCTCCCAGCAATCCAGCAGGGATGTTATTATGCGTTTTCAACACGGTCCAGACAAGCAATCTTTCCTGTCCGCAGTTCGCAACACCTCTCCATACCAATTTGAGGAACATTCCTTGTTTTTCTATCCTGACATAGCTTGAGCCACCATGGACTGGCGGAGGTCCCTGAGACTCTTGACCACATTGTTGTTACAGCACAAGATGCCCTACGGATGTGGTGCACGAAGATGCCTTCTGATCCCTCAGGAGTCTGAGACCTCTCAGAGTTACGAAGGTTTCTGAAATGGGTACCATTCTCCAAGAACTTGGACTCCCACCAGCCGAGACGGGGTTTCAGCAACCAGCATCCAAACCACATGATATGGGATGATATGGGACCTGGCACCAATCCGCCCCTGTTTGTACCGGCTATCCAACGGAACAACCCCGCTACCACTAGGATAGCTTGAACGTTCAATGCTACCATACGCTGCAAATAGTTTTACTTTTATCTAAGTTAATTTTTGCTGTAACATACCGTTTATTAGTTACTTTGTTACTTATTACTGCATAATATGAGGTCTGATACGTTCCTCCAAATTTCCTCATGCTGGCTTAGGGGTGTAAGTACCCCTCTCTCCACACTCCCGTACCCAGTGTATTCAACATTAAGCAACATATTACAGTGGGTGTCAGCTTCTTGCTCTTTGTTTATAGGTGATATCACCTACCCCATACTAGATAGTTCTAGAGGCACATCGCCTTTTCTGCCCCGCAGGAACAATGGATTATAACGCTAGTTTCCTTAAGAAAGGTGGTAGGCTTAGTTCATATGAGATGTTCCGCTACTGTTTTTTTTTTTTATATTTTATTATAAAACCCTCAGCCCAGTTGTAATCCATAATGCCATTAAGTGTTCTTGCATAGCAAGACCACTTAATGTTATCTCACATATATATTATTCTTATTATAGCCAAATTTACCACCCTAACTCCTCCCACAGTTTTTACGCTACATAGACAGTAATATACAGAAACGTGCGGATTGTTCCCGATTGGATTGCGATTACTTTGTGGAACGTTTCGCCGAAGGGTTCACTGAATATCGTTGTTCTTGTGGCGAAATTGGTCCCATAGGAATGAATGGCAAAATGTTCAAAACTAGAGTGGGAGCTGGCAAAAGATGAAAAATCAGGACATGATTTCTAAACTGCCACCACTCCCTCATTTTCAAGCCCACCTACACAAATCTTATATCAAAACGTTCAGCTATCCCTGCTGCCACTAAACATGTCCATGCCTAAGCCATAGTCCTGATAGTTTTCACAATATGACCATTTGTTTGCAACTCACGCCGTCCATTGACATTCATTGAAACTCCACTCTAGCCAGCTCAAATTTGAAGGGCAATTTCTAAACTGCAACTGTGCCTTCATTTATAATATTTCAGAGACATACTATGCATGTAGATCTGGGTCTTGTGATTCTCACAATATAAAGCTCTTCGCTGTAGGATTTATAGTTTTTAAAATATGACTGTTTGAAGATGGCAAATGCCAAAATACTCTGACCTGTCAAGGCTGCAGCAGCAAGTGATGTTATAGACAGGGCCTTTTGTACACCTGCTAATGTTTTTATAAATGTATGTTTTAATGTAACTGTGAAGCACTTTGGGCAACATCGTTGCAATTAAATGTGCTATATAAATAAATTAAAGTTGAAATGCATTTCTCAATCTATCAATATCGGCAATATCGGTATCTTTAGTGGCCAATACCGATATTGCCGAAAATACCGAATATCGGCCGATAATATCGGTAAAACCGATAATCGCTCGATCCCTAGTTGTAGACTACTGGTGAAGGCACGAACACTTCACACAATTTCCCCAGAAATTGTAGCTTTTCTAGTATATGATATGCTATGCTAGTTTTGACATGTGTTGCTGTTTTCTTTTCTGTCATGCATGTCTTACCTTTTGACTGACAATAAAAACAGATTGATAAAAATCGCAAATAAAAGCTACCTGATTATTGTGTGTTGAGTTTATTTTCTGCTTATATTCTAAAAGAGATGTTCTTTCTTTCTCATTTACCTAATTGGAAGTTTTTTTGTAATAATTCTTTTTGGTATCATTTATCTCTAAAATCCTTTAAAAAAAATTCTGCCTGTATCTGAAATGTGCTATTCTCTGTACAATTCCGTTTAACTCTTAATAGCTGAGCTTAAGGTGCGTCCAACAGCCACGGAGAAAATGGAAGCTGCTTTCCTCCATGTAGCTGTTGACATCCACTTTAAAAAAAAGTTTTGGTCTTAATTGCACTTTCCTCTATATAAATATTTAAATCTTAAAAATGTATAGAATATTTACTGTATTCACTCGTAATGGAAATTCCCCAGTCATTTTAATTTAAAAACCTTAACTCATTAAGAGAGGCTTCTTCTCCGTTCCAAATAAAAAATATATTGTCTATGTAACGGCGATATAGCACCAGGTTTGTACTCTATGCTGCCATATATAAAGTGTGTTTCCTAGTGGGACATAAATAAATTAGTATAACTGGGGGGCAAATCTGGTGCCCATCGCCGTCCTGCAGACTTGAAGAGTAGGTAAATTATCACGTGATAGGAAAGGTTTATTGCTGTTCATACAGTAAATAGTACATTAAGGAGTTCTGCAGAAATGAAAACACGCAGCTGGGTCTTTACTAAACTCTGATTTACAGTGAATGGAAAACTGAATTGCAAAATCAAGGCCAAAAATAATTTTTTTCAAATCAAACTTTGCCTTAAATTTGCAATCCACATTTCAATTTGCCTAAATTTGGAGTCACTCAATATATAAACTATATATACACACACATAGCAGTTTTTAACATTCAGTGTCTCTCCCGAGATTAGGTTCTGGATCAAACCCTGGCGCAATGTCTGGGTGACCTGCAGCCCATTGTTTCCCTTCCTGCCAGTTAATGCATGTAGCCTGGCCAAGCCGGGTAGAGGAAACAGAAGATCCTCTACTGCGATCTGCTCTGCCACGCTACTTGGAGGTCAGCAGACACATGAGAGGAGGGGGGAAGACACATATAAGAGCAGGGGGGCGGGAAATGAGACACATGGAGGGGCAGAAGGTGGAATGAGACACATGAAGAGGCTGGAAAGTGAATGAGACACATGGAGGGACTTGGGAGGAATGAGACACACAGAGGGGTAGGGGGAATGAAACACATGGAGGGGATGGTGGGAGAATGAGACAGAGGGGCTTAGAAAGAAAATCAAGAGACAAACAGAGGAGAAGGGGATAAAGAGCCATGCACAGTGGCAGGGGAAAAAGAGAAATGCACAGGGGCATGGGTGGGAAACACAGAGGGGCTGGGGAAGAGGATAATGACAGAAAGGGGCTGAGAAGGGAATAATGACACACACTGAGGAACTGAGAAGGAGATAATGACACACACAGAGGAGCTGGAGAAGGGAACAATAACAGTGGTGCTGGGAAGGGGATCAAGAGACACGCAGATTGGCTGGGGAAGAGGACAATGACACACAGAGGGGCTGTGGAAGAGGACAATGACACACAGAGTAACTGGGGAAAGGGACAGTGACACACTAAGGGGCTGAGGGGTATTAAGAGATACACAAAGGGGAAAATTGTGGGGTGTAAGACACAAAGGGGAAAAATGGAGGATAAAATTATCTAAAGGGGGGTAAGATACACACGGAGGGGTAAGACATTCAAAATAAGGGATAAGAAACACAAAAGAGGGGATATCCTCTGTTGGAGAGAACCCCCTCCAGGGCCCATTATTATTATTATTATTATTATTACTAGCATTTATAATGTGCAGGAAGTGTTATGGGTGCAATCTAGTACTATGGGCACTTTTTGGTACTGCAGTAACTGCTGTGCATGCTACCTAGTGCTGTGGCAATAGCTTTGTGTGCAGTCTCCTGCTGTGGTAAGTGAAATCTGGCACTGTGGGTGCAATCTGGTGCTGGTATGTGAAAAGTGCTGTGAGTACAATCTGGTGCTCTAGCTGTTACTGTGCATGCCCCTATTGCTGTGGCCAAGTGTAACACCAAATGCAGATTCTACATTTTTAGTTATAGTGCCTTGATCATGGGTGCATGACTAATGGAGTGCATTGCATAGTGTTAACATTAAAACAGATTAGAAATTGCAATACTTAAATCAGACAATGTCACATTGATTCTTCTAATGAGATTTTGCATCTGGTTTCTCAACCCCTTGCATGCCTTTGTTTTATGTGATAATGACTATACCAACCCCCTTTTATGACACTGTCAAAATGGGGCCGTGCATCGATGTCATTACAATTATGCCCCCCCAAAAAGATTCCTGTGGATGCCCATGTCCCTAGAGTACAGAGCCAGATCCTGCTTGAAGTAATTTTGATCACCCTCACCTGTGGATTTCCTAAATGCTGCCTTGGTTAACCCCTGCAACCCTGTTCCAGTCTTGGTTAACCCTTGCAACCATTTCCCAGCCTTGGTTAACCCCTGCAATCCTGCTACAACTTCAATCAAGCCTTTCATTATTTGCCCAGTGCTGAATCTCTGGCAAAATACTTCATTTTACCTTTAGGACTTTTTTTTAATTTCTTATGAAGATATTGCCTTCTTTTCCATTTCTATTTTGCATTAGGACTTTTTCATTATACTTATTTGCTTTATAATAAAAAACTTTAAATTCAGTGACTGTGTCCATATAAAATCTCTGCATACCGAGCCCATTCACCCCAAACCCATGACATGTTGTATGTTATTGTGATTATTTGTTTCAGTGTTATCCTATATGATAACGCATGGTGTGATCACCCTCCCAACATGTACCTTGTGATGGTCCCCGACTGGGTACCTCCATCGAGCTCACTTCCTAGCTCTCCTCTGGGACACAGGAGGGCCTTAGCCACTAGCTTCCACAGCTTGGTTGGGGTGTTTCTCGCCCTGGAACAGGGTCCTGGGTACAGCTTCAAGTGATTAAGCTCTCCTACAGAGAGTATAGCAGATCCACCCAAACACTAACCCAGACTGAGTGAAGGGTGTAAAGGAACTGGTTTATTAAGACCAAGTTGCCTGCTTATATACACAACTCCCAGCAGGGGAATCGCCACACAATACAGACCCCTACCATAAATCTCTGTGCCTGGCTATAATTGTGTTAAAGACCCCAGGAACAGGAGGGAATTATCTCCCAGGTACAGAGAGGCAAATATAAAACATAAAAAATCCCCCAAAACTTCATAAAAATATATAATAACTCCTCAAAATCTCATTAGAAGAATCAATGTGACATTGTCTGATTTAAGTATTGCAATTTCTAATCTGTTTTAATGTTAACACTATGCAATGCACTCCATTAGTCATGCACCCATGATCAAGGCACTATAACTAAAAATGTAGAATCTGCATTTGGTGTTACACTTGGCCACAGCAATAGGGGCATGCACAGTAACAGCTAGAGCACCAGATTGTACTCACAGCACTTTTCACATTCCTCAAATAATACATCCTCAAAAAATCCTGATCAGAGTGCCCATGTTCTCCAAATAGCGCTCAAATCCATTTTTTTTTTTTTTTTGGGTCCTTTAAGAATAATAGTCTTAGCTCTATATAGAGTAAATATAATTTTTATGATATATAATCTATAGAGGCAGTACAAGTATTAAGGTTTAAAACATCAAGACTGCTTCAAGAATAAATTTTCAAGGTCAAAATATTGATCCTAGTTATAATATAGTAATTACCTATATGAGAATTAAAAGATACAATTTATCTTATTTTATATAATAAATTTTGCTAAAGTAATTTTTTTAATTAATTTTACTATCCTCTTGTGCTTAGTCGTGCTAAATGAAAACGGCAGTTATATTTGAACCTGCTTAGGTGGGTGTTGCTATAGTAATAATAAAAAGAATTACAATATACTATCCTCTTGTGCTTAGTCGTGCCAAATGAAAACGGCAGTTATATTTGAACCTGCTTAGGCGGGTGTTACTATAGTAACAATAAAAAGAATTACAATATACTATGTTGTAGAATATAACATAGAGTAATGTTTTTCATTTGTGCTCTTATGTAGCTAATTAGGCTTACATTGTTAGCACATTTCTGTAAGCATCTATTTTTTTTGCCGGGAAACAGCAAGCCGGCTACTGCTATATAAACGGATACAACGAAGCAGACCGCATCCATTGAGAAAGCCGCCGAAGCGGAGAAACGCGTTTGGAGGGGTCTGACTCCCATCGATACAAGCCAGCACTCATACATCAAAGAGGACTTTTAAAATGATATTTTTCAGCATGCTTTTTGGTTGACTCGGGACGCCGAGATTATCAAATAAGGTCTGGACTTTCTTTCCTTTTGTGCATGGTTTTTTTTCTTAAAATAACTATTTTTAATAGATGGTATTTTTATTTGTATATTAATAAATTGTGTTTTACAATTATTATTGAGTACGTAAGTGAGACTATTATGAATAACTAGATGATAAGGTGTTTCTATTGATTTTATATACACAACTCCCAGCAGGGGAATCGCCACACAATACAGACCCCTACCATAAATCTCTGTGCCTGGCTATAATTGTGTTAAAGACCCCAGGAACAGGAGGGAATTATCTCCCAGGTACAGAGAGGCAAATATAAAACATAAAAAATCCCCCAAAACTTCATAAAAATATATAATAACTCCTCAAATAATACATCCTCAAAAAATCCTGATCAGAGTGCTCATGTTCTCCAAATAGCGCTCAAATCCATGCAGTGTAGGGGAAACGCCACCGTGTTAAAGTTCCACAATACAGGGTGCTCTGGCTGGCTCTTAGCATTTGTTCTCCTTAGTCTCAGACACCTTCTCTCCAAAAGTGGTTCAAAACCACAAACCAAGTTGTCCGGGAACCGCACGGTCACCTCATGGCAAAAACAGTTCCATAACATTTGTGGCTAAGTCCCGCTGAGGTTACCGGGAAACCCAAAAGTCCTCATGCCGAATTTAGTCCCATAATCATCGTGGCTAAGTACCGCTGAGGACAATTCATGGGTTTGGTTCATGCAAACGGCCGCCAGAGAGCCAGATTTCGGTTCCATTCGCATGAAGGGAAAGTGCCGAACCAGGGGCACCCAGGGCAAGCTACTAATAGCGGCCGGGGAGGTTTAACTCACGAACATAGTCTTTGTATATGGCCCATAGTCCTTGGGCAGGAGGCTAGCTAGCAACTGCTAACCAATATTTTTTCTGTATTCCCCTAGTAACAACAGTATATTGAGGGTTGATGAGCAATAATACTGAGGGCACGATATAAGTAGCATTGTTCAGCATTTCCACAGAGTAGTAAAAGGAACAATCCAACATTAAAATGACATTGACACACATGCATAGCTGTCAAATGTTGCACCTGAGCCTTTGAAAGTGTCAAATTCAAGGCCTCACATTTAGAGTGGTTGATCTTAAATCCTGAATTCCTCCAATTTCCTATACATATTAGGAAATGAGACTACCAATGAGGGCATCCGCAAATAAACTGAGTTTGTACTCTGCTGCCCCCACTGAAACCCCCTAATTTAATTACAAGCTTGGACCCTGTAAGCCAATAGCTCAATAGCCCATTTCTCATGTGAACAAAACAGATGTCCTAGTGGACTAGATCTACCATTCTCAAGTTATCCGATACCTCTCTCCCTGGGATAAAGCCCACCTGATCTGGGTGTATCAGGCTAGTTAATAAGGGATTTATGCAACATTTTTGGTATCAATAGTAATTATATATGTATATCAATGTAAATATAGAGTGGTAGTTTTGACACAACGTATGAGACTTCCCTTCCTTAAGGAAGCATTGTTATGCAAGTGGTAGCATACGTTTAGAGGGGGTTTCTGGCCCTGGAGAAAGCAATTATACAGGAAAGTGAATTGTGTGGCAGCAATATATCCTTAAACCTCTCAGCCTAGGGGTAGGAGCAACGCGAAGGATGGGGGTACTAGAGGGCACTATAGTGTTAGGAATACTGTAAAATAAAAAGTGGTCTGACATAGATTCAGCATCTAAGGGGTCAGTAATGGATAGTAGAATTGCTATGGAAATGTTATAATAATATTGCACCATTGTGCAGAAACTAGTGATCAAACCAATTTATATACAAATATATGAGAACGTCCAGAGCTTCACTGCTTAATTGTATGCAAAGTTCTGCTTCGAGGTAAAGTAACAGCTTTGTTCGTAACATCTTATCATCTCTATGTAACTAATATTTAAATGTCAGCTAGAGTAATTTAGCTGTGCAGAGAAATGTTTTGTTCCAGCAGCTGCAGAAGCTATTTTATTAAAGCTTTTAATGAAAGAGAATTTCAATATAATAAACAATCTTACGTAACACTGAAAATCTTATCCGCGACTCTTACACAATAACAGCTGCTGTTGTCTGAAGCCTGATCCCTCTTTATTATTCAGCATCATCAAGTGTGGTACAATAGGCTTTAAAATTTTGGCTGAACAAAAAAAAGCTTTACCTATGTATTGATAGTAACATCATGTCATCAGATCAGTGCTTTTGGATGAACTTTATTTTACGCATAGAAACATACAATCTGACGGCAGATAAGAACCAGTCGGCCCATCTAGTCTGCCCAATTTTCTAAATATTTTCATTAGTCCCTGGCCTTATATTATAGCTATGATAGCCTTATGCTTATCCCACGCATGACCCATCCCACACAGTTTTAAACCTTTGCCCCTCTAATTTAAGACTATGTCCTCTTGTTGTGGTAGTTTTTCTTCTTTTAAATATAGTCTCCTCCTTTACTGTGTTGATTCCCTTTAATCAGGGCTGGTGCTACCATAAGGCTGCACAGGCGGCCACCGTAGGGCGCACCGGCCCAGGGGCGCAAATGTCTGGGTGAACGGCAGGAAGTAAGCGCACATCGCTCCTCTACTGATGGTTATTTCTTGTAGCATGGTCGAGTTCCAATAGCTCGGCTGTCTGGCACAGAGAAAGGTGGGCCAGCGAGGGAGCTCCTCTCTATATCTTCTCTTCTGATATAGCTTCCTCGCGCGCCCCACAGTGGTGCCTGGGACGGAATGTGACGTCACACTCCAGACTCCCAGGACCTCTACAGGGCGCACAAAGGAGCTGAAAAGCCACAGGAAATGCTGTTACACAGTGGAGCTCTCTCACAGGAGTGCAGCACCAGCCCATTGGACCCCAGGATCCACTCCAATTCTCCAGAATGAAGGAAGACTGGATGGCGTAAGTGTGTGTATGTTTTCTCTAAGCCCCACATCCTCTAACACTGTCCCTTTCTCCACCACAATGCTGCCCTAACCACACAAAATACTGCTGCAGCCCCCCGATAATGCCTCTACCAAAATAATGCTCCTGTCCCCTAACACTTTCCCTAGCAATATACTGCCCCTTCCCCACAACACTGTCTCTACCAAAATACTGCCCCTGCCCCAACACTATCCCTACCAAAATACTGTCCCCGCCCCCAATGCTCTCTCTACCAAAATACTGTTCCTGTTTCCCAACACTGTCCCTACCAAAATACTGCCCCTTTCCCCAACACTATCCCTACCAAAACACTGCCCCCTGCCCCCAGTAATGTCCCTACCAAGATACTGCCCCTGCCCCCAATACTGTCCCTATCCCTCCCACAATGCTGCCCTTACTACCCAAAATACTGTCACTGCCCCCAATATGGTCCCTACCAAAATACTACCCCTGCCCCCAACCCTGTCCCTATCTCCTCACAATACTACCTCTGCCCCCAATACTGTCCCTATCCCCCACACAATGATGCCCTAACCACCCCCAATACTGGCCCTATCCCTCCCATAATGCTGACCTAACCTACATCAAAATATCCCCCACACAATGATGCCCCTGCCCCCAATACTGGCCCTATCCCTCCCATAATGCTGACCTAACCTACATCAAAATACTGTCCCTGTCCCCAATATTGTCCCTGCCAAAATACTACCCCTGCCCCCCCCAACACTGTCCCTTACTCCTCACAATACTGCCCCAGGCCCCCACAATACTGTTTCTCTCCACCCCCAACCACAGCCCCACTCCCCCACAATACTGCCCCTAGCCCCCCCACTAAAGCCCTAATCCCCAACAATACTGTTCCTTTCCACTGTCCATAGCCCTAGTCTCCCACCATACTGACTATACCCCCCATAAAGCCATATTGTACAGCGCTACAGAATATGTTTTTGCTATATAAATAATAATAATATTATTATTATTTACTGTGATTAGCACTTTGCATCCCTTCTGTCCCAACATATAAATCAGTGTTTTCATGTGTCCTGTGCCCTGTTATCGATTCTCCATGACCCAGTAGTGTGTTCATAGTGTTTTTGATATTCTATGTTATTGACCCAGCTCTCCCATTGAATATTCTCATTTTAATATATATTGATTAAATTGTTACAATTGCACTTGTCAGGGGGTGGGATATGGGATATAATCCCACTCCTAAATATATATATATATATATATATATATATATATATACACACACACACACACACACACACACATACATACATACATACACATACATACTCATTCATACTTATACCTGTCAGTGGTTCTAATGTTGCAGCTGATAATTATACATACTCCTATCACCATGACCAATATAAATCATTGAAGTGGTAATGGTGGTTGGAGTAATCTCAATGAAGTTGTCTAGATGCCATGTGCCCCTGTTTTAACCATGCAGACTAATTGCTGTTCTGCAGGAAAGGGAAAATTTCCTTACAGGGTTAACTTGCCCCTTGTGGCTGTCATACTCAAAAAAAAGTATTTCCTATACAGGGAGTGCAGAATTATTAGGCAAGTTGTATTTTTGAGGATTAATTTTATTATTGAACAACAACCATGTTCTCAATGAACCCAAAAAGCTCATTAATATCAAAGCTGAATATTTTTGGAAGTAGTTTTTAGTTTGTTTTTAGTTATAGCTATGTTAGGGGGATATCTGTGTGTGCAGGTGACTATTACTGTGCATTAATTATTAGGCAACTTAACGAAAAACAAATATATACCCATTTCAATTATTTATTATTACCAGTGAAACCAATATAACATCTCAACATTCACAAATATACATTTCTGACATTCAAAAACAAAACAAAACAAATCAGTGACCAATATAGCCACCTTTCTTTGCAAGGACACTCAAAAGCCTGCCATCCATGGATTCTGTCAGTGTTTTGATCTGTTCACCATCAGCATTGCGTGCAGCAGCAACCACAGCCTCCCAGACACTGTTCAGAGAGGTGTACTGTTTTTCCCTCCTTGTAAATCTCACATTTGATGATGGACCACAGGTTCTCAATGGGGTTCAGATCAGGTGAACAAGGAGGCCATGTCATTAGATTTTCTTCTTTTATACCCTTTCTTACCAGCCACGCTGTGGAGTACTTGGACGCGTGTGATGGAGCATTGTCCTGCATGAAAATCATGTTTTTCTTGAAGGATGCAGACTTCTTCCTGTACCACTGCTTGAAGAAGGTGTCTTCCAGGAACTGGCAGTAGGACTGGGAGTTGAGCTTGACTCCATCCTCAACCCGAAAAGGCCCCACAAGCTCATCTTTGATGATACCAGCCCAAACCAGTACTCCACCTCCACCTTGCTGGCGTCTGAGTCGGACTGGAGCTCTCTGCCCTTTACCAATCCAGCCACGGGCCCATCCATCTGGCCCATCAAGACTCACTCTCATTTCATCAGTCCATAAAACCTTAGAAAAATCAGTCTTGAGATATTTCTTGGCCCAGTCTTGACGTTTCAGCTTGTGTGTCTTGTTCAGTGGTGGTCGTCTTTCAGCCTTTCTTACCTTGGCCATGTCTCTGAGTATTGCACACCTTGTGCTTTTGGGCACTCCAGTGATGTTGCAGCTCTGAAATATGGCCAAACTGGTGGCAAGTGGCATCGTGGCAGCTGCACGCTTGACTTTTCTCAGTTCATGGGCAGTTATTTTGCGCCTTGGTTTTTCCACATGCTTCTTGCGACCCTGTTGACTATTTTGAATGAAACGCTTGATTGTTCAATGATCACGCTTCAGAAGCTTTGCAATTTTAAGAGTGCTGCATCTCTCTGCAAGATATCTCACTATTTTTGACTTTTCTGAGCCTGTCAAGTCCTTCTTTTGACCCATTTTGCCAAAGGAAAGGAAGTTGCCTAATAATTATGCACACCTGATATAGGGTGTTGATGTCATTAGACCACACCCCTTCTCATTACAGAGATGCACATCACCTAGTATGCTTAATTGGTAGTAGGCTTTCGAGCCTATACAGCTTGGAGTAAGACAACATGCATAAAGAGGATGATGTGGTCAAAATACTCATTTGCCTAATAATTCTGCACTCCCTGTAGATGTATAGAAAATATATATTTGTACAATATATTATTAAATGCTTTAATTATTTTATAATATATTATACATATATATGAAATAAAAACATATATATATACTCACACACACATATATATATATATATATATATATATATATATATATACACATTGCTCAAAAAAATAAAGGGAACACAAAAATAACACATCCTAGATCTGAATGAATTAAATATTCTTCTGATACTTCGTTCTTTACATAGCTGAATGTGCTGACAACAAAATCACACAAAAATTAAAAAATGGAAATCAACTTTTTCAACCCATGGAGGTCTGGATTTGATGTCACACTCAAAATTAAAGTGGAAAAAAAACACTACAGGCTGATCCAACTTTGATGTAATGTCCTTAAAACAAGTCAAAATGCGGCTCAGTAGTGTGTGTGTGGCCTCCACGTGCCTGTATGACCTCCCTACAATGCCTGTGAATGTTCCTGATGAGGTGGTGGATGGTCTCCTGAGGGATCTCCTCCCACACCTGGACTAAAGCATCTGCCAACTCCTTGACCGTCTGTGGTGCAACGTGGTGGATGGAGCGAGACATGATGTCCCAGAGGTGCTTAATTGGATTCAGGTCTGGGGAACGGGCGGGCCAGTCCAAAGCATCAATGCCTTCGTCTTGCAGGAACTGCTGACACACTCCAGCCACATGAGGTCTAGCATTGTCTTGCATTAGGAGGAACCCAGGGCCAACCACACCAGCATATGGTCTCACAAGAGGTCTGAGGATCTCATTTCGGTACCTAATGACAGTCAGGCTACCTCTGGCGAGCACATGGAGGGCTGGGCGGCCCCCAAAGAAATGCCACCCTACACCATTAATGACCCACTGGCAAACCGGTAATGCTGGAGGATGTTGCAGGCAGCAGAACGTTCTCCACGGCGTCTTCAGACTCTGTCATGTCTGTCACATGTGCTTAGTGTGAACCTGCGTTCATCTGTGAAGAGCACAGGGCGCCAGTGGCGAATTTGCCAATCTTAGTGTTTTCTGGCAAATGCCAAACGTCCTGCACGGTGTTGGGCTGTAAGCGCAACCCCCACCTGTGGACGTCGGGCCCTCATACCACCCTCATGGAGTCTGTTTCTGACCGTTTGAGCAGACACATGCACATTTGTGGCCTGCTGGAGGTGATTTTGCAGGGCTCTGGCAGTGTTCCTCCTGTTCCTCCTTGCACAAAGGTGAAGGGAGCAGTCCTGCTGCTGGGTTGTTGCCCTCCTACGGCCTCCTCCACGTATCCTGATGTACTGGCCTGTCTCCTGGTAGCGCCTCCATGCTCTGGACACTACGCTGACAGACACAGCAAACCTTCCTGCCACAGCTCGCATTGATGTGCCATCCTGGATGAGCTGCACTACCTGTGCCACTTGTGTGGGTTGTAGACTTAGTCTCATCCTACCACTAGAGTGAAAGCACCGCCAGTATTCAAAAGTGACCCAAACATCAGCCAGGAAGCATAGGAAGTGATAAGTGATCTGTGGTCACCACCTGCAGAACCACTGCTTTATTGGGGGTGTCTTGCTAATTGCCTATAATTTCTACCTGTTGTCTATCCCATTTGCACAACAGCATGTGAAATTGATTGTCACTCAGTGTTGCTTCCTAAGTGGACAGTTTGATTTCACAGAAGTGTGATTGACTTGGAGTTACATTGTGTTGTTTAAGTGTTGAAAAGAAATTTAAGCTAATTCACTGGAAAACCAGTGAGTAAACTTATACTGGAATAATATAATAGTCAGTAAGATATTAATAATTAATACGCTGATGTGTACAGCAGAGTCTAATTCCAAATAGGAGAATCATAACAAAGTGAAGAATAAGTGTGAAAACAGCCTGTTAGGCAAAACCTCCCTTGTACTCATAAGTGACTGTAATATGCTGAAGACTACTGACTTTATATTTATTTGGTCAAAGTCAAATGGTAATAAAGAGTATATGTATCCAATAAGTCACAGGATAAAAGTACCTAATGACCCTTTATGATATCACTTAGGGATTGTCCCTATATGTCCTGTAAGTATCTATCTTTTTACTGTGACCTTTAAGTCTCTGATATCTTATTAACTTTATTATATGGAAGAGGAGTTGATAACCTTACACAATCTGTCTTCATGACCTACAAATACTAGCAATCTTGTATATATTGATTTTATTCAATATATATACAATAGATTAGCACATTCATTAATTATATATAAGACTCCACGGCAGTATCAATAGGCCATAAGCTAGTGACATATGTACTAAGTCTTGGAATGAATTGGCTTTTCATTACATTAAGTATATACGTGCCATTGAGATACTAATCTGAAAGCCGTGTGCAGCACCTCACACCATTGGTTACTGATTGGACTTCAATAAACACTTATTTTGAAATAACTACCACAATAATAATTTTTTCACTATCTCCTCTCTCTTTGGTAGTTATGAGAGAGTTAAAGCAAAATAGGTATGCTAGTTGCAAAAATATAAGGATCGCTCCCTTTTTCCTTACCTATGATTTATCTTTTCCGTTGATGTTTCACACTACCCATCGTGAATAGACGTTGGCACGATATTCTGTGTTTTTTACATGTTCCAATTGTCTAGGCAAAGTGATTCCCCTAACGACATTCTCACTTTTTTCGTTGGGTTTGTTATTGTAAATAGTCTGCACAAACGTTAAATTGAGACATAATGGTCTCTCGTTTAGAGCCAAATTTAATGTCATTTAATGTGTGCCATCTCTTTATTTTTACCCAAAAGTTGATGGTAATAGTTAGCAGGATCATTCTTGCAATAATTAGCGGCAAGGCCCCCCCCCCCTTTTTTTGATCGACCTTTTTAGTCCGATCTATTTTGATGGCACCCGTTATTTTATAAGACTTCTTTGCAATCAATAGAGCTCTCTGCCATAATCAACACCTTATTTAGCTATTTCTGTGTAACATCTACATGATATGGGCCATTTTCCATACATGTACCGAACACGGAAATCGGGCTTATTTCATAGACACTCACACTTAATTTTAAATGTGAATAGACATAGTTAACTTGTCACAGTGTTTAGATAGACTTATAATATCCATCTGATTTAAACTTCACATCATGGACAATAAGGAGTTAACCTTTTTGGCATAATAGTTCGTTTCACACTATTAAGAATTTGATTGGGGCATTTGAATAGCCTCATTTACATAATTTTGGCGCGAACATAACGGCCATGAGAATCGCCTGCTATTGGACCATCACAAATGTAGCTGGACGACTTCAAAGGTATATAAAGCAGACCGGGTAGAATCATTCCAAGTCTGACCCCTGACGAAGGTGCACGCCAGCACCGAAACGCGCGTCGGGTTTTTCGTATTTCACTTTTCTTCACCACTTCACAGGGCACTCTCACTATGTGCAGGCAACCAACATCCTAAGTATGGTTCTGCACATTAGCACATCTATATCTTTCTAACCTCCCTTCTCTGTCCTAATTCCATTTATTTATTTAGACTTTGGAGTATTAGATTTAGTCATTACTACAGTCTTTATACGTCTTTTACATATCGTTTTGAGAGTCTCTTTTTTAGCTCCATCATTTAGGTATTGCAATTATAGCAATCTCAGTGAGCACAGGGCTCTCACAAGCTATTTAGCAACATATGTTAATCTTGATACTCTCTTTGTTAGCAACTGCATCTATATTGTGAATCAATTCTGATACTAATAGGCAGTGTGTTTGGAATTAGGTACTTTTCTGCTGTGACTTATTGGATACATATACTCTTTATTACCATTTGACTTTGACCAAATAAATATAAAGTCAGTAGTCTTCAGCATATTACAGTCACTTATGAGTACAAGGGAGGTTTTGCCTAACAGGCTGTTTTCACACTTATTCTTCACTTTGTTATGATTCTCCTATTTGGAATTAGACTCTGCTGTACACATCAGCGTATTAATTATTAATATCTTACTGACTATTATATTATTCCAGTATAAGTTTACTCACTGGTTTTCCAGTGAATTAGCTTAAATTTCTTTTCTATTCATTTAGGGGTTAGGCCCCAGGACACCCCTGGAGTGTCCATATAGGTGTCCTTTGGAATCCACTGTAGGTCTGTCCCTTGAGGACTACTCCTTTACCAGTGGATACCTTGATACATAGTTTTGTTGTTGTTTAAGTGTTCCCTTTATTTATTTTTTTTGAATTTGACAATTTTTATTGTTTTAGGTAACGTGGGGTACAGAAAGGAAAGGGGGTAGGGGAAAAAACACATTGCAATTCCACTATTCTTGAGTTACAGGAGGGGTACAGAAGAAAATAAGGGGGGGAAGGGAGGGGGTGAGGAAGCCCTGTATTAAGGTATGTAGCAGGTCGCCAATTTGTCCATCATTTAACGGTTGTGTGCATAGTGTTAGTTCTGTTGTTTGTTTAGCCAATTAATCAGGTTATGGTTTTGGGGGGGGGGGTGATATTATGACCTCGGTGCAGAGAGGTGTTGATCTGTGTCGCGTAGTGTTTGACTGGGCTTTTTACTGGGTTGGTTTGTTTTTTTCCCACCTTTCCCATGCTTCGAGCCAGTATTGAGGGTGTTTTTGTGTGTTCCTGGCCATAATTTTGTATGTTTTGTTGCTGTTTATGAGTGTGATGCATTGGGTGATCGTGGGGGGGAGAGGATTGTTTCCAATTTCTACTTATGCTGGTGAGCGCGGCTACGATGATGTGGTATATTAGATATTTCTGGTGTTTGTGTGGTGTTTGTGGCAGTAGGAGAAGTAAGTATGTTTCTGGTTTGTGTGGTAGTTTGAGGCCCGTGTGTTTAGTGATTAGGTGTGCTATTTGTTGCCAGAATTGTCGGATCTCTTCGCATTGCCACCATATATGCAGCATAGTACCTCTGTCTTTTTGGCATCTCCAGCATTCATCTGACATGGTGGGGAAACTATGTTTAAGGCGTGTGGGAACCAGATACCATCGGTAAAGGATTTTGCGAGTCAGCTCTAAGTGGGTCGTGCAGAGGGTGAGTTGTTTATGTGCTTTGAAGATGGTGTGCCATTGTTCTTTGGTGATCTGATGTCCAATATCTTTTTCCCAGGCTGTTATGTAAGATGGGGGACGTTGTTCGGGTCGGAGTCCTTCTGATGTGTATATTGTGGAGATTAGCTTTTTGGTTTGTTTGGTTGCTGTACAGATTTGTTCTATGGTTTGCCAGCTTGTGGCTTTTCTCTCGGTAGACTTTTGTTTGGATTGTAGGGTGTGCCAGGATAATAGTTGTCTGTATGAGAATAGCGCTGTGTTCGGTAACTTATATTCTGTTTGGAGGTCCGAGAACGATTTCACGTGGGAGTCCCTTGTCAGTTGTGACAGAGTTTTTATTCCATGTCTGTGCCAGATTTTGTAGTTGAAGTCTGGTATAAGGGCTTTCATTGATTCTAATGGGAGGGCGGGGGAGCACAGGGCTGTATTGCCCATGCTTTTCCGGTAGTTGTCCTATATTGAGATGGTGAGCTTGGTCGTGGGTAGCATCCCAATAGTTTTGGGTCTTTGCGGTTTTGGTAGCCAGGCTAGCGCTGGTATGGAAAGACCATCTGCGTAGTTCCTTTCTATTTCGACCCACGCTGGGGGTTCATGTTGGTGTGATGCTGCTAGTAGGGGGGCTATGTGGGCTGCCTTGTAGTATCTTAGGATATCCGGTAGGCCCATCCCTCCTTTGACGAATGAGTTATGCATTGTGGCTTTTGCTACCCATGGTTTTTTATTTTCCCAGATGTAGTCGTTGATGATGTTCTGTAGGTCACGAATGTATTTGTGCGGTAATGGTATTGGTAGGGTTCTGAATAGATATTGGATTTTCGGTATAGCTACCATTTTTACAGAGGCTATTCTGCCTGCCCAGGAGATGAATTTCCCCTTCCAGCTTTGTAGGAGAGTTTTGACTTCGCCTTGTAATTTGAGGTAGTTTGCCTTGAAAAGTAAGTTTGGTGTGGGGGTAAAATGCACTCCCAGAAACGTTATACGGTCTTGTAGCCAATTGTACGTGTAGTTGGCGTGTTCCCTTTATTTTTTTGAGCAGTGTATATCAAACAAAAAATGAGAGAACTCGCTCACTCACTCACTGGATTTGGTGAATAGATTCAAGTGATTTGTATTACAATAGCATAAATTCCATCAACGTTTCAACCATTTAGCGTTCTTTATCAAGATGCTTCATGTCATGAAATGTGTAAAATTTAAGTGAAAAAGGATTAAAACTGTAACATAATGTAAGAATCTGTAACATAATATGTCCGCCAATATAATGCCCAAGTATATAAGAAAAAAATGAGACAAAAGATAAGATGGTATGAAAGATGTTTGAAATGAGGTGATACTGAAAACTACGTGAGTGAGAGGACGTGTTAGTGTGTGTATGTATATGTGTTTGTGTGTGTGTGTTAGGGCAGGATGGGGATTGCTAATAAATGCTCATTGGATTGGATGATTATTGTGGATTTAGATGGTAAAAAGTGAACTGTTTAGATGGTAAAAAGCGAATTGTTACTACTTTAAATGCAGCAGCCTCTACTCAACATATGATTTAATTACAAGATGAAATCATAAGATATAGAAATAATCTCATTAGGTTTGAAAAACACAAATCGGAACGTGTTAATTTTGATTATACACATCATCAAGTGTATCATTGAATAAGTGGAGAGAGACGAAAACCAACATATCAGAGAAACAAACAACGTGTACGCAAACAACAATTCCTATCCATAGATACCAGCTCTGCAGAGTCCACTTCATAAACAGAAGGAAAGGAAGAATCGACTAAACCCTTCATTACTAAATCATCTGCTTATACATGGTCTTTTTTAGAACAGGAACGGCATACCAATGGTCCTCTTATAGCATCAACAAGATCCAGGAGAGGTTCAAGAGACGGAGACCAAACCATCCTTATCGACGATCCAAACCGTCAATAAGGAGGAAATGTATCCTAACATCAATTCATCATGAAAGATTCTTACAAGTGATCATGTTAAGATCTTGACTAAGGGATTATCATTCGTACCTACTTCCAAACCAGATCGATTTAAATTGGATATAGAACTCTTCAAGATAAGTAGAACACTGCACATACAGGCCATGAAAGATACATGGAATCAACGGGAAATTCACAGATTCGAACTCAAAAGTACCTGGGAACCCAAAAATGTTCATCACTTTATTAAAACTTACTCTTCAATAATCAAATCGGATGTGGATAGATTATTTACTAATCAGTCAAAAACACCTGATAATCTGACACAAGCAGAGAGAAGAGCACTAAAAGAATTGGGTGAGGATGACAGTATTGTGGTCTGCCCAACGGATAAAGGTGGTGCCATAGTACTACAATATTATGACATGTACAGGAAAGAAATATTAAACCAACTATCTGATGACAAGACATACAGAAAACAATCATTTGATCTGACCAAAAACATAATCAGTAAAATACAAAAGTGGATACATAGGGGTTTAACTGCTAACTGGTTAGATGATAAAACAGTTGAATTTTTATTGAACATACAACCAAAGATTCCATTACTATACACCTTACCAAAGGTTCGTAAAGATCCTAACAACCGACCTGGTAGACCTATAGTTTCTGCAAGGGGAGGGGTATTGGAACCTACAACAAAATTTGTTGATTTTCACTGTAAACCATCAGTAATACGAATACCTACATGTCTGAGAGATACTCAAGATTTTTTTACACGGATTAAAGATTGTACATTACCCGATTCAAACATAATTTTTGCCACAGCAGACGTAAAAAAATGTGTATACTGTAATACCATATAAAGTGGGTATAGAAGCCATGCGTAATCTGTTAGTAACATTAAAAAATTAAAATTTTATAATGGACCTCCTATAGAATACCTGTTGGAATGTCTGGAGTTGAAACTTTCTAATAATTATTTTCATTTTGAGAGATTCTTTTATGTACAAGAAACTGGGACTGTGATGGGATCGGCAATAGTACCTTAAGAAAGCTAAAAATATTGCTGAAGGTAAACAAGAAAGGAAAAACAACAATCCTAAAATCACAATCCCTTTACAATATCACTTAGAGAGCAACAGATTATCTCAAGTTATCAAGAAAAGGTGGGATTAACTATCCTCTGATTATACTCTCAATCCAATGTTTTCACAACCCCCACGCAGTGGCGTACTAAGGGGGGGGCGGAGGGGGCGGTCCGCCCCGGGTGCCACCAGGGTGGGGGGTGCCATGACCAGCCCCGCCACCCCCCCATGCTGCAGCCGCCCGAGCGCTCTGTAGAGAGCCTCAGGTGGCTGCAGCTTTGCCCGGGCGGTGCGTCCATGAGGGCGGACCGCACCGCCCGGGCGCAGCCTGATTAGAGGGGCTGACAGGAGGGAGCGCTCAGCGCTCCCTCCTGTCACTCCCTCTGTTGTAGCGTGGCCGAGCCCTGCAGCATGCTGGTCCGACGGGTACAGGGAGCAGCTGTCTCCTGTACCCGGCCGGACTAACAGGAAGTGCACACTGAGTGTGTACTTCCTGTTAGTCCGGCCGGGTACAGTAGACAAGAGCTCCCTGTACCCGCGGACTATACAGGGCTCGGCCATGCTACAGGGAGGTAGGGGGGAGGGGGAGAAAGTGACAAGGGAGGGGGAGAAAGAGTGACAAGGGAGGGAGGGGGAGAAAGAGTGACGCAGGAGTGGAGGGGACATGGAGGACAAGGGAGGGAGGGAGGGAAGAGTGACAAGGAGGGAGGGGACAAAGAGTGGGGAGGGAGGGAGGGGACAAAGAGGACAAGGGAGGGAGGGAGGGAGGGGGGGAAGCGACAAGGGAGGGGAAGCGACAAGGAGGAGGGGACAAAGAGTGGGGAGGGGAGGGAGGGGACAAAGAGCGGAGGGAGGGGGATCAAAGAGCGACAAGGAGGGAGGAGGGAGGGGGGGAAAGCGACAAGGAGGGAGGGGACAAAGAGTGACAAGGGAGGGAGGGGGGGGAAGAGTGACAAGGAGGGAGGGGACAAAGAGTGGGAGGGAGGGGACAAAAGAGTGACAAGGGAGGGAGGGGGGCAAAGAGTGGGGAGGGAGGGGGACAAAGAGTGACGAGGGAGGGGGACAAAGAGTGACGAGGGAGGGGGACAAAGAGTGGGGAGGGAGGGAGGAAGGGAGGGGGAGAAAGAGAAAATGGGAGGAGAGATTGACATTCATCACATACACACAATGCATTACACACACAGACACACATACACAAGCAATGCAACCGTTACACATAATGCATCCCTTATACACACAGAAACACACAATGCATTCATTACACACACTCAATGCACCCCTTACACACATTCAATGCATCCCGTACATACACAGAAATACACCTTGCAACCCTTACACATACAAACACAATTTTACACAATGCATTCCTTACACACATATCAGGACATCCCCTACACACTCCACCCCCTGTGAACAAACTCATTGGTGGAACATAAAGGTGGACCCTGGGACCCAGACCTTGAGCTGTGTGAAGGACCCCCAAAAAATGGAGCTGCTTCCCGTTCTCCCAGAACATTGATTTTTGTGACCACAGTTACAAACCGCCTCCAGTGGAGCCAGACTGCAGCTAGAGCCCATCATCATCCTCATCTGGTTGTAAGTAGGCAATCTAGTATATTATTCGTGGCACTAAGCTCTAATTTACCTCACATTAAAGAAACACTATAGTCCCCAGAACCACTTCAGCTTAATGTAGTGATTCTGGTGTCTATAGCCTGTCCCTGCAGGCCTTTTAATGTAAACACGGCGGCACTGCAGCACTGGTGTTAGTTAACATGGCAAATCATATGGGTGGGGCATTGTGAAGTCACATGGGGGGGCGGCAAACTTTACTTTTGCCTAGGGCGGCAAAAATCCTTGCACCGGCCCTGGCTGGAGGGGGCTGTGTGAGCTGTGGCCACACAGTGTCCCATAGTAGTTAGGGTGCCGTGCGGCCAGTACAGCTCACACAAGCAAACAGCTAATAAACAGGCCGCACGGAGGAAATGTGTATGTGTGACTGTCTGCCTGTGACTGTGTGTGCTGTCTGCCTGTAACTGAGTGTGTGACTGTCTGTCTGTAACTGAGTGTGTGACTGTCTGCCTGTAAATGTGTGTGTAGGGCTGCAGGGATTTTGTAGAAGGGGGTGGGGGTTTTGTATTGGGACAGGAGTCTTTATAAGGGGGGATAAGCAGGGGATTTGTGGAAGGGGGTTGCGGGGGTTTTGTAGACGGGGCAGTACAGGATTTGTAGAAGGCGCAGGACAGAGGTTTTGTAGGAGGGGCGGGGCAGGACAAGGGTTTTGTAGGAGGGGCTGACAGCGGTTTTGCAAAGTTTACAAATTGTAAAAAAAAAGAAAGAAAACCTTTAACATTTTTTACAGGTTTTTTTTTTTTTTTGGGTGGGGTGGTGGGTGCCAAGCACAAGATCCGCCCCGGGTGCCAAATGCTCTAGGTACGCCCCTGCCCCCACGTATTGCATTTCAGCGCAATAAGAACCTTAGAGACGTATTAGTTAAAACAGACATGCCTAGTCACTATAATGTCAGGAAACAAGTTGGTAAGAAAGGATGTTTTAAATGTCCAGGCTGTGTCACATGTGGTCACATGCTTACCGGGGCGTCATTCGCACATCCTCACACAGGAAAATGTTTTAACATTAAACATCATATCACTTGTTTAAGTGATCATGAGATATATCTTATCTCATGTCCATGCGGACTATATTACGTAGAAAAAACTGACCTTACACTACGTGACCGGCTTCGGGGACACAGATCCATCATCATGACGGCATTTCGAGATGGTAAGACGGACAAGCCCATTGCTAAGCATTTTCGGGAATTTCAGCACAGATTACCGGCTCTTCAGTTTATTGCTATTGACTAAATACTACCTCTAAATAGAGGTGGAGATATATTCTGATGTTTACTACAGAGAGAAACTTTTTGGATCAGGACTTTGGATACGTTGCAACCCAAAGGACTTAACAAGTATATTTCCTTTAATTCATTCTTAAGTAATTGTTAAAACATTTTGTTTTCCTGTTTACATTTTGAGCCTACTGTCCTCTCCTACAAATTGACTAGGCAATTTTGTAATTTTGTAACGTTTTTTGGGGGTTTAGACTATTGATATTAGTATTACACTAGATTATAATATAGTCTTATAGCTAATATATCATTACTCTGACATTGTTATTACTTATTTTCCAGTTATGGACAATTATACATTAAATTTTTATAATGATTAGTGTAAATAGATATTAGCAGTTTTGTGAAACATTTATGTGTGCCAGGGCTGGACTGGGGATACAAAGCAGCCCTGGAAAAAAAAAATTGTGCCAGCCCCATAAGTCACTGCGCCATATATTGTCACGTGTAATATGTAAGGCTATGTCTTGCCATGACAGATGATTGAGTAATATATATATATATATATATTTTTTTTCCTAATATAAAATATTTTAATTATACAGTAAGCATACTCACATGCAGACACAGGCAATTTCACTGACATCTCAATGACACACACAAGCTCATTGATACACAGCCTCATAGACAAACAATCTCACTGATATACATCAGCTCATTGACATAAAAACACAAGCTCACTCACTAGCAGGCACACGCATGCAAGCAAGCTCACTCACTAGCAGACGCGCACACACAGCTTAATGTAGTGGTACTGGTGTCTATAGCATGTCCCTGCAGGCTTTTCAACGTAAACACTGACTTTTCAGAGAAAAGGCAGTGTTTACATTGCTTCAAAATGACACTGCTAGTGACAGTCACTCAGACAGACACTAGAGGTGCTTCCTGTGTCAGTGCACCTACATTCAGGGCCACCACACTCTGTAGGTGCTGAACGTTCCCCATAGAGATACATTGATTCAATGCATCTCTATGAGGAGATGCTGATTGGAGTGGCGTTTTGCAGCCAATCCTATGGCAAAGCATTAGATTGGCTGAGATCATCAAGCTTGATGATCTCAGCTATAGAGGCAGGGCCAGTAGAGGGGAGACCAGCACGCTGCGTGGGGAAAAAAAGGTGAGCAAAAACACTATTTTTAAACACACATATACACCATGACAGACACAGAAACACACATATACCATGATAGATACACACCCCATGACAGACACACACACCATGACAGACCATGACAGACAGACCATGACACAGACAGACCCACACACACACCATGACACAGACAGATACACACACCATGACACGGACAGACACACACCCCATGACGGACAGACACACACCCCATGACAGACAGACACACACCCCATGACAGACAGACACACACACACACACCCCATGATGGACAGACACACACCCCATGACAGACAGACACACACCCCATGACAGACAGACACACACACACACACGCCCCATGACGGACAGACAGACACACACCCCATGACGGACAGACACACACACACCCCATGATGGACAGACACACACACACGCCCCATGACGGACAGACAGACACACACCCCATGACGGACAGACACACAACCCATCAGACAACCCACGACAGACACCACGACAGACCACGACAGACAACAGATCCAACAACCACACGACCACGACACGGACAGACAGACAACAACCTACGACAGAAGGACACACAATCCACGACGACAGACACAACCCACGACAGACAGACACAATCCAGACAGACAGACACACACACACCCCATGATGGACAGACACAATCCCGACGGATGAGACAAACCCATAACGGACAGACACACCCATGATGGACAGACACACACCCATGACCTGACAGACACACAACCCACACAGACAGACAGACACACACACACCACGAGACAGACAGACACACACCACGACAGACAGACACACACACCCCATGATGGACAGACACACCCCAGACAGACACACCCCACGACAGACACACCATGACACAGACAACCCATGATGGACGACACAACCCACGACAGACAGACACACACCTATGATGGACAGACACAACCCACGACGGACAGACCCACGACAGACAGACACAACCCACGACAGATAGACACAACCCACGACGGACAGATCCCAGACACACAACCCCATGACCCGACACACACCCATGACGACAGACCCACGACAGACAGACACACCATGACAGACACCGACAGACACACACACCCATGATGGACAGACAACAACCCACGCAGACACCCACGACAGACAGACACACACGACACAGACACACCCATGATGGACACACCCACGACACACACCTATGATGGACAGACACACCTGATGGACAGACAACCACGACAGACACACCCATGACAGATAGACACACACACTGACCCCATGATGATACACATCCCATGACACACACACACACCCTATGATGGACAGACACACACCCCATGATGGACAGACACACATCCCATGACACAGACACACACCCCATGACGGACAGACACACACTCCATGACACAGACAGACAGACACACACACACACCATGACAGACACACACACACACACCCCATGATGGACAGACACACACCCCATGACAGACAGACACACATCCCATGACAGACAGACACACACACACCATGACAGACAGACACACACACACACACACACACACCATACAGACAGACACCATGACACAGACAGACAGACACACACACCATACAGAGACACACACACACACACACCATACAGACAGACACACACAATACAGACAGTCAGACACACACACACCATACAGACAGACAGACACACACACACCATACAGACACCATGACACAGACAGACAGACACACACACACCATAACAGATAGACAGACACACACACCCCATGATGGACAGACACACACCCCATGACAGACAGACACACACGCCATGACAGACAGACACACACGCCATGACGGACAGACACACACACCATGACGGACAGACAGACACACCATGACGGACAGACAGACACACACACCATGACACAGACAGACAGACACACACACACCATGAGACAGACAGACACACACACACACACACCATGACAGACACACACACCATGACAGACAGACACACACAATCCATACAGACAGACACCATGACACAGACAGACAGACACACACACACCATACAGACAGACACACACACCATACAGACAGACAGACACCCGCCCTCGCGTGCTGCTGAATGAGACCGGGGCCGGAATATGATGTCATATTCCGGCCCCGGTCTCATTAAGCTGCGCGCTGGGGAGCAGAGCCAGCGCAGCTCCCCCAGCGGCCGCCAGCACAAGTTCCCCAGTGGCCTCCAGCAGACCCAGGTGTCTGCCTGGCCCCAGATGCCGACGGCCCACCGGGAAATTTCCCGGTATCCCGGTTGGCCAGTCCGGACCTGATCCCAGAAGGTCATTGCCCATAGCATAACACTGCCTCCAGCAGCCTTCCTTCTTCCCGTAATTAATCCTGCTGCCATCTCTTAACCAGGTAAATAACATACATGCACCCAACCATTCACTTAATTTAAAATAAAATGTGATTCATCAGACCAGGCAACCTTTATCCATTACTCCATGGTCCAGTTCTTACACTCACATCCCCACATTGAAGGTGCTCTAGGCGGTGGACAGGGATCATTATGAGTACTCTTATGTAGCCCCACCTATACGTAGTAAACTGCGATGCACTCTGTGTTGTTACACCGTTCTATCATGGCCAGAATGCAGTTATTTAGCAATTTAAGCTACCTGGTGGCGATTTGGCTACACTACATCTGAGCACTATTTTAACAACTTGAGTGCTCAGATCCAGGCTATCCAGGGATAAAAGACTTGTGGGGGTTCCTATAAATATTGTGTGCATTTTGGGGTGTTTTTTGTGTCATGTATTGTACCTCTAGTGCCTGAGAAATAATTAGTTTAAGTAAAAGCAAACTCACTTATTTCCCAGACACAGAGACACCTGGGCGGGCTTACTGTTGTGAGTAAATGGACACCCCATGCTGGTTGTCTTTGTATATAAACAGGCAACTAGGCCCTAATAAACCAGATCATTTTTGTACCCTTCATCAAGTCTCGACTGATGTTTGGGTAGACGAGAGTTGTAATCACTGCTTCACTACGGGACCTGGGAGAATCTACAGTGGAGGTACCACTCAGGGTACAGGTGCTCTGTTACACTCACCCCTTGATAGGTCTCATTGTAACAATATAATCAATGTTATTCACTTCACCTGTCAGTGGTTTTAGTGTGGTGGCTGATCAGTGTACATGCATACATATATATACACACACCACTATTCAAATAAAACTGTCATCAATATTTATTTTCAGTGCTCCTCCTGGCTCTGTGGGGAACCCATATTTACAACCCATTTGGTCAGAAGTACTGGTTATCCAGTCAAAAACTGTGCAGGCTATCACAAGCTCGCAAGCATTCACAAAGCCGTAGAACATGTGCAAGTCCTGGGCATCTCAATGTACACTGAGATAATTTCAGACCTTTATATTTTGCATTAACTTAGGAGGCAAGTGGTGTTTCTGACAAATAGGGCAAAAGATGACTGCCCCTACAGAACCTGTGAATCCCCATATTTTTATGAGAGAGATGTTTTTGATAGAGCCTAGAGAAATTATATACTATAAGGGTTATTTACTAAAGTGAACATTCAAAGTAAATTTCAACTTTGAGGCCAGAGTAGCCATAATGGAAGCATAGCAGATTTAGATAATTTTTCCATTTAGTTATTTTGAACTAAGATTTCAAATTCACACTGAATTCACCTGGGATGCTTACTTTAGTGAATCACCCTGTATATATGTTGTACATATATTTGAATTTCACTTTGAATTCACCTTGGATTTTCACATTAGTAAATAACCCTGTATATATATTGTACGTTTGATGAGCCCTTTATTTTTTTCTAATCACAAATATGTTTACGCTGTCTTGACATGCATAGAGTCTGGCTTAGAGCGTCACTTCGATATTAATACATCCCGGAGAGAAAACTTTTTTTTACAGTTGGAATGTTGCATTTATTATTTGTATTTAAAGATTGCATTTAGTTAATGTCTTTGTTACACTGTATGACTTACAAGCATAGTAGAATTATTAAGTAAGTCTGTGTGTACAGTGTTTCGGTATGAAATGCAGACACAGCGATATTTAATAAAGCTGCTGAAGGCTCCCGCAGTGTCATTAGTACGCCATTAGCTAGCCCAGAGAGTTCCCGGCTGGCTAAAGTTAGTTCTGTTCATTTTTCTATGCAAAGAAATTCATTAATTGGCTGAGATCAGCTGTACCAATAAATACGTGGAACAGGCATCCGAACAGCCTAGATTTCAGCAGAAAAATCCTGATTACTGGGTCCTGTTTTGATTGTTTCCATGTGTCCTACATCGGGGACACCAGGGAACTGTTCTTGACAATCTCTTCATGTCAAATTGTCTCACCACATTCTCAGCCCGGTCCTGTATGTCGGGGTAAGGCAGACAGGCTGCCAACACTTGCTACCATCAACACCTGTGTGCTAGTGAACTAGAGACAACTGCCCCTTTGCCAGCCCTCCCATGTTTATTGCCTCTGTGAAAATTAACAGAATGATCTTGAGTCGTGTTATTTACAGAGTATCTCTTTTACATTTTCCCTGCTTGTCTTAGTATTTTTTGTTCATCACAACATGCGTAATCACATCGCATTTAACTAATGTAAATGTACTCTAGAATGGCTCTAGAATGTACTGTACTGTAAATACGAGATCACAATAACTGTCTTTTCTCCATCTTTTAGTTTGGCCAGATCCTATATAATGCACATTAGAACATCAAAGGAAAAACAATTACAAGCATTTAAAAAATAAATTTAATTCGCTCAGCTAAGAAAACCCAAAACTCATCTTTTTATTTGAAAACACAATAGCTACTTTGTCATATACACTGCATTGTTGTAATTAACCAAAGTTTTTTGTAACTAAGTTTACATCATTTTTTTCTTGTCACTTTTGGTATTTTTCCATTGTTAAATACCTGTATAATATCTCTTTAAATTAAGCTAGATCTTACAGCCTTAGGATCTTCAAATAATGGTATCTTAACATTCCTCAGTTACAAGTAGGTGGGGGGTGGGGGGAGGGGGAAAGTAGGCTGCAGGGGCTCCAGCCCCGAATATGGAACCCTATAGCCCAAAACGTTTTGATCTGGGATTGTGCTGTCCCTACCCACCAGTGATGGTCTCAGTATTAGACCATCTAAGAATAAGGCCCTCTGTACCGTGTTGAAGTAGACAGAGCACTCACAGTCTTTATCATAGACAGAAGGCCTAAGACCTTTTGGGGGCCTGAAGTTTGGTTGGTGAGTTTAAATGGCAGGCCATAATTGCCATGTCTTGAACCCTACCTTTTTTATTGTGTTTCCAAGCCACACTTTCCTCTGCTCAGCCTGAGCGTGTCATAGGACATGTGAAAGGGCTAAAATGCATGTCATATCTCTGCTCCTTGTATCTGTCACAACTTACCTACTCCTGGAACCCACTGTGCTGCCCTTCTGAGGTTGTGCAGCTCAAATGCTGCACGTGGCCGCATGGCCTGGAAAGGAAATACTTTATACTTACCATTTGGCAAGGTGTTCTATCAGATTACTCCCTCTGCTGGTTTGCGCTGGTAGAAATCCTCTCAGCTGTTTTTTCTCATTGGAGACTCTTAGATGCTGCCCACTTTAATGGTGCGTCTTTTATGCATTTGAAATATGCGATGTCACACCACGTCATCTAGGTGATCCCATATTACATAATTTGGAGTTGCAGAAATGATATGGACCATTAAGAAAGTATGTTAACCTATATTAAGTTTATTTGGATGCTTTTTCATTGCTCTATCATGGTGTCTACCCTATCATGGTATCTGCTCAGATACATGAGATAAAGTGTTCATAATACTTGAATTTCCTCTCTTCAGTATCCCTCTCACTTATCTTTTTTCTCCTCCTGGTCTGTTATAACCCCTTCCATCCCTCAAGCACGATAATGTATTTTTTAATCATGTTTTTCCACTCTACGTCTTGCACAATGCAGTGTGGCCAAGCAATGCAGATCCTCCTACTTTCTTGCCTACTTCCCTCTGCAGAGCCTGTGGTGAAAGTAAACTCGCCACTGGTTCTTGGAGGGGCCTGTTTTCCAGCCTTCTACCCTGTGAATATAGCCCCTGTGAAAAACCTTGGTTGAAACCACTGTTTGTGCCTTTTGGACATGTAACATTAACACTTCAAACTCCCAAAGTGGTTCGAAGCAGCACTTTGAACTCCCGAATGGTTGAAGTGGTTCGAAGTGGCACTTCAAACACGTGGCAGTGGCCATCTTAAGCCGCTAGCACAAATGGAACTCAAATCGGACACTCGACGGCACGAACACCGCTAACTATTTGCCTTCCACAGATGTCCAGCTATTCAAACGAGAGTCAAACGGCATTCGGTGGGAATAAGCTCCCGAAGCAGAAACATAGACAAAATGCCATACGAACTCTTATATTCGGTATTTTGTATTCTGCTTCGAATTCTTGAAGTGGACTGTGGCAAAACTAGCCACTTAAGACTGTATGTGTATTAATGTGTTGCTGTGACTTTAAGAATGTTAGAACCAAGCGTGTACCTATTTCTTCATTTTATGCGAACGAGAGCATTCGTATGCTGGCAGCAGGAAAGCCACCAGCATTCATACAGTAGTTTCACAAAGAGTGAATTTCAACACTGTTCGTAAAACGAACAAACTACTGAATGGGAGACCACACACAGGAGGTTGTGTGGCTCCCATTAAATATTGCAACAATGTATCCTTCAGTAATTATTGAGATTCAGGGTGGCCGCCATTCGGCTACCCACCATGCGGCGGTCCGCCATCTTGGATCCTTTGTTAGCCCAGCAGTATTTGGTCGTCGAGCGCCTGGAACTAAAATCGGCTATTCGACAGCACGAATACCGCTGGACTTCCAGGCCGTTCGGGAGTACCGGTCATTCGGTAGTTTGTTCCCCTATATGCATTCGGTACTTTAAAGTGAATGTAAAATAATATGTGTTTTCGTGCGGCGTTCGGTTATTTATGCTGGGATCTGAGCGGTACTTTCACGAAAGGTGTGCTCAGACCCCAGCTATCTACCGAACGGTCATTCGGTAAAATAACATGAATAATGGGAAAGTTATGTATTTTTGAGTGAAATATCAGTTCTGCTGCACGGAGGGATAATCCACTTAACTAGATATTCTAGTGGGAGAATCCCTCTCGTGCAGCAGTGCATGATGGCAGAAATGTCCGGGTTGTTAAGTTCCCCATGTAGTCCCCTACTGTACAACCTCTGTAATGTCAGAAGGGAAACCCCTTGCATGGGGAATCCCATAAATACTGTGACCTGTGATTAAAAGCTCAGTTGACTCCCAGCCTATGTGTCGTTAAGTTTTTATCAACGCTACCGGGATTATTGCATGCTGTACTTATTTTGCTTGAAGGATTTTATGCTGTTCCTGTTACCCAGCGGAGACACTGTAGATTATACTACCTCTCCGCTACATGGACCGACTGCACAGCCTCATTCTCTGGAACTGTTTTGGGCATGGGACTATGCGTGTGGTCGGTCAAAATGTGACTTCCATGGAATTCCTGAACCCCTGAACTGATCTGGATGCATTTTGGATATGTTGGTCACCCAGATCAGGGCTGTCAGGGGATGTAACATTTGTAAGGGTTTTCTGTGTTTTCGGGGTAATTTTGGGGTTTTATAAAATATGTGTTTTTTCTGCCTGGAGATAATTGAGCTAATAGAGTATCTGACTCAATTATCTCCCAGGCAGAGGGGAGGGATTGCATGCTATGTGTGGGAGTGTCATGCATTGTAACACTGTTATTATTGGTCTGTGACTTTGTACCATAGTTCCCCACAAGGCCCATGGGGATTGTCATAAAAGGCCAAGTGTGGCACCATTAAATCAGTTCCTCTTCACCCTCAATATAGAGCCTAATCTCATGTGTGGAGGGGACAGCTATATTTACTCTGGGGATTGCTATACTCCTTATACTCCCTTGGATTATAATCGCTAGCTCTTATGAGAGCCGTTCCTGCTATACTCTCTGGAGTAGGAGAGGTTCACTCACTGGAAGCTGGATCCTGGTATTGGGTCCAGGGTGGGTGGAGGACGGTGAAACCCCAGCCAAGCTGTGGTGGCTAAGTGCTTATGGTGTCTGGTGGATTGCTTGGAGTCCTCAGTAAGCACTAGGAGCATCGATTGGTGGAGGCATCCGGTCGAGGTGCCAGGCGGTCTGTCACAGAGCTTCACATATTTGCAGTTGCACAAAGTGGGATACTGTCATGAGGCTTCTGACCTGATAAACATTAGTACTCATAGTGAGTCTTTCTTGTTATATTGTGATATTGACCTCAGTTTGATCTTGAGTATTTCTGGTATCCTGACTGGCTGGTTATTCCATTTAGCCGTATTTCTATATTTCTGACCTCGGGAAAAGGAAGCAGGCGTTTGTAAAGATTGACCAGTGTTTGGGAAGTCGAGTGTCCGAATTTTAGTTCCAGACACTCGACGACCAAGTCCCGCTGCCTCCTTTCACAGGGAGAGCACTTAATAAACTGTTCTCTTTGAAGCCAGGGGGGTGGTCGGTGTTCGGTAGTTTCAACTACCGAACCAAAAAAAGTCAAAGTCCAGGGTAGTTTCATCACAGGCGGCTTTTACATTGGTACGAAAATTACAGTTAAAACTATTTCAACTTGCAAGTTCTATTACATGTGTAGAGAACAGTTGTAAAGCTTGTTTCCAGCATTAATATATTTGTTTCAACCTTATAACTTCTAGATTCATTAGATTAATATACATTAGGATACATTTAAAGGGTTACAAAACTTGAAAGATAATATTACCTGGAAATTATAGACCTGTGAGCTTAATTTATGTGGCTGGAAAAGTATTTGAAAGGTTATTAAGGGATAATATTTAAGAATTCCTTGAGAAGAACATGGTTATCAGCAAAAAACAGGATGGTTTTATGAAGCACAGGTCATGTCAAACTAACTTGATTGCATTATATGACGAAGTAAGTAGAAGTATAGATCAGGGTGTTGCAGTGGATATGATCTACTTAGATTTTGCTAAGGCATTTGAAACAGTTCCACACAACAGATTAGTTTTCAAACTCAAAGAAATCGGTCTACATTGGCTTAAAAACAGAGTACAAAGAGTTGTCATTAATGGTAAATTTTCAGGCTGGACAGAGGTGGCAAGTGGTGTCCCTCAGGGTTCTGTTCTTGGACCCCTTCTATTTAACATGTTTATAAATGATCTTGAAAAAAGCATTGAAAGTCGTCATGTTTCAGTGTTTGCAGATGACACAAAACTCTCTAAAGTAATACAATGTGAACAAGATATTACCTTGCTGCAGAGGGATTTAGATAGACTGGGGGACTGGGCACTCAAATGGCAGATGAAATTTAATGTTGAAAAATGCAAAGTCATGCACTTCGGCATAAAGAATGCACGAATGTATACCCTTAATGGAAGCGAATTAGGGATAACAACACACGAAAAGGACTTGGGAATTGTTATAGACAACAAACTATGCAACAATGTGCAATGTCAATCAGCATTGGCAAAGGCCAGTAAGGTATTGTCATGCATGAAAAAGTGCATTCATTCTCGGGATGAGAATACTATTTTGCCTCTTTATAAATCACTGGTAAGACCACATATTGAATATGCTGTGCAATTTTGGGCACCTGTTCTAAAGAAAGATATTCTGGCTCTAGAAAAAGTGCAGAGGCAGGTTACAAAATTAATAAAAGGAATGGAACATATCAGCTATGAATAAAGGTTATCAAATGTAAACATCTTTGGTTTAGAAAAACATCACCTGAGAGGGGATATGATAACATTATACAAATATATTCGGGGCCAATACAAACCATTGTGTGGAAATCTATTCACAAACCGGACTTTACATAGGACACAAGGTCATGTGTTTAGACTGGAAGAAAGAAGATTTTGTCTAAGTCAAAGAAAAGGTTTTATTTACTGTAAGAACAATAAGGATGTGGAATTCTCTGCCTGAAGAAGTGGTTTTTATCAGAGTCCATACAGATGTTCAAACAGCAACTAGATGCATACTTGCAAAAGACAATATTCAAGGATATCATTTTTCAATGTAGAGTAATAGCTTCTTGATCCAAGGATAAATCTGACTGCCATTCTGGGGTCAAGAAGGATTTTTTTTCCTAGTTTGTTGCAAAATTGGAAGTGCTTCAAACAGTTTTTTTGCCTTCTTTTGGATCAACAGCAAAAAACAAATGTGTGTAAGGCTGAACTTGATGGACGCAAGTCTATTTTCAGCCATGTAACTATGTAAATATCACTGAGCAAAAATGCATATCGTCGATGTGGTTGCTGTAAGTGCCACGAGTCAAATGCCACTAACGTCAATCTATGCCGGTCAATTTGAACAGACTTCGAGAAACTAATAATAAGGCTGACTTCATCAAAAAAGTTCGGGTTCGTACCGAACATTAGGTTTTTTGGACCCCGAACACGGACATATCACTGTATGTTCGGGTTGGAGTTCGGTGTTCGGCGATTTAATGGCGCGTTTTCAAAGGCTGCAAACTAGTACTTTAGTGGGGTGTGTGGTGTATCACGAAACTCTATAAATTATTATGTACGAGTGCACTTCATATCTGAGAGTCAAATAGAAGCTTCAAATACCACGGTTACATCAGAGTTTTAAAAAGTACATTTTTTTTGGTGCTAAATAGTACATTAGTGGGGTGCACTTCGTATCTGAGAGTCAAATACAATCGTCAAATACTGCTGTCACATTTCAGTTTTAAAACTTACAATTTTTTGGGTCCTAAACTGCTAAATAGTATTTTAGTGGGGTGCACTTCATATCTGAGAGTCAAATAGAAGCGTCTAATAGTGCGTTTACAGGGCAGTGGTAAACATTCTTATTTTCTGTGTGCTAATCTGCTAAATAGTACATTTTGGGGCCTGCGGTGCACTTCATATCTGCGAGTCAAATAGAAGTGTCTAATAGTGGGCTTACAGGGCAGTGGTAAACATTCTTATTTTCTGTGTGCTAATCTGCTAAATAGTACATTTTGGGGCGTGCACTTCATATCTGAGAGTCAAATAGAAGCGTCAAATAGTGCACTTACTGAGCAGTTGTAAATATTCTAATTGTTTTGCTGCTAATCTGCTAAATAGTACATTTGCGGCCTGCGGTGCACTTCATATCTGAGAGTCAAATAGAAGCGTCAAATAGTGCACTTACTGCGCAGTTGTAAACATTCTAATAGTTTTGCTGCTAATCTGCTGCTTACATTGGAGTTTTCAAAATTCAATTTATTTATTTTTTGGTGCTAAATAGTATATTTGGGGTGTTCACTTCAAATCTGAGAGTCAATATTGATTCAAATTTACTACATCGGTCACTTGTAATTTTGTTTTACACCTACAACACTTGTTACACAGATCTAAGTGATAGAAAACAGATTGATATTTTCTACACTAGAAACGACCAAATAACAAGCTACTATATTCAAACCAGTGATCAATAGCTAAGAGGTACTTCAACAATATTGTAATTCTGGGGCAATACCCTCACAAGTCAAACTGAGAGGTCAGTTTATAGGGAAAACTGTTGCCTGGAGGAAATTCTAAAACAATTTCCATATGTCCTTTGCAGACTTTACATGCTGGAAAAACACAGGTGCCAACTGCTGTGGCTTTCTGCAGTGTGCATACCGGCAAGGAGGGCAGGGTTGAGGAGTGGGTGGAAGATGATGTGGAGGATGATGAGGTCCTAGACCCCACATGGAATCAAGGTCATGCGAGTGACGTGTGCAGTTTGGAGGAAGAGGCGCTGGTCACACAGAGGAACCAGCACAGCATAAGAGGGAGCAGGGTGCAAAAGCAGAGTGGCTCGAGAATTACCAGTTATCCAAGTAATACACGTAGCGATCAAAGGATCCATAATAGACTTGAGCGAAGTCGATCCATTTGTAGTTTCACAGTGAGGTGGGCAGTCCGGTGACCAGGACCCAGACACTGTCTTGGCGGTGGTCGGACGACCGGGACCCAGTATGCCCGATGTTGAAGTTAGGAGTCACAGTGTGGAATGGATAAGCAGGGTCTGGTGCAGGGTAACCGCACGCCCCCTGGTGTTGAGCACCAGTGTTTGTGCAGCCACATACCAGGACCCTGTTGCAGCTTCAGTAAAAAGAGTACTTGATACTAGAAGCCATCACCAGACTGATCCGCAACTTGGAACAGGATGTGACATTCACTGTAGCGGCTGAGTGCGCTTTTGGCGTTGTCACCCTGCTGCTGCTCGCCTGTATGCTCTGCAGCGTAACTTCAGCCTTCCCGCTCACCACCTCATGAGACTGTGCGAGCAGCAACAGGCGATAGTGGAGTTTCAGCTGCAGCACGCACGGGTCAGTGGCTCTGCACCAAACTTTCCTCCAATTGATCAGAGTTAAAAGATTTCAAGTGGACTCATTACAATTACATGGCCTCTAAAGAGTCCTGTATTGTTATTTGTCGTCACTACCTTCCCACGTTAGGAGTGGGTCATTTGCGCGCCTGCTGCTTTCCTTGCATGTGGTAGCCATTTCTCAGGGTCCCTGTATGGAACGGAACCCTGATTCCCCGTTACCCGTGGTCACCATGGTAGGCGCAGAAACTGGCATCGAAAGTTGATATGACATCCGCATGCAAAGTCGCCACCACGGGGATGTGCGATTTGCCCGAGGTTCTCTAGAGTCAACAAATGTTCCTGCGCAACTATAATGTCAACAGCTACTCTGCGAAACAGAGTTGTCTATATTTATGTGTCCCAATATTTTGGGGGCTACTCCAATTAAAATATATATATATATATATATATATATATATGTGTATATAAAAACAGTGTTGGCTACCTCATCCTCCTGCTCCACTGCCATGGTCACCGCCTCCTCAACCTATGGGTCACTTAGTATAAACTATGTACACAATAGCAGAGGCTTGTGAAGGCCCTTTCTCCATGCTTCAGGAGTTGAGCATTTCTCCATGCATCAGGACTGCAAGAAATGCACCGCAGGCTGCAAATGTTTCTTTTGTTGTATGTCCCAATATTTTGTGGGCTACCACAATTACAAAACAAAACAAAACAGTGTTGGCTACCTCATCCTCCTCCTCCACCCCTGCTTCCACCTACACCGCCATGGTCACCGCCTCCTCAACCTATGGGTCACTTAGTATAAACTAGGTACACATTAGCAGAGACTTGTGAAGGCCTTTTCTCCATGCATCAGGAGTTGAGCATTTCTCTATGCATCAGGACTGCAAGAAATGCACTGCAGGCCGCAAATGTTTCTTTTGTTGTATGTCCCAATATTTTGTGGACTACCACAATTACAAAAAAACAAACAAAAAAAACCCAGTGTTGGCTACCTCCTCCTCCACCGCTGCTTCCACCTACAACGCCACGGTCAGCGCCTGCTCAATCTATGGGTCACTTAGTATAAACTAAGTACACATTAGCAGAGGCTTGTGAAGGCTTTTTCTCCATGCATCAGGAGTTGAGCTCAGTTTGAACAATGAAAGAGAATACCCTGCACTCCAACCCTCTCTCAAATGGATAATTCTGTTGATCCTCCTGACAGCCATGCTTTAGATTTTAATTTATGATCTTCCAAAGCTAAAATCAGAGATTCCATCTAGTGCTATTTTATGGCTCAGTTGTATTTTTTTATTTTTATGTTATTTTTAAGTGATTTCCCTATCCACATTTGTTTGCAGGGTACTTGTCCTACTCTTACCCCCATTTTACTTGCTTTTGCAGCTCTCTAGCTCTTTCCAGGAGTTTTTTAGAGGCATTTTTGTGGCCAAAGGTTCGGGTCCCCATTGACTTCAATGGAGTTCAGGGTCAAGTTCGGGGTCAAGTTCGAGCCCGAACACTGACTTTTTTTTTCGGTCAAGTTCGGCCGAACCCGCCGGACCCGAACATCCAGGTGTCCGCTCAACTCTATATATAATGTAGGTATTGGAAATACCTACCAACAATTTCAAAACCTAGGGCTAGTTACTGGTAGAGCTATTTAGAGACTAGTGCTACCTATTTTTCTTGTTTATTTGGTACTGTCTATTTAGATTTTTTGTGCGATAATTAGGCGATAGTCTCCCTTTCTTCTTTTTTTAAATGTTTATTTTTATCATACATTTATTTTCTTTTTTCACATTATTATTTTCTTTTCATTTTTCTCACTATTACATATTTAGCACAAATTGGGTCAAAATGCATTATTCTTAAGTTAATGTGCTATTCGTAACTACATATGAATAAAAGTTAAGCTTTATCTCATAAAAGTATTAACCCAATACTCCTTTAGTACACTCCAACCTTTCTTGTTGTGTTGGCATAATTAATGAATTCATTATTGTGTTTGAGAGATGGAAGGGGGTATAACTGGAAAGAGGAGAGAGAACATAGAGGCGAGAGATACTGAAGTGTGGAAATTCAGAGAGCAAGGATGATAGAAAAAAATCACATTTAATTCACACACAAAGAGAGGCCAAGAAAATGCCACATTGCATTAACACACAAACCCTACACTCACGCAGACTCTGCCTGTGTCTGTTTGTGCTTGTATGTACTTGCCTGTACCTGTGTGTACCTGTATGTGTCTATCTGTGCCTCTCCGTGTATGCCTGTATGTGTTTGTCTCTATGTTTGTGCATGTATGTATGTATGTGTGTCTGCCTGTCTGTGTCTGTAAGCAACTGTGATTGTGTCAAAAGGTGTGTTAAGGGATTCATCTGGGTAAGGGCCATGTGAAAGGGGTCACCAAATTATTTTTGTGCTCACGTCCCTGGTTGATGATCCACATGGAGACGTTAGAAAGTTTGAAGACATCAAATGATTAAAGATAACATTATTAACTTTATGAATACATATACTATATGTTAAGAGTGAAAGTGGGTTATTTTGACTTTCTGAGAATGTGAGGCAACATTTACAGAAAATACTTGAATGTGGAATATAGAAACACATTTAATGACATGGCTAAACAATAAACTTTGCAAATGGCTGTAAAACTACATTCTACAAATGTCAAAAGGACAAATGTAATATGTTTTGTTTCTTGTACAAATACAGAAAACTTTTTACATTTTTTTTACATTGTTTACATTTTGGCATTTGTTGGGAAACTTAGCCCTAAAGAATCAAATTAGACAGATTTTTATTAAAATAAAATAATTTATTCATGTTTTCAGTATTGTTCCATACACTTTCATTTTACAGGGAGAGGTGTTTGTCAATTATTTATTAAATTCCAAAAGGGCCCGTATCGAATGGAGCAAAACCATCCAGCTACATATGGAGCTATTTAGACTGCACAATCCGGACATCGTTATTAGAATTAATCACTTCTTTAAAGCCTTTACTGTCAATACACTCTGATTGGTTGGTTTACTAGTCAGCCATTCAGAGTGCTCTTGGTCATATTGCAAATCGTGGGAAAGATTCCCATGCTTTGCCATACCTATCATAGCGTGGGATGCCTATAAAAGTGCTATCTGCAATAGGAGCACTGTGGTGAACCCTCTATTGATGATGATTGAGAAAAAAAATTTGCGGTGCCATTTTTTTTATTTCAATAGTGGCATCAGGAATTATGGATTTTTATTGGACTTTTTGGGGCTGAAAATTTGAATTAGAAGAAAGAAGACATCTAATGGTAAGTATAATTTTTTTAAACATGTGTCAGATTTGTAGGCCTCTTCCTCACTATTATCAGGGTGAGGGTATAGTAGGGACTTAATTTTAGGGGTGGCTAGGGTATTGGGGAACATTAACCACCTGGTGAGGGACTTCTTGTTATTTGGGGTGGTTGACAATGGCAAGTCCAACCCTTATTTTACAACCCCTATTTTACAATTTATTTTTGCCCCCATTTGCCGGCATGTGTGAGGGCCAGGGGAAGGGATTGCAGAACCCCCTTAATTATATATGTTAGGTCCCTCACCCACTGTTGCTTGGATGAAGTAATTACACTGCGCTTCCTCCCGGTTCAAAAACAGTAGTGCAGGGGAGAGAGAGAAGGCAGATCTCACCTTGAAGAGGGGGACTGACTAGTGTCCCTGGTGGGGAGATCAAAACTGTTGCAGGATATGGAAATATCTCACTGTGAGGAGAAGAGCTGTAACTCTCTCTTTGCATGGTCTGACACTGCTCCCCTTTGCAGAGAGATGATTCACAGCTCAGATTATTACACTAAGGTGACAGGGATACGTGGACTCCTTGCTGAGTTGCGGCATGGCTTCCTTCCAGCTGCCCTCTGACTGCCGACCTTCTACAATGCACTAAGTCATGGAGTGGAGGTAAGAGTGACAAGGCTTTGTTATCCCATTCTAGTTAGAAATATGGTGATATTAATGTGAATTTACATATCTGTAAAAGTGTCTGTGACACTGGTGACAGCTGGGAGATTGACACTTCTAGACGTCGGTAGCTCCATCCAGTTTATGGAAGTGTCATGCATTGGAAAAATACTGAGACAAAGTTTATTTTGACTGGGTAGGGTTTTTTAGTGCGAATACACAAACAGATACACACACTGACATTCACACACACATATGCGTACCCTGACAAACACGGCACACAGTTTGGGAACCCTTGATCTAGGTTATTACAGTTTATTTGATGTTCAAAGGACTATAACAGTTCATCAAAGACTAGTCATAGATTGACATGAGCATCTGCTGAACAATGTGGACTCTTGAAACATGATTATGTGCCTTGTTTTTGGGGCATTATGCCAAAGTATGTATGAGACAAACTAATGTCAAGTGTGAATGCAACAACACTCGTGGGAATTTATACATATAAGCTAAAATAACACATGCTAATGACACCGGTTCTAATAGACACAATTGTATTAGAAAATATAGGTAATTTTTCTTTCTCCCAATTATCAGAAACTGGTGAATACTTTATTATTCTGAAAATGTAGAAAGACAACAATTGCTAGGTCCGTCTCATATATAGTTGAAAAAAATAGTCAGTTTCATCAAAATCAATCTTTTGCACATTTGTTTCTACAGTTGATCCAGATGAGAACCCCAATTTCAAGCCATTTAAATTGTCATTCAGAAAAAAGGGAAAAATAGCCATAATTTGACTCTAAAGTTGCAATCATATTTCTTCTCAGACCTACAAGCTGTCAATATCAGATGAGCTTCAATAGTTCTTCCACTATCTGTTTTGAATTATATATACATTTTTTATTTTCATTTTTCTCTTGGCAGAGGATTACACCTCTTTGTGTTTCTTATTCTAAATTACTCTTTGTGTTTTTGTTAATGTTGGAATATATTTAGATAAGATGGATATGCAATGTCACCCTTACCTCTGCCAGACTGCTAGATGAGATTGTTGGAAAAAAATAGGGCTTAGCTCAGTCTTTTGGCATAGACTACATGCAGAGAGATAATTTTGCAACAAGTATCTTCCGTGTGCTTAAAGGGACACTCCGGTTTTCCAACACAACGTTAATGCATTTGATAGATTTTGGCCTCATTAATATGCTGTATTGTTTGCATATTTTAATTTTATATATTATTTTACAGAATGTGGCAACATAAGCCTTCCTCTTTAGACACATCCTCATGCCAGAAAGACTTTCTTAATAAATTTATGCACACAGCTCAGCCCCCAAACGCACTGAGTGGGCTGTTTTTATGTCACAACTTGCTGCAGACAGTCAGAGAAACTACATGTGACAAGAGCAATCTCGCCACATTGCATTGGAGAAGCCTGGTTGCTCGCCTGCTGCCTTTGGACTATGGCCCCATGTTGAAACGCTTGATTTTCCCCTGCGAAGACACGAGAGCCGGGTCATTCGGTGCTGGCCCTGTTTGAGCGGTGATACCCCAGATAGCTATGCCATGGAGCCCATTCGTATAATGAAAGACTATGGGAAAGACTCCATGGCAATTGAACTGTATGTGTGTGCTCTGAGCGCCATTCAGTAATAATGTGCACTCAGATCTGAGATATCTGGGGATATGTTGAATGTACCTGTTTTGTGCAATGGCTGCACAGCATATGTTTTTATGTGGTTTATTGTCTTTTGCTGCCATGTGTTCAGTGGAGTTTTGCCTCTGTCCTTGGAGATAATTGGATTACTTCCCAATTATCTCCAGGATAGAAGACTCTGTGGAACTGGTTTTGGGCAGAAAAGCCATGCTTCCTTTGGTCACAGAAGACTACGATCTATCTTTTGAACCACTGGACCAATATGGATGATTTTGATATATGTTTGTATTTGGAGTATGCTGATTCTGAAAATGTAAGTTTTATGTGAATGTGATGCATACTTTTCAAGTTATGAATAATGTGGAAAAAATTTATTTCTCTGCTTGTGCTAATTACATTACCCATTGTGTAAGGTAATTGTATCACAGGCAGAGGGGAGGATTTTGTGTGGGAGTGTCTGAGTGTATTGTATGTGTTTATTGGTTGTGTTCCAAAACCCTGTGGGTGGTACTAATGTGTAAAAATGTGTATATAAGAACAATAAACCCACAGCTCTGTCTGTTCACTGCTTGACCCTCAACACGGAGCTTTGTCTTGTTCTTGGGGGGATTTACTGTATGCTGTTAGAGAATGATTGCCAGGAGTGTAAGCCGCTTGGGTGCTTTTCCTGTTCAGCTGCTAGCAGCTATTCGTGGGGTTCCAGTTTGACTGCTAGGAGTGTAAACCTATTCGTATGGTTTTTTCCTATTCGGCTGTTTACAGCATTCGAATGTTTGAGAGCATTCATATGCTTCTCCGGTTCGGTGGATTGGTATCTACAGTAGCTGCCTGTATATCTGGAAAGGGAAGATCTACTTAACCGCGGTTTAACCCCTTTTATGCCTGGGGGTGCCGTTACACTACAAACAGGTAGTGTTATCCTTACTTACTATATGTCTCCCTGGGTGTCTTCTGCTAATGCAGTTTGATTTGTATGTCATATCATTAAGTACTGTCAGTGGCTGAGCTGTGTACAAAAGAAGTCTTTGTTTTATGGTGGTTAAAGAAGCAAGTTTATGGTGCAAAATTCTGTATATTAATGAGGCAAACACCTATCACGTGCCAAAAGTGTCATTTTAAGATATAGTTAAAATACAAATATATCCTGATATTTTAATGACATATTTTTAAGTTTCATAAAACACGAAAAGCTCTATGTGTGAGTAAGTCTTACATTGTTCTTTCCCCATTCATTGCAGGAAGCATAAAGGACTGAGTTTTAAGGTTGAACTTAATGGACTTCAGACTTTTTTTTCAACCTAGATTACTATATAACAATTTTTTTGTGCTAAATTAATTTCCAAGCTGAACATGGCTGTAATATTATCTGCCTACCAATCCCAATTCAAGTCCCATATAAACAAAAGAAAATGTTCAAAAGCACCTTGAAAATGCCATAAACAATAAACAAATTCTGAGAATACAGTCAAAGTAATGAAAATGTTCTTAGCAAACAAACAAACTACCATACTACCAATGAATAATATATGTAGGGCTCAAATTTTCCACTCAGCTAATAGCCATTGGCAAGTGAAAATGGCAGTGCATTAGATCATCCACAGGTTTTCAATGGTGGATAACCTTTTGACCTGTCTTCTAGCATTCGACTTGACATAGTTGAAATAGTTATTATGCAAAAAGGGTGATTGGAGTATATAGTAATTTTATGAGCATTTGCCATATTGGTCTTTATCTTGAAAGATCCTTAAATAGTCCAATTGTTGTGCCATTCTTATATGGCTGAACCTGAGACAGTACATGCCATTCCATGCCAAATATTCTTGATGTGACTATATAGCATATGTCTATGTTCTTGCCATTGCAAACATCTACTATTTTTCCATTATAAAACATTTACCATTTATTCCAGAGAGCATCTTCATACAACCATGCTGGCACTTGAAGTGATGCCAAAGATATCTTGGTAATGAAAGTGAGCTTGCTTGAAAAATGAGACATAGGCACATATATTCTATTACTCATAGCCTGGCACCATGCAAACCGGATTCTTCACATTAACTACTATTAATAGAAAAAGCAAATGTCGATAGAAACCTTGTGAACTAAGCTGATAAATTGTTTTTAAACATGTACGTTATAAAAATTGAAATGATTTCAAGTTGTACTGCTCTGTTTCAAATTATATTATGTTATTTTTATTTTAGTGATATATATCAACTTTATTAAAGGGACACTATAGTCACCAGAACAACTAAAGCTTAATGTAGTTCTGGTGAGTATTATAGCTCCCTTCAGGCATTTTCATTGAAACACTGCCCCTAGGGACACCTCCAAGTGGCCACTCTTTAAATGGCCACTAAAGGTGCTTTCTGACTCAGGGCTGCACAGTAAGCAGCCATGCCGTTCAGCGTCCCCACGCTCTGCATGGGGAAGCTGAATTTTCCTCATAGAGATGCATTGACCTAATGCATCGCTATGAGGAGGTGCTGATTGGCCAAAACGGCGTTTGGCCCCACCCCCTTGCCAATTTTAGCCAATCCAATGCTTTCCCTATGGGGAAGCATTGGATTGGCTAAAAATCTGCCATTTAGATTATGTCACCAAGAGGGCGAGTGGACCCGTGGAGAGCGGAAAATAAGGTGAGTTTCAACCCATTCTAAAGGGGCTAAGGGGGGGGCAAGCCACTATAGGGTCAGGAATACATGTTTGTATTCCTGACCCTATAATTATCCTTTAACATTTTTCACTTGAATATATGGCAGATTGTCAGCAAATATGTGGCTATTGTGCAACTGTATCAAGTGTTTTTAAGTCTTTACAGGTGTTAACTAAAAATAAGATGAAAATATAAGACTGCTTAGCACATGTGATAGCAGCAGCCAATCAAAATATTAGATTTCCACATTTGAGTTAATTATCTTTCACAATTAATATAAAATGAGTAAACTGGTAAAGGAAAACAAATGAAACACAATTCCATTGAATACAAAAAACAAATGTGTGAGGTATAGGCACTTCATTTTTATACAATTTTTAGTATAGCAGCTTGAACACTGCGTGGGTGCTCCAAAACCACCCACTAGTCAAAATGCAAAGAATATACACAGAGTAGATATTGAGCCAAAAAACCCCTTAACCTTCCCAGTGAGCTTTTTAGTGCAGCGCTATTATATTAATGATTTGAAACTCACACTTCAGAAATTTCATTGGGTGGTTTGACTCAGATATATATAGCTAAGGAGCAGAGGCTGCTCTCTAATTAGGCCGTTTAGGCAGCCGACTAAGGCCTCGCGCTGGCTCAGCATCACCGCTCCCACAATCCTCACCATCACCCCCCACCACCCTCAGCATCACCCCCACCACCCTCAGCATTACCCCACACCACCCTCAGCATCACCCCACCACCACCCTCAGCATCACTCCCACCACCCTCAGCCTCACCATTCCCCACGACCCCCCATCACCCTCAGCCTTACCCCTCACCACCCTCAGCATTACCCCCACCACCCTTAGTATAACCACCCTCAGCCTCCCCCGTCAGCATCTCCCCCACAGCATCACCCCACACCATCCTCAGCATCACCCCCACCACCCTCAGCACATCACCCCCCTCATCATCACCCCCACCCCATCAGCATCACTCCCCACCACCCTCAGCATCACCCAGCCAACCACCCCTCAGCACCAGCCTTCCCACCATCCTCAGCATCACCCCCCCTCATCCCTCAGCATCACACCCCCCAGCCCACACCACCCTCAGCATCACACCCCACCACCCTCAGCATTACCCCTTCCACCCCCTAACCACCCTCAGCATCACCTCCACCCCCCCTCAGCATCCAGCATCCCCTCAGCATCACCCACCCCACCCCCCTCAGCATCACCCCTCACCACCCTCAGCATCCCCCTCACCCCCCTGGCATCACCCCTCAGCATCACCCCCTCACACCCTCAGCATCCACCCCCCTCACCACCCTCACCATCACCTCCACCCCCTCAAAATCACCCCTCTCCCCTAACCACCTCCACCACCCTCAGCATCACCCCCACCACCCTCAGCATCACCCCCCCTCACCCCCTTAGCATCACCCCTCAGCATCACCCCTCACCACCCTCCATCCCCCCACCACCCTCAGCATCACCCCCCACCCCCTCAGCATCACCCCCCTCAGCATCACCCCCAACACCCTCAGCATCACCCCCCCCTCCACCACCCTTACCATCACCTCCACCCCCTCAAAATCACCCCCTCTCCCCTAACCACCCTCCACCACCCCCTCAGCATCACCCCCCCACCACCCTCAGCATCACCCCCCACCCCCCTCGGCATCCATCCCTCCCTCCATTACCCCCTCTCATTTCTCACATTACCATCACCCCCTCACATCACTCCCCACACGATCACCTCCCTTGTCACCCATCGCCCACCTCTCGCCATCACCCCCCCACACACAACACAAGCAGCTACCCCCATACACACCATCACCCCCACCTCCCTCAGCATCACCCCCCTTACCCCCTAACCACCTCAGACAAAACAGCAAACATGCTCACAGAGACATACATTCACACACACAAGGATGCTCTCTGTCAGACACACTCTCAGGCACATACACAGGTAAACTGTGCATCAATGTGTACATGTGACACTTTTTTGTTAGTGGGGCCTCATGTTTGAGTTTCGCCTAAGGCCTCATAAAGTCTAGAGCCGCCTCTGATAAGGAGACAAAAATAGAAGGGTATATAGTGCAGAGCTGTTATTGCAATTTGTAGATAAAAAAAGTGTGAATATAGAGTAGCAAACTCACATGGTAAGGAACCTTTGGGGATAGGCTCCAAACTTATCAGTAGGTATGTTTTTAGGTAACATACAACCCTTTAAATCTTCTCTGTAGGATGGCAACAATTTTCAATATATGTCAGAGAGGATAAAAGAATAAGGGGATACATATACTAAGTGTAGATTGTTTACACAAGAAAATCTGCTTGTGATACAGAATGTGCTCACCTGGCTTAAGAGCCTTCCAAACTGGCTCTGAGTATGAAAATTTGTGTCAATTGAGGGTGACAACTCCCTTTGATACCCGGCACAATGCACAAAAGTGCTATTTATTATAAAACAAAAAATAATAAAATACAAAAAATAGTAGATAAAATAAATACAATTATAAAAGGCTGTATGCTCCGAAACGCATTTCACCTATATTCTAGGCTTTTTCAATCGGTCGTCGATCCTTGTGTTTCATCCTTCCCCAAGTTACCTTAAAGACACTATTAACATACTTCAAACTTTGAGAGACATCACCTGGAAAGAAAGCTATACATTAGTAACAGCTGACATAAGCTCTTTATATACCATCATATTATTATTATTATTATTATGATATTTATAGAGCACCGTCAAATTCCGCAGCGCTTTACAATGGGTGGATGAACAGACATGTAGTTGTAACCAGACAAGTTGGACACACAGGAACGGAGGGGTTGAGGGCCCTGCTCAATGAGCTTACATGCTAGAGGGAGTGGGGTAAAATGACACAAAAAGGTAAGGATAGTATTAGACTAGTGACAGTTGCAGAAGAGGAATCAGTCAGGAGCTATTAACAGTTTAATTGATACGCTTTTATGAAGAAGTGGGTTTTTAACGATTTTTTGAAGGAGTGGAGACTGGGTGAGCATCTAACGGAGGAGGGAAGCGAGTTCCACAGGAACGGTGCAGCCCTCGAGAAATCTTGAAGGCGAGCATCAGAGGCAAGGAAGCAGTCAAGTTCTATCTGGAACAATCACAACTATACCATCAAGATCAGATTAACTTTATTGTTCAAGGCATAGATCTTATACTATGCAACAACTTTTTTTGGTTCTCAAACTAATTCTACCTACAAACTTGTGGTACGGCGATGGGAACGAGGTTTGCACCCAGCTATGCAAATTTATTTATGGCCCTATGGGAACATACTTTTATTCGCCATAATGCAGACTGGTGTGCAAACCTTGTCTCCTATCGCCGTTACATTGATTACATTTTCTTTATTTGGGATGGTCTGGAAGAGAGCTTACAGTTATTTTTGGCATTTTTGAATTTCAGTAATTGGGGGATCAACTTAGTAGCAGATTATAGTAAATACAATGTAAATTTTTTTGGACTTAACCATTTATATTGAAGATAACACCATAAAAACCAAGACCAACTTTAAGTCGGTTGATGTAAACAATTACATCAACTTACAAAGCTGCCACTTTTCACCGTGGCTTCTAAATATACCAAGGTCTCAATTTCTCCGAATTCGAAGAAACTGTACAGACATAACAACATTTAACATCCAAGCGGACAAATTGAAGTACCGTTTTTTAGAAAAAGGGTACAATAACAGCACTTTACAAAAAACCATAGAGAAGGTCCAATCACAAGACAGATCATTACTTTTAGAGTATAAGGATAAAAATAAAGATATGATCCAAAATATTCCCTTTATATGTAACTTTAACTCAAAAAAATAGAGAGATAAAGCGAATTATTAAAAAATTCTGGCCAATCCTAAAAGGAGATTCCGTATTATACAATTTATTACCAGAAAAACCCACAGTTGTATGTAGGGGTGCCCCAAGTTTGGCCTCGAAACTTGTTAAAAACCACATAAAAGAAAAAGAACCTAAAACTTTCCTTCACAAAGATGGTTTCTTTGGATGTGGACTGTGTATAGCATGCAAACAGACTGAGAGTAGTAAGAGACACATAACTACTTTCAAAAATCCTCAGGGGCCAAAGGAATATACTATAAAAAAATCTCATTACATGCTATACCAAACAAGTCATATATCTACTCAAGTGTACGTGTAATCGGTATTATATAGGAAGAACAAAGAGATCTTTGTATATAAGAATTAACGAACACATCCGGAATATCAAAAAAGGATTCACACAGCACATTGTCTCATTACATTTCAAACAACATCACAGTTGTGACCCAAAACATAACTTTTTTTGCAATCCAAAAGGTTAACTTAAATTGGAGGGGAGATGTCATAATAAAAAAATTAGGACAAGCAGAAATGTAATGGATTTTCGATCTACACACTCTGGCCCCACACGGCCTGAATGTGGATTTCGAATTATGCCATTTCTTGTAATCCATCGCATTTCCATTTCCATTGTTATGTCATAACTTGTCTAGAATTTGTCTGCTAGATGGGAGAAATAATGTAAATAAGGACAAAAAGAAGAACCATGATATTTAAACATTATTATACATTATTGTACATTATTGGAATGTACTTTATACAATATTCAACTTAATAGTAAGGGCAAGATGAGTATTAAAAGGTTGGGGAACCTTGAAAGTCACATTTCTCTTTATATTTATATATATATATATATATATATATATCTGTTTCAGAATATGCATCTTACTAAAAAAAACTTTTTATGTATTTATGTATATATCCTTTTTTTCTTCCCCTATGTGTGTTATACAAAATGGACTGTAAAAATTGAGAAAGATACGCCAGTTTATGGCACATACAGCTGCTAAGAGCTGTGGGAATAGTAGTTCCGTAACACAAGAAGTGACGTAATACGTTGGAACACGGAACTTATAGTCGCAATGCATTAGGTTAATATAGTTCCGTAGAACCGGATATGATGTATCAGTGAATACTACAGCATCATAAACAACTGAATGGAAACAGCTGATGGAGAGGGGAGGAGTCCAGAAGGATAAAACACAAGGATAGGAGGAACATTGAAGAGGGAGAAGTCGAGCCACAACGTAAATACTGGAACCCAGAAGCAACACGGTGACCGATTGAAAAAGCCTAGAATATAGGTGATGTCTCAGCTGTTGCCTATTACCTGTTTGTTTTCGCGGCAATTTTGTGCGTCCATCTGCGATGACGTACTTCCTGTGTCTATGTTGCACTTCCGTGCGTTCCACCCATTTTAAAAAACAAATATGGCCGTGCGTTCCATTTCATTCATTGAATATGGCCGTGCGTTCCATTGCGTTCCATTGTAAAAAATCTCTACATTGCCATCTGGTGGTCGCCAGAGTTAGTACACTTCGAATATATTAATGGCTCTATTACAAGCAAAGGAAAAGTGTCAAAAAGTGATTTAACAGTTAAAGGCCATACATTTATATCTTAGTTCCGTAGAACCGGATATGATGTATCAGTGAATACTACAGCATCATAAACAACTGAATGGAAACAGCTGATGGAGAGGGGAGGAGTCCAGAAGGATAAAACACAAGGATAGGAGGAACATTGAAGAGGGAGAAGTCGAGCCACAACGTAAATACTGGAACCCAGAAGTAACACGGTGACCGATTGAAAAAGCCTAGAATATAGGTGAAACGCGTTTCGGAGGATCCAGACTTTTATAATTGTATTTATTTTATCTACTATTTTTGTATTTTATTATTTTTTGTTTTATAATTAATAGCACTTTGGTGCATTTGAACCAAGCGGATCCTGTTTCCAGTGTTGCCGGGTATCAAAGGGAGTTGTCACCTTCAATTGTCACAAATATTCATACTCAGAGCCAGTTTGGAAGGCTCTGAGCCAGGTGAGCACATTCTGTATTACAAGCAGATTTTCTTGTGTACACAATCTACACTTTACGTTTATGTATCCCCTTTTTCTTTTCTCCTCTCTGATATATATTGAAAAGTATTGCCATCCTACAGAGAAGATTTAAAGGGGTTGTATGTTACCTAAAAACATACCTGCTGATAAGTTTGGAGCCTATCCCTAAAGGCTCCTTACCATGTGAGTTTGCTACTCTATATTCACACTTTTTTTCACTACAAATTGCAATAACAGCTCTGAACTATATACCCTTCTATCTTTGTCTCCTTATACATATATATCTGAGTCAAACCACCCAATTAAATTTCTGAAGGACGAGTTTCAAATCATTAATATTTAGCGCTGCACTAAAAAGCTCACTGGGAAGGTTAAGGTTTATTTTGGCTCTATATCTACTCTGTGTGCATTCTTTACAATTCCATTGAACGCGTCACACTTTTCATTTGGTTCCAGGCATGTTTAATTGTTGTACAAAATAGCTTCCACCAAATCACCCGTGGAATAAAAAATTATAAACTTAACTTTGGATACTCGCTTCCCTTCAGTTACCTCCCAATTTGGTAACTATATATAGAATAGCGTATAGTGTATAAAAAATAGGGATCCAGCTTGTATCACTAAAACACAAATCAAAAATACAACATAGTGTAATATTGTTATTATATTATTAATAGCCCAATGATTCAAGGTTAAACTCACAGATCGGCTGTATGTAATAAGCCTTCAGGTTGCCACCCCTGTAGATAGGGGGGTACGTCCTGCTGGATGTAGTAACACCAATCCGGAAACCAAGAAGTTCACACTCTCTCAATAGATGGATGTAGAAAGCAGTTAATTTATTGGCATATAAAAAATTATTAAATAAAATGGTCCTATGCGTTTCGTTCCCCTAAGGAAACTTCCTCAGGGACCAAAAAGTGAAAGATAAATTAAAATACATACAATTAATACACTGCCAATGCTAACAGGTGTATCCATAAGCCTAACGCTTCCCTCCCATCCCTTCCCTTAAATACAATAAGTGCTGGAAGTCCATTGGTGGTGTGATAGGCGTGTTCTCAGATCTCTCTCTCATTGGACTTGTTATCCCTCTGTAAAATGCCTCCATATGATGTCTCAGCTGTTGCCTATTACCTGTTTGTTTTCGCGGCAATTTTGTGCGTCCATCTGTGATGACGTACTTCCTGTGTCTATGTTGCACTTCCGTGCGTTCCACCCATTTTAAAAAACAAATATGGCCGTGCGTTCCATTTCATTCATTGAATATGGCCGTGCGTTCCATTGCGTTCCATTGTAAAAAATCTCTACATTGCCATCTGGTGGTCGCCAGAGTTAGTACACTTCGAATATATTAATGGCTCTATTACATGCAAAGGAAAATTGTCAAAAAGTGATTTAACGGTTAAAGGCCATACATTTATATCTTGTTCCAATTTTATTCACCAATAGACAATTGTCCAAATTAGCTATCTCATAACCATTATAATAAATGGAATAAATTGCATTTATTCAATCTTTCTTTTCATATTCTTTTATATATTATATCTATAGTTTGTGGACCCTGTATATTGGTGTATATCTTGGGCTTTGCATCACACATATATTGCCCTCATTTAAACAATAAAGCTGAAGTCATTTTACCCTCTTTGTTTGGGAAACATAAAACATAAATATTTTTATGTTTCCCAAACGAGGACTATTTTTATGTTTCCCGTGATAAATCTGGCAAGACAGACATTTTGTGCTCAGCTGACATAGACATACAAAAAATATATATATACATTCTGTTAATAAACAAATCTCTTTGTGTGCTGATTCTTTGAATATAGAGGACAATGCAAGAATGCAGTTAGATTGATCTGTGTCTTACAAAATGTGAGTTAAAGGACATAGCACTTAATAACATGTAACTCCATGTGTGATGCTAAGGTGTCTTCAATCTTCCTCCAAATACACACCACATAAATCATGGACTTGACAAGGCTTGACAAAGGTCACATTTGGGTCCTAAATGTTGCCAGGTCCACATTAGTGGAATAAATATCTTTCTGCTATATGTTCCAGTTTTGAGGGTCCATGATTTCTTTAGTGCAGACATGTCAGGGACACAGTCCAAATGGTGCCTTCTTTTAGCCCATGGTACTTGTGTATAGCCTGGAACACTGCTTAGGAATCCAGCTAAGTGTGGCAGGCCCCTACCACTCACTGCTTTGATTAACAAACCTGCTGCCTCACCCTACTTGTCAATTTAATAGTTATTGACCTGTTATTTAGTGATCAGTCCATTTATATAGTGTCAGCAATGCTGCTTCATTTAAATGAAGCAGGTGTTTAGTTGAGTAGAAATTTTCAAGTTCCAGTCCATCCTTTAAACTTTCATGAATATCTCACTAGAGATATAGTCAACATATTTTCTAGTTGACTACATTTTACATCTAGTTGTCCTTTTAATAAAGAAGAAATCTTCGCACTTAACAAGTCCGCTCACTTGTATATGTACACTGGCACTTTTGTGGTCCAATCTCAGGCTTCTCACAGAGAAGCCTGTGATTGGACTGATTTGCAGACTCTGACAGCATGTGCATACTCTCAGCCAGCAAGGAGAGGGAGCATTTCTCCCAGTTCTGGAATGCAGGTAGGTGCAGCCCTCGGGGTGGAAGGAGATGGCTATCTTTCCCTTTCAGGCACTCTGCCTGCAAAGTAGATTATCACCTCTGTTGTCAGTGCATGCTGATAGATGTAAATTTGCAAAGAATTAAAAATAAGCAGCCAGGAACAGAGTTGGGGCACACAATTAAAAATACCTCAGTATGTATTGAACCTCAGTATTCAACCTGAAACACTAAACATACTTACACCTACCACTATGGCCTCTTCAAACCACTGAAGTGATCTAGGTGATTGATGCAACCCTTTAAAAAGTCAGGAGTGTCGTCTGACCACAAAACTATCAACTGGTCCAGATGTGGGTGTCAGGATCACGACAGGGATCCAACACGCAGAATGCAAACAGGAATAGGTACGTATACCGGACCTTAGGATGGCCGGACTAACGTATAGATAAGACAAGGAATGGTCAGAGACAAGCCGAGGTCGAGGGAACGAGAGGACAGGTAAGCGAGAGTCAAGCCGAGTATAAGGGTAAGAGAAGGTAGCAGGGTCGATAATAGAGAGTCGAATCAAAATCCAAATAATCAAAAGAAATAAGAGCGCTGAGTGACCAGACAAGCTAGAACCATGACAAGGCAATGACTCATTGCAAATGAGTCTCTTTTATACCTTGGTTCCTAATTGGTGACCACGCACCCAAAATGTCCTGATTTGTGGTTTCTGGCGGTTTGTGATGTCATTGACGTCATGAAGTCGGCTATTGAGCGCCGCGTCATAAAAGGAGGCGGAGCTATCGTGGCCGGCGTGTAAACGGCCGGGAAGGCCGAAACGATTGGGTGTACAAGCCCCCTTCTGAGGAACCACGTCCAGATGTCTGACCTCCTCTGAGGTAGATACCACAGGTACCATGACAGTGGGTTTGCTTTAATTCAGTAGGAATTGTGGACTTGAGAGAAATATAAGTATTCTATGCCATGTGGATGGGATATATTCCAGATGTCATATAAATCATGCAAAGTCAAAATATTTAATTAAACTTGCCCTACATTGGGACTTAAGTAATCTAAATCTAGAGGATTAAGAGCTCACATAAGTACCTATGGTAAAATCATAATGTGAAGTTAAAGAGGTAGAGGTTAACAGAGGGAAGGCGTTTAAGCATGCATGGGAAAGGTAAAAGGCTATCCTAGCTATAAGATAAGGCCAGGGACTAATGAAAGTATTTAGAAAATTGGGCAGACTAGGGCCGAATTGTTCTTACCTGCCGTCAGATTCTATGTTTCTATGAGAGCAGCCTGCAGCCGCCATCACAGCCAATACCAGTCTGGTCTTCATTGAACCCAGGAAAGCTACCCACAAAACCAGACACACAGCTGCTGAAGAACATCTCCTCCCCACACACACACACACAAATATTACAGAGAGCCCCCACACACTATTGTCTCAACAATTACACAACACTATTGGCAACCCATATACAAGCCCACAACGCCACAAGCAGACTTCCATACACAATATCCCAAGCAGCCCTCACACATACACACAACACCATATCACCACACACAATCCCACAACCAGCTCCCCATACAGAGCCCACATTATACACAACTCACACACAATACCACAAACTGATCAAGCACATTCACAATTTAACACAGCTAACATATGCACAAATACAACCCTACAAAGCAGCTGCAGCACCCATACATAAAACATACAAAAACAAATACAGTAACATATACACGTTATGTGACGATACAGCCCTGCCGTTTATGATATGGAAGGTGTAGCAGTTCAGGCACATTATCATCCCTGGATTTCTATCGCTAGCCTGCCCAGCGTACTGCTATACTAAGCACTAAGATGCTGAACTTTGAGTCGTATACTCACTGGCAATGCAGTACAGGGCCGATGCTTCCATAAGGGTGCACTGGCCTGGGGGCACAAATGTCCAAGTTACCGGCAGGAGGCAAGTGCAAAGTGTTCCTCTCATGCTAGTCACTTCTTGTAGAATGAATGAGTGCCAGCACTCCACAGACTTCCACAGCCACTCTCTGCATGCCATGTGGACTGTGGAACTAACGTTGGCCCTCTTCTTATTTCTCCAGAGGATACTAGAGCCATTTCAGAGAGCAGAAGGCAGAGAGAAAAGGTTAAAATTAGAACAAAGAAATGTGAAAGGCAAGTTGACATATAGAAGAGTTAAGTCATTAAACATTCGTGCTTAGTCGGTTTATTAAGCACAAATGTTTAATGACTAAACCCTGATATATGTCAACTTGCCCCATAGTGAAAACTGATATATGTCAACTTGCCCCATAGTGCAACCTCGTTTTCTGCATAATATGTATATATTTAGTCAGACATGTGACACCAACGTCAATATCAAGAAGGGGATATTTTGGAATTTTATTTTTACATTTTCTTAAAAGGAAATTTCACCTGAATGTTGTGTATATATTTAAAGGAACACTAAAGCGTTAGGAATGCAAACCTGTATTCCTAAGTGAAGGCCCCCGCATATGAGCAAAAAATACCTCTTTTGGCAATAAATAGCTCTTTTCCAAGGCCGAGGCACGCTCAGCTCTGCTGCCTGCTTTGCCACCTGTGACATCATCGTGGAGGTGTTACCTCCTCAGCAGTTCGCTAATCAAATGCTGGAAGAGCCTTAACGGTGAAACGCGCGTCGGGACGTGTACAGAGGATAATGCTGGTCTAATAGATATGGGACGACATGCATTAAGATTATTTTGACCTTACCAGCCATACTCTATATATTTATCCACTTTATTTTATTTCATTTAATTTTTTCATTTATGTTCTTATTTATTTTTGTTGGGATCGTTTTCCACCATACTAACTTAGTCCCACGAGATAGACTCAGAGCACTTTTCCTGTACTAAGACGACTAGGCATTGTATCAAGAGAAGGGAGGGGGAGACTAGAATTTTTTAAGGGGTGCCCTCGAAGGCACAACAGAGTAGGGAACTTTACAAACTGAATTGAATTTGTTAACCGCTCTGTTCATTATCAGTCACATTATGTATTTCTCCCCCTGGCTAAAATGATATGACACAAATGTAACATTTACACATCTTGTTACATTTTTGTTTCATACTACTATGTATGGAGTGATCACTAAACCATTTCCCACTTTTGTATACTATTTTCTTGGTATTTTTTCACATAGATTATTCGTTGCATTTATTATTTTTTGGACCACTGTTTTAGTCTTGATATTTTTTGATATTTTTCTTTATTGAGATTAATTGGAACATATATTATTTGATCAGAATCCTCTTCTGGATTAATCATTTTTTTGTAGGATTTTCTTTTTCCTATTTCATAGATATTAACTTTATTCGTGATAAGAGTTTCTAGAATATTTTAAATATATATTATATTAAAAGTGACGTTTTATTTATAATTTGGGTTACTGCTTGCAATTCTTTAGGGTTTACCCCCTAAACGATTTACCCAGGTGTCTTTCCTTCATCTTATAGTTAATTAAATCTGGGGGTTACCTCCCCCCACCTTATCAGTGCATCATGGGCCGGGGGCACTCAGATCTCATGTGTTTCTAAACCTCCTTGTCCATGAGTTTTCTGAGCCAGAAGTGCATAAACTTTACAAGATTGTTCGGGGGTGTCCATTCCTCTGAGTGAAGTGTCAGATACCCCCGGGGTCAAACATCTGTAGGCCAGAGGTATCCATGATTACTTCAGAGTCTTCATATACCACCGGCATGCTGCTAGTCGGGCATTTGCACTCTGGAGCTCACCCAAAAACGTAGTCCATCTTAAGGTCTTGTCAGACCTGGACTCAGAGTCCCAAGCGTCGTCATCTGGGTCTGACGCATCTGCTTCCCCATCTTCCAACACAGATAATGCTTGTGGACATTCCTGTTCCTCATCTGAGGAGGAGAATCGCACCAGCCTGTGGACTGTGCGTTGAGAGGTCTCCCTGTGTTTGGCAGGTGCCTTGCTTTGGCCTTTTCACCTTAGAGCTCTTGCCCTTCCAGTGGCGTTTAGGTGGTGTGGCACGTTCCTTGGAGGAGTCCAAGTCCTCAGTCCGCCACGTAGTGGGCGCTTTTGGTAGGCCTAGTGGGCTCATGTACAGAGGAAAATGTTTTAGAGAAAGCCTTCTCCATAGAGGCAGCGACTGCTGCATCAATCATGGCTTGCAGATCAGTTGGAGTCTGTGGCTCTAATATCTTTATAATGGGTGTAGTATGGGGCTCACCCAAGGACAGTAAGCATGAGAACAGGCATGGAATTGGCACTTGTAGCAAAGGCCTAGGGACCAAGGGGGTGGTATATCACCAGACATCAGGTAAGCCTGAATCAACAATCGCGTCTGGTGGATAGGGCAAATGGAGAAGGCAGTGTCGCTCACCCAGGAGGTCAGGAACCTGCTTGGACAACATCTGTTCAGCAGCACGGAAAGGGGGCTCACCCCAGCCAGAATACGGGATAAACCCACTGGACTAACCAATTCCCAAGTGCAGAGCACTAACCTGAAGCTTGATACCACAGTGTATTGAAGGAGCACTAGGAGCAAAGCAAACATTGCAGCAGAACAATGATGGATTCACAGAGGTATATGCAGCAAAAATGGCAAATCCAAAATGGCTCCAATCATTCGGAAGGTGTTCGCAGTTAAAAAGCGAAAAGAAAAACTACCGAATGCGGAAGTTTGACCCTGCAAAAGAGCGCTGGCTCTCAAACGTCAATACCAGTTGAATGATCATGGACAAAGTACCGAACGCGTAAGTGTTTGGTTCGCGCACGTGAACATCCACAGACAAGTGCCTGCATTCGCGTGCAAGAAGACAGTTTGCCAAAGGGAATGTTTGTCAAAGGGAACGTTCGCAAGGACACAATCATTTGGCAGAAAGGCGCCGAACCCGGCTTAGGCTCCAACTTGCGCAGGGTCAAAACTGCCACGAACAGGAGAAAGAGCTACCCGGAGGGGGCAAAGTACGCATATTGTATAAAACTCTGTTTTTACTTTAGTTTGGCAAAAGAAAATCAAAACATATAATACATTATATTTCTCACAATCCAAGAAAATAAAAGCCAGGGCTCCAGGAAAAAGGGGAGATGAGCCCAGAGAGACCTCACAAGGCTCCCAGAAGGATTGCGGAAACAAGTTAATGGGGGAGAAAAACCCTAAGGGCAGTAAACCAGAAACCCACCAGAGAATATACAGGAAAGGGGTCACCCTGAAAATGAAACACAAAGTACAAGAAACAAGACATAACAAGAAGGAAAATACTGATAATAAGGAAAAGAATAAGGACAGAGAGAGGATAACCTAAAACTCTGTACTTATCTTGTGATGGAGCAGCAAAGAAAGAGGAAGTGCTTCAGTTATGCATGCCTCTCATATCCATTGCTTGTATTTGATTGGTTCTCAGTTTTCTATATGTAGTTAGCAAATACATATAAGCAAAATATGAAGCCTTCTGTCCTGTGGTAAAATTGTGGCCATTTTCAGTGCGTTACATACACATCACAATTGACAGGGATTATGCAACTGTCTCAGTAAATTGTTTACTGTAGTGGTATTGAAGTTACTTCTGCAACTGAGACTGCATCGCTACTGGAAAGAGTCTGATTTGGGAGATTTTACAGATTCCAAAAGTAAAAACATTAGTCAGCTAATATTGTAATTGAGCAAACCAAATATATGCTAGATAAGAAACTTGTGCTAGGTCTATCTATTAAAACAAAAATAAAAACAGAAGATAACAGAGAGGGTCTACTTTGACTATGATTATGAGGAAGGCTGAACTTGATGGACGCAAGTCTCTTTTCAGCTATGTAACTATGTAACTATGATTATGATTTCTAACTTATACATACTACTACATATCATTGTTGCCATTTGTTACCATTTCAAACATTAATAGTGATTAGTAAAATGAATGAAACCTAATAATAACTAGACAGGGTGACTAAATTGATGTTTCCTGTATGGTGGGGCAACAGTTACATAGTTACATAGTTACATAGTTACATAGCTGAAAAGAGACTTGCGTCCATCAAGTTCAGCCTACCTCACATTTGTTTTTTGCTGTTGATCCAAAAGAAGGCAAAAAAACCCAGTTTGAAGCACAATTTTGCAACAAGCTAGGAAACAAATTCCTTCTTGACCCCAGAATGACAGTCAGATTTATCCTTGGATCAAGCAGTTATTACCCTACATTGAAAGATTATATCCTTGAATATTCTGTTCTTGCAAGTATGCATCTAGCAGCCGTTTGAACATCTGTATGGACTCTGATAAAACCACTTCTTCAGGCTGAGAATTCCACATCCTGATTGTTCTTACAGTAAAAATACCTTTCCTTTGCCTTAGACGAAATCTTCTTTCTTCCAGTCTAAACGCATGGCCTCGTGTCCTATGTAAAGTCCGGTTTGTGAATAGATTTCCACACAATGGTTTGTATTGGCCCCGAATATATTTGTATAATGTTATCATATCCCCTCTCAGGCGACGTTTTTCTAAACTAAATAGGTTTAAATTTGTTAACCTTTCTTCATAGCCGATATGTTCCATTCCTTTTATTAATTTTGTAGCCCGCCTCTGCACTTTTTCTAGTGCCATAATATCCTTCTTTAGAACAGGTGCCCAAAATTGCACAGCATATTCAATATGTTGTCTTACCAGTGATTTATAAAGAGGCAAAATGATATTCTTGTCCCGAGACAGTGCAATAAACTAAATTATTTATTATGTTTTTCAAGTGTTTTGCTGAAGGTTTCATGGTATTTGGAAAGTACCTGAGTCATATATTTACAATCCCAGACATTAGAGATGATTCATCTCCCTTTTTTAATGTTGTGTTAGTATTTTTTTTTTTTTATTTCACACTCGAAAATTTCTTTTCAAAGTAATGGTTTCCCCATTTCCAATTACGTGAATACTCTCCTATTTGCCATTTTAAGCAAAATATATTTATCACATGAATAACCCCTTAGACATGCAAAACAAGTTAGACAAGAATACCTGCCCTAAAGTGTTCACCCTCTGCTGTCAGCTTTCCAATTTTTATGGACTAAATTTAATAAAACAATTCAATTTTTTAAAAATTATGTTCTTCATGTTTAAAAAAAAAAAAAATCATATTTTTGATCTTTTATGTGTGCTCTGGTTCTGCACACAGCACTGACGTATTTATCTGTAATACATTCTCTGATTAAAAAACAGAGATATTGGAACTCTATGCTCAATTGCATTACAAAACCTGTGTGTACAGTGTAATGAAAACATATAAGTAATTTTTTTTTTCTGCACAGTTCCTGGCTTACAACTGTTCTAATGGGCTATCTTTTAGCAAAGTTAATGAAGAGTTATCAAGAGCTAGTGTGCATTCACAAATCTTGAAATCATAAGCAAATTACATAGAATCTAGTAAAAGGCACTCTTGAAGATGTTTTAAAAAGTTTAAATTGTGCATTTTGTTAACAAATGAATGGTACTTCTGACCAAAGAGGAAAAAAAGATGTCTACCCCCAAAAAGAGTAAGTCAGTACATGCTCTAAAAAAATATCAGATAGATAGAATAACAGTGGAGGAACTACAGCCATGGCAGCTGGTTCACTCAGCACGTTGAGGGTGCCAATGTGACCCATGCCCGATGCTGCAGGCCTTTAACAGCGGTGACTATGCCCCTTTAGTATTGCTAATGCTGGGAGGAAGTGAAAGCCTCAGACAGCAGCAGGACCCAGAGAAGCCATCCTCCTGCACAAAATAGGTATGTTAACAGGTGAGGTAGGTGGGTAGGTGGGTCGTACCCTAACAATTCACCTTGCTTCTTTCAGCTTCAGGTAAAAATCTTGCTGAATTTCCAAAGTGCCGAAGTAGGTTAAGGTTTAGGGTTTACGGGTTACGGGTAGGGTTAGGGTTCGAATTACCGAAGTTCGGAATTGTCGAAGACCCGAATTTCGGAAGTGCCGAACCGAATGCCATTGGTCCGAATTGCTGAAGCAGACACATTTTTTTTTCCTACCCAAATTTCCAAATAGAACTAAATTTTTTGCCCATGCACATCCAGGATGGAGAGGTTTCAGGAGGACCCCAGTCAAGCCATGGCGACTGGGGCAAAGCGCTGAGGTTTTCCAGGAAGTGGTCCTTGGCGGAGGTACCCAACCCAGGTACAGGGAATCGTGCTACAAGGGGTATCTTTCTAAACCCCTACATCATTATTAACCCTTAATAAGGAGCACATGGGGTGGGTTGGCAGCATTGTAACATGGCTGTGTAATACAAAAACAAATATAAATATATCAAAATAAGTCCTGCGCTCAAACTCCCACTACTTCTGGGTAACAGCAATGACTAAAATACACATCAACCCCGAAATACACAATAAAAAACAAAGAAAAGAGTTACTTGCGCATTATGTCAAATCCCTATGCAAATTTAAATAATTGGAGGTTTTTAGTATCATGCCAAAGGTTACTTAAGTGTAATCTTACCTGCCACATTAAGGCAAACCTCTTAGATGAGTCCTATGCTAACAATACTCATCTGCTCCATGCTGAGTAGCTCCTCTCACGAGACTTGAGACTTGTAAGAGAATATATACTTACCCATTTGGGGCAGCGAATCGCTCATCTGCATTCGCCAAAGCCAAGTCTCTGCTGCACTCTGCTGGTAGAAATGCAGACACTCCCCACACTAAATTCACTATACCACAAGTAGAGGCATGTCTACTAAAGAGTAAGCAGCCAGTAGCTGCTCACTGTTGTAAAAAAAGACCTCCCCTCTTTAAAGCAAAAGGGATCTGGCACAGGTCCCCCATGCCTCCATGGTGATGCACCTATTATAATAATTAACAAGGCAGGCTTCAGTCCCAATACATACCATAAAACCAAAGAGAGAAAGTTACTTGCACACTATTCCAAATCCCTGTGCATATTTATACAAATGGAGGTTTTTAGTTCCACTCCATTGGCAATTAGATGTAAGCCCATCTGCCAAGGCAAAGCTCCTCAGTGGGTTCTACACTAACAATTCACCTTGCTTGCTTCAGCTTAAAGCAAAAAAAAAAAAAAGGGGCAGGACTATAGGTCCCCCGTGTTCTCACTTAGGACCCCCCGCCACTTATGAGTTGGAACAAGGGGGGCAATAGATCACATAGGACCCTCACCCTTTGCTAATAGGTGGGCGGTCGGAGGGTGAGACAATATGTCTCCTCCCCCCTCTTATCACTTCCCTAAGTGTACTATGGTCATTGCTGCTGCCCAGGAGTAGTGGGAGTTTGGGCGCAGGACTTATAATCTGTTCCCCCTATAAAGTAATTGTTCAACCATTCTTCTAGTGGTGAGGTTATCTTTTGCTTCCAATAAGCTTGAATCATTTCTTCTGTGCCATTAATCGGTCTTATCTCAAGAGAACCCAAAATATCTCAAGGGAACCCAAATATGGTACAAACTTCCTTTATACATCAAACCAAAAAATACAACCACAATATACAAAATAAGAGAAAACTATACTGTAGCAAAGTAGCAAAGAAACAGCTTCCCACGGATCACCTCCCAAATGGTGGTCTTAACACGCCATAGAAATATACACAATACATGTGGGATTCAGCTAGTATTTCTAAAAAAAAAAAGTAAATAGACAGAACATAGTGTAAAACAATTAATTATAAGAAACACTCTCTGCTATAGATTGCACTAACAAGATGTTTGAGTAAGAAGAGTTTCAAGGGTGCCTGCCCCGAAGTGGATGGGTGGCTAGTATCTCCTTCTCAGGATTGGAGTTATCACCATGAATCAGGAACCAGTCAGGAATCCAATAGTTAGATAAGCTTAAAATGTTTTTTTTTATTTTTAATAAAATTAAAAATAACAATAAAATTCTCGGTCTTATGCGTTTTTGTCTCAACATTGGGATTTCCTCAGAGACCAATATAAATAAGAACAGTAACAATTATAATGCTCCCAAAAGCAGCCTAATCCCACCTAGCCCTGAATCCCCTTAAATAGGGCTAATCCCTCAAGTTAATTGTTGCTCCAATGGGTGTCTTATTTTCTTCTCAATTTCATTGGAGAATCCATTCTCCACTTCACCTGCTTCTGAGTATGTAATTACGAGTAGCCCTTCTCCCAGCTGATTCCAATTCCTCCGATCAGCCACAAATGGACGTGCCGTCTGAGATGCACTTCCATGCATTCAAGCGTGTACTTCCGTGTGTCCAAAAGCCCTCATATTCAAAGATGGCCGTGTATTCCACTGTGAATCCGGGAAAATCCTGTGATGAAGATCGGTCTCCCCCTGGTGTTTTCCAGGGGATTCTGATTTTATTAGACAGATAAAGAGAAGCTTCAAATGTTGTACTCTGGTGGAGAAAGTTCATCCACTAAGGGGCAAGTGTAGTTAGTTTAGAATATCAATTCCCCCAAAATATAATGTGGATATGTGAAAAATATGTATTAATTACTATCTCAAAGTGCAATATATATCTAATGAGGCAATGAGTGTTTTGTGATTATTTTAGTTTTATCTAGTAAACATACGATTGTTAATCTGTTTGAGTGTTCATAAACTTCCATTATTTTGTTCCTTACACTCCAATTTATATATCAGTGAGATCATTTAATTCAACAATAAATTCATACATTCATCATAATAATCAAAAGGGCTCAGAGGTTCTTTGCCCAAAGTGATGTCACCAAATAGTTTGTTAAGGGAATTAATTGGTGATATCTAAACTACATAGGACACGTATGCAAACATTTGAAAAGATTTTTCAGGATTGGGATAAGCCTCAACTCATTAAAGGTTTAGATGAGTATTTTAAAAAGAAAGAAAAACTGCTCAATAATGAGACAAAAAAATGGTGGGAAATAGCTTTCTTAGAAAATTATTTAAAAGAGGGCATTATTCCACAAGGCCTTCATGTTGAAAAGGTTCCAGCATTTGGAATAGATGATGAATTATTTCTAAAAGAGTGGGATGAAATTTTATATAATTGTTCGTTACAGCTAATCCAGCTTTTTATTAAACATTCAAGGGAAATGAAGGACAAACTGAAACAGGAATTGGAGGAATTAGAATCTAATCCCCCAATTTATTGATTTATAAAATATTTTACCAGGGAGGATACATTGAGATTTCTCTCGTTTTCATGTATGTCCTGGGTCCACAAAACATTGCATTGTTACATTATGGTGCAATGAAATACAAAAACAATATTAATACACAATATATACAAAAGTTAACATAGAACAGGTAAGAAATATATAATCAACCATGACAGGTGCATTTTGTTTTGAGACATGTAGAGTTGGCTCTCTTAAAGGATTTTAGGTTTGGGGAAGATTTGAAAGTGTGTTGGAGGTCGTTCCACAATTGCGGTGCTCTGTAGGAAAAGAAGGATTGAGCCGCTTTCTTTTTGTATTGAGGTAAACTAAATAAATTGCTTGTACTGGATCGGAGGTTATAGGAGGTGGGAACAGCCGGGAAGAGCATTCTGCTCGGGTAGGGTGGGAGCTTCCCAGAAAAGCTCTTAAGCACAAGGCTGGAAAGATGAAGGGTGTGTCTGGATTCCAGCGACAACCAGTTTAGTTCTTTTAGCATGTCACAATGGTGGTTCATGTAATTACATTGTAACAGAAAGCAGCAGAATGAGTTATACAATGTAATAAACTTATTAAGGTGAGTTTGCGGTGCAGGTGCATATGCTACATCCTCATAATCAATAATTGGCATCAGCATTTGCTGTATAATTTTTTCCTTTACTGTCTCCTACCCACCCTGGACCTACCCAACACCATCTCCTACCCACCCTGGACCTATGACAAGACTCCAGGTTCCAGTAGGTGAACCTCTCTTTCCCCAGAGAGCTAAGCAGGAACAGGAACAAGCTCTTAAAAGAGCTTAGTGATTATAGCAAGGGAGTTTGAAGAGCATAGCAATTCCTTGTAGCAGATTCCCCCAATGAGAGACAGGACTCTAAACTGAGGGTGAAGAAGAACTGCATGCACTGAGGCTTTATTGTCTCTTTTATAAAAGTTTTCCCACAAGGTTACCACCAATGTGGACCTTGTTGGGCACCGAAATGCACATTTAACAGCCAATAATATTCAGTCACAAAGTTAAACACTCCCATTCATTACTGTAAATTCCTCCCCTCTGCTTGGGAGATAATGGAGTTAATTACTGTATCAACTCAATTATCTCCGAGCCAAAAAATACACTTTTTACACATTTCTCATAACATCAAAATTAAACATCCAATTCCCATAAATTTTCTGAACGGGCATAATTATGGGAACAACATATTAAAGAATCATGCGAATTGGTTCAGGGGTTCGGGAGAAAGATGGAAGTAACATTTGACCGACCGCACGCACATTTTCATGCCCAAAACGGTTCCAGAGAATTAGGCTGTCGGCCGGTCTATTTCCCATGTTAAATTTAGTCCAAATAGATGAACCGCAACCGTTCGTGCAAACCGTCAATGTTAAAGTGCCATTCGAATTGTCGAACGGTGTTCGACTCCAGTCGAAGGGTCAAAGTCTGGGGAAGGTAAGGTTCAGCAGTGTTCGTGCCGTCGGGTGTCCGATTTGAGTTCCATGAACTCGACGATCAAATACCTATGAAATACCTAAACAAAATGGCCGCCACGTGTTCGTATGTCGAATGGCGGCCACTTCGAATACTTTGAAAGTGGAAAACATTTCCAGTAGAGTTTAAAGGGGCAGAAACAGTCTTTTCAAATTCAATATTCCCAAATAGTGCTTTTAAAGGGCAATACATCCAGGGGCCATAGTCACAGCAAGAGGCAGGCAAGCAGGCCCCTCCAAAAACTCATGGCAAACCCCCTAAAAAGGGGAGTTTGTCACAGAACCCTTTTCTATAAACTGGTTATTTTAACTTCGGGATTTAGTAGCCTTTATTTTCCGCACGCAGTATACAAAGCAGTGGTCACTAAAACTTAGGGAGAATACCTGCCTCCTGGATTCTATCAAGTGGAGAGTGTAGAATTGATATAGAAAATAAGAAAATACTAAATTTAAAGAAAGAAAGGAAATCTTGCAAAAAAATATTAAGACTCTAAATGAAAGGATATGAGAAACAAAGAGTAAAAAGTATCAAAAAGATAAAGAGAATAAAATCCAAGTATCATTTCTATAAGCAGCAAAATCTTATTAGGGAAAAAGAAGTCCAACTATACCTCTAAGAAAATGAACTCCCGAATACCACTCAAACAAAGAAGAAATTAATTTTCTGAAAGTCACAAACAAAGTTTTAGAAGGACACCCCCACCTCAACACAATATTTCTAAAATACAGAATTATAATTCCAATAGAGAAAGAGAACGTCCCCATTTTGCTGATAGAATGTCTCCAGAGGAAGAAATAGGGCACAGATGTTATGCCCAGGTAGCGAGAAAGTGTCACGGTTCAGACAGGAGACTGCCAGACATGGTCACCCCAGAAGTGCCCAACAGGGGATGTGAACCTGTATCCTTCTGTGGCCTGGGCCTGCTGTTTTGCTTCTGAGTTCAATGTTTATCCTTGCCTTGTCTCCAGAACTGGGGGCTGGACTTTTCCTGTTGCTGCTCCAATAAATCTCGATCCACCTGAAGCATTTCGCTAATTAGCCAGGTATAAAATACTGCCTCTCTCTGAGGGCAGTGTCAGTTCATTGACTCTGGTTCCTGTTATTGTGTATCTTGATCCAGATGGCTCCTTTATGGGGATATGTTGTGTTTCGGGTACTTTTCATACTATGTAAAAATGTGTGTTTTTCTGCTTGGAGATAATTGAGTTACATACAGCACTTAACTCAATTATCTCCCAGGATGAGGGGAGGAGTTGTGTGTAATGTGTGGGGGTGTCACCTACTGTACTGCATTATCATTGGCTTGTAACAATTGTCATCCTGTCCCCCACAAGGTCCACTTGGGTGTTCCCTTGCATGGGGACTTGCATAAAAGGCCAGCTTTGGCTCCCATTAAACGAGATGCTTTTACCCCTTCATGAAGTCTTGGCTCATGTTTGGGTGATTGGAGAACTACATACACTCTGGGGATTGCTATATCACAATACTCCCCTGAGTAAAATCACTAGCTCTTCCTGCTATGCTCTCTGGCGTAGGAGAGGTCTACCCACTGGAAGCTGGATCCTGGTCTTGGATCCAGGGTGGGTGGAGGACGGAGAGACCCCAACCAAGATGAGGCAGTTCAGTGCTTATGGTGTCTGGTGGAGTGCTTGGAGTCCTCAGTGAGCACTAGGAGCAGCGATTGACGGAGGCACCCGGTTGGGGCGCTAGGTGGTCCGTCACAGCCTACAACATAAAAAGCAGCCTGGGTAGGACATTCATCGATAATACTGTAAAGACCGTACCATGATATTTGTGGTAGTGACCAATTTCTCAAGTCTTTGGTAATTTTCTTAATCAAATCATACAAATCCTTAAACTTTTATGATAACTTAATCCCCAGGTACTTTTAATCTTATTTTTATTTTACACTGGAGCCTGGCTTGTGATAGCTTGAAATTACTAAACCCTCAAACCTCTGAATAGATTTTATCTATTTGACTCCTATATAAATGATTTTTAATTAGTTTAACAACAACTCTTGTAGTGCTCCAAATATTTAATTTCTTTCTACAGTTTTAAAGACACCAAAACAACTTTAGCTTAATGAAGTCGTTTTAGTGTATAGATGATGCCCATGCAATCTCACTGCACACATCTCTGTCATTAAGGAGTTAAATAACATTGTTTACACATCTCTAGCCACATCTCTCTAGGCTGAAACTTGCACAACCTACCTATATATTTCCTGAAAGTCTATTTATTTAACTCCCCTTATTGCTTAGTGTGTTTATTTTAGAATTTTGTATCACCTGCTCTGTTAATAGCCTATTAGAGCCTGCAACCGCCTCCTATGAGTGATTAAAATTAAACACTGCAGGAGATAAAAACTGTTAAAGTAAGCACAATGCTGCGAGATCACACTAAAATGTAAAACATTTTTCATGAAGGCTATGTGTGTCACATCTATTAAAGGTGTTGCTAGGGTTGCATAAACATAAACCAAAGTGATTAGAACATCTAATGTGGGATACTTTAGCAGTGAGACTGCTAAATTAATGCTTTATTAACAGTGGCTGTTGGTGCCATTTTATGTTTTCATGAACCAGAAACATTGTCACCCAAGGCTCATTGATGCACATGGGGAGTGATGGCTAGCCCATCTGGTCCCATCACACAGAAGAGTGGGATGGGATGTCTTCATGCTTTGCACATCCAGCGTCTTTAAAATCCCCATAGGGAAGCATTTATTCAATGCTTTCCCACGTGGAAGGTTTATTATGCTTGTGGCAATCGACAAGCATGCACATTGGGTTCCCCCATCATCTAAGGGACACCCCCACCTCAACACAATATTTCTAAAACACGGAATTATAATTCCAATAGAGAAAGAGAATGTCCCCATTTTGCTGATAGAATGTCCCCAGAGGAAGAAATAGGGAACAGATGTTATGCCCAGGTAGCGAGAAAGTGTCACGGTTCAGACAGGAGACTGCCAGACATGGTCACCCCAGAAGTGCCCAACAGGGGATGTGAACCTGTATCCTTCTGTGGCCTGGGCCTGCTGTTTTGCTTCTGAGTTCAATGTTTATCGTAAACATCATCTAAGTTTAACCCATTATTCACTGAGGAGGGGGTATGGGTAAGGGACACTAGAGGGAAAAGGACACTATAGCATTAGGAATACAGTTTTATATTCCTAACGCCATAGTGTTCCTTTAATGCTAGCCATAATATAAATGTATCAGCACACACTGTGCATCGCTGTTTGCTGGCAGGATGCAGACCTGTCAGAGTGCCCATTATTGTCCCTGCCTTCAACGGGGACCTAAATTTTACAACTGGACCATGGAGCAATAGAAGGTGGTTTCCTGGTTTGATGAATCACATTTTCTTTTAGATTATGTGGATGGCCAGGTGCGTGTCTGTCATTTACCTGGGTAAGAGATGGCAGCAGGATGCCCTATGGGAAGAAGGCAGACCGGTATAGTTTTATGCTCTGGGCAATGTTCTGGTGAGAAACCTTGGCTCCTTGCATTCATATGGATGATACTCTGACATGTACCACCTACCTAGAGATTGTTGCAGACCACATACACCCCATGGCAATGTTGTTCCCTGATGGACACACTGCAAACATTGTCTCTTTCCTCAAAATATTCCTGAACAAAGAGTTGAAGATATTACCTTGGACTTCAAATTCCCCAGATCTCAATCCGATCAAGCGTCTGTGGGATGACCTCGAACAACAAATCTATGGAGGCCCCACCCCGCAACTTGCAGGACTTTAAGGATCTGCTGCTAATGTCTTGGTGCCAGTTACCACAGGACATGTTCAAAGAAATCAATTCCTTAGTGCATCTGAGCTGTTTTGAAAGCACCAGGGGCACCTACACAATATTAGGCAGATAGTTGTAATGTTGTGGCTGAAAGGTGTATATTCCTATTCATGAGTAATTTTCATGTTGAGGATAAACTCTTACAGGGTGCAATAGATGTAATACAGAGTTAAGCCACTAGATGGCGGAAAAGGATTACTTTTCATTCCCCCCGCCCCAATTTCACAAACTATATCACACCTTGTATGTACGGGGGACACACACACACACACACACACACACACACACACACACACACACATATATAAATAAAATTTATTTATTTATTTTTTTAGACATATTATACTGCTATTATTACACATACTGCTCAACCTAGAACTATTTGAGGGAAATAAATATTAAATAACTAATAACAAGACAAAAATAACTGAAAATAATAACTAAGCAGCTTAAAGGACCACTCTAGGCACCCAGACCACTTCAGCTTAATGAAGTGGTCTGGGTGCCAGGTCCAGCTAGGGTTAACCCATTTTTTCATAATTATAGCAGTTTCAGAGAAACTGCTATAATTATGAATGGGTTAAGCCTTCCCCCTAATCCTCTAGTGGCTGTCTCATTGACAGCCACTAGAGGCGCTTGTGTCTCACTGTGAAAATCACAGTGAGAGCACGCAGCGTCTGAGAAAGCATTGTCTTCTATGAGCCGCTGCAGCGGCAGTGCCGCCAAAGCAGGCGAGATGAGGGGAAAAAGGAGTTTAACCAAAGGTAAACCCCTTTCCCCCTGAGGGGGCACCCTCAGGGCACTATAGTGCCAGGAAAACGAGTATGTTTTCCTGGCACTATAGTGGTCCTTTAAAGAAATAAAATGGCAAATGACATACCTGCATATGATCTGTTGACATGAATTCGCTGTCTCCCTGCTCATCACCAGTCTGTAGTATGTTGGAATGGTGCCTGCCTTAATAGATTGGCATTGAGGCTTGCATGGAAAAAGCCAGAGATATGGATTGGTATTAAGCTATGGCGGCAGACACCTGATGTTAAAACAGTGCTGCCATTATGAGGATCCAAGCCAGCAGGGCCCATGCAAGGATTTTTGACTGCTAAAAAATCCACTTTCCCAGTCCCTCTGTGTCATTGTCCCCTTTCTCCAGCCTGTCATTGTCCCTCTTCTCAGCCTCTGTGTCATTGTTCCCTTTTCCAGCCCCTGTATGTCATTGTCCCCTTCCCCAGGCACTCTGTGTGTTATTGTCCCTTTCCCCAGCCCATCTGTGTTCCATTGTCTCCTTATCCAGCCCCTCTATGTCATTGTTCCCTTTTCCAGCCCCTCAGTGTGTCATTGTCTCCTTCTCAAGCCCCTCTGTGTTTGTCATTGTCGCCTTCTACAGGCCATCTGTTTGTGTCAGTGTCCTCTTCCTAAGCCCCTCTGTGTGTTAGTATTCCCTTCCCTAGCCCTCTGTTATATTGTCCCCTACTTAGCCTCTCTGTATGTCATTGTTTCTTTCCCCAGCCCCTCTGTGTGTCATTATCCCCATTCCCTAGCTGCTGTGTGTGTCATTGTCCCTTTCTCAGCTCCTCTGTGCATCGTTTCCTTCTCCAGCCCCTCTGTGTCTGTCATTGTCTCCTTCTTCCGCACCTCTGCGAGTGTCATTGTCGCTTCTCTAACCCCTCTGTGGGTATTTGCCCTCTTCTCAGACCCTCTCTACACCATTGTTTCCTTTTGTGTGCCCCTCTCTCCCCCCTTGCTCACCTGCTTACCTCCCTTGATGTAGCTCGGCCAAGTGGACCACTGTAGAGGAGCCTCTTCTGTGTGGACTGACAGGAAGCTGTTACACCAAGCACTTTCTGTCTGACCGGATAGAGGTTAAAGATTCTATACTGTGATGCAGTCCGCTCCGCCATTCTACATGAAGTGACCGGCAGGAGGGGCAGGGCTGTGCGCTCTCCTCCTTCTGGTCACCCGGAGCCAAGATACTGCGCCCCTCGTGTGGGTGCGCCCTAAGGCAGCCTCCTGTGCCACCCTATAGTAGCACCAGTCCTGGCAGCCAGGAGCCTATTAAACAAGGCAGTTGGCACCTGATGATACAGCAATATTGTCACCATTCTGGGCACCCAGACCACCTGGCTAAAGACAGACAGCAGGAGGAGGAGACGGGCGCCAATTATACAAGGCAGCAGGCACGAGGATGTTACTTCAGTGCCTCCACAATGTGGATAAAAGCAGGAGAGAGAACAGTAATTCAAAGATATATAATGGGGGTTGGGGGGGTAAGAGGGAGGGGGGGTGAAATGGGTGATTTTTCCAACATCAAAAACTTCTGACATGTTTAATTAGCTTTGATCTGATTTTCACAGAGACATGGGGAATGGGGGGGGGAGGTGGATAGAACAACCTTTTTAAAGAGATAGAGCAACACAGGTACAACATTATAATGACAGAAGCAACAAGTATTTATCTAACATGCTGTTAAATAGGTTCTTCAGAAAAAAATATTAGGAATTATTCCAATATCAATAGATCACTTTATTTAAAAAAAACTTGTTTACTTTTTGTGCAGTAAAAACTGGTGGCTTCTGCCTCAACTATCCATATGGACAAACATCCAGTGTTCATTATGCTAACGTTATTTTTGTGTCCCTTTAACACAAAATTATTTTCTCTAAATCTAAAAATCAAGGGCTCCTAAATGTCAAATTTTTGGTGGAATAACCGATATTTTGGGGTCTTGTCCCGCCGTCCTTAATTAGTTTACATCCTACATCTGAAGACACCAGTGAACTGTCCCAGTACAGCAAATTGACACTCTCTAAATAGCACTGTTTGTTGCGGGCCAGTCGGCCATGCCCTTTCAGTTTGCAAGAATGTTCACAACACAGGCCAGCACTTTCATTATGGGTGTTACCAGTAATGCAAGTTGCATTACTGGCAATGCACACTTCAAGTCCCCCCACCCAGCCTGATTCCATAACGCTGAACACTGGGATGGTTAGTGACAGGAGGTTTCATAAGCCTAAACTAGAATATAGAAGAAACACCACAAATTCAGCACATGGAGAAAGAAAATGTCATCACTTCATCTTCTTTTCTAATAGTCAGCAGTGCAAGAGTGATTGAGAAACAAACCAACCAAAAAGACCATGATCAAAGATCAAAATACATATAAAGTTGGGTTTAAGTGGGTTATAAGCCACCATATTTATTTTAATTATTTGTTTTTACAATTTCTGTCCATTTAGGGGCAAACTGAATTTTTATAAAAATGTACACTGATAAATTATTAATATTCAACAAATAAAATGTATCACTTATGTAACATTTCCTCTCTAAAAGCACAAACCATAATAAAAATAAAATAGCTATTATATAGCTGCGAGACACGCTTTGTAACAACAGAACCCTAAATACATTGCATATCTTTATACAAAGAAAACTTAAAGCCCTTTTTTTGATAGGGTAGGAAGATTGTCCAAAGAGACAGCTGTAAAACAGTCCCTGTGCCAGCAGGTGGCGCTACTGTACAATTAAATTGAGCCAGATGAACAGATCACAGCATATCCCTCGAGTTTCTGATCGCACAGCAAAGAACCATGCTGAAGATCATACCAAAGATCTAAAGGAAAAAGAAAGTATGAGTTACTTTATAGAACACAATAGTTATATAGCAGGCAAGTAAATGCCACAGTGAAATAATTCATAAATGTCATAATGAATTCAGAAAACAAATACCTGATACGAAAAATGGTTATCACAAGATCAACATATATGCATGGGGCTGCATTGTCCTTTAGTTAAAATAAAATGTCACTTATATAGCAGGGCACCAGATTCCTTCTCAAGAATTTTACTCCTTCCTATACAGTACAGAGATACTCTTACAATACAGAGAGCTGAGCATAATACAGAGATGCTCATACAATAAAACAAGCTTTGCACAAAATAAAAATGTCTCATAGAGCAGAGCATATTACAGATATAGCCATACCACAAACAGAGCTGATAAAAAATAGAGATGTGAAACACAGCACTCTCCTGATTAGGAAAAACTATTTATACAGCCTGATGGAGCCAAGAGATGCAAATGGGTACTCTCATCTGAAGTGGTGAAATCAACACACATTTAACTAATACAGGGCTGTATAAAGATGCAAATACATATATTTAAAAGTAAAATACACTGTTGAGGTTCTGTTGGATTCTTAAATAACAAAATACTCCTGCAATGAGTTCCCATAAAAATGAGCATGGAACCATTATACAATAGACCGTTAGTCAACATCTACCTAAATATACTACTGAATGGGCCACAGAATTAAACATAAATATTACCAGGTCATAATGGTCTAAGATGTTCTTACACACAGGAGTAACAAAAAAAACCCCCTTGGTAGAGACAAACTACAAATTAATTATGAGGTGGTACCGAACAGGGTGGGACTGGGAAAACAATTCAGCCCGGGCATTTTTAAATCACAGCGGCCTGCTGAGAAGGGGGCGGGTCAGAGAGGGTGTGTTTTGTCATCACTAATGACAATCACGCCCCCTCTCAAAGTGAGCATGTTGGTTCAATGCGCAGAGCCCCACTGAAGAGCTCAAGCATGGGAAAAAGGCCCTGTATTTGTTCTGCGCAACTCAAGCAAATGTAATAACATGGTTGTGCGGTGTTTGCTTTTAATTTGTCTCTAGTGTTTCCATAAGTGGGATACCAGAGGACAAAAGGGCCAGGAAAGCGTATGGTGCATGTGTTTGGAGCCTACTTGTAGGATTGCGTGTGTATAGAGTGAGCTGATTGTGGTGTGGTATTGTGTAAATAGGTCGATTTTATTTGTAGTTGTTGTGTAATATGTGTGGCTAGGGGCTGTAGAGAGTGTGTGTAGTGGGGGGCATAGTGTGTATAGGAGATGTAGCGAGTGTGTGCATACGGGCTATAGTGTGTGTGTGTATAGGTGACGTAGTGTTTGTAGGGGTTGTAGAGAGTGTGTGTTTAGAGAATGCTGTGTGTTTGCTTACAAGGAATGTAGTGTATGCATAGGGGATCCAGAGTTTGTATGTCAGGAATGTAGTGTGTGTATAGGGGATATTGTGTGTAAAGGACCCAGAGTGTGTTTAGGCAATTGTGTGTGTTTGTGTACAGAGGATTCAGAGTGTATATAGGGTAAGGAATCTAGCGTGTATCTGGAGCGTAATGTGTGTAGTGATGCAGTGTGAGGGGTGCTCTAGTATATTATATATATATATATGTTTGGACGTATTGTATGTGTGAAGAGCACAGTGTGTTGGGTGTGCTGTGTGTATGTGTGAAGGGTGCAGCATGTGTGTGAGGAGTGCAGTGTGTGTGTAAGAGGGGTGCTGTGTGTGAGGGTGTTCTTATCTACTGTCACATTCTATGTTTCTAATTTTCTTTTTGTTAACTTACTGAGGGTTATTTTATTGATTATACATACGTGTGTGTGTGATAGGTGTGCGCACAGGGTGTGCCGGGAGGAAGCAGAGAGCACACAGCTCCCTCGCCGCTTGTTGTATGGAGATAGGCAGCCGATCCACTGGACCCCAGGGACAAGTCCACGCCAGCTCTCCAGGTAGGGAGGCTGGTTGGAAATTTTTTTATTAAAAAAATAATAATTTGTGAGTGTCTGTGTCTGTAAGTGTGTGTGTGTGTCTGTAAATGTATGAGTGTGTCTGTAAGTGTGTGTGTATGTGTGTCTGTATATGTGTGCACTTGTGTGTGTGTGTGTGTGTATATATAAATCCAAAAAGGTGGCAGCACTCACGGAATTAAAAGTTCTAATCTTTATTTGTTCATGTTAAAAAATCAACGTGTCAGTCCTCTGTATGGGACTTTCTTCAGGATCAGTGCTCTTAGTGTGAGTGTAAATATGTTTGTATAAATATATATATTTTATTTAAAAAAAAAAAGTATTAATCCCCTGGTGAGACCTGCAGGGCTAGAGTTCACTCTCATGAGATCTGAGCATTGCTGTGGTAACCGCGGCAACGCTCAGACCTCGCGAAAGAAACCCGGCGGAGCTGCTGGCTAGAGCTCCCTGGATCCTCTCCTGTCTCCTTCCCTCCCCAGCCGACGGCTTTGATCTCCCCACCGGCCCCTGTGATCTCCCCGATGGCAGTCCGGGCCTGGTACAGAACCCCTGTGAGCCTACATCAAATATTCCCCAGAGTGACAGAAATGTGTTGGATGTGTGATAAAGAAAGGGGCACATACTGACATATCTGGTGTGAATAGACAACTTTAACAGTAAATTGGAATCATATAATGTCAACCATAACAACAGTTGCTGACTTTCCAAGGCAAAGCTCCTTTCTGGAGATATTTCTTCACCTATCCCCCAAATCTGTAAAACTCTATTGTAAATCTATTGAGTTCTACCTATCAGCAATTAAAGCTCTCATTTCTAAATATTGGAGGTAACAGATTTTACCTCCACTCAATGAATGGTACACCTGAGTAGAACACATTAGAAGCATGGAGGAGGTTGGTTACTCTTTATCTGGACATGACACGCAATACACGATAACTTGGGCAACGTGGATAGTGCATAGGAAGAGCAGAAATGAACAAATACAAGCCAATTTCTAGGGACACATCTCAACTCCTGACATCACAAATCACATCCAACACATACCACAAGATGCATGAGAGGACTAAAGACATATATACATAGAGAGAGTAATATCTTCCACCGTTAGTCACCATTAACTACCTAATTTATGTATTGAACATATAGTACAACTACCGCTGACCATTATGACAACACTCATGTTCTGAGTTAATCTTTTCCTTATTATTTTCTCTTTAATTTTATCCTTTGGTATTTTTTTTCCGATACGAAGTTAGTTCTTAATAACGTATTGTTAACTATTATTCTCTGATGATATTTTATTCTGAAACATACTCACCTACGTGAGTGATACTAAGTATCTTACCTATGTAACCTCAGGTACAGGCAAAAGCACAAATGGGCATCACTATAAAACTCTACTCACATACGAAATTTGTATGATACACTGCAACCTCAATACTCACTAACGACCAATTTATTGCCCTGAATTTATTTGTCTCAAACATAGTCTGAAATTGTACCGATGTATACAACTGTATCTTTATTTTTGAACATCAATAAAAAGCATAAACATTAAAAAATGAGCATGAATGCCAAAAAAATTCCCTAATGAATAAGTAGGACCCAGAAAATAGCTCTAGCACACAAACATGGGGGTGAAGGGTAATAAGTTAAGAGCCATGATGGCCTCCCAAAGACCCTAACTCACTGATTATTGGGACAGCCTTGTGTTATTTTTATTGCTATGGCCATCCTTTATTCATCCCTCATTGAACAGCAAATGGGTCCAGAATTACTCTCTTCTTTAGTCTGACAGTTAACATGTTTTAGATGTCCAACCCAGCTCATCTGTTATTTTTAGAAAGACTGCACATAACTAGAAAAAATATGTCTTTTACATTCTCACCTTACGCTTGGTGTGTGGTGACAAACTTTGTGAGAACTTGGGTATCTGCTGTTTACATTCCCTTCTAATCCCAGCAAGTCTTCATCTGGTAATGCTAAGTGACAGCAATATGCCTTTGACATTAATACATAATCCATCTGGTGGACTAGGTTAAAATGAATGTCAATGTTTTTGTCTCATTAAATATTTCTGATATCTGATTTATAATATATTTCTATGTACATACACATTTGTGAATCATAAACCATGTAAATTGTGCTCCAAGGCTCTTATTGACAATAATTATTTTCAAAATATTTGTATTAAAGAATTTTGAATAATTTTTATAATAAACAGTGATAAATGGTATAAAGGGGGTGCAGACATTTTTTATGTTATTATATAACATAAATATTCATATAATAATAATAAATCATTTTCAGATATTGTAATACCACATTTAACTAAACTATTTCATTCATATTGGTCAGAGGGTAAAATGCCAGTAAGAAGCCTTATGTGCTAAAATTGTCACTGTACCAAAGACGAGAAAAGAGCCAGACAGATGTTCCAATTATCGTCCAATTTCTGTACTGAATCATGATACCAAATTATATAACAAAGTTCTGGCTAACAGATTGTCCAAGATTGTCACTTCTATTATTAATAATAATCAAGTAGACCTTGTCATAGCTAGGCAGGCTGTAATCCATTAAAATTAGATTGTGTCTGACACCTTCTCATCTCCCCACTGGAGTTATCTGAAGGAGGTAATGATTAAGCTAAACCTACCATACCCATTTATTAATGCAGTTTTCGCATTACATTGTAAACCAATGGCCAAGGTATCTGCAACAGGTTATTTATCCAAAAGTGTTAATTTAACAAGTGGCTCTAGACAAGCATGTCCGTTGTCACCACTTTTGTCTTAGCTATTGACAATAATTCTATTAACTAATTATAGTAAATACGTCCAAGTTACCAATAAAGCTGCCACCACACTGAGAATGTAAAATATGCCACTGTTTTATGGTTAGTAGCAGCTTTATTGGTAATTGGGACGTATTTAGTACCATTTTCCAAACCACACAATAAAAATCATATTTAGTGAATATTAAGTGGAGTCTTTTTTTTTTACAATAAATGTGTGCCACAATCCATGCTCACAGTTAAACTATTTAATGCACTTATCTTATTAAAATAATATTCGTCCACATATCTACATTCTTAAAAAAAATAGATATATTAATCATAGTGTATCTACTATATGATAAAAAAACATATACACTGTTTTATGGAACAATCACATAAATTTGAGTTAATCAGTTAGTTCACAGGTTAAACACTTTTGTGCCTGTTTTGGCAACCACTCTTCTTAGGTGGAAAGCCTCAGATGCACAGGTCTTCTTTATGTGACCTCTCTCAAAATAAATAAAACACTGCCAAGGTGTAATACAGCCAACACATATAAGAAAAGGAACAAGAAAACCAATACACTCAAGTGAAAAGGAGCCTATCTATCTGACTCAAATAGTGAACAATATGTGTATCAAGCTCACACATGTTATATCCCACAGTGCGGTACTGATATTCAACGGGAAAAATGGAGATTTGGTATATTTTCACCAAGGCTTTATTATCGAGAACAAATAAAATGTACTCAAAGACCTCTTTATTCCAAGCTCTTGTGTTCCAGAACATTAACTTTTTCTTTTGTTCATTCTTTGTTGTCTTCCGTCCGACTCTTCGGTATAGTATATATCTGGACGTAACTCTACACATTCCATATATACTATATGTTACGGTACCTCCAGTAATAAAATGCACAAACCGCCGTTTAGCGAATATTCCCCGTTCGCAATAATGTGGTCTGGTAGCGGGTATAATAAAACCATGCGAACCACCAGCTAGGGAACACTCCAAACTCCCGAACGGTACCTGTACGGCTATTTCCCTTCACGAGCTCCAAATCCACGAACGGCCAATAGTAACCGAACGCCAATATCTCCCAAACGGCAAATAATCCAAATAAGCAGTCTCTAGTCGCCGGTAATAAAATCCCCCCCAATAACGAGACCAAGCTCCGCTTTGAGGGTAAAACACGAACTGATTTACTGTGGGCTACCTGCCCGGTATTTATGCAGGTCTCCCACCTGGTGGACACTCCCCTAGGGGACCAAATGGGAGACTGAAATTACAGAAAGACATGGGGACATTTTGGACACACATCCCCACAATATTCCCAGCATGCATCACAGTTCCCTCCCCTCTGCTCGGGGGATAATTGGGAAGTAATTCAATTATCTCCCCGAGCAGAGGCAAATCGCCATTTTAAATACAAGTCACAAAACACATGAAAATCTATAACTTCATAACTGCCGAACATATTACATTCGTATTACATATCCCCAGATAGCCTGGATCTGAGTGCATATTATTGGCGAATAGCGCTCAGATCCCATTCGCATAGTTCAATCGCCATGGAGTCAAAGTCTATTACAGTTCTTCGGTATGCGATTGACTCCATGGGACGGCTATCTGGGTTAAGTCCATTCGTGTTGTTGAATCTCCCGAACGGCCGGCATTCGTATACTTTTGTCGATTGAGAAGGGGAGGTCGACGGCTTCAGCGGTGTTCGGTTGAAAAAGTGTCCGTTTTCAGATCCATGAAATAATCGTCGAACACCGCTGGTCTTTCGCATGGTTAAAATGGCCGCCGCCTCGTGGTCGACATACGAACGACGACCACCCGGCATTCGGTTTTAATTGAGAAGTGTCTGTGGTTAACCGCAACGTTCTAATTGGGATCAATAGGTTAACCAGCAGCACACTTCTCTTCTGGGTGGCCGTCCGTTCGGTAGTTCCGTTCGACAAAAACCGACATTCCCTTGAACAAAGCATACGAATGGGGAAATTCATGCAACCGGCAAAACAGACGAACACAGTATTTTTAATCCAGACAGATGGGTCTGTCACACTATATGCATTCACTTCCTAGTTATGATCAAGCGTTCTTAGAAAATAACTTTATCAACATCACTCCTAATAGCATAAATTAAATACCATTAGCTTAAAAACCATAATATGCATATAGCTAAAAACATTAGGCAGAAAACCTTAAATATTTCTATTTTCTTTCCTAAAAAAAAAAAATCTTAATGCTTATTACATCTTAAGTCAATTATTGAAAGAATAACAAACATTTCCTCATCAGTAGCTGAAAAATAAAAATCTAAAAAAAAAAAAACTTATTGAAAATGATGTGATTCATTTCCTTCGTTTTATAAAATAATTTATAAGATAGATTTAAAAAAATCTATATAAGTGGTATATAAACAAATAACTATAATATATATTATGTCCTGAACAACGCTTGAGGGAATCAAGCTGAAACATTGACCATTTTTTAAACTGGAAGGTAAATAAAAGTTATATTTTACAAGTCCTTGGAGTGCTATCCTCTGTAATTGATTTTTGTAATTTTGCTGGACAAGCATCGGGCACTAAAGTGATTTTTGGTGGAGTGCAAGATTCTTTCTTCTTTTTTATATATATTTTACTACCAATATATCACTATACTACTATAATATACAGTGGTGATCAAGCGTTTGCATACCCTTGGAGAATTGATAATATATGTGCCATTTTGAAAGAAGACTTGAGTGAGCAGGCAAAAATAAATTTATTTTATTTCTTATATGATTCATATTCAACTGTAGGTTATAACAGAATGGCACAATCATAAAACAAAACACCCCCCCCCAAAAAAAACATCAGTGAGTCACTACCATGCTTCACGGTGGAGATGGTATTCTTTCCACTATAAGCTTTATGGATGGTATTTGTAGCGGGGTTTCCTTACTGACATTCCAGGGGTGGTACAGTAGTGGACTACATGGGGGACTTAGCAACCTGGACATTTCTCCCATCATGCACTGCTGGACGAGAGGGATACTCCCACTGGAATATACAGTTAAGTGGATTATCCCTCCGTGCAGCAGAGCTAACATTTCACATTAAAATCCATAAGTTTTACATTATTCACTATATTTAAACGAATGGACGTTTGGTAGATAGCTGGGGTTTGAGTGCACAGTTCGTGAGAATACGACTCAGATCCCAGCATAACTAGCCGAACGCCGCACCAAATACACATTATTTCCTAGTTACATTTAAACCACTGATTGACTGTAAGGGAATAACCTGCCGAATGACCGGGGCTCCCGAACGGCCTGGAAGGTTTTCGTACCGTCGAGTAGCCGTTTTTAGTTCCAGGCGCTCGACGACCAAACACCGCTGGGCTAACAAAGGCTCCAAGATGGCCGACCGCCGCGTGGTCGGTAGCCGAACGACGGCCACCTAGGAACACACTTAACTACCGATTCCAACAATGTTGCAATCGGTTAATGGGCGCCACACGACCTCCTGTGTATGGTCGTCCATTCGGTAGTTTATTCGTTTCACGAACAGTGTTGAAATTCACTGTTCGTGAAACTCCTGTATGTATGCTGGTGGCTTTCATGCCGCCAGCATACAAATGCTCTTGTTCGCATGAAATACATATAGCTGAATACACTTGGTTCTAACAACCTTAAAGCTAGTTTTCCCACAGTATTATTTTCACTATAAGCTTTAGGGTTGCGATCATAAAGCTCTATTTTCGTCTCATCACTCCAAATTACAGTTTGCCAGAAGCTGTGAGGCGTGTCAAGTTGTTGTCAGGCATATTGTAACCAGACTTTTTTGTGGCATTGGCGCAGTAAAGGCTTCTTTCTTGCAACTTGACCATGCAGCTTTTGCTCCTTGAAACAACCAAACCATCTTTTTACAGAGCAGCCAGTATTTCTCCTGTGGTTACCTGTGGGTTTTTCTTTGTATCCAGAACAATTCTTCTTGCAGTTGTGGTTGAAATCTTTCTTGATCTACCTGACCTTGGCTTAGTATCAAGAGCTCTACGAAATTTCCACTTCTTAATAAATGATTGAACAATACTGACTGGCATTTTCAATGCTTTGGATATCTTTTTATATCCTTTTCCATTTTTATAAAGTTCTATTACCCATGTTACACAGGTCTTTTGACAGTAACTTTCTGCTCCCCATGGCTCAGTATCTAGCCTGCTCAGTGCATCCATGTGAGAGCTAACAAACTCATTGACTATTTATACCACAGACAGTAATTGCAATTTACAACATCACAGATATGGGAAATTAACCTTTAATTGCCATTTTAACCTGTGTGTGTCACCTTGTGTGTGATCGTGCCATTTGGGTGATTTCTGTTATCATTATGATTTAAATATGAGCCAAACAAGTATGTGATAACAAATGGATTTATATGATCACTATCCTTCAATAACTATTTTTTTTTGCATGATCAGTCACATTTTCAAATTAAAAACCCAAATTTCCCAATTTCTGCCAGGGTCCAACACCTCCAGCTTTTAGCAAAACAAAAATACCAAAAATAAAGTGATGTTTATAGTAGACATAAGGAGGCTATATCACATGTGAGTGCAATTCTACTTATCTACTTTGACCAGCACATAACATCTTCACAGTTTCTGTTGCATACTTCCTGGACTATTTGTTTGGATCATGAGATACTCCACTAATTCTTAAGCAGGGATTGCACAGCTGAAGCTCGTCAAACAAGAGCTAATTGGTAGCTCCAAACACTGTAAGTGCATCTCTTTCTTATATTATATATATATATATATATATATATATATATATATATATATATATATATCGCTCCAAGCAATGGTTTCACTTTCAGATGCTAATTGCTTTATAAGTTTGTATTTCCTGCACTGTAAATTAAACTTCAGTCACACACAGGATGCTCCTGCAAGTTCTAGCAAGTTATTAACAGTGCAGGAGATACAAAATTCTACTTTAAACATACTGTGCAATAAAGAAAGTGCGAATTTTAGATCTCACTTTACAGGAAGTGTTTAAGAAGCCTGTTTAAGTCACGTGCAGGAATGTGTGACTAGGGCAGCATTAACAAAGTGATTTGACTCCTAAATGGCAGTGAGACTGCAGTGGCATGATCTATACACCAAAACTGCTATATTAAGCTAAAGTTGTTTTTGTGGCTCTAGTGTCCCTTTAAGCCTTTTTTGTCTTTTAATGCATACAGATTGTCTATGTCCTGTTAACTTTACAAAAGGCTTCTGTAAAAAGCAGATCCTCAAATGGATACTAGGCGTTGTTTTTTTTTTAATCAAAAGCTTCATATTCTTTGGAAGGGAGAAGTGTCAAACCCACACAGGTATTTCCAAGTGGTGAGCGATTGCGAAAAGAGAAGAAACGAGACATTTGGTAATGCAGATCTCATTTTATCTTGTTAATGTGTATCATGCTCAATTCTATCAAGTTCACTTCCATGTTAGCCGAGTGACAGACGAGGGACTTGGCTATAACTGGCTGGAAACACATGTTTTTTTAGCAAAGCGCTCCATACTGGTTTGCCACAAATCATAGGGTACAATACTCTCATGCTCTTTGTACCCTATCCACTACAATGAGCTGTAGTGAGTGTCCCTCTAAGCAATTAATAACATCAAGGTAAATTGTATATTATGATTTTGGAGAAATAATTTAAGGCTCAGTGTTATAATTCAATACATCCTCTCCAACCATCATGTCAAGTTCACAAGTGTTAAACTAATTAAAAACATAACCTCTATGCCATCCTGTTCCATCTCCTACATTATTGATCCTGCTTGTGAATGTTTTTCTAAAGAAGGGCGCATCTACACTATTATGCTGACACTATGGCTTCATTGCGTTTACCAAAAACTGACTGACATGTAAAACAACTGTTCACAGGTTTTTCTGCTTTCATACTTACCTCTGCTGTGTTATTTAACTCAATAAAAGCTGAGACATCATTTACTGGAGTGAGGGAATGAGGAACTCTCACCTCTGTAATCTTGTAAAGCTTACGGACATTTATAGGCATATGTGTAATATGCAACAGGCATAGTTCTATATGCCAATTTGAGAGAAGAAGCAATATTTTATTTGCATTTTTTTAAATAAAAAAATCCATCAGGGTTATTAAATAAAGTGAGTATTCACATGTGAATTTCAAAATTTTAGATGTCTGCAAGATGTTTTTCTTCCACAATATTAATGCAATTTTAAGCATTTTACCTTGAGCCCAAATAAGATGGTGTACCCATGATAGTAGCAATACCCTTACCTTCCCCGCCCTCCCCCAATATAAAAAAAAAAAAAACTATATTCAGTTATAGACTTGACTGTTATACAGTTGTTTGACAGGTCTAGACCACCACACAACCTTCTGCTTTCATTGTTCCTCCAATCTATCTCTGAATCTGCTTGTTTTTTTATGTTCAATTAAAACCACTATCTTTACAGCTCTTCGTGGGGTGCTGTCAATGTCAAATGTGCTGAAACGTAATACTCTTGCTAAGAGACTTGGTCTTCCAAAGTTCTTCAAGAAGTAGCTGTTGTAACCTAACCACAAATCCATTCCTTGCTAAGACTGAAGCAAGAGTCGGTGGGATGAAACTGTAATTATGGCTGAGTCAGTTTTTTATGTAAACACTATGTAAACACTGACTTTTAAGAGAAAAGGCAGTGTTTACATTACTGCCTAGTAACACCTATAGTGGCTGTCGCTCAGACAGCCATTAGCGGTGCTTCCTGGGTCAGTGCTGCATAATATCCATGCTCTGCATGGAGGTGCTGAATATTCTTCATAGAGATTCATTTATTCAATTGTAATGCATTCGATTGCCTGGGATTGTCAATTTTGATGATCTCAGCCAAGAAGACAGAATGCGGGCCTGCAAGAAAGGTGAGTTTTCACACTTTTTAAGGGAGTAAGGAAGGGGGCACCTAAAATGTTTTTTTTTAACACTGTAGTGTAAAGAATACATGTTTGTATTCCTGACAGTATAGTGCCCCTTTAAATGGGCTGACCAGAAATCTAGAGAGATCTTGGACAGCGGCTTCTTTTAAATTCAGATTTCTAAGAATACCTGCAAAACAAAGGCACTAAAATGCTTTTTGTTTATAAATGCATTTTGAATGCATTATGTCCCTTTATTATTGCAGCTGAAAAGATTCTCAAGTTTAACAATACAGTGTCATGTTTCCCAATAGGTGCTTAGCTTTATTCTATCCATAGCTTCTCATGCTTCCAGGAAATTGAATAGAATGAATCACATTACATATTTCTTAGAAACATTATCTGTACAATTCAGAATCAGAATATTTAGTTTTTATTCTCTAACTATAAAAGATCTGTGAGTCCAAAAAATAGCAAAATCCACAGTTTACAATATTCCTGAATAAACAATTTCATTATGTGCTATAAACAAAGAAGAATTAAAAAAAAGACAACAAAAAAACAAAAAACAAATCTGATATTGTGCATTATGCAGAGTGACATTTCCAGGCGGTGTCTTAAATGGAGAGGAATATGGAATGCAGGAACGAGAGGGAGCTCTGTGTCAGTTGGTGATATGTTTAAACACAGAAACTTGGATTAAGGAAGAACTGTATACAATAAATCATTTACATTATAATTGTTGCTATTTTATTTATTACATATTGGTCCCAACATTTTGATTCATAAACACATGAAAAAGGAAATGGATCTGGCTAAGAACCTTTAATTATGAGTAGGAATGTTTAGCAAAACCTTTAAAGGGACACTCCAGGCACCAATACAACTTTAGTGCGTTTGATAGATTTCATCCCAATTTATATGCTGTATTTTTTGCCCTCAACAAATAAACGATTTGCAGAATTCACTACCATAAGCCTGCATCCTCAGCCTGAACAACTTCCTTATCAAAGGTGTATGCACACAGTCTTGGCCCCAAGATTATGGTTTTTAATTCACAACGTGGCTGCAGACAGTCTGACAAACTACAAAAAGGTGTTTTTTTACAATAAATGTGTTTTTCTGGGTGCTCTCTCCTTATAATGCAGGTTGTTATGTTGTTTAGATTATTCAGTGGCTGAGTTATGTGCATACTCTAATAAAGAAGTATTTTTCTGGAGTGAAGGGGTGTGGCTAAAGAGGCAGGCTTATGGTGCATCATTCTGCAAAACATTGATTTATTTTATGCAAAATCTATAAAGATTTGAGCATGCAAAAATACAGCATGTCAATGGGGGCAAAACATATAAAATGCATTAAAGAAACACTATAGGGTCAGAAACACAAACATGTATTCCTGACCCTATAGTGTTAAACCCACCATCTAGCCCACCCTGGCCACTCCTTGCTTCCCTAAATATAGTAAAATTGTACTTGTATTCAAGTCTGCAATTCTGCCTCTGCCCCTGATCTGCCTGCTTGGCTGACATCATCAGAAGTCTGAGCCAATCACAATGCTTTCCCATAGGATTTGCTGCAGTGGCAGATCAAGAGCCTGATCTCGGGAGGGGCACTTGTAGATTATTTAAATAAATTATCCATGCACAACAGCTCTGTGTAGTGGTTATGGTACCAGGAGTGCCGGGACCCCCTCGCAGAGTAAGTAGTCAAACCGTTTAAGAACAGTTTGACAAATTACCTGGGGTCTGCTGGGATATGGGAATCTAGTAGGGCATAGGAGCAGTGGTGTGTGTGTGTGAGTGGTGCAATGTGAGAGGGGTGCAGTGTGTGTGAAAGGTTCAGTGTGTGTGTGTGAATGTGTAGGGTGTGTGGGGCAATGTGTGTATGGAGGGGCAGTTTGTGTGTAGGGGGCAATGTATGTATGGGGGATGTTTATGTGTGTGGGGGGCAATGTGTGTATGGGGGCTTTGTATGTGTGTGGGGGTCAATGTGTGTATGGGGGCTGTGCGTATGTGTGTGTGGGGCAATGTGTGTATGGGTGGGCAGTGTGTGAATGTGTATGGTGTGTGTGGGAGGGCAGTGTGTGAATGTGTATGGTGTGTGTGTGGGGGGGCAGTGTGTGTATGGGGACAGTATGTGTGTGGGGGCAATGTGTGTATGGGGCAGTGTATGAATGTGTATAGTGTGTGTGGGGCAGTGTATGTGTGTGTGTGGGGCAATGTGTGTATGGGGGGGCTGTGTGTGTTTGTGGGGGGCAGTGTATGTGTGTGTGGGGCAATGTGTGTATAGGTGGGCAGTGTGTGAATGTGTATGGTGTGTGGGGGGCAGTGTGTGTATGGGGGCAGTGTATGTGTGTGGGGGGCAATGTGTGAATGTGTATGTGTGTGTGGGGGGACAATGTGTGTATGGGGGGCTGTGTATGTGTGTGTGGGGCAATGTGTGAATGTGTATGGTGTGTGTGGGGGACAATGTGTGTATGGGGGGCTGTGTATGTGTGTGTGGGGCAATGTGTGTATGGGTGGGCAGTGTGTGAATGTGTATGGTGTGTGTGGGAGGGCAGTGTGTGAATGTGTATGGTGTGTGTGTGTGTGTGGGCAGTATGTGTATGGGGACAGTGTATGTGTGTGGGGGCAATGTGTATGAATGTGTATAGTGTGTGTGGGGGTAGTGTATGTGTGTGTGGGGGCAATGTGTGTATGGGGGGCTGTGTGTGTGTGTGGGGGCAATGTGTGGGGGCATGTGTGTATGTGGGGCAGTGTGTGTGTGTATGGGGGCTGTGTGTTGTGTGGGGGCAGTGTATGTGTGGGGCAATGTGTGTATAGGTGGGCAGTGTGTGAATGTGTATGGTGTGTGGGAGGGCAGTGTGTGTATGGGGGCAGTGTGTATGTGTGTGGGGGCAATGTGTGAATGTGTATGGTGTGTGGGGGGGCATTGTGTGTATGGGGGCAGTGTATGTGTGTGGGGTGCAATGTGTGAATGTGTATGGTGTGTGTGGGTGATAATGTGTGTATGGGGGGCTGTGTATGTGTGTGTGGGGCAATGTGTGTATGGGTGGGCAGTGTGTGAATGTGTATGGTGTGTGGGAGGGCTGTGTGTGAATGTGTATGGTGTGTGTGTGTGTGGGCAGTATGTGTATGGGGGCAATGTGTATGAATGTGTATAGTGTGTGTGTGGGGCAATGTGTGTATGGGGGGCTGTGTATGTGTGTGGGGCAATGTGTGTATGGGGGCTGTGTGTGTTTGTGGGGGGCAGTGTATGTGTGTGTGGGGCAATGTGTGTATAGGTGGGCAGTGTGTGAATGTGTATGGTGTGTGAATGTGTGGTGAGGAGGGGAGGGTAGGGGCTCCCTCCCTTGTCGGCTGCCAGCTCGGTGCCTGTGGACCTGGGAGGGAGATCACTGATCTCCCCTCCGGTCCTTGAATACAGATTGCCCTGCCCTGCATTAGCCGGAAGGGGAGAGCTGTGGGGAGAGCTTTGCCCCGTTGACTCCCACCGTCCGTCCCCCCCGGATCCGCCAGTGATTTGCTGAGACTGTCAAGGAGGCAGGTCAGGTGCAAAGCCAACACAAGTCAAACACAGCCCTGGCCAGTCAGCATCTCCTCATGGAGATGCATTCAATCAATGCATCTCTATGAGGAAAGGTCAGTGCCTCCATGAAGAGGGCAGAGACACTGAATGGTATTGCTGTGCAGTGTGCATCACTGCCCCAGGAAGCAGCTCTAGCAACCATTTGAGGAGTGGCCAGCTGCGTTATCACTAGGTTGTAATGTAAACACTGATTTTTCTCTGAAAAGACAGTGTTTACTACAATAAGCCTACAGGGAATGATTCTACTCACCAGAACAAATACAATAAGCTGTAGTTGTTTTGGTGACTACAGTGCCCTTTTAAAGTAGTATTGGTGCCCGTCTGTTTTTTTGTTTTTTTTCTTTTCACACAGCAAAGCAACTTTTCACACATATATTCCTCAGGTATGGAGGTTGTTAAATAAAACTAAATTAGAAGATAAGCCACGCTTATTTGCATTTGACTCATTACGCAAAGCAACATCACAGAAGAAGAACATCTCAAGTGATTAGTACTCTAGAATCCAGTAGATGCAGTGATTTACTTACAGTTATTCCAGCTGTGGAGACTGCAAGTATTCCAATTATGTGGAATTTGTGTTGAAACAACTTCTCAATCTCTTCAAGACAATCCTACAAAATGTTTAAAAATTCCAGCCATTTAGATACTGAATTGAGTATTATACAAAATCAATCATACACACATATTTTCCTTTTAGAATGTATTTGTTTTGAAAATGAGGCACTGCGGTCACTATTTTTCAATACATGTTAGAAGTGATTTATCTAGATCCTATATAGCTGATTTTATGTTGAGTCAACTTTCTTGACAAAATGTGATCAAAGTATTCTAATGCAAATTGGTTAGCATTTTGTACATTTCAACAAATATACAAGAAATACTAAAACATAGTACAATACATACAAAGCTTGTTACTTAAGATAGGACTATACAAGTCAACATTGTCAAGTTGTCTGATAATTTGCCCAGACCTGTTGGTTAGTACTGAACAAGAGCTCTCCCCTGACACACACCTTCTTCCTGGCTTAAAGGCTTACTCTTAGTACCATAACCACTTCAGCAATTGTGTTTGCTATGAATAGAGTTACCATATCCACCATGTTTTCAGGGATATAATTTTGTCATATGTATGAGAATGCATGAAAACTGCCCTGCAGTATGTTTAATGCCTATTCTGCAGGATTCTTCATTGCCTAACTACTTAATCTTATACACCTTCTTCTGAATTCTACATACTACAGGGCATCCCTTTTCATGTGTTGCCTATCAATATGTACACGTGATATGCGTTCATGAACACATGGTGTATATGGTAACTGTAGCTATGAAACACTGCACATAGTGTGTGGCCAAAGTCAGTTCTGTGAATGTTGGATGTCTGATGTCAGCACGCACAGTATGTTCTCTTCTCAGGCCGTCCTCCCTCTACACCCCTCATCGTTCAGTGAGGGGTGGTGACGTTGGTAGATAAGTATCGGGCTGAGGGGAGAACTTGGCCTTAGCTCTGCAATGGAGTAAGTTTTGACTTTAGTTGTTTTTTTCTAAAGTTAGGGGGAATCAGGATAGGAAAGGTTACCCTAACCAATAACAGTGTTTTATTGCTGGACTAATCCTTTAATTATTTCCCCTTTCATTTCCACCTTTGGATCACCTGTGGCAGTCAGTCAACCTCTATTGGCACTGTGACGAGACCAATCTCTCCACATTGCATTGGAGAAGCCTGGCTGCTCGCCTGTTGCCTTTGGATTATGGTCCCATGTTAAAAGGCTTGATTTTCCCCTGCAAAGACATGAAAGCCGGGTCATTTGGTGCTTGCCCTGTTTGAGCGGTGATACCCCAGATAGCTATGCCATGGAGCCCATTCGTATAATGAAAGACTATGGGAAAGACTTTGGCTCCATGGCAATTGAACTGTATGTGTGTGCTCTGAGCGCCATTCAGTAATAATGTGCGCTCAGATCTGAGCTATCTGGGGATATGTTGAATGTACTTGTTTTGTGCAATGGCTGCACAGTTATATGTTTTTATGTATTTTATTGTCTTTTGCTGCCATGTGTTCAATGGAGTTTTGCCTCTGTCTTTGGAGATAATTGGATTACTTCACAATTATCTCCAGGATAGAAGACTCTGTGGAACTGGCAGAAAAGCCATGCTTCCTTTGGTCACAAAGGACTACGATCTATCTTTTGAACCATTGGACCAATTTGTATGAATTTGATGTATGTTTGTATTTGGAGTATGCTGATTCCGAAAATGTAAGTTTTATGTGAATGTGATTCATACTTTTCAAGTTATGAATAATGTGGAAAAATTGTATTTCTCTGCTTGTTATAATTACATTACCCATTGTGTAAGATAATTGAATCACAGGCAGAGGGGAAGATTTTGTGTGGGAGTGTCTGAGTGTATTGTATGTGTTTATTGGTTGTATTCCAAAACCCTGTGGGTGGTACTAATGTGTACATAAGAACAATAAACCCACAGCTCTGTCTGTTCCGGCTTGACCCTCAAAACGGAGCCTTGTCTCGTTCTTGGGGGGATTTATTGAATGCTGTTCCAGTTTGACTGCTAGGAGTGTAAACCTATTCGTATGGTTTTTCCTATTCGGCTGTTTTCAGCATTCATATGGTTTCCTGTTCGGCGGATTGGTGTTCTGCAGTAGCTGTGTCTGTGTCTCAGGAAGGGAAGATCTACTAAACGGCGGTTTAACCCTTTTATGCCTGGGGGTGCAGTTACAGGCACTATCCATTGGGATAAGCAATGGCTGTGCATGATGAGATTATAGAGATATCTCAGCTCTCACTGTATTTGGCATCACTACCATAAACACAGCATTCTCAATTCTAAGAAGTGTAGGAAAAGCTGCCATTGCTATGGCATCATGCAGATAAAGCCTGTTTCTCCACTAGAAACAAAAGGCAGATGTGTCTGATGCACCATTTCCTATCTCTCCTTACTACTGATAAAGGTAAGTAGTGGGAAGGAAAAGAGAACGATTAAACCGGTCTATGTATTACTGTATGTCTATAAGTGTGTCTATGTATAAATATATTTATATGCATGTGAGTTTGTGGCATAAAGTATATGTGAGGTAATGACTTAATGTGCATTTCACCTGGCTCTGATGTTTCAATTGTTCAGCCGTTTGCTTGTAGGTTTTAATTTAGAAAGTTCATGGGAATTGCAGTTCACCACTATAGTTTCCCTTTGATCTGTTTTATTTACATACAGTAATTAAGTAAATGTCTTGGAAAATCAGGCATCAAACACATGGTGCTGTAAATCCATCAGTTAATACACCTGTACATAATTAACAGTGCAATGATTGTGCTTGTGATTCATAACATACCTTGTGTTCTTTTTGCTCATCAGGACACAAAGCAGCCACTTGTTTACTTCTAGCAGGATCCGCATTCCCACAGCAATTCAACTAGGTAAGCAACAGCGGAAAAACAAAGCAAATGTTAATAACAAATAATTTAGTAGCTACACATCCAAGAAAATTGTGCATGCAATTTGTGGTGCATGTTTTATTTTGGAGTATATTAAATCGTGGATTACAATAGCTGCAGATCTTCTACCTGCACTACTGCAAGCCATTCCCTTTTTCTTCAGCAGATACTTTCTATGGCTGTCCAATTGTTAATACAGGTGATACTCGAAAAATTAGAATGTCGTGCAAAAGTTAATTTATTTCAGTAATGCAACGTAAAAGGAGAAACTAATATATGAGATAGGCGCATTACATGCAAAGTAGGATAGTTCAAGCCATGATTTGTCATAAGTGCGATGATTATGCCTTACAGCTCATGAAAACCCCAAATCCATAATCTCAGTAAATTAGAATATTGTGAAAAGGTGCAATATTCTAGGCTCACAGTGTCCCACTCTAATCAGCTAAGTAAGCCATAACACCTGCAAAGGGTTTTGAGCCTTTAAATGGTCTCTCAGTCTGGTTCAGTAGGAATCACAATCATGGGGAAGACTGCTGACCTGACAGTTGTGCAGAAAACCATCACTGACACCCGCCATGAGGAGGGAAAGGCTCAAAAAGTAATTGCGAAAGAAGCTGGATGTTACCAAAGTGCTGTATCAAAGCACATTAATAGAAAGTTATGTGGAAGGTAAAAGTGTGGAAGAAAAAGGTACACAAGCAGCAGGGATGACCGCAGCATGTCAGGAAAAGGCCTTTCAAAAGTGTTGGGGACTTTCACAAGGAGTGGACTGAGGCTGGAGTCAGTGCATCAAGAGCCACCACACACAGACGGATCCTGGACATGGGCTTCAGATGCCGTATTCCTCTTTTCCTCTTGTCAAGCCGCTCCTGAACAACAAACAACCTCAGAAGCGTCTTACCTGGGCTAAAGAAAAACAGACCTGGTCTGTTGCTTAGTGGTCTAAAGTCCTTTTTTCTGATGAGAGCAACTTTTGCATCTCATTTGGAAACCAAGGACCCAGAGTCTGGAGGAAGAATGGAGAGGCACACACTGCAAGATGCTTGAAGCCCAGTGTGAAGTTTCCACAGTCTGTGTTGATTGGGGGAGCCATGTCATCTTCTGGTGTTGGTCCACTGTGCATCATTAAGTCATTAAGTCCAGGGTCAACACAGCCGTCTACCAGGATATTTTGGAGTTTCCTTCCGCAGACGAGTTTTATGGAGATGCTGACTTCATTTTCCAGCAGCACTTGGCACCTGCCCACACTGCCAAAAGCACCAAAGCCTGGTTCAATGACAGTGGGATTACTGTGCTTGATTGGCCAGCAAACTCGCCTGACCTGAACCCCATAGAGAATCTATGGGGCATTGCCAAGAGAAAGATGAGAGACATGAGACCGAACACTGCAGAAGTGCTGAAGGCTGCTATTGAAGCATCCTGGTCTTCCATAACACCTCAGCAGAGCCACAGGCTGATAGCTTCCATGCCACGCCGCATTGAGGCAGTAATTGCTGCAAAAGGGGCCCAAACAAAGTACTGCATTCTTATACTTTTCAGAGGTCCGATATTGTTCTATGTACACTCCTTGTTTTATTGATTGCATGTAATATTCTTATTTACTGAGATTGTGGATTTGGGGTTTTCATGAGCTGTAAGCCATAATCATCGCACTTATGACACATCACGGCTTGAACTCTTTTGCTTTGCATGTAATGCGTCTATCTCATATATTAGTTTCCCCTTTTACGTTGCATTACTGAAATAAATGAACTTTTGCACGATATTATAATTTTACGAGTATCACCTGTACAGCTCATTGAGAAGTCTTTGCAAGGCAGGTGTTCTGGGCTTCAGTTTAGCCCCACTCAGCTCAGGAAGTAATAGGATTGACTGTATGATCGAGAGGTGTAACATGGTTCATTTAGACTATATGAATATATATGTGCTGATTTCTATTGAGAACATGAAAAATGAGGAAGCACTCTTCACACATTAGGCACATCAGTAACCTTAAGTAACCTTTAAATCTATCATACACCTCACACATCTTGACAGTTTTTATATCAGCTGAATGACTGTGAGTTAAGTAAAAAGAAAAGTGTATCCTGAATGACCACATTAAGATCTCCATTATACTTTTTTCAAACGGCATGTTTAATACCACTATCATATTAAATCCCATTTTAATTTTTGCATACCTATGTATTTTTACATTACATATGGTCAAAACAGTCTGTGAACTGGACTATAACATAAAAGTGGACAACACGACAGCACAAATTATTTTATGTGTTTGGTGTGCTAAATAATCAAACAGATTGTTATCTACCTATTTAAAGGAAAACTCCAAGTACCATAACTACTACAGAGCACTTTAGTGGTTATAGTGCTTGGAGTGTCCCTTTATCTCCACTAAAAAAAAAAGATATTACTAGGATTAAATGTCTGAATTTCACGATAAACAATCAATGTCAGGCCAAATGTGAACAAGCCTTACCTAATTTATTTACTTCTCAGTTTAAAGGGGCACTATAAGAACCAAGAAAAATTAATCTCATTGAAGTGTTCTGGATGCAGTGCCCCTGTCCCCTTAACACTGCAATTATAATTATTGCAATTATTAATAAACTGTAGTAATTACCTTGCAGGGTTAACTCCACTAGAGACTCTTCCAGGTCTTAAACTGACTTTTGGTCCTCTAAATGGCGCTGGACGTCCCCATGCTTTGCATGAGGACATTCAGCGTCGGCTGACACTCTATAGAAAAGCATTGATTGATTGCTTTGATTTAGGGGTTCCACTTGACCTCAGCCAAAGCCATACTGTCCAAATAGAGTTTTACATGTCTTGCCGAAATCTACCATGAACACAATGTCAATTATACATGAAATGACATAACTTACAGGGATGAGCAGGCCTCCGCTATTACTAGTGTTCTTGGCTCTGCCATCAATACGATACTGGGAAATTCATGCCAAACAAGCTATGCCAAGTTGACTGCTTAAAACAACACACATTCTCATCTCCAACTCAACACAACTAGAACAATACTATGGACAGATGTCTCGAAACTACAACATGACATTTTTTTTGTGAATTTTTTCTGTTTGTGATTATGCAGGATGATCAAATACCTCATTAGTGTGGGTGGTGGATCTGTATTTTTGGCACTTGTTCCCAAAGGAATGAGATAATAAATTGATGACATTAACCTCTGACAAAGACCTATTTGGGTCAAAACATTGCTGGATTCACTGTGTTCCAATAAATGTGCCTATCTGAGCATTGGGGTGCCTGGACCTTCTTTCTTGCATTTCAATTAACCCCAGGCCCTGCTGAGTGGCTGCTTCCCATTTTAGCTCAAGCTGTTTATTACTTTACTTATATATAACTGCAAAGGTGCCAGAAGAACATATTTTAACTTTTTCAATTAGCAATTTTAACAATTAATTTGTCAACTAGTATTCAGTGGCAGTTCAAGAGGCCACAAGCATATGTAAATAGTTTAAGATTGGGCCGTCATGAACGGACCTAACACAACTTTTCTGAATTGACTTTACTCTAAGTGATTTGAAAAGCCAGAGAGAGCAACTGAGCAAAAAAAAAAAAAACTTTGCTAGTAAACTTCATTCATGGAACTGATTGAGTCATCCAGCAGAACATTTTTCTCATCAGAAAGATTAGTTCATTAAAATAAACATAAGCTCTCTCCCTTTCCAATTTTAAAGTGTTGAAATGCTTTAATATAAAAGCCAGACTCTAAAGCAAATTGAAATATATATGTTAAAGACATGTGGCTTCCCTGGAATATAGAATGTGTATTTCATGTGACTGTAGCTGCAAAGAGAGATATGAATATGCAACGTGTGTAGTTCAGTTCAATGCTGTATTTTTATTGGCTGCTTTGGTGTTACAAAAAAAATCAATATACATCTTTTAAAAAACACATCACTAATGTAATAAACTTTTAAAAAAAACAAGAAGGGAAAATTTGATGACAGTTGTCTTTTAAGCAACATTATCTGATATGAGCTATATAAATTATTTGTAAGTACCATAAAATAAAGTTTACTACACACTGTTTCAATCTTATTTTGATATATTCAGCAATAAAACTGCTAAGTGAGATGTGGAAGTGAAATACTGTTACAGTTTGAGTTGGGTTGAGATGTATCCTTTGTTTACTCAGAATTTGTAGCTATAAATTCAGTCAACTGTTCTGGTGTCTGGAGATAGACGTTCTTTAGAGGAAATATTGGCTGGATCAGCACACAGCTTCCTTTACATTGCAGCAGGATACCTTTTTTTATGAGGAAAAGTGTCAGTGATGTTACATAGGATTTACTCCAGAATTATTTAGATTCCATTGCTGATAGACATAATATTATGAATTAGCACCAATCCTAGTATTTAACATTTTAGACTTCACAAAGTCAATTACAAACACTACATAGTATAATCCATTAATCCAGGAGAAAGAACAACTCCCCAAGTAAGAATGTTCAATAGGTGAAGAGAAAGCCCTCATTTTTTTTTTATACATACAGGTATATTGATTTCCACTCTTCATATTGTATGGCTACATACACAGCAAATATTTCCAGGATATTACCATTTCTATTGCAGATTGATTTACTAATGTATTAACAATACCTTATTGGGAATTTATTTTGAGTAAGAGAAATATCTGTATTTTTCTTCTGCCACTACACAGGATTTCATGATTTTTACTGAAGTATTGTTCCATAAACCAGGAATTATGGCTAATTAAAAAAAAAAAAAAAGTAATTTGTTGCTTTTTCTACACAGTCTCTGTGCTGTTAAACATTTTCTAAGGGACTTAATTAATATGGAACGGTGGTAGGAACAAAACTAGACTATTTATCTTACATGTGGTCAGATAGCCAGGGCCGACGCTTTCTATAAGGCGATGTAATCAGACGCCTAGGGCACCACTTAGGAAGGGGCGCTTTGCACCCTCATCGCAGGCCCTTCGAATGCTACAGCCGCCTGAGCGCTCTATAGAGTGGCGGGGGGTTGAGGAGAACGTGGGGGGAGGAGAGACCACTAAGGGAGGGAGGGTGGAGAGACAACTAAGGGAGGGGTGGGGAGCGCAGAGACCACAAGGAGGGTGAGAATGTGGAGGGTGAGGAGAATGTGGGAGGGTGAGGGGAGAATGGGGGGGGGGGGAAGAGTCCACTAATTGGAGGAGAGACCACTAGGAGAAAGTGGGGGTAGAAAACACCACTAGGAGATGGTGGGGGGAAGGAGAGACCACTAAGGGTAGGGCAGGGGAAGGAGAGACCACTAATGGAAAGTGGGGGGGAAGCGGGGAGAGACCACTTATGGAAAAGGGGGGGAGGAGAGACCACTGGGGGGGTAGAGGAGAGCAGAGACTACTAACGGGGAGATGAGAGACCACTAAGGGGGGGAGGAGAGTAGAGACAACGAAGGGACAGGGGAGGAGAGGAGAGCTCTAAGGGACGGAAGGGGGAGCTCTATAGGACAGGGGGGCAGGACAGGGAGCTCATTCACACTATGCGCACACACACACAATGCATCCCTACACACACAGAAACACAACATGCTTCCCTTACACACAGAAAAACACACAATGTATCCATTACACAAACACACTGAATGCAACCCTTACACACAAAGACAATGCATCCTTTGCAGACATACACAGAAACACACAATGCATCCCTTACACACACATGCAAACACACACTGCTTCTCTTACACACACACAGAAACACAATGCATCTCTTACACATACTCAATGCACCTGTGAAGGAATTCCAAGCACCATTCGGTTATTTCCACTCCCTGCTATCTACTTCCCTTGTTATTTCGTTTTACTTTTTCGTCCGTTCAGTAAATCATTCCTTTTACCGAACGGAGACCACCCTGAGAACTAATTAGAATGTGGAACACTGTGTAGCAATACGAAAACCGCAGACTAATTTAATGCTCCATCTTGTCTCCCGAACGCGGCCAGCAAGACTTGGTCATCGAGTGCCTGGAACTGTTTTGGGCATGGTACTCCCACGAACCTCGGTCTACATGGAAGTCCCCTACGTCCAGTTCCCAGTACAGTAGGCGAACGCCGTTCCGGAGTTTGAAACAGACGAACAGCAGGAGCATTCTACACGAAACAGCTTTATTTAATCTATTGCGGTTTTCGTATGAATCCACGCGAACAGAGACCGGCTCTTGCTACAAATTCTCTGGAACTCTTTTTCGGATTCAACCTTGTGGCAGACCGGTCAACCTTCCACACGGTGCCGTTCGAAAACCACCAAATGGATTGGGCTGAATTTTTAATATGTTTCTCCCATCGAGTTCAGCTATGGGGTTTTTATGGGGTTTTTATGTATTTTTGGGGTATTTCTGAAAAATGAGAAAATGTTAACTTTTTCTGGCCAGCAGATAATTGAGTTTAGTATGTTTCCAAAACTCAATTACCTCGCTGGCTCAGAGGAGGAGTTATGTGTTGTATAAATTGAATGCCCTTGCTTGCCTTTAAAGAAATCTTGTTCCAGCATTAAGCTTTGGCTCATGTGTGGATTATTATGCGACACCAGCGATATTGTAACCTTGGGATAACTGGCGATATTCATGGGTGTCCGCAGGGGGGGGCAAGGGAGGGCACTTGCCCCCCCCCCTGGATTTTTCAGCTTGTTCTGCTTTTTTCTGTGAGATTTAGAATGAACTGCAATACCGGCGCCGGCCAGTAGGTGGCGCTGTGTATGGAGAGAGACAGGGATAGGAAGCTGCATCTTATCCCTGCTTCTCTCTGCTGATTGAAACCGCAGGGGAGCAACACATGCAGCCAGAGACAGCCTACAGATCAGGTAAGTGGGGGGAGGGTTTGAGATAGCCTATAGATTTTTTTTTGGGGGGCAGCAGCCTATAGATTTTTTTGGGGGGGGGGCAGCAGCCTATAGATTTGGGGGGGCAGCAGCCTATAGATTAGGGGAGTGAGGGATGGGTGGAGGTTTTGAGATAGCCTATAGATTTGGGGGGGCAGCCTATAGATTTGGGGGGGCAGCCTA
>OW240912.1:110265053-110448120 GCA_933207985.1 Pelobates cultripes | reverse complement strand
CCCAAATGATCACTTATTTTTGAGCCAAGAAGGTTTTTCCCTTCTCGCAGCATGAATGGCCATTACTTCAAATGTTTTGGATGCACAGAGATAACGGAGATGAGTTAAAGGTTGAATTTGATGTTTTTGAGTTTTTTTTTTTTTTTTTTTAGCAATAATTACTATTTAACTATATAAGTGATGGGTACATTTTGGAAAACATTCTTATTTCCAGCAAAAGCATAACAAGTAAAAACATGCAGATATATTTTGCATCAGCTTATAGAAAATGACGTCTGTGCACACTCAAGAACACTGTCTGAAACAGTTGATTTTCTTATGTCTACTACTGTAGCCATCCTTCTGGAGGAGAAGGATATATTCTTCTGTAAAATATATTGATTGATCTAAATATTCTTTTAGTGACTTTGTTGTCATCATTTTTATTGCCAAACGTTTGTGGAACGTCAGTTCCAATTCAGAAGTGTCCACGTCACTTAGTGTTCATGTTCTGATGTTTTCTGGAGTTGCAGATTTTATGTGGACCAATCAGGACAAAAGTTACACTAGATATATCATGTTTAGGCCCTTATTCAGTGTCCTATTGTGGTTTCTACCTTGGTACCCGATTAGTGCGTTCCTTAAGTATGTTTGTATTCCTGGTTTTGACCTCGACTGGTTATTGGATTTTGTGTACCTTTGGAAACCTGACCAGGATTATTTATTGTATTTTTTTATCTATATTGCTGACCTTACTGTATCTGTTTATTCTGTTAAGTCCGGACACTTTTTAAGACCCAGTAATACTTCTAATATCATCCCTTCTTGTTGGGTTATCCCATTTCCTGCAATTTTGGATATACGTCATGTGACAGGTTGCTCCTAATGCAAATACAAGCACCCCTTCAATTAAACACTATACATTATACTATAGTGCAAGTATATGCCACAGCGCTGATCAGATATACAAGCTAGAATTTTGTTTTGACTTGAGGCGCCTTGAATAAATATTGAAATATTAAGTGCGCCTTGAAGCTAAAAAGTTTGGGAACCACTGCAATAGCTCATTTGTACACTAAACTGCAGCCACACACTGTGTAAATTGCTATTTGTAAGATTGCAATTCCCAAAGCACAAGTTGTGGCACAGAATCAAACTGCAAATCACACCTGTCTCTTAATAGAAATAAAATAAAAAGTAAATAGCAAATCAGTAAAACAATTCTAAATCAGTGACTCAAAGTGGGTGTACATGTAACTGGCAGTAGCAGCTGGGCAACAGAAACATTTTTTTTTTCATCCTTTTAATTGACCAAATGATGAGGGGTCCAACTGTCTAACCTGCGTATGTTGACTACTGGCAGTGTGCTCCCCTCCCCTTGCTTTGACTAAGGGTGGCTTTATTGAAATGGTGGAGGTAGCGCTGATGGTAGGTTGTGACAACTGCACAGAATCATACACGGCACCAGTGATACCGACATGTGGTATATTTGTAGATTGATAGCCTGATCTAGTCTATTTCCTATTAATAGTCAGGCAGAGCATGGGTAAAATACAGTATCACTGCTGGTCTGTCTCCCTCAGTAGTTGCAAAAAAAAGTGTTTGGAAAAATCATGCTTGGAATTATGAAATTATACATTGTTTTAACGATCCTACTTTTTTCTCTCATTTGATCAGTTGTCACTTGATCTGTGCCTAAGAGTCAACATTTACCAACAATCACATATTATTTTCCACATTTTTATTGGACAAGAGATACAGACTACATCAAGCATGTCAAACTTAAAGACTAGAATATACAGCGTCGGCGAGAGAAGAACTTTCACCAAGGTTGTAATGGTTGTAGGGTAAGGGAGTGCCTAGCCCAGGAGAAGGGATGATAGAAAGGGGCTGAGACAGGATCTGCAGAAGAGCACACCTGATATCAGTTCTATTACCCTAATTATAATTGCTGGAGTATAATATTGGCGTAAAGTGCCCTTGTTCTTGTAGAGCACAGAAGAACTATAAAATAAACTAACTTTATTCCCCTAGTTGGGTACACACATCTAGAAAGACACTGAAGTGAAAAATAAGGAAAAATAGGACCAACTGCCGAAGCTTAATAGTACAGGTTATAATAATCCTGTTACAAAGTTGTTCTAGACTGAACATAGATTAAGTATCCTCAGAGAGGTACATGTTGTATCCTGTGAGTTGATATAATCAGGAAACACTATCAGTACAATTGCCAAGTAGCGTTAGAGTATGGGTAGCCTTAGATTAATTACAAAACCGAGGTAACATTGTCTGCATTTCTCTGAGTTCTCTATGAAAGGTGGAGCACGTCGACGTCACGTTGGAATGTGACGTGGCGTGGAGTGCCTTTGTGCACCTCCAGGTCCTTCACTGTCCAGCTGCGGCCATTGCAACACTGACACACACACACTCACTGACAGACACACACACTCACTGACACACACACACACTCACAGACAGACACAGACATACAGACACTCACTGACAGACACACAAACACACACAGACTCACCGACACACACACTCACTGACAGACACATATTCTATGACAATGGGAGGGGAGCATGCTGCCAGAAGTCAACATATGCAGGGTAGACAGTTGTACCCCTCATCACTTGGTCAATTAACACACTGACAGACACACACATTTACACATTCTTGCACACACACATCATTGTTTTTAACCCTAGGGTCCAGTGGGGATCTTCTATCTGGAGATCTCCTTCCGCGAGGGAACAGCTCCTCCAGCGACCTTTCCTACCGGTCGGGTAAATTTTAGCAGAGTAGGCACCTGCAATGTGGAGAAAGCAGGTGCGGCCCGTGAGTTTGACATGCTTGGATTACATGATTGGGAGTCCTCTTCTCCATTCCATCACTCTTTTTCAGGTGCTAGGAGTGGTACTATGAATCAAGAATGAAAACAAGCATGTCTGGGCTGGTGCGAATTGAGCCCCGCGATATTTGGATGTGTGGTGGCTTGGAAATCAGAACTTCAGCTAAACCACCAATCATCCCAAATTCAGATCATTTACGGTTCGGCCCTGAACCAATTTTCAAGTCTAATAAATTCCTCTACAGATGCTCAGCAGTGAAGGAACACATTTGAAGGTAGTGATCAGAAAGAGAGAAAGAGTGGTTGGGAAAAGAGAATGTGCACAGACAAAGAAAACAAGGTCAATGAAGTTACCATTGTGATGTTTTACAGGAGATGGTCTCTGTGTAAGGCTAAGTGAGCTGGTAAGAGGAAGACATCTAGAAGTAGCAGTGTTATCAATTAAAAAGTCTCCCAGCATAAGTCAAGGTGTGGTTGAAGAACAAAAATGATATAGGCAGTAAAGGGATGCATAAATTAATAAACTAGGAAGTTTATAGTGAGGAATGACATAATAGGTGGGTATAGTTCACTTCAAAGCAGTTGGTGGAGGAGGTAGTTTGGTAATCTGTGAATATAGATATACACACACGTCATATTACATCAGTTTGTAATCAGCTGGAAATACCTTCCACTTCAATCAGTGAATACATCATGTAAAGTAGTCCATGTGACTGGGCTGTGTTTAACCCTCCAGCTACATTCGTCTTCCATATGATTTATTCTTCCTTACAATGTGCGCACTTCTAAAAATAAGCGCCAAATGTAATTCCAACACAAATATTTTGACACATCATTTGTCCTTAACTAGTTTATATTAATAAAGCCAACAAATAGTCACGCTGTACCAAATTCAACCTACTTCAGAGAGTTAAGAAAACTCACAGTTCTTAGTTTGTATATAAAGCATTTTAGTTCTCCAGTTTTCAGGGTCAGTCTTAACATTTGTGGGAGCATCCATGAGAAAAATTAGCAGGGCACCATTACCCATTCTAGTTTCCCCAGAACACATACATAATTATCTACGCATACATAACTAGCCACTTTTAATTAGACATGTATTTATTAATTTACAAATATATAATTGGCTACATGGACATGCACATAACTAGCCATATAGATTACTTGCCACATAGACTAATTAAAGCACTTTCACCATCTGGGGACTTTGCAGAATTTGCCACTGGGTGGTCCGGTGGCCGGCAGGCGCAGTGTGAACTACTTACCTGAACATCACCACCTTCTCCCAGTGGGTCCTCTTCAGTTCTTCAGCAGCAGAAACCAACTTTCCCATGCAATGGTTCCCCCTGCGACAATGAGAACACATTTTTAACACATATTACAATACAATACCAGACTCTATGGTAATTTTATAAGTGTAAAAAGAATTGCCAAGCTAATATACATAAGGTGGATCCCAGTGAAAAATATTTAGGAGCCTTTCAATTAAATGCAATATCAAGGGGAGAATTTACCATAAATTTTAATAATGAACAATAATAATAAAATACTTCTATGTATTCTTATTAAGAGAAAGACAGAGAGTGATTGAGGGCACACACATTTTTTATTTATTTTTTTTGCAAAACATTACTCTAATAGCTTTCAAGAGCCCTGGATTAAAAAATAATAAGAATAATTAGTCAGACAAGTTAATGGAAGGTTCAGTAAGCACAAGAGAAAGTTATTTGTAATTTTCATTTATATTTAAATCTCCCTGTTAGAGGAGAAAGAAGAAGCGAAAGTTTTTTGATGTTTGGGTTCTACTAAAAACATGCACCTGGCTGCATAGGCAAAACCCTGTCACAATCCGTCTTAAATGTTAGGTACTACACGTTTCCTAATTAATTACGCTATACAGCAGAAGCTTATTAACCAATATTACACTCTGACTATTCTCACTCAGAACTCATACCCATATCCTGGTTAGGTAACGAAATCTGAAAAATACCAACAGCCAATGTAATTTCTTCAATAATGTTTTCTAACTCTATCAGTTACACTACAATAGCAAACATTGCTTAACTGCTAATAATTAATCATTTACAGTATGTTTTTCCGTTGTGACATATCCATAGCTTTATCATTATAAGGGCACCGCATGGCTTCAAACAACATATTTAAACAAGACTTAATAACATTTATTAGCTTGTTGGTCCAACCTAACTGTGAAAATTATTCCTGAATTAATAAAGAAAAATAGAAGTAAAACAGCTATTTTGTATGCACAGCACCCTGTGTCAAAATGAAGAATCGAAAATATACTTAACAGTATTTGACACAGTATCCGAATATAAGTGGGAATAGAATGAGATTCTAAAAAAATAAATAAAACAATACATAGTGTAACCTAATAAAATGACAATATAAGGTGAGTAAATATATGGTTAAACTCACAAGTGTAGGGCATATCGGCGGGTGAATTGATTTTGGCAATTAACTAAACCAAATAAAAGGAGAGCAACCAGCATCTATCAACATGGCACTGAGGAAGACCTTTATGTCGAAACGCGTTTGCTGTATATTATATGCTGTATTTTTAACAAGGACTTTTTGAGATGCTGTATATCTTTGTTATATCTTTGTTATACACACTGCTTTTGTTTATATCCTGTTTTTATATTTTCTCTAATAAATTGCTTTGGAAACTATTTTTTACCTGCCTGCCTTACCTGTGGACAACTATCGAAACCAGTATTGGCACCTTGAAGCTGATAACATAGAGCATGGCACGGCTCTACACTTGTGAGTTTATTAATTTATGTTTTAAGGTGAAAGGGAAAACAACTTATTTGCACATCCACCCATCACTTTACTTCACACTTAGAAGCGCCTATACACCTACTGGTTTCCAGTATTACATTTTGTCAAACTATTCCCGAAACCATAAATTTACAGATCCTGCTTTTCTTTTTTCAAAAAATCCAAAAATAAGTCATGCTGTGTTTAGTCCTGCATGACCACCAATAAGAGAGATTTACACAAATTATAAACTTGCACAAAACAGATTCATTTATACAGGTTTAAAAGGACAGCTAAATGTAGTGGTTCTAGTGCCTATAGCATATCCATGCAGGCTTTTCAATGTAAATGTTGCCTTTTGTGAAAAAAAGGCAGTCTTACTGATAGTGATAATACAAGTGAATATCATAAACCCTAGAAGCCAGTTCCCAAATGTGTTGTGTAGCTGCTTTATCTTATTAGACTGAGAAGCTTCCACTTGTCAAGGCCTGTCAATGGATCCAATATCAGGGGATACCAGCGACAATATGTCCACAAAATCACCCTGAATAATATTTTCCCTAACCTCCCCAGCCTCATGTTTACCCAAATAACCTAAGGAACAAACCGGATCCCTTGTTGTAAATTGACTGCTAATGCTTAGTAACAGAACTCTCTATACTACTGAGCCTACAAACCAATATGTGCTGGCACCATTTTCCCTGATCCTACTGGTAACTTCTCCAATACCCCTCACAATAAGCACAGTACCTCACCCTGACTTCCATCCTCATCTAGCTGACGCATCACGTCAAAAGCCTGAGCGCAATCAAACTTAAATGGAAGCCAGCAAGATCTATCCATGGCATGGCATCCCCTTCACGCTCCTCTAATTCCAAAGGAGGAGCATGCATCCTCTTCTCTGCAGTGCGGCTGCTCCCAGGTGCCTGCTTCTGAAGGGCCCTGTACCAGATCCACGGATTGAAGCCAGGGAACCTCTGGCACACCCTACAGAAAGCAGGTCATGAGGCTGTGTTGATGTGGCTCTGATGTGACAATGCCATGTACTCACCCCTTTGTCCAAGTAGGCTATCTGCTGCCAGGGCCACTGACTTCACTTCCACTATCACTAGAAGAGAAGTCCTACTCCCACCAAAAGGACAAGGACTCCACAAAGCGGATTCACAGCCCCATCTTGGGTCTAACGAATCCCTTGTACTTAGTATCGTACGTTCGGTCACACTCTCCCAAACTCCTAGATGGTTATGTGAACATAGCCCGTTCGCATGGTAAGCTGATTCATAATCCAGGCAGGTTTTTGGAAAATCAATAGTTTCATTGTTCGCATAGCCAAACATCTGTCGAGACTTGATGAAGGGTACGACTGGAATGCTTTACTATCGCCAGATTGCCCACTTTTATGCACAGACCACCAGCAGGAGGTTTCCAGCAAAAACATGAGAAAAACACGCCCAGGAGTCTGTGTCTGGGAGATAATTGAGTGTACTTTGCTTGAACTAATTATCTTCCAGGCGCTAGAGGTACAATGCACAAAACATAAAACACTCCAAAACATACACAAAATTACTAGGGACCACAGAAATCTTATATCTCCGGATAGGCTGGATCTGAGCGCCCAAAGTGTCCAAATTTTTATTATTATTATTAAGTATAATGGAGAAAGGAAGGGAGTTCCACAGAAAAGGTGCAGCCCTTGAGAAGTCTTGGAGGCGAGCAGATGTGGGAGTACAGACAGAGGATAGATGTAGGTCTTTGGCAGAGGGCCTCGACGGGACATACTTGTGTATTTGGGAGGATATGTAGGTTGGAGCAGCATTATGTAGGGACTTGTAAGCAAGCACCAGAATCCTAAATCCTAAATCCTAAATCGCAGGATTTGGCGATCAACTGGACATGAGGGATGAAGGAGAAGACGGAGTCAAAGAGAACACCTAGGCAGTGAGCCTGTGAGGTAGAGGTGATGGTGGTGCCGTTGACTTGGAGGGAAGGAGACACGGGCATAGCAAAACTTGAGGGAGTAAAGACCAGAAGTTCTATTTTGGATAGGTTGGATAGGTTGAGTTTAAGGAAGTGAGCAGCCATCCAATTGGAGATCGCGGAGACATGTGTCAAGATGGATGGAGAGAGATCAGGAGAGGACAGGTAGATTTGCATGTCATCTGCATATAAATGATAATGGAAGCCAAAGGAGCTGATAGGTTTACCAAGGGAGGCAGTATAGATGGAGAACAGTAGGGAACCATGGACTGAACCTTGGGAGACACCAACAGAGAGAGGTTGGGTAGAAGAGGCAGAGCCAGAGAAAGAAACACTGAAGAAGCACTGGGAGAGGTAGGAGGAGCATCACGAGAGAGCAGTATCTAGTAGACTGAGATTATGGAGAATGAGAAGAAGCTGTTGATGATCAACCGTGTCAAAGGCAGCAGAAAGATCAAGGAGAATTAGGCTAGAGTAATGGCTGCAAGATTTAGCAGTGATTAAATCATTGGATACTTTGGTCACAGCTGTTTCAACAGAGTGACGAGCACGGAATCCAGACTGAAGCGGGTCAAGCAGAGAGTTGGATTCGAGGAAGTCTGTCAATCTCACATACACAACTCTCTCAAGGATCTTGGAGGCAAACGGCAGTAGCGATATAGGGCGGTGTTTGGATGGGGAGTTGGAGTCGAGGTTGGGCTTTTTCAGAATTGGTGCTATTGTTGCATGCTTGAAGGGTGAAGGAAATGTACCGGAGGAAAGGGAGAGATTGAAAACTTTAGTGAGAGAAGGAGTAAGAGAGAGACATAGTGCGGATGAGATATGAGGGAATAGGATAGAGGAAACAGGTGATCGGGTGGGAGGACCGGAGCAGAATGGAAACCTCTTCTGTTGTTGTAGGTGCAAATGAGAATAAAACAGTGGAGTGAGTGGGGTTGGGTTATGTATTGGAAGATGTATTTGAAGGGGAGTGAGAGAGATTAGAGAGGGTGGTAGGAGGAGGGGAAGCAAAAGGGCGAAGGAGAGCATTAAAAGTGTGAAATAGGCATTTGGGTTGGCAGGACAGTGTGCTTATGAGGGTGTTGAAGTACTTTTGCAGAGGAAAGAGCCAGAGTGTAGGAGTGCAGCATAAATTTATAGTGGATGAAGTCAGGTGCAGAGTGAGACTTTCTCCAACAGCATTCAGCAGTTCTGGAACATTTTTGGAGATATCGGGTCAGCTTGGTGTGCCAGGGTTGTAATTGGGAACTCTTGCTGTGTTTAAATGTAGGAGGTGCCATCATGTCTAGTTGAGAGGAGAGAGTGGAGTTGTAGAGTGAGGTTGCAGAGTTAGGGCAAGTGAGATTTGAGATGGGTAAAAGGATAGTTTTTGAGTTTGGTGGAGAAAGGCTGGAGATCAAGGCAGTGGAGGTTTCTGCGAGATTGGAGATTTGAGGGTGGTGAGATTTGGGTATGGGATATGCCAATGTCAAAGTTCAGAGCAAAAAAAAATGGGTCACAAGAGAATACTGAGAATGGGCAGCAGCTGAAATAGCCTGCCCTTCGGTGGGTCCCCACTCAGTTCTCCAGCTGGTTTTTGTTCATCTTGTGCCATTACAGAGAGAACATCTCTGAAACATATCAGACTGGTCCCACCCATAAGGGCAGTCCAGATCCGAAATGCCAGCAAGTTCCCAATGTCAAAGTTCAGCAGATGGTGGTCAGATAAAGGAAATGGAACAATGGAGAGATTAGAGGTGGTACGGAGATTGGTGAAGATGAGGTCAAGAGTGTTTCCTGCTGTATGAGTTGCTGAAATAGACCACTGTGCGAGGCCGAAGGAGGAGGTTACAGAAAGCAGGCAGGAGGCATCAGGGCAGTTAAGGCTGTTGATTGGGATGTTAAAGTCTCCACATATGAGGGAAGGAGTGTGGGGAGAGAAAGTGGGGTAGCCAGGAAGAAAAGTGTTCAATAACCAGGGGGGTGAAAGATGATGGCAATTCTTAAAGGAGTAGGCTTAAATATGCAGACAGTGTGAATTTGAAGAAGGTAAAGGATAGGGCAGGGGCAGGGAGGATAGGTTGAAAGGTACATTGAGGGGAGAGAAGGATGGCTACACCGCCACCTTTACAGTTGAGTCTCGGAGTGTGGGAGAATTGTAGTCCACCGAAACAAAAAGAAGCCGTATTAGCTGTATCAGAGGGGGACAGCCAGGTCTCAGTGAGTGCAGTAGTGTGAGGGAAATAAAGATGAAGAGGTCGTATATGGCTGTTTTAATTTAATATTTGATTTAATATTACTACAGATGGAACGGGTGTTCCAGAGTGCACAGTAAATGTTGGTAGAGGAGGATAAACTGCAGGGTATTTGGATGAGGTTTGTGTGGTTTCTAGTTGTTTTAGTGTGAGCAGGTATTTTGTCACATTGGGTTTGCACCTCCACCAAGTCTCTTCAGCCATGACGGCATTTCCTAGAGCCGGCCACTGTCCCACTTGATGAAGATATCCTCGCCGGACCCTCCTTGTAAGGAGTCTAACTGTTTAAGAACTTTTTAACCTGGTTCACTAAGCTGTAATGGAGGTAAGGAGTGGTGCCCAGCAGACCTCAGGTAAGAGGTTATACTGTTCTGCAATGATTTCACTCCTTAGAATGAAGGGAGCTAGGGCACTCTTGACCCTACTGTAAAACCCTGTAGTGGTTATGGTGTGTGGGATATTACTTTAACCCCACCTTGACTCAATACTACCTAAAACACTAAAACACAAATTGCTTCCCAAACCCCTGAATGTATTTATTTTAATCTTTAGCATATATTTCTATTTAATGTATCGTGTAGTCTATCATCATGACCTTTTCACAGTATTTTAAATAAATTGTTTATTTTTACATGCTTTTAGTATTAAGATGTATTTGTTCAAATTACTATGTGTGTATTCTATTTTATTTGCAAGTAGTGAAAATTGTATATTTTGGTATTCTCTTCCAATAACTACTGTCAGAGTTGCCATCAGAAATGTTGGAGCTACTTGCACAGCTTAAGGTCAGGGTCCCAGGGGCGCCCCCCTGAGTCTGCCCACAGGGCCCATCCTGAGTCTACCCACATGGATGAAGTATGTGTGTAGTGAATTTAACGTGTGTGTGTGTGTAATGGACAAAAAGTTGTAGTGGATGAAGAGTGTGTATTTTTGTAGTGGATGCTGTGTGTATAGTGAATGCAGAGCGTATGTTTGTGTAGTGGATGCAGTGTGTGTATATAAGTGAATGCAGAGTGTGTGTTTGTGTAGTGGATGTAGTGTGTGTATTGGATAAAATGTGTAGTGGATTCAATGAGTAGTGGGTAATGTGCGTGTGTGTGTGTGTGTGTGTGTGTAGTATAGTGCATGCAGAGTGTGTGTTTGTGTAGTGGATATAGTGTGTAATTGTTTAGTGGATGTAGTGTGTGTAAATATTGAGGGTAGGATTGGGACTACATTCTGTAGGGAAAAATAGTTTTTTTTTTGTTTTTTGTTTTTTATCATACTTTTTATTCCCCCCTCCATACCTCTTACCTGTGACCAAGGTAGGGTTATTATACTCCTGGTGGTCCTGTGGCATTGTGCAGACTATCAGGTGAAGAGGGGGCCCAGAAAATGCCATCTTCAGCTTCCAGCAGATCCTCTTTCCAATTCTCGATAACCCGCCCTACATGCTACGTGGAGCAATGATGTGGTAACCCCCGCGAGAGCTGGAGAGAGAGGGAGAGGATTTGCCGGAAACTGAAGATGACGTTAGCTGGGCCCTCTCTTCACTATACTGGCTGACAGTGGCCCGGAGGGTCATTTGCTCATTGAGAATGTACAGCTAATTTCCCTGAGTCTCCCCAAACAGTCCAGGCCCCCAAGAACTGCTTCCCAGGACCGCCATGGTTGTCACACCCTGATGGTGGCCCTGACTACCAAGATTTATTATGGGTAATCTGGAATCTTGGTTTGCTGCACTTTGCATTGTTTCATTCTTCAGCTAAACATCATAAATTAAAAGCAAGCACTTAGCTGAACCTTTTTCACATTAGCAATAACACATTAATCTAACCCTTCTCAGCAATCAAGCTATGTGCGGCTTAACCCCTTAAGGACCAAACTTCTGGAATAAAACGGAATCATGACATGTCACACACTAACTGTGTATGATCATCATATAGATAATGTATTTAATATATATTGTAATTGCCACATTCCTAGCAGATCGACAAGTATAAAGACAAATTTTCTTAATTAGCTAGGGGTTAAAATACTTATCCTTCTCTCCTATCCTAATGATTATTTTTTTCTGATCACACACAGAGTTTATATGCCCTTGTCATCCTATTTTTTTTTTTACTTTACAATAATATAATTTGTCTTAGTTTCATCTTTTTCAGTCTTTTTCACTCAATTCAAATTATTTCAGCAAAGTTCAGGCCTACCCTGTTCTGGGGTCAGACATGGCAGCACACTGCACAAAATGACAGCCTATAGAAAATCCCTCAAGAATCAAGATCGTCTTGTGATCTTCCTGCACATGTGACTTGTGTAGGGTCAGCCTGAGAAAGTAGAGGTATACTTGTGAGTTGAAAGAGAATTAGCTATATTCATATTTTCAAAGTGTGCTTCGGGTGGAACCCCACAACTTGGTATCCATCATTCCAAGCAGCCCCAAGAAGAAATTAATTTGTGCTGTCACTGTCCCCAGATGGAACTATTACCTCCAGAATTTCTAGCATCAATTACATGACTTCTGGAAGGTGCTCACACAGTACCCGATAGCAAGCACAATCAGTATAAATTACACTACATCGATTTCTAGTTATAAATTACACTACATTGATTTTTAGTGTAAGTTTTTAATATATTTGGGTTTCATTTACACATTTTGTATTTTGCACAGTGCTTTTGCACTTGCTTAGTGCACTTTTACTTATATTGTGTATTGCACATTGCATTTTCACTCTATCAGTGTGTTATAACATTAGATTGTATTGTCTTAAAGACACAGCGTACCTTAAATATGAAGTTTATTCAGTAGTGTATAGGGCTACTGCACTTTAAGGTGCTGCTGATTTTACAAGTATTTATTTATTTTAATATCCAATTGTTTAGTGCCTTTATTCACTTGGTTATTATTACTATTTATGTGCATTTGTTTAGTTCGGGGTCAAATTTTGTCAGAATGTTTCAAAATTTCAGAAATCGGAAGCTTCTGAATTCTGAACTAGGCCAAATCTGAAACAAAATGAAGACGAATGAATTTGGAACGAAATTACCCAAAGTTTTATAGATCCATTCGTGATATATTCATGATAGCAGATTAGGGACCCATCTATTAAGCAACTTTAACAGCAAAATGAAGAAAATGGCTTTTTTTATTTCATTTTGGCCTTTTAGCTGTTTAATAGACAGCTACGTAATTGGGTATCCTTATGTGAGATTGCCATACTTAAGAGTACCAAACTAAGGACTTTTTTAAGGAGACAAATTAGAAAATTGCATTAGATGGAGAAAAGGCTGACTGGGGAGCTATGGCTGGGAAAAAATTGAGTTGTAGGTATGGCTGGAGAAAGTCAAGAGCTTGAGGTATGGCTAGGGGAAAAAAGAGAGCTTAAGGTATGACTGGTGCGAGAATGGAGCTGGAAGTTTGATGGGGAATGAAGAGAGCTAAAAGTATGACTTACAATGACAGGGAGCTGGAGGTATGCCTGTAGATAAGTTTGGAGGGAAGGGGAAGTTTAGGGTGAGAAAATGTGTTTGCAATAGCATTCCAGAATGACATCAGAAGAGAAAGGGGCAGCAAGAGACAGTAAGGGAAGTTACAAACTGAACACCCCTGCATACAAACACTTCACTCAATTTCACACATACTGACATCCCAGAATTCATATCCTTGTACACCACAAATTCGTGTTCGCGTGTCTACATTCCATACATGGACATTCCAAATAAATACACCTCTTCCTGTTCACCCAAACACACACTGCAAATCCACACAGATACAACTCTGCATTGGTATACATTGACACTTCACACTACACTTTATTCTCTGTACAATTTGTGACTTTTATTGTCGTGGGACTCTTGTGTGCACTTATACATGCATACTATTACATTACAGAGCCCAAAAGCAATGAAACACAATGTACAAGTTTTTTTTAAAAGCTTTCAGTGCAAGACTGGGACTTGAATCCACCCTTGGCCAGTTCATTATTGTATATTCTATTACAATATCTTCTTGCAATTAAAAACAGTTTAGCTATGTCATACAATATAACAATATTTTTGTCATTACAGTATTATAGAGGAAAATGTATTCATACTTACCATAATTTTCTTTTCCTGGCTATTATTCATGGCAGTATTTAACATATGGGTAGCTCCTCCCTCCAGCCAATAGGACAGGAATACCAATTAAAGACTTCAATTATCCCTGAGGTATAAGAGATCCCAGAATGCTAGGTTCCTCAGTCTAGTAGCAAGCTGATCTGACATAATAAATGGGTGGGAAACCCAAATGCTGCCATGAATAATAGCCAGGAAAAGAAAATTACGGTAAGTATGAATAAATTTTCCTCTTTCCTGGCTAATCATGGCAGCATTTAACATATGGGGAATACCCAAGCAGTAAATACCACAGGGAGGGAATAGATGCCCAGAAATATTTATTTGCTTCGAGAAGAACAAGAATTTAGAACCGAAAGACCAAATTGCAGGTGAGGATCCAAAGAAATATCAAGTTTGTAATGACTAATAAACATCCTTATAGAAGACCAATTAGCAGCTTCACAAATGCTCTCTGGTGATACTCCAGACTCTGCAGCCCATGAAGTGGCAATCGATCTGGTAGAGTGTGCCCTTATACCTTTTGGAACTGGAACTCCTCGGACCTTATAAGCTCTTGAAATAGAGGAAACCGTCCAGGAACCGAGGGTAGAAACAGAGGCTGCTTCACCCTTACGGGAGCCCCAAGGGACAACAAAAAGTTGGGGAGACTTCCTCCAAGGCTTAGTCCGTTGAATGTATACCAAAAGGCACCTCTTAAGGTCCAGCATGTGAAACTTTTCTTCCATCTCGTTTGATGGATTTTGAAAGTAGACTGGAAGAATAATTTCTTGATTTATGTGAAGAGGAGAGACCACCTTAGGTAGAAATTCTGGTCTGGGACGGAGAATTACCTTGTCATGGTAGAAAGTGGTATAAGGTTCTTCTACCGAAAGACCTCTAATGTCCTCCATCCTTTTAGCTGAAACTAAGGCTAATAGAAGTAGAGTCTTTTGCGTCAGGGATAACATAGGGATATCGTTCAATGGTTCGAAAGGCTGCTCCATCAAGGCCTGTAAGACCAAAGGTAGATCCCAGGGACACTTGTAGACCCGGATCGGTGGTCTAATTCTAAGAACTGCTTTCATAAAGCGGATTACCATGGGGTCTTCAGCCCATCTGATACCTGACATGGCAGAGATAGCAGAACAATGAACCTTGAGTGTGTTCAGACTCAGACCTCTATGCAATCCAGCCTGTAAGAATCCCAAAACCTGGGAAATAGAAGGTGACTTTAAATTTATCACATCTATATGAAGCCAATCCACGAAGACCCCCCATATCTTATAGTATGTAGTAGAGGTAGAAGTCTTCCTGGAACGTAACAAGGTGGAAACAACTTCATCAGGAAACCCCTGCTCGCTTAGTTATTGCCTTTCAAGAGCCATGCATGAAGACGCAGTTTGTGTGGTTCTGGATGTACTAGAGGTCCCTGAGACAGAAGATCCCGGAAGACTGGAAGTTCCCATGGATCGTCCATCAACAGACTTTTCAGGAGGGGAAACCATGGACGACGTGGCCAGAACGGGATGATGGTTATTATCCTGCATCGTTCCTTGGAGATTTTCTTCAGAAGGGCGGGAATGAGCTTGATCAGAGGGAACACATATGCCAGCTGAAATGGTCATCTTGATGAAAGGGCGTCCTGAGCATATGCCAGTGGGTGAAATCTCCTTGACATGAAGCATAGAAGATGAGTATTCTGAGCAGTGGCCATTAAATCCACCTGTGGGAGCCCCCACATCCTTACCAGTTGTTGGAAGATCAAGCTGGATAGCTTCCATTCCGTCTCTTTCACTTGATGTCTGCACAGGAAATCCGCAATCATATTCTCCTTCCCAGGAAGGTATAAGGCCGAGAGACCGGCTAGATTCCTCTGTGCCCAAATCATGATTGGCTTGATTTCCTTCATCAGTGCACCACTCCTGGTACAACCCTGATGGTTGATGTATGCTACTGCTGCCCTGTTGTCTATTCTCAGCTTCACCCATTGATGCTGAATGAGATATTTGAAATGTAGAAGAGCTAGAAAGGCTGCTCTTAGTTCCCTTATATTGGAAGGAAGATGTATTGTGTGCAGGGGCCATAGTTCCTGGACAAAGTGGTCCTTTAGATGCGCACCTCAACCATCTTGACTGGCATCCGTGGTGATTATCATCCAGTCCACCTCCTTCAGAGGGAAACCTTTGGATAGGTTTTCCCAGGAAAGCCACCAGTTGAAGGATCTTTTTATATGATCCGGAATGGACATCTTCATTTCCCATTTCTGGGAGGTCGAGTCGAACGTCTGCAGGAAGTATTCTTGTAAAGGGCGGAGGTTCAACTGAGCCCATCTCACTAGGCCAATTGTGGAGGAAAGGGAACCTAAGATCTTCATACTCTTTCTTGCTGTAGTCGTTTTTTCGATTTGAAATTCTTGAATGCGTGACCATATGTTTAGTTTTCTGTCATGGGCCAGAGACACTACTGCTGACACTGTGTCAAATTTTGCTCCCAGGAACACCAGCTTTCTGGCAGGCCGAAGTTGACTCTGGTAGTTGATTAACCAGCCAAAGCATTCTAGTGTCTGGAGTACCATCAGTCGATGATTCAGTAAATCCCTGTGTGTTTGAGCAACTACCAGGATATCGTGTAGGTAATGGAATATTGTTATTCCCTTCCTTCTGAGCAATGCAATAACCGTCACCAGTATCTTTGAGAAGGTCCTTGGTGCTGTACTGATTCCAAACGTTAGAGCCTGGAACTGGAAATGTTGATTGTTTACACAGAATCTGAGGAACCTCTGGTGATGAAGGGCTATCGTGACATGGAAGTAGGCGTCTTTCAGATCTACTGAGATTAGCCAATCTCCTTGGTGAACTGCCGGTATGATAGAGCTAAGAGATTCCATCCTGAATTTTTTTATTCTCAAGTGGATAGTGAGTTGATGTAAATCCAGAATGGGTCTCCACTTTCCTCCAGGTTTCTTGACCAGAAATAGAGGGGAATAGAATCCCTGAAACCTTTGACTTTCTGGAACAGGAACAATCACCCGTTGTTGTAGGAGATCTCCAGTGTACTGGATCAAAGCGTCTCTTTTTATCGAATCCAAAGGAACACTGGTCCTTATGAATCTTGCTCGGGGAATGTCCATAAATTCTAGAGAGTAGCCCTCCGTAATTATAGATCTCACCCAATTGTCTGGAATCTCTGCCCAAACCCGTTGGAACTGTAAAAGTCTTCCTCCTACCAAAGGTGTTTGGGCGTAGTAACCTTCAGAACTGCTTCAAGGATGAAAGGAAGAGGTATTAGTCTTACCTCTGGTGGACTTGCTGGTTTGACCACTTCTCCAGGAGGTAGGTCTGTAGTATTCATGCCGTGGCCTATAAGCCTTACCTTATCTCTATAAGAAGGGTGTTCTCTATAAGAACGACGTTCTAGTGGAGGTCTTCTTGGACGTTTATCCTGTGGAAGCAGAACCTGCTTGACATCCAGAGCTCTTTTAATGGCATCTTCAAGGGGTTTCCCAAACAATAATTCTCCCGAAAAAAGGAAGGGAACATAAGTTATGCTTTGAGGCCATATCAGCCCCCCATGATCTGAGCCATAAGGCACGTCTGGCTGCAAGTGAGAAAGCCATAACCTTCAACATAACCTTAATTATATCCATAGAGGCTTCTAAGAGCCATTCACTAGCCAGTCTGACCTCCCTTAGGGAATCAGCAAAATGTTGCCTTTTGACACCCTTGTCCAAATCTTCTTCTATGTCCAGGATCCATACTCTCATAGCTCTGGACATAGAAACCACTGGGTGACATCCCGTACCAGCTGCCAAAAAACATTTAGAAATGTCAGCATCTATTCGTTTCTCCATAGGATCTCTCAGGGAAGCATTGCAGTCTATCGGGAGGATAGAGCGTTTGGCTACCTTGATAACTGAGGCATCAACCTTCAGTTTGGAAGTCCAAAGCCTGGAGTCCTCCTCACGAATGGGGTATAGCTTAGGCAGATGGTTTTGCAGTTAAAGTCTCTTTTCTGGAGTCTTCCATTCATTACTTATGAGATCCTTAATTGACTTGTGTACCGGAAAAGAAGGTTTTCTTTTACTGAGGTCCCCAAAGTGTTTGTCCGCTGATGAGGTTACCAACACCTCATCAGGTAGTTCCAGTGTTCTTCTCACCAGAGAGATCAAACGCTCTATTGCTTTAGAGTCAAGGGGGCAGGAGTATTCTTCATCGCTAGAAGACATATGTTCAAGGTCGAAGGAACTTGAATCCTGTCCGAAATCTTCATCTGAAGAATCAATATTCACCTGGGGATATTCACATCTGGGACGTTTGCCTTTTTGTGATTCAGCAATACTTTCTGCCACAGCCTGCTTAATCCACGAGGCTATATCCTGGGCTAAGGTGGATGCTTCTGGATGTTGCTGGAATTCAGCTTCTCCTGCAACTCTACTAAGACATTTTTTACACAGTCTGCAGTTGTCCAAGGGTCTGGATCCACATCCAACGCAGGCTGCCAGTTTATCCCTTCTCCTGGAAGGAGATTTAGGGCCTGTCCGGTCTTGAAGGCTGAAATTACAGAAGTCAAGAGACTGTACCCTCTAATGCACTCTTTTTATTTGGACAATGATGTGGAAATTACAAAAATGTATGCTCACCTATGACCTATAGTCGCTGACTTAGCTGAAGTGGGAGAGTGATCCATCCTTGAAAAACACAATTTTAAGGCTAAAAGGGAAAAAAGAAAAAAACCTCAAAGTATACAAAATGATATTATAAAAGGAAATTAATTTTGAATGAATACCTGCAGAGTGAGAGGGCTTGTTTCCCAGAGAGCTAATTGCACCTCCTTGAAGGATTTGAATTTCGCGGCAAGAAAAACGCACTTTTTTTTCCCCTTTAAATAAAAAAGACGAGCTGTTCCTTTAATCGCGCATGCGTGATTTGCCGTGAGCGCCCAGAGCCGCCATTTTTGTTAGTGGCAAACAAAGGGCTACTCGCGACCTCTTACCTCTGCCCATGTGCAGGCGTCCTGAACCTCGGAACTGGAATTCTGGCGTCAGAATAAGAAGTTTTCACCTGCAGGGACAGGCATTGCAGCAGCTTTCAATAGAATGCCGGAGGAAACACTAACTCCTCTGGCTACCAGGGGTCCCCAGCTACCAAGAGGTGGGTTGCATGTGCCTGGTCCCTTAGGCTGACCTCTAAGGGATTAATAGGCTGAAATACATAAATACAAATACATAAATACATAGCCAGGTGAGCATAAAAAAAAAAAATAATTGTAATAAATACAAACTGTCCTGTCTGGCTAGGAGGACAGGAAAAAAAGACGGAGGAACCTAGCATTCTGGGATCTCTTATACCTCAGGGATAATTGAAGTCTTTAATTGGTATTCCTGTCCTGTTGGCTGGAGGGAGGAGCTACCCATATGTTAAATGCTGTCATGGTTAGCCAGGAAAGAATAATGCTGGTGTACCTGTTTATCTTCTGTTACATTCTCAGTTATTGTTGAACTGGGTAATTTCACATATTTTACATGTCATACATAAAGCTCTTGGGCAAATAATGATTTTTCACTAAATCTTTAACAAGTCAGTACAGCTAAACATTAAATTAGTAAACCACCAGCAAACACCTTGGTAACTGTTTAGTGATTAATTACATGTACAATTAAAATACTATTATCAGAATTATTTTGGAACCAATATACAGTATGTTCTACTACAAGGCAGAATAGAGATCACAGTACAGATGGCCAGCACCCTAAAAAATGAAAAGTGATAAATGAAAGATGTTTTGTATCTGGAGCACAGATATATTAAACATTCAAATTCTGCATCTCTAGACTCATGAACTACAACTCCCATAAACCTTTGCAAATCAATAATACAACAAGTAGTTTTTTTAAAGGAGCACTAAAGGTGTAGGAATATTTTTTTGATTTTTTTATTTCTGTCACTATAGCTGTGAAAACAATGTTTAGGCCCTGTGCTACTGTCAGCTCTCAGCCATAATCTACCTCCTTGACTGAGATCATCAAAATTGGAAAGCATTGGGAGGCTCTAGCGCATTTGTGGCTAAACGCTGTGCTGTGCCAATCAGCATCTCCTCATAGAGATGCATTAACTCAATGCATGTCTATGAGGAAAGTTCAGCACCTCTATGCAGGAAGCGCCTCTAGTAGTCATCTGAGTGACAGCTACTGGAGGTATCCCTAGGCAGTAATGTAAACACTGCCTTTTATCTGAAAAGACAGTGTTTACATTAAAAAGCCTGTAGGAACAGGCTATAGACACCATAATAACTGCATTAAGCTGTAGTTGTTCTGATGGCTATAGTGTCCCTTTAAAGTTTCAAGTGAGTCAACAACTAGCTTAGAGTATAAATAAAGGGTTTTAGTACTTTGAATGAAGGTTTGTTTCTTTGTCTTATTTTAAGATCACTTTTTTGCTATCCATTTAATTTCTAATATGTATACACTAAATGTATTTCTAATATAAAGAAATGATTTACTTTTTAAACAGTAGGTCTGTTTCTGTCTGTTTCTAGAATTCTGGCAACATGTAGTGTCAGGAACTGAAACTATAATGAAGCATTGATATATGCCTCCCTGACACTCCCTAGCACACACTCTCCTTCATTCAGTCAGCAGCATAACTAATTTCATGGATTAAAAATCATGAATGAATAGCTATGTGTTAAGGCTGCCACTGGGGCACCTACTGGAAAATTGCATGTCTGGGTCCAATGTAAGCAGAACCTAAACTCTACAAATCAACAAAGACCAATGTAATATTGTACAACAAACTTACTTCAAGTAGGTCTAAAATGTAGGTTTTGTTTTCGGAGGTGTAAATATTTTTACATCTAAAAATAACCCGGTGGCAAATCTCCATGTTTCTTTTAACACATCATTTTCACTAAGTTCATGAAATTTAGATTATGATGTTATATATTCGCTTTATCCCATGTAATGATTCATATTTGATTGGCTTTCCCATTTGCTGCGTTAAAGGTAATTTCTTTTCTTTTTTTTTTAAATGCACACTGTTGGTTACTATTCAACAAATGTAATACAAAGGTGTGAAAATTATTTATTCAGGTGTCAAGGTGTGTACATTATTGCTAGTTGCACATCTGGAGTTTCTGTTGACTCAGGTGCTTTTTTATTCACATCTTTTTTGTTCACATCTGTATGTTAGATGTTCTGTTAGAGTTCTGTACAATTCCCATAACGTTCCCCTTGTACTGCAATTGACTAGACACTGTAGAGTATTTCTCTCTTTTTTTTAGTCTGCTGGGTTCCCTCTACAAAGTGTTTGCTATTATTGCAGTCGTACTGGTATTTGTTGACTGTCACAATGTTTACTGTTCCTCGTCTTACCCAGCCAGTGATCTTTTTACCACTTCCTCCCCAAGGAACTACCTAAACCAAAAAGCAGATAAAGACACAGAGTGCTGGGGGGAAAGAAAGGCACACAGAGGACAGAGATTAGGAAGAGAGGCAGACAGAACCTGGTGGGGGAGATAGGTACCCAGAGTGCAAAGGTGGGAGAGAGGCCACAGAGGGCTAAGGAAGCAAAGAGGCACACAGAAGGGCTGCGAGGGACAATGAGACATAAAGGGGCTCATGAGGAGAAAAATACCCACAATGGTACTGGGGAAAGATGCACACAAAAGGGGCTAAGGAAGGGGGAAAAGAGGCATCCAGAGGTGATGGGGGAACAAAGAGACACACACAGAGGTGCTGGGGGGACAAAGAAACACACAAAGGGGCTGGTGGGACAAGAGACAAACAAAAAGGGGTTGGGAAGAGGAAAAGACACACAGAAGGGCTGAGGAAGAATGAGACCCACTAAGGTGCTGGGGGGGTGGGGAGGAGACACACAGCGGGTCTGAGCAAGGGGGAAAAAAGTGACACACAAAGGAGTTGGGGAGACAGACACACAGAGTTGGCAAGTTTTATTTTTCAGGGAGGCAAGTAGCTAGTCTCATACCAGCGCTGCTTACACCACTCTTGTGTGTCTTTTACATCCCGGGCTTTATGTATCTATTACTTCCCCCTAGCCCCTTTGCGTGTCTCTTTTCCGCAGCCCCTTTTGTGTGTCATTCTTCCCAAGCCCACTTTGTGTGTCTCTGCCACCCAGCCCCTCAGTGTGTCTCTTTCTCCTCCAAGCCACATTTGTGAGTTTCTTTCTTCCCCTCAAGCCCCTCTATGTGTCTCTTTCTCCCTTGAGCCCTTCTGTGTTTCTCTTTCTCCCCCTTAGCTCCTCTGTGCATCTCTTTCTTCCTTGTCACTGTCTCCTCCTTCCCTTCCACTGTTCCTTTTTTTCCTGTCACAGTTCATTTCTTTATAGTCACAGTCCCTTTCTTGCCTGTCACTGTGACCTTCTCTCTATGTACATACAAAAATGAGAAAGCACTCACATTGAGGACTTTCAGAGTGCAACAAGTGGAAAGGACTGCACACAAGATTTAGTGGAGAAGAAAAAACATAATATTTCAACTCACATAGAAGCTTGATAAAGTTTATTTTTTTCTCCGATAAATCTGCCATGGACTGCATTCCTACTAAATAACAAAAGAGCACTCGCCTACTAACCTTAAATAGTTTTAATCAAAGGGTGCAAGGACTCAAATCACTGCCAGACCAATAGTGAACCCAATTTAAAGGGACACTCCAGGCACCCAGACCACTTCTGCCCATTGGAGTGGTCTGGGTGCCAACTCCCTCTGCCCCTTAACCCTGCAAGTGTAATTATTGCAGTTTTCATAAACTGCAATATTTACCTTGCAGGGTTAAGCCCTCGTCTAGTGGCTGTCTACTAGACATCCACTAGAGGACACTTCCGTGTCCATAGAAGTGTGTGCTATAACATCGCTGGACGTCCTCACGCTATGTGAGAACCTCCAGCGTCACTGAAATCCCCATAGGAAAGCATTGAAAGTATTAATCAATGCTTTCCTATAGGGAGGTCTAATGCCGCGCATGCGCATTTGGTCTCCCCTGCCGGATGATGTTGGCGGGGGAGGAGCATGGACGGACCCTGACCCAGCACCGAGGGATACAGGTAAGTCACTGAAGGGGTTTTAACCCCTTCAGCAACATGGGATGGGGGATGAGAGGGAGAGGGGCCCTGCAGTGCCAGGAAAACTGTTTGTTTTCCTGGCACTGGAGAGTCCCTTTAATTAATAAGGAGTGCTTGGCATCTTATCTTTTTGTTGTACTACATTTCTGACTGTTCACATTCCTTTCTACTGTCCTAATTCTTTCTTACCTTGCACTGTTCCTTTAATTCGTGTCACTGCTTCTTTTTTCTCTGCAGTTGTCTTTTTCTCCCCTTCCTTTATCCCTTACTTTTTTTGTATTTATTATATTTTTATTAAGTGCATCATCAAGCAGAGTATATTATTAATGCAACATACAAACTGCTACATGTATCACACAGGAATACCAGAGAATTACAGTTACATCGATATGGGTAAAACATAACCATATTGTCTCGTCTCTGTGTGGGAGCATTCTGCACTTACATGGGTTCCGTCTCATGTCCTTCCTGAGGAACTACACATGAACCACTGCAGCCATGTTGCACAAAACCAATAAGATCCATAAAATAACATATAAAATAACATACAACATAACAGAGACAATTATATAATAATATGATCTTTATCATCATGATTCCTAGGTATGGTTATGGTTATGTCATGGGAAACTTCAGCTGCATGTCATGTCCTGATGTTTCATCTATGTGGTGTCCATAAGGTTATTGAAAGTGCCGTTAGGTCATATATTTGATTCATATCAATGGTTATGTTGTGACTAACATGGAAAGTCATTATGCGATACCCTCCACCCCGTTACCCACATGTATCACCCATGGCAGCCAAATGGTCCTGTATTTGTGTGGTTGGTGTAGTGAAGCCCATCTTAGTTTCTCCAAAGCTCTATTGTTCCAGCTTTGCTAGCCATCACTGCCTTGGCCACAGTGAGGAGGAAGTAAATCAGGGAGTATTTATATTTTTTCAGCTGTATATCTGTGAGATGTAACAACATTGTTTTAGGTTCACATGTGAGTTTATAGCCTGTGATTGTGTGAATCTTAGTCACCACTTGTTCCCAGAATGTATGTATTAATGGACATGACCACCAGATGTGCTCCTTTCCTGTCCGCATCTCCAACAGGTTGGGGAGTTTGTGTGTTTAAACTTGTGTAGCTTAGCGGGTGTATTGTACCATCTGGAGACTAGTTTATAGTTAGCTTCCTGTAGGGCACAGTGGTATGGGCATTGAAAGTCATTGTGAACATTTTCACGGATTCCCTGTCTGTTGGGGGGGAAAGAAGTGTATTATTCCATGACTGGGTAAAATGTGGTAATTTTGAATGCATGGCAGTTTGGAGTAATTCATCTCAGGTAGATGACAGATTGGGTATTAATTTGTTCTGGTGACACATCAGTTCCAACTTGGACATTGGTCTAGGTCCTTGTTCAGGGACTTTAAGGCTTTTGAGGAAGTGTAGAGCTTGGGAGTATTGAAAGGATTGGAGAATTGTAGATGTGTCTTGGGGGATCAGCTCTGCAATCTGTTTTCTCCTAGCACTCCTGAATAGATCTGTACATTTTGAGAAGCCCCTCCTCCTGTAAAGTTGAGGGTAAGGCCTTGGGCCCCTGTCCCAAAGAGAGGGTTATGAGTTATCGGGTATTTTGGTGATAGGCCTGGGGATATTTTTGGTAAGTCAGATATTTCTTTCCACACCTTCAGAGTCACTGTTATAGTCGGGTGGTTGTGTATTACTAGAGTGGGTGATGATGGGCTAAGCCATGGTAGTGCTTGTAGTGGTATAGTGGTATGTGCCTGTTCTATTAGTAGCCATTGTTTGGAGGGGGTCATAGTGTTCCAATTTACTATCCTATTCATGTGCGTTGCATAGTAGTAGAGCCGTATGTCAGGAAGACCAATGCCACCCATATGCTTTGGCTTGGTTAGGATTTGATGAGCTATGCGTGGTTCCTTATTGGCCCAAATAAATTATGTAAAGAGAGTTTTAATAGTTTTGACGAAGCCTTTTCGGAACACTGATGGGTAATGCGTTTAGGAGGTATAGGAGTCTTGGGAGAGCATTCATATTAATGATATTCACCCTCCTAACCACCAAAATTGTGTTTTGTTCCAGTTCATAGGTCTTTTTTAATTTCCTCTAATGGGTGGGAAATTCACATGGTAGAGTTGGGTCAGGGCCGGGGTGATTTTAACTCCAAGGTATTTTATGTGTTTGTCTGCCCATATAAACGGGAATTCGGATTGCATGCGTATTTTGTCCCTCTCTGGCACACATAGGTTTTATATTTCGCTTTTCCCCATATTCACTTTAACATTGGAGAGTGCACTGTGGCGAAACCAACCTCGCCACTGGGCATTGGAGAAGCCTGTTTGCCCGCCTCCTGCCTGTTGACTATGGCCCCTGGGAGATTTGGCCCTTTAAATACAGTATTTGGGCATATTGTTGCTGCTGCTGGCCCTTTAAGAACCATCTGGGGACATACTGTGGAGTTACTGGGTGGCCACCATTTCATGTATCAGAGGCACATGGTGAGAACAATGGATGGCGGCCATTTTAACTCACAAACACTGTTTGGACTTTTCTACATGGTGCCATCTCGCCAGTATTTGGTGCACGAAGACATCGTTCAGTAGTTTTAAACTATACAACAGGGGACACATTATACAGTGATTATTTTTCATATAGCCTGTATATGTTCTGCGGAATCTGCATTAAACTGCATCTTCCAAACTACTGAACAGATCTGGGTGAATTTTGGATATGTGGTTCACCCAGAGCCCCCGGTTCCGAGGATATACTTTTTATGGGGTTATTGCATGTTTTGGGGTCGCTGTGATGTGTTTTATAATACTGTATTTCTCTGCCTGTGATAATTAGAATAACCATTGTGTTCAGTAATCATATCACAGGCAGAGGGGAGGATTTTGTGTGGGAGTGTCTGTGTGTATTGTACGGATTGATTGGTTGTATTTCAAAACCCTGTGGGCAGTACTATGTTTGTGGATTTTGAATAAAAGAGGCTGTATGTGCCAGTACAGTCAGTTCTGCTTGACCCTCAAAATGAAGTGTCGTCTCATTACTGGGGGAAACTGCTACAAGGGATTGCTATGCTAGTCATACTCCCTTTTTATGGGGTTATTGCATGTTTTGGGGTCCCTGTGATATGTTTTATAATACTGTATTTCTCTGCCTGTGATAATTAGATTAACCATTGTGATCAGTAATCATATCACAGGCAGAGGGGAGGATTTTGTGTGGGAGTGTCTGTGTGTATTGTACGGATTGATTGGTTGTATTTCAAAACCCTGTGGGCAGTACTATGTTTGTGGATTTTGAATAAAAGAGGCTGTATGTGCCAGTACAGTCAGTTCTGCTTGACCCTCAAAATGAAGTGTCGTCTCATTACTGGGGGAAACTGCTACAAGGGATTGCTATGCTAGTCATACTCCCTTGCTACATCACTACTAAGCTCTTGTAAGAGCTTGTTCCTGTCTTGCTCTCTGGACGAGTCTACAGTAGTTATGGTGTCGGCTGGAGTGCTTGGAGCCCTCAGGAAGCACTAGGAGCATCCTTCAACGGAGGTACCCAGTCGGGGTGCCAGGTGATCCGTTACATGCACTATATGTGTCTAGTTCTGCAATGAGTGGGGTGTGATAAAGTGAAGGCAGAGAGGCATAGGACATTTAACCCCAGGGGGAGTCTGTGTTGTATGCAACACAAACTAATGTTTAGTTATGGGCCCCTGGGGTGGAGCATTTGGAGAGTAGGGCGGGTCGGTGCTCCACTCCTCAGTTTATATTCAACTGGGAGAAATAAGGTCCAGGCCAGGGTTTTGGACTGTCTCCAACCCACTGCTCAGCTGCAGGTAATCAGCTGCAGCAGTTGGAATAAACCCCTCTCTACTAGGGAGGTAAAGAGGGATTGCTGGCTTCCTCCCTGGAAGCAGGTAGGAGAGACGCTGTTCTCTCCTGTGAGTCAAGATTTAAGGTGACTGAGCACTGGGAGTGCAGAAGGAGTGCAGAGTGTTGCTGTTTAACAAGGTTGGTGAAACCTATGAGAGGTTTAAGTTTAACCCTTGATAGAGAGGAGAATTGAAAGTCAGTCAGTGCTCAGACGAGCTAGATTTTTGTTTAAAGGCAAACCTGTTATATTATTATTTCTTTAGTGTGTTGCTGTCTCCTGTGTGGATTTAACAATAAAGTGCCTGGATTATGTGAAAACCAAAGGACTGTGCATGTTGTTTACCCTAGAGGACCATGCTAACTGTAAACAAGGATCACAGGGGGAGAGATTTGGTAGGATTAGTGATAGTGAACAAAAGGTCACCGGCAAAGGCAGAGACCTTGAGCTCCCGAGCTCCAATTTGCATTCCTCGTGCTGCGTTAGTTTTCCTCACTGCTTGCAAGAGGGGTTCCAGGATTAGTATGGAGTAAGGGGGGCAGGGGACAACCCTGATGTGTACCATTTGACATTTTAAAAGGCTTGGAAAGCTGTCCATTAATTTTCAATTTAGCGGTTGGTCTCGAGTAGATAGATTGAATCCAATTCATCCATCTGGGGCTGAATCTTAAATGTTCTAATGTAGTCTCAAGAAAGGACTAGTCCACCCTGTTGAAGGCCTTTTCTGCATCAATCGACAGAAGGATAGAGGGAACTTTCTTCTGTTCCGCCCAGTACATTCAGTGTATTATTATTTTGGTGGTATTATCTTTAGCCTCTCTGGATGGCACGAAACCTGCCTGATCATTGTGGATCAGTCCCCCCCAAGTGCGGCCTCAACCTGGTGGCCAGCATTTTCGTCAAAATATGTATGTCTACATTGATTAGGGAAATAGGGTGGAAACTGCTGCAGGCCTCGACATGGACATGGGTGAAAGTGAATTTACAGTTTTTAATAGGTGGGGTCCTAGTTGATTAAGGAATGTTTTATAGTAGACCGCAGGTAAGCCGCCTGGTCCTGGACTCTTGCCCTGCGGGGTGTTTTTGATGGCCAAAGCTAGTTCTTCCTCTGTGAAGGGTTCATCTAAAGATTCAGAGAGTGCGGGTGGTATGGTCACGTCTACTCGTTCAGTTAAATAAGTCTGTATGTCAAGTTTATTCGGTGGGCGGGGTGGTAGATTGTAAAGGGAGGTATAGTAATCCCTGAAGGCTTCCGCTATTTCTTCTTTTTGTGTACCAGGATATCTTCAGTGTTCCTAATTAACATAGGGATCTATGTTAATTGTTGGTGTTGTTTTAAAGCGTTCTCTAGGAGCCTCCTACTTGTGTTGCCATGGGTAAATATTGTTGTCTCGTCCACAACAGTGTTTTCTTCACGTGGTAATTTAAGAGAATGCGAAGATCTGTCCTCAAGGCTACTAATTTTTTATAGTCGCTTCCAGAGGAGGTGTTTTTGTGTTTCAATTCCAGGTTGTAGTTTTCCTCTAATAGTCGTGACTGTTCTTTAGCCCTCTCTCTTTTAAGCTGTGTTCCCCATTTGATTAGTTCCCCTCTTAAAACACATTTGTGTGCTTCCCACTGTATGGATAGTTAAATGTCCCAAAAGTATTGTTCTAGGCTTTATAAAATTTTGTCTCGCATTTGTTGGTGTAAAATAATGTTTGGGTTTAGTTTCCATTGGCAAGTTTTTGTGGGTAGGTTGGGGATGGATACAGTCAGGAATAGTGGGCCATGATCTGACCAGGATATGCTACCAATCTTGGAAGATTTCACTAAACTTAGTTTTATGGGATGCGAGAAACAGGTCGATTCTGGTGTACGTGGAGTTGGGTCTAGAGTAAAACGTGTAGTCTTTTGTGAAAGGATTCAATATCCTCCAACAATCGACCAGTTGGTTGTGGTGGAGTAAGCGTGACATTTGTGCCCTAGAGGCATCCAGATACTTAGATTTGGGGGCTGAGCTGTTTTTTATGGCGTCTAAGGACAGATTAATGTCGCCTCCAATGATTATGTCCCCTACTGCATTTACTTGGATCTTGTGCAGTATTCACCTAAAGGAAGTACAATTCGGTAAGTATGCATTCATTATCGTTATAGGGGTCAATCCAATCTGTCCCAATAAGATGATAAAGCGGCCTGAGTTGTCCGTGATGTTTTGTGTGTATGTGAATGGTACTTGGGAGCCTACCAGTATCACTGCTCCTCTGGATTTGCTATGGGCAAAATTGTTATAGTATGCATGTGGGTATCTTCGGGAGGAAAGTTTGGGACTATCCGTGGCCCTAAAGTGTGTTTACTGTATTAAAGCTATATCCTCCCGTAGTTGCCTAAATTCCTTTAGAACCATGCATTTTTTCTCGGGGGTTTTCAAATTCCGTACATTATATGAGACTATTTGTAGGGTGTCCATTATGCAATATCAGTGTATTCTGTTAACAGCACAGGTTTCGGTCTATTTTCGATGTAACAGCCACAAATATTTGACACTGTGTACCTAGGAACAAAGCCGAAGTTTAAAAGCAAAATAATATTAACAAAGAATCTCGGGGGGAGGGGAGTAACTTGGAGAAACGATTAGGTCTGTGAGTGACCTAAATGTAAGTAGTCTGATTTTTGTCTAATAACAAAAGATGGGAGACAGTACTGATCCCTGGGTTGATCAGGATATAGGCTTTGCAGCCTTGTGGTTGTGCACTGCTCAAGGTAAGCTAGGCTAAGTATCTTCCTTTAATTGGCTGCAATGCGTGGGTGGGTTGCATGTAACGCACCTTGTACTAATAGAAAGAAAAATTTCAGTGGACCGGAGGTCTGCAACTGTGTGCTAGTATGTTATGTGGCCTCTAAAGGTCGAAGTCGTAGGAACTCCAGACCCACACCCTTTAGAAGAGGTACTAAGTGAGACCAAGAGGGATAAGAAACTCATGTGTGTATTTATTTATTTATGTATTATTATTTTTAAATATAGTGGAATAGAATATGAAATTTGTAATATATGGGAAGATTTAGCCGTATCTTCATTCTGATCTCTGCTGCATCACCAATGCGGGGAGTCTGTTGGCCATTACCATGTGAGAAATCTGGTTTGTGAGGTCGTATGTTAGCTTGCCCCTTATTGTGTCCCGTCATGGCTGGTACATGTGGTGTAGCCGTTACCATGTTAAACCATATTTATATCTCATCCCATTGTCGTACTTAACACGTGTAACAGAGTTATGCTAGGTAGAGCATTAGTCCCCCTTGTCCCCTTCTTGAAGGGTCTGTAAGTTATACCCTTTTGGGGAGGTCTAATACAACAAAAAGGAAAGGGAAAGAGAAAATCCCATTACCCAATACCAAGTGTACGAAATTTTTTGTCGCCATGCCTCTGCTTACAGATGGTTGCAAGGGATATATCTCCTTAGCTTTGAGTGTACTTACCCCGGAGCCAGTGGATTATCTGGGTTTAGGGCTTTACCAGTCCTGTTTCTCTATTGGTGATATGTCCATGGATTTGGCGAGGTCGTGTGCTTCAGCTGGAGTTGTTATGGTATACTGTTTACTTCCATATGTGACAAGTAAGGCAAAAGGATATCCCCATCGGTACTTGATTTGTCGGTTTTGGAGGAGGGATGTCAATGGTCGCAGGGCTCTTCTCCCTTGTAGGGTAGTTCAAGATAAGTCCTGGAAGGTAGGGATGTAGTGCGTGATCTCTTGAGTATTTCTTCTTTTAATGAGCAATAGTGAATTCTGCAGGCCACATCTCTGGGTGCTTCTGATGGGATGCCTTTAGGCCTTAGGGCTCTATGTTGTCACATCCTGTTCCTCGCTGCGGATCATTCTGGCAATGGCTTCTGGTATCCAGTACTCTTTTTGCTGTCCTTGCTTGGTTTTTCTGGTTTTCTGGTCTATGTCTGGTTTTCTTTATTGCTGGGTTTCTGAGTTAATTCTTATAGTCTGTCCCTGGATTTCCCAGTCTCTTGGATTCACTTAAATGTTTGTTTTATGTTGCCACACCCGTTTGTTTTCCACTTTCCTTTTGTTTCAGCTTGGACCTGCAGCAGTGTTTCTAGTCTCTGCCCTTTCTTGCAGGTAAGTGCTGTATTGTGGTTTAGTATGGTTGTTTTAGCATACATTAGGCAGTGTAGGACCTGCCAGATATGGGGTACATTGGCAATGTTGGCAGGCTAATGCAATGTATAATCATATAATGTGACTAAAACCCCATACTTTTCATATATACTTTTAGCTATGTTTCCTTTTGTTTTACCTTGTATTTCTTGTCTTGTTTTACTTTGTCTTGTAATCCCAGTCCATGTACAGTCATGCCCATGTTATGTTCTTGTTTTCCTCATGTCTTGTGTACATGTTCTAGGTTATGCTTTCTGTCAGGCTCTGGTTCTGTGTTCTCCTAGTTTTGTCTTGTGTTCATGTATGGTACCTATCTCTAGTCTTGCCTTGCTCTCCTAGTTTTGTCTTGTGTTCATGTATGGTACCTATCTCTAGTCTTGCCTTGCTCTCCTAGTTTTGTCTTGTTTTCATGCATGGTGCCTTGCTCTTCTAGTCTTGCCTTGCTTCAGTACTGGATACATCCCTGCTGCAGAGCCTCCCTATTCAGCTCCTGGGAGGTCTGCTTAATTACCTGCTCCTAGTTCCTGGGATCTGCATAAGCTGAATCAGGGTTCTGGTATGTGGCTGCACAAACGCTGGTGCTCAACACCAGGGGGTGTGCGGTTGCCCTGCACCAGACCCTGCTAATCCACCTCCACACTGTGACTCCTACTCTGAACATCAGGCATATTGGGTCCTGGTCCACGCACCGCCGCCTAGACAGTGTCTGGGTCCCGGGCACCGGACCGCCACCGTGACATATGTGCCCTGTCAATTAGTATCTGGGTGGCTTCCGGCCTTTGTAAAATTTTGTTAAACAGCTTTTGTAATGACTTCTGTATGTCTTCAGGGCCCTCATTTATTTCCAGTAACCCCCCTATGCAGAGATTGTTCCTTCTGCCTCACCGTCGGATTCTGGTCCATGTGATCCTGGGTTGCTACCGACTTTTTCTTGTTCCTCATAGTGGGTGAAGGGTGTGTAAAAGGCTTGTGTATCGTGCTGGAGCTCTCTCACAGTGTGTCCTTTCACATAGCTTGCTAGGTCACGCCCCCTCCTTTATCCCTTTCTTATCTAGCTCCTTCCTCCAAGGAAATCTGAAAATGTACTTTATGTGAAAAGGGTATTTATTAAAAAAATAAAGTAAATACTGGCAGAAATTTCATGAAACTAAAATCAATATCTATATGTTATATTATAAAATCCATAAGTAAGTACGAAAATTAGACAGAAGTGTATGGGTTAAATAGAACAAAGAGTTGAATTATTGGATAAAAGACTAATGGACCTGTGCCCAGTATTGTACCTAGGGTTGCCAAATTTTAATTGCAGCACATAATCATAAGAGTAAACAGTGGTTTTGAGAATAATGGAATGCCAACAAACACAGATGCACCCCTCCCACAATAAGAATATTAGGAAATTTGCTTGGTGACAATCCAGTCTTGAGATAGAGAAAACGTTTGGGGAGTAATCAGAAACAGGGGTTTGACATCTTTCTTGTACTGTGCTCTTTTGTTAGCTATAAACTGTGTAGGTGGAGATTGGAAGACCAGTTGTTAGTATTTTGATGGCTATACTAAAAAGTTTTTGGAATAGGAAAAGTTCCAAAATGCTTTTTCTCAAATTTTGCTTTTTCCTAACTCTTTTTATTGGTTCTAATATCTCAGAAAGTGACTTGGTCAATGCCGTAAAAGATAATTTCGGGGTTACCGACATGCAGTTTTTGCCCCGGATGCCAATTAACCTAAGTACACACCTGACACTTCCTTGTTTGTTTGTTTTTTCTGTTTTCTGCTGTTGTATTCTATATTCTATAGGACAGTGCTTGAAAGTGCTGCTTTGCAATATGTTTTACTCATATGCTCCCAATGTGAAATCAATTAAAAGAGCAAAGCATAATGAAACCACTGTGATTAGCTTGTTTATGTACACTGAGAGAAAATAAATACCACCTACTGATTGGTAGTACTTTCAAGCCCTTCCCAAATGAAATAATCATAATCACAATACAACAAATAGAAAATTAATTCTATGGGCCATAGAGCTTGCTACCAGAGTGAAATTAAAGTGACTAGAGTGAGGGGGATGGGGACAGTGTACTAAATTAAGGAGAAGGAGGTGTATTAGAGTGGTGAGAAGGGGGGCAGTGTGTTAAATTGGGCGGAATGGAGGTAGAGTGGTGGCAGGGAGGGGGCAGTGTATTAGAGTGGTGGGGGAAGGAGGAGGAGGGCAGTGTATTAAATTAGAGTGGAGGGAGGGGGTAGTGTATTAAATTAGAGTGGAGGGGGGGTGCAGTGTATTAAATTGTGGAGGGGCCGTGGGAGGCTGCGTATTAGATTGAGGGGGCATAGTAAGTAACTTGAAGTGAAGCTTTTTTATGGTAGATTATATACATGGGTCCAGGATTACATATTGTTTGCATGAGAAGGATACAAGTAATTTTAGTTTGTGATGGTCTAGATCGAATTTTTTTATTTTTTTTTTTTTGCAGCCCACATAAAATTAAACCTTGTTTATTTGGCCCGTGTTAGCCTTTGAGTTTGGCATGCTTGATCTAGATCATAGACAAACAAGTTACCTGCGCTCTCTCCTTAATCCCTATGTATTTTTAAACAAATGGAGGTTTTTTTAGTTACCTCCAATGGCCGTGAGAGGATAAGCCCACCTGCCAACGTCAAGGTAGACCAGATGGGTCCTAACTCTAACCACTCACCTTGCTTCCTTGAGCTTCTGGCAAAGATCTCGCTTGAGTAGCACCATCATTAACTCATGTTTCTGTTTTCCTTATTGTAAGAGATAGATTTGTACACTCAAAATAAAAATTTTAAGAATATGCTGTATGAATAGGTATAATAATAATCAATAATTTGTTCTCAATAGGTAACACCAAGTAACAGTGATGGGTCTGCATCAGAATTAAAAGAAAAAAATATCACAAAAGAAAAATACAAAAAAATGTATAAATGTTCACCACAACTCATGAGAACCTTACAAGTCTCTAATGAGCGATACATTATAATATGCTAATTTCAACAACAATATACTATTTTATGTAGCCAAATTGCATCTTAATACAAACATCATTACACTTTTGCATTAGCAAGGAATTGTTGTACATAATTTAAAACATTGACCTCAAAGCTGTGTGAAATATCTGCAGATCAGTAGCAAGCAAGTGGATTATGCTGTAAAGGAAAAAGCTTCAAACTGGACGCAAACCAAGTTTTTATATTGTTAAATGAAGACATGAGATTATTATTACTGCCTTGAGTATAACTGCAGGTGGGTTGCTACGAAACTCTAAACCACATGACTGCTTTTTTCCATCAGCAGAGTTTCCTTATTGCATTTCTTTCTCACTGTTATATTCCCTAGGGATGAAAGAATGTGTCTCTAGAGAGTCTGACAGAGAAAAAGCAGAGTAGGCAAGATGTTTCCTTCTGATTAGGAAGGCGAGAGTTGTTCTAGTTTATTGAGCATATGAATTCCCTATGGAAATTGTGTTCTTAATTTTTCTAGACTAGAAGACACTTCTTTTCAATGCAAAAGGAACTATTCAACCAGAAGAAAACAAATGCATTATATGCATATATAATGCTATCAGAGCCATCAAACAGGGATGGAATTACTAGTAGGCAGCTGCCTATAGATCAGTGTTAATTTTGGCGGCAAATTTCAATTTAGTCATTTTCTTTTAAATAAAAATACATTTTAGTTTTAGTCGTATTTCTAGTCATCTGAATTGCTTTAGTTTTAGTCTAGTTTTAGTCGACTAAATCTCCAGTAGATTTAAGTCGACATGGGTTTAGTAAAAGTCTCTATTTGTTTTTTTTTGCCCTTTCCCCAGTTACTCTGAGTCTCTTTATGTCCTCTCAGCCTTTCTCAATGTCTCTTTCCCAAGCCCTGGTCTGTCTCTTTTGCCCATACCACAGCCCCTTTGTTCTTGTTTCAATTTAGTTTTAGTCACAGTCTTTTAACTAAAAAGCCATTTTAATTTTAGTCTAGTTTTAGTCGACTAAAATGTGACTAAAATTATTAGTCGACAAAATTAACACTGCTATAGATACTTTTCTGCCAGGGGCATCAGCTTAAATCTGCATAATTTCATTTATTTACACTAAAAACTCCCACTCATCCTGGGCAGCAGCAATGACTATAGTAATCACCAGCCCCAAATATATAAAATAAAAACAAAAAAGTTACCTGTGCATTATCGCTAATCCCTATGTACATATAAATAACTTTATGCTTATTAGTATTACTCCAGTAGCTATTATAGTGCAACCTCACCTGCCACATCAAGGCATACGTCTTAGGTGAGTCCTATACTAGCAATTACTTTGCTCCTTTGATCTCAAAGGCAACATTTCTAATGAGAGAGAAGCCCTTACACACTTATTAACCCACAATATGGTATGCGTGGAGGGTGGCAACATTGTTACATGGCTTTTGATTTTTATATATTTATTTATTGTGCATGCATCCGTTTCTCATTTGCTTCTGAAAGTTCCTTAAATAGAGCATCGGTTAGAGTGGATATTCATATCTTGCACTCTGTACTCACACCCTACAGACTACATTCACACCCTGCACTATATATTCAGACCCAGCCCAAAAAAAAACCCATACTACACAAAACACAACATTCACACACAACAATGATATACTACACCTAGCATTCACATTTAGCACATAACTTTTAAAAAAAAGGTTTTTAGAGGGGATTCTAAAGACGTACGTGAACGTGAGATTGAAAAATCCAGCACTAACATGTAGTGAAAGCATTTTGGAAAAAATATGGCATTGGTAAATAAGGTTGTTCTTCTTAAATATTTGTACTGCACAGTATAGATCTGACCTAATCAATGTATTGATATTTCTTGTACCAGGATCCTGGAAAACAGTTTCTAATTTTTGGGTCCTGTCCCTCCATCCCTGTTTTTCCCATATCTGGGGGCAGCATGGAACTGTGTCCAGTACCATTATAGGCATTGTATACTCTGTGTATATATGGATAAAAATACACAACCTAAAAATTATAAACACAAGGAGCAACCACAAATGGTGGTGAGTGAAATTTAAAAAAGTATTCTTTTGTGACATACAGTTTCACACTTGTCTTGTGTCTCCCCTTTTCCCTAAAAGCACAAAGAACTGGGAAAAGAGAAGATAGGAAGTCTGTATCCGATTCATATATTCCGCCTCATTTTATCATACTTTTGTGAGTGCATCTGAGTTGTATTTTTTTATGGTGTTAAGTTTTTCTGCACCATTTGTATTTCCTCTTTGTGTTTATATATTTTAGGTTGTGTATTTTTATCTATATTTGTACTTTTGAAGATCCAGAGGAATCTTCTCACTACCTTTTAAGGGGTAACTTATTTTTATTGTTTGTTTCCCTTATTTAACCACTGGTGTTGTGTGCTATAGGGGTAGTATTGTTTTTTTCCAATTGTATTATATACCCTGTGCATGGCCTACATCAGTCCTGCACAACCTGTCCCCCCGCCTCCAGTTTCTTTGAACTAGAACACCGATGATTTTTTGAATAAAACAAATAGCAAGGGAAACATGGGAGTTGTAGTACAAAACACCTGGGGGGCCGCAGGTTGTGCAGGCCTGGTCTACATTGACTGGGGCCAGCCCTGGAGGTTTTCAGTTAACACATCAAGCTGGCGCACTCCTTATCTGGGAGATCCCATCCACTTTTCAGGGAGTATTCAATTTTGGGCACCCCTATTTCATACCTCCCAGCGTTACAAGATATGTTGGGTCATTAATCATCTGCATCTTTTGCATCTACTGGAGTGGAGACAGAGAAAGATGGTACACTTCTTTACTTAATTGTTTTCCATGCTGCTTTTCCATTTTTTCCACAGGAAACCAAAACTTTCTTCTGGCTGTTTGCTGACTTCATTGAGAAAGTGATATAAACCCAATCATGAACATTAAAATGATGCACATGCGCGCAGCTCTATGGAAAGTGATTGTTAAATTATAGAATATACTGAGAGCTTCCTGGTTTAATCAGTAACTATAGATTGGCGAGTTTCTCCTGAGTTTTGCACCTTTGAAAATCTGCTGGGATTCCATTCAAGCAGACTAATGTGCACTTCAATTCTTCCAAGTCGTAAATGAACATTTTAGTGCTGGAGACCTGGGAATTGATATAATAATTGTTCACTTAAAGTGATTCAAAATGTGTTTTAGAAGTGAATTCTGATGCTAAGAATTGCCAACTCAAAGGGGCATTAAGTATTTACCTTCATTTTCTAGATGAGCATGTGATGATTTGATCTATTTATCATATTTTTGGTTCTAGCATAATTTGCAGATCCTGGCCCTATCTACCTCTCTCTCAATTTGTTAGTCTCCATAACACTCTAAATCTTAAAATAAATTATCTGCAACATCTTTTTTAAGTGGACTTGGTAAGTCATCATGAGAAATACAGAAGCATGTTGGTCTTTCTCTCTAAGTCTTGTCACTAGTATAGAATACTGAAAGGCATATATTCTAATAATTAACATTAACAATTGACAAAATGGTGGGAGAACCAAAGAAAAACTATAAACTATAAGCATATATAATATGACAACTATTCATTAAGTTTCGTTGTAATTTTAGATGAGATGACTATTTGATCATGGCGACAACCAATCACATTCTCTCAGATTGTAAGCGCTTTTTCGAGTAGGGTCCTCATCAACCTATTATAACACTTAATAATATCGCAAAGCGCTGTGGAATATGTTGGACGATATATAAAGGATAATAATAATAATAGGACTTGATAATTATCCTTGCCTCAGAGAGGGAGCTGAGCAAGCACTGTAAAAAAACATACATACGTGCTTAATCGAATGACTCCAACCTGGACTGGGTGTCAGGGTACCTTTGGTGTCTACCTCGGAGGAGGGTAGACACCTAGACGTCCATCCTCCCAGGGGGGCTGACTCACCCGATCCTTGCACTCCTCCCGGTCGTTTACACGCCGGCCGCGATAGCTCCGCCTCCTTTTATGACGCGGCGCTCAGTAGCCGACGTCATGACGGCAATCACGCTCCGACCCGTCAATCACGGCAACCAAGTGCCGAACAACCAATCAGGACCCGTTGGGGGCGGAGTCAACAGTTAAAGAGCCAAGGTATAAAAAAGGGTTCTGTGGAATGATTCATTGCCCTGTCGTGGTTCTAGCTAGTCTGGTCACTCAGTGCAATTACCTCTATTGTCTTTTGGTTCCTGACTCGGCTTGTATTTTGACCCTGCTTTCCTCTCTTGTCCTTTTGACTCGGCTTGTCTCTCGCTTACCTGATCTCTCGTTCCCTCGACCTCGGCTTGTCTCTGACTATTCTTTTGCTTTCTCCTTACGTTAGTCCGGCCATTCTAAGGTCCGGTATACGTACCTATCCCCTGTTTGTATTCTGCGTGTTGGATCCCTGTCACGATCCTGACATTACGACAGGGCCAATGGATCCTGCAGGTACAAACTCTCAGGTCGGTTCTCCTGACTCTAGATTTGAGGCCATGGATCATAGAATGGACCAGATGGCTCTAGCTCTGCAAGCATTGCTATCTCGTCCTAGTAGTCACTCAGAGGAGATGCGTACCCCATCTATCTCTCCTATAAGTACAGGCCTAGAGGTAGCCACAGTGGCTACTTCTTCCCGTGTTACGTCCCCGTCACGCTATGGCGGCGCTCCTGACACTTGTCGAGGTTTTTTAAACCAGATAGGTATTCATTTTGAATTACAACCCCACGCCTACCCTACTGACAGGGCAAAGGTTGGATTTATAATTACCTTGCTCATTGACAAGGCACTTAGATGGGCTAACCCCCTGTGGGAAAATGATAACCCGTTAGTTTATAATTATAATGCTTTTGTCGCTGCATTTAGGAGAGCTTTTGACCCTCCAGGAAGAAAGGCCAATGCAGCTAGACTACTGTTACGTCTTAGACAGTATAACCGAACCCTAGTGGATTATGCCTTGGAGTTCAGATCCTTGGCAGCAGAGGTCAAGTGGAATGAACAGGCTTATATGGACGTATTTATGAACGGGTTATCTGATGAGATTTTAGATGAGGTGGCCACAAGAGATCTTCCTGAAAATTTGGAGGATCTGATTTCATTTATTTCCCGAATAGATGAACGTATGAGACAGAGGCAGAATATTCGGGATAGAACCCGCAGATCCTCCATAAGACTAGCTCCCTCATTTCAGACTTCTGATTCTACTACTTTAGCTCTCCCAGAACCTATGCAAATAGGTCATACTCGACTCTCAGAGGAGGAAAGACAGTACAGGAGAAGGGAGGGTCTTTGTATGTATTGCGGAATTAGAGGTCACCTACGCCTAAATTGCCCTAACCGGCCGGGAAACGCTCGCACCTAAGTTTCTCAAGAGGACAGGCCTTGGGTGTTTCTATCTTGTCCTCTATTTATGATTATAAAGATCATAGGCTTCTGATACCTGTTTCTTTAGCTTGGGAAAAGGGAGTATTTAATGCTATGGCTTTGATAGATTCCGGAGCAGCTGAAAGCTTTATTGACCAAGCCTTTGTCACTAACCATTCTATCCCATCTCAGCTAAGGGATACACCCTTGGCCGTTGAGGCCATAGATGGTAGACCATTATCTGAACCTGTGATTTTTCGTGAAACCATACCAATTAAGTTAACCACTGGTATCCTTCACGAGGAAAGAATATCCCTCATGCTGATCTCATCTCCTTCAGTTCCTATAGTCTTGGGGTATCCCTGGCTTAAGAAGCATAACCCTATCATTGACTGGGAACTGGGTGAGATAGTCTCCTGGGGTCAGGGTTGCCAGAAAGGATGTGTGCAGAAAGTCTCACCAATTTGCAGGGTTGACGCCCCGGTTAACTCTTCCCAACCTACAGATTTACAGATACCATCACAGTACCAGGATTTAAAGGCAGTCTTTGACAAAAAGAGGGCTGATACTTTACCTCCACATAGGTCTTTCGACTGTAAAATTAGACTCCTACCTGGTACTATGCCTCCGAGGGGTACGGTATATCCTTTATCCACTAAGGAAAACTTAGTCCTAGAGGAGTACATACGTGAAAACCTAGACAAAGGTTTTATTAGGAGATCATCTTCTCCGGCCGGGGCCGGTTTCTTTTTTGTAGATAAAAAAGACGGCACTCTACGGCCTTGCATTGATTATCGGGGCTTGAATAAGATAACTGTTAGAAATGCTTATCCTATTCCTTTAATTACTGAGCTCTTTGATCGACTGAAAGGCTCCAAGATTTTTACCAAGTTAGATTTGAGGGGAGCTTATAACTTGGTGAGAATTCAGCAGGGAGACGAATGGAAAACAGCTTTCAATACCCGTTATGGCCACTATGAATACACGGTAATGCCCTTCGGGCTTTGCAATGCACCTGCAGTATTCCAGGACCTTATTAATGAGGTTCTTAGGGAATTTCAGCATGAATGCGTTATAGTATATTTGGATGATATACTAATACACTCTAGAGAGATTGAGACTCACCACAGACAAGTCAGAAGGGTACTGCGCAAACTGTTACAACATGGATTGTACTGCAAATTGGAAAAGTGTAGCTTCGACCAATCTCAGATAAACTTTCTTGGCTACGTTATTTCTGGAGACGGATTTAGGATGGACCCCATTAAACTCCAATCGATTTTAGATTGGCCATTGCCCAGGGGACTCAAGGCCATTCAGAGATTTATCGGATTTTCCAATTATTATAGGCGCTTCATTAAAGGTTACTCTTCTATTATTGCTCCTATTACTAATATGACTAGACAGGGGCTGATACCAAGACTTGGTCCACAGAGGCTCTCTCTGCTTTCAAAACTCTCAAGGAACATTTTGCCTCAGCACCGATATTAGTTCATCCTGACACATCTTTGCCTTTTTTACTCGAGGTTGACGCCTCGGAGACAGGTATAGGCGCTATCTTGTCCCAAAGGCTAGGTTTGGATAAACCGTTACATCCTTGTGGTTTTTTTTCCAAGAAATTATCTGGGCCTGAAAGTAGATATGACATTGGTGATAGGGAACTGTTAGCGGTCATTATGGCTTTAAAGGAATGGAGACATTTGTTGGAGGGGACATTATACCCGGTTACTATTTTGACTGATCACAAGAATTTGTCCTACATAGGGGAGGCCAAGCGCTTGTCCGCCAGGCAAGCTCGTTGGTCCTTGTTTCTGACACATTTCAATTACGTGCTCACTTATAGACCTGGTTCTAAGAACTCTAAGGCAGATGCATTGTCCCGTCAACATGAACCCTCTACGGTGTCTGAAGCAGCTTTGTCTTCTATCGTTCCTAAGTGTAATATTATTGCCAACACTTGTGTCAGGATACACTCGCCGTTGCTTGCTGAGATCAAGAAAGTACAACATCTAGCTCCCAAACCTGTTCCTGGGGATCGATACTTCGTTCCTCCTGAGCTCCAAGTGGAACTGCTGCATTGCTTTCATGACAGTAAAATTGCTGGGCACCCCGGCATACGCAAAACGTGTTCCCTGATTTCTAAAGATTTCTGGTGGCCTTCCCTTCGTAAGGATATAAGGGATTTCGTCGGGGCATGTGCTGTCTGTATGAAGACTAAGCAACCTCACGCGCTCCCTTGTGGACTTTTGCACCCCTTAGAAATTCCCGAGAGACCATGGTCGTGTTTGGCTATGGACTTCATTGTCGATTTGCCTGTTTCTAAAAAACATACTGTTATTCTCACGGTGATTGACAGGTTTACTAAAATGGCTCATTTCGTGCCCTTGCCTAAACTGCCCTCGTCTCCCGAATTAGCTGAGATATTCGCGAGGGAGATTTTTCGTTTACATGGTATTCCCTCTGAAATTGTTTCTGATAGAGGTTCCCAATTTGTTTCCCGCTTTTGGAAGTCTTTCTGTTCTCACTTAGGCATCAAGTTGAATTTCTCATCTGCCTATCATCCCCAGTCCAACGGAGCTGCCGAACGCACCAACCAAAAGATTGAACAATATTTGCGTTGTTTTGTTTCTGAACACCAGGACGATTGGGTTGGTCTGATTCCTTGGGCAGAGTTTGCACACAACAATCTCGTTTGTGATTCTACTCGTTCTAGCCCCTTTTTCTTGAATTATGGCTTTCATCCTTCCATTCTTCCGTCGGTTTCCCCTTCCCAAGGGGTTCCGTCGGTTGATGTTCATGTCGCCAATCTGAGAAAGTTGTGGGATCAGACTCGACGAATTCTTCTTCAGAATTCCATGGTGTTCAAACGACACGCTGACAAACGGAGACGGGTGGCTCCGGTTTTTGCCCCGGGTGATAGGGTGTGGTTGAGTACCAGAAACATCCGCTTGAAGGTTCCTTCCATGAAATTTGCTCCTCGTTACATAGGCCCTTACAAGGTTCTGTGTCGGATTAACCCGGTTGCATATCGTCTTGCCCTTCCGCCTGCCCTGCGCATCCCTAACTCTTTTCATGTTTCTTTATTGAAGCCTTTGGTTTGCAACAGATTTTCCTCCCCTGAGTCCTCCCCTCTCGCTGTCCAGGTTGAGGGTCAGGAGGAATATGAAATCAAATCCATTCTCGATTCTCGTATTTCTCGGGGGAAGTTGCAATATCTTGTTGACTGGAAGGGGTATGGGCCTGAAGAAAGGTCTTGGGTGGTCCATGAAAATGTGCATGCCCCTCGTCTCCTCCGGGCATTTCATGCTCGTTTTCCGTCCCGCCCCGGTTCCTTCCGCCCGGTGGGCGTTTCTGAGAGGGGGGGTACTGTCAGGGTACCTTTGGTGTCTACCTCGGAGGAGGTTAGACACCTAGACGTCCATCCTCCCAGGGGGGCTGACTCACCCGATCCTTGCACTCCTCCCGGTCGTTTACACGCCGGCCGCGATAGCTCCGCCTCCTTTTATGACGCGGCGCTCAGTAGCCGACGTCATGACGGCAATCACGTTCCGACCCGTCAATCACGGCAACCAAGTGCCGAACAACCAATCAGGACCCGTTGGGGGCGGAGTCAACAGTTAAAGAGCCAAGGTATAAAAAAGGGTTCTGTGGAATGATTCATTGCCCTGTCGTGGTTCTAGCTAGTCTGGTCACTCAGTGCAATTACCTCTATTGTCTTTTGGTTCCTGACTCGGCTTGTTTTTTGACCCTGCTTTCCTCTCTTGTCCTTTTGACTCGGCTTGTCTCTCGCTTACCTGCTCTCTCGTTCCCTCGACCTCGGCTTGTCTCTGACTATTCTTTTGCTTTCTCCTTACGTTAGTCCGGCCATTCTAAGGTCCGGTATACGTACCTATCCCCTGTTTGTATTCTGCGTGTTGGATCCCTGTCACGATCCTGACACTGGGGGAGTGTATTTCACTTATTATTGGAAAGCAAGGCTACTACCAGAAATTGAAGGCGTTGCCCATACAAAACCATTTTGTGGGGCCTCTGGCACAAACCCCTAGGTATGCACTTACAAACAACCACAGACACTCATTTGCAGACACACACCAACAAACACCACCAGATATTGACAGAGATTCACCCACAGATATCACACAGCTAAACGCATTCCTAAACATATATTGCCATATATGCACACAGTCATATGCACACAAATACATGCAGCCACACACATACAGTCAGATGCACACTCAGATACATGCACATACACACTCTTGGACATAAACAGATACACTCAGACTCAACAAACACAAACTCGGACACAGACAAACACATTTAGATATATACAGACATAAAAAGATGCACACTCTGATACACACACAGTCAGGCACACATCAGGGTACCATATCTGGGGAGCCATCTACTAAAAAGAACCATAAATTTATCTCCTAAGAATAGAAATCCTATATCAGGGTATCAAATTAGGGGAGCAATCTACAAAACAGTGCCTTATAGGGAATAGCAGGCGTCTGACATTTGCGAAACTCAATAATATTTAATTAACAACACTTACCCCATGATATTGATTGTGGTTATATATGCAAATAAATAAGAAAGAAAGTAAAATATTGTGTATCACCTCAATCAATATCAAGGGGTAAGTGTTGTTAATTAAATATTTATAGAGCCCTGCACTCTAACTGAGAGTTTGGGAGGTGGATACACGAACCAAACACTGAGTTACTTTTTGGTGGAAGAATAACTAATACCCATTGTACACTTATGGCATATGTTATGGATATTTACACTTTTCTGGAAAAAAAAAGCTAAAGTAAGTAACTTGGGTACCACAAGAAAAAGAGTTAACTTTGTCGCTCTTGCTATGTGTAGGTGGTATTGCAATTTGATGAGTACAAAATGTTCTCCAACTCAGCGACAATTACAACTTTGTTCTTTTTACTAAGTTTTGCAATTTGATTGTCAGTCCACTACAAACTGTGCTGTTTAGTAAAAAAAATACCTAAATACATTTAAAATAGTAGGCCTACTAGCATATTTTCTCTCACTGGAAGAGCATCACTGGCCTAAGTGTTTCAAAACGTTTGGGTTACTGATGTTCTAGAAATAAATTGGATTAAATTAGTGGTCATATTTTTTTTCATGTGCAAGTTTTGGTTTTAATTTTGACTTGATGTTGTCTACCTTCCTGAAGACCTGCAATTGTAACAACTGGAATCCAAAACAAGATCTTCATTGCCTGTAAGGAACTGAGAAGGGGCTGTCTGTGTGGGTGAACACATTGTAGACTAAGAACTTCCTGTTTTGGCAACATATACCTAGCTGGTGAAGCAAATATCTGGGTGGGTTACATTTGTTTGGCTGCAGTCCAGGCAGCTGATGGTTTCTGTCTCTAATGTTAAAGCAGCTGCGAAGAAACAAGTGCAATACGTTTACATAACATATTATTTCATTATTTTTTAACCTTTAAAAAAAAAAAAAAAAAAAGCAACTCACAATATTTTTAAAATATTGAAATCCAAAGAATAGGGCAAATAGATAGGGAAGCTCTTCTTATCGACAAAATTAAGGGGGAATCGATAGGTAATTCTAGTTTTAAATTTTCTTTTAATACATAGTATAATTCAAGAGCTTTTGAATTGGTTTTGGTGTGTATAGCATGTCCTTGCATTACTGCATAGAAACACCTCTAGTGGCAGTCACTCAGATGCTGTGGACTATATCTCACACGATGCTTTTATGGCAATATGGCCGTAAGAACATTGTGGGAGATTGTAATGGACCGTTTTTGCACACAAGAGGTTAAAAACCATTTAGGCGATATTCCCCTTTTCAGATGTTCAGGCAGCTACTGTAAGCACCAATCTCCCGAACTGCAAACTACACGAATTTACCAACTCCCGAACAGGAAACACACGAATACTGGAAACAGCCGAACAGGAAAAGCATACAATCAGCTTACACTCTTGGCAATCAGCATACAATCCAATTCCCCCAATAACGAGACGACACTTCGTTTTGAGGGTCAAGCAGGAACTGATTTACTGGGGCTACCTGCCCGGCTTTTATGCAGGTCTCCCACCTGGTGAACACTCCCCAAGGGCACCAGATTGGAAACTGGGAAACATATTGGACATTGACCAATCACAGACATACACCTTTAAACACTCCCACAATGCATCATAATCCCTCCTCTCTGTCCTGGAGGTAATTGGGAAGTAATCCAATTATCTCCAAGGACAGCGGCAAAACTCCATTAGCCACATGGTAGACAAAGGACAATAAAAGACATAAAATTACATACGGTTACATTTATCACATAGAACATACACTTTCTACCTATACCCAGATAGCTTAGATCTGAGCGAGCATTATTACCGGATGGCACTCAGATCACGTACATACAGTTCAATCACCATGGAGCCAAAGTCTTTCATACAGTCTTTCAGTATACGGCTGGGCTCCATGGCATAGCTATCTGGGGTAGCATGGCTTTAACAGTCTGCAGAAAGACACGAATAAGCTTTTCTGCAGGGAAAATAAAAGGTTTTAACTGCCGGGCCATAGTCTAAAGGGAGCAGGCGAGCAACTAGGCTCCTCCAGTGGACAGTGGCGAGGCTGGTTTCGCCACAGAGATGAAGTCCACAACGTCTATAGTGCCAATGGTTGCATACGCCTGTCCTAGGGGATAAAGCAGGAACATCACCTCTGTACAAAATTCTCTTACCTACATCACGTGGTGTAAGGGAAAATAAATGTGGCATGTTGTTATAACTGTACACTTGTTAACACAATGTACTTATAAAATGTAATTGTCCTCAAACAGGCACCATGTTTTTTAATGACATGTGAACATTAAAATATTAGAATTTTGGATGTTTTATGATGATATTTTTCCTCTTTAATGGTCATTTTTAAGGTTATGATAGGAAGAAAGATTTATAAATCCTGATGTATTGAGACCTTGTAGACTTTTTCCTACTTCATAATCCATGCTGTATCATAATCTGCTCTTTGGTAGGAAACCAAAACAAATGACTTGGACTGTAATGTGATGTGTGGTTATTACAGTGCCAGGAACATTTCAAGATAATCACGTGTTGAGTATATAGCTTATACTTCAAAGTTATCTACCCAAGTTACAGATTAATATCAATAAGAAAAATGAGAATACTCTTTACTTAAGCTCTCCTGAAATATAAGGTCACAAACTCTTGGGCAAACTTCATCAAGTCTCTAGCAGTACATAACCTAATCCCTTCTGAGATACAATGCCAAACCCTTTAAGAGAATGAGAATATTAAATATTCACATCTCCACTTTTCAGTTTCCATTGGAAACCACATTTGGTCTGCTTTTGGTTTTGTCAGACGCAGGCTATAAATCATTTTGTAAGCAGGGAATTGCTCTGTGCAACCTAATGTAACCACATTTTAGTAAGCTATTGTTTGTGCTAGACAGACCCATTTGTAAAACGAATTATGCTATATTTTTTATTTAATGATATCTGTTATAATATTTTAACTCATACACATGATTCACCTAAAATAGTATACTTGATAAATGGAATAAAGGGTCATTAGCAGCATGTTTTGTCTCAACAATATGGTTTGTTTTACCTTGATGGGGGGGGAGGGGGATGATGAGATGGCCTCTTAGGTGAGGTTGCCAAATTGCAAAGACAAATTCCCACCCTAAGCCACTCTGTCTGGGCATATAAGATTAAATCCCCTACTGAGTCCTCTCCAGACATGGCACCTCTCTGGGCAAATAAGAATCAATGCCCACCACTATACCCCCACAACCAACACATCCCCGAAGAGTTCAGCCACTAGCTACCCACTGTCCAAAGACCACCCTTATTCCACATATGGTGTCCAATCACCACCCAGTAAAAAGATGTACCAGCCACAACTAAGTTACGAACCAGTGTATAGAACTTCCGAGTCTCACTTTGGTCTCTACCAAGGTGCTATTGCAACCGGGTGGCTAACATCCTGGATGCTTGAGTAAGCTGCATCTGCTGGATAGGGGGAAAGACTTCAGGGATGGTCAAAATAGTCATTTTGGTACTTCTTGAGGTGTTCTGTGACAGGGTTCATAGTGTGTTGGGAGGAGGATGGCATCCAAGTCCCTCCACGAGCCACAGGAGACGAAATATATTTAAACATTTCTGCAGACCCAAATTGCCTTTATTAAATGGTGAAAGTTGTTTTTTTTCATCAAGTTCAACTACTGTATCACAGTTTTATACCAGAAATGAGTATAATTTATTTTGTGTTACAACATACATTAATGAAGGTTCAACAAACACAGTTTATGACATTAAAAAAGAACAATGATGTTCACTCTTCAACAAGAAAGTGGAGTTAACTTTGCACACATTGTCTAGTGGAAGCCACACCGGTAAAAATTCAGGCAAGCATTGCATTAAACTAATGGGTTTTGTGATATAATCAATCAATTCACTGATTAATTAATTCTTTAATTTTAATTAATTAATTCTACTGCGACAAAAAAATAACATGTTTAATTTTACTCCCAGAGATAGGCCCAGATTTCTAAATTCTTCACTCACTGGTGCAAACTATGTCTTGACTGGTAAGGGTTTTAAAACTGACAACACATTGTGCTTGCGGGCAGTTTGATCGTAGGATACAGCTGAAAAGGATGAGCATCTCACAAGGAAAATTAACCCCTTAAGTACACATGACGTAAATATTCCGTCATGATTCCCTTTTATTCCAGAAGTTGTGCCCTTAAGGGGTTAATGGACCAGTACCATGTACCAGCTATGAAAATAACTCAAGTGAGTGACAATATAAATGAATGATGCAGATTATAGTGTTATCTCATGAAGCAGAAGCCTGTCTATTTAAAACCCAACATGTATCTTGTAAACAGATGCCAGTAAAGCAAAACAAAAACCATTCAAAAAAATACCACTGCATTTAAAATACTGGTCTACATATCATACAGCAATGACCAAAATAATGAAGTTGATTTTCTTATAAAAGCTTGAGTGTGTTTTTAGAATAGTTTTCTCCTGGCGGCAATAAACACAGTGAATCAGTGATAATTAGATGTAGTCTGTTCTAAACCAAAAGAGGCCACCATGTGTATTCGAACATGTAGAACTATCGTCTATTATTTAGCATGCAGAGAGCCTACTGATCTACTGCAGTCATCCAGTACTGAGATCAATTTGTGTAAGCATTCTATACCACTTACCATTGGACCAGTAAGGTCAAGAACCTTTCCATCTCTTTTAAAGCCTTTGCTTTTCATCCTTCATAACATTCATTTTATTTAAAGGGACACTATAGTTAGCAGAACAACTGTAGCTTGACGTAGTTGTTCTGGTGAGTATAATCATTGTGTGCAGGCATTTTCATGCAGAGAAAAGGCAGTGTTTACATTGCCCCTAGGGACAGGGGTGCTTCCTTGCTCAGGGCTCCACAGTAGGCAGTAGTGCTATTCAGTGTCTCCATGCTCTGCATGGGGACGCTGAATTTTCCTCATATAGATGCATCGATTCAATGCATCTCTATGAGGAGGTGCTGATTGGCCCAAACAGCATTTAGCCCCGCCCCTTCTCAATTTTAGCAAATACAATGCTTTAGCCCTGGATTGGCTAAAGATCTGAAATTCTGATGGTCACCTCGGGAGAGGGGCCAGTGCCGGCGGACCCGCGCAGCTCTGGAAATAAGGTGAGTTTTATTAACTTTTAAGGAGGCTTGTGGCAAGCCACCAAAATGGCAGGTTTTGCACTATAGGATTCAGGAATACATGTATGTGTTTCTGAACCTTATAGTGGTCCTTTAACAGTCCTATGCAACATAGCTATCTAGACTGAAAAATTTGAATATTCACTAAACTGAACTGTGTTGTAAATTGTAAGATAGCTGATTTGCACAGTTCCAGTGTACATTTTAAGAAATCCTTATTCTCTCCACCAAAACACAATCATCCTTCCTCATTACTCCTGAACTTCATCAGTTATCCTCTAAAACTCCATGTTCTCTCCTTGTAAACCCGGTCCTACCTCAGGTATCAAGAATCAGGTATCAGGACTCAAACATTAGTTATTAGGAGTCACATATTAGGTATCAGGAGTCAGTCATGCAAACCTATCTGTGATAAAATAACATATAGAATCATGTTATTGTTTGCTTTGTAAACGCATCTATAACCTCTGCTTAACCCCTTCATGACGCATGACAGACATTTTCCGTCATACTTGTCCTACCATTAAGGATGCATGATAGAAAATTTCTGTCATTTACTAAAGTTAATCCCAGATCACCACAATCACGCTATCGTGGGGTTAACGCTCCTCCAGTCTACCTCGGTATCCAAGGCAGATGAGTAACACCCGATCGTGCAGTCCTCCTGATCCGCTTCCCTGTGCTTCCGCGTTCAGTGTGAAGTGCAGTATTTTACTGTGATCTGATTTATTTATTTTTACCCCTCAGGGGTTCAGTTTATTTAATTAATTTAAATATTTTAAAATAATATATTTACCTAGCTGGGGTGGGTGAGTGGAAGTTAGTGGGGAAATTCTGGAATTTATTGTTAGGCTAGTTAGGGGTTAGCAGTAAAAAAAAAAGTTTAACATTTTTTTAATAAGTAGAAAAAAGTAAAAATATACATTAAAAAAAAAATGCTCATTACCACTACACGTAAAACAAACTAGCAAAAAAATTATCCCACGCTAAGGTTTAAAATTTGCCTTTTTAAATCCCCCAGGGTATATTCTTTAAAAAACAGTATGTGTTTGTGGGGTAGTTTGAATAACCAAACACTCAAACTACTCTAAAAATCGGACATGGACCCAGCATAAAAATTCAAAGTTTGAAAAATTGAATTGCTGCGTTTTGGATGTGCCCCTTCAACATTCGATATACCTGGCAAAGGTATATACACTGTGTGGTACAAAATGGCGGAAAAATGATCCCACACTAAGATTCAAAATGTGCCTTTTGAATTATCCCGGAGTGTATTCTTTAAGAAATGGTATGTGGTTGTGGGGTAGTTTGAATAATCAACCTGCTCAACAACTGCAAAATGGTACATGGACACAACGTAAAAATTGAAAGTGTTAAAAAAATGGAAATGCTGTGTCTCAAATGTGCCTGGTCAACATCCACATATACCTGGCCAATGTACATACGGGGGTATTGCTGTACTCAGACGACATAGCTAGGCAACATATGAAATATTATGCAGCCGTAGAACACAATAGGTTTGCAAAATATACTGTGCAGACTCACTTTGTGTGTCAAAAAGGCAGACAAAAAAAGGTTAATTACCACTACCTTGGTACAAGCTAGCAGAAAATGATCCCATGCCAAGGTTCAAAATATGCCTTTTAATATACCCTGTGGTGTCTTCTTTAAGAAATGGCATGCCTTTATGGCATAGTTGGAATATGTAGCCTGCATAGGGGAGGAATCTATCATAATATTCTTAAATATCTCACTAAGAAGATAGTAAAAGTTAATATTTTTACATCATTAGGGTAGCCCCAATAAATATTCAAGGACTGAACTCACCAGTAAAAAGAATGATTCTGTTAGATCAGCTATATAAGGAAAATATACTTATATGTGCAGTAGAGGAGACACACTGCCTGATTAAAAATGAAAAAAGATTTTCATCCAAAAATTACCCCTATATTTTTAAATCATCTTTAGATGAAAAAAAAAAGGAGTGGCTATTTTGATATATAAAAAAAAAATAAGTTTTAAATGAATACATCAGACAACAGATAGAGAAGGCCGTTACTTAATAATAATAGGTGAATTTAATAATATTATCTACACAATAGTTAATATATACGCTCCGAATTATTTGCAGATACATTTTGTAAATAAGATGTTAAAAAGAATCCAGAGAATAAAACAAGGGAAATTGATACTAATGGGGGATTACAACTGCCCAATGGATTTTACAATGGATAGAAAGGCTTATAGATCTAAGAAATGCCCGAAAAATGTAGTAACTAATGCTATAAGGCTAAAAAAGTAATGCAAGAAGAACAATTATTGGATATATGGAGAATTTTCCATCCAATGGACTATGATTACACCTGTTTCTCTACAACACATTGTACGTACTTCAGAATAGATTTTTTATTGGGGGGAAAAAGCATTGCTAGTAGAATTACTAATTAAATAACGTATTTGGTCAGATCATAATATGTTAATTATGGAGCTAAAGGAGGAAATAAAAAAAGACAAGAACTAATTGGAGATTAAATGATAACTAGTGAAAAAAGAACAAAACATACTTTATATTAAAAATATTACAGACAAGTTCTTTCAGGAAAACAGAACTGAGGAAATGTCTGCAGCTATGATCTGGTGCACATACAAAAGTGTTATAAGGGGACACCTCATCAAATTGGGGGCTCTAGAAAAAAGACAAAAGAAATCTAAACCTTGCCTGAACTATATATATTACTAGATAAATTATCTTAACAAAATAAACAAAAAACGAATATAGAAACAACAAAGGTAATAGAAAAGATTCAAAATCTTATTAATAACTTGATATCGATGAGAATTAAAAAAAACTCTGAATGAACTTAAAATGAACTATTATTATATGGGCAATAGAGCGGATAGATTACTTTCTAACAAATTTTAAAAAGAAAGGATAAAAAATAACATTGCAAAAATGATAGATAATGGTAGAATGATTTAAAAACCAGAAGAAATAGGGGTATGTTTTGCAAAGTTTTACCACTCACTTTATAATATTCCAGGCAAGACGCCTCTATATAGAATAAAAGATTTTCTTAATAAATTCAAAATTCCAAAATTGAACATGTCTCAATTGGAAACCCTGAATAAAGAAATAAGTGAAGAGGAAGTAAGGACAATAATCGAAAAACTTAAATCAAAGAAAGCACCTGGACCTGATGGGTATAGTAACTTGTGTTATAAAGTTATTAAGGATAATATAATCGCTGATCTGACAAAAGCATTTAACTGTATTTTTACCGGGGGGGAAATCACAGGGGAATGGATACAGGCTAACATACTTCCTATCCCTAAACCTAATAAAGATATACGAATATTGCTAATTTTCAACCAATCACACTACTGAACGTGGATATCAGGTTCTACTCAGCAATCCTGGCAGACAGAATTAAAACAATCATCTCAAATTTTAGTAAGCCCAGGCCAAACAGGCTTTATTCCTGGATGGTCCTCAGCCAGAATTGTCCAAAGACTTGTTGATAGACTGGATTCGGTGAAACAGAGTGGCTAATCCCTTCTGACAGTTTCATTAGATGCTGAGAAGGCATTTGACAGCGTCAGATGGGAATTTTTAGAGAGATCCCTGAGCGCAGTGGGATTTATAGGCAATATAACAAAAGCTTAATGGATTTGTATTTTATACCAACCGTCAGAATTATAGGCAGCGGCCTCACTTCAAAGTGGTTCACAGTGCAAAATGGCACAATACAAGGATGCCCTCTTTTACCTATACTGTATAACATTATAATTGAGATTTTAGCAATAGCTATTGGGCAAAATATAAACATTAAAGGATATTCAGATATTTATTGGAAGTCAAAAATTATTATGTATGCAGACGATACAATTCTGACACTCCAGAATCCATTGGAATCAATGGCAGAATTAATTAAAATCATTGGGACATTTTCAAATATATCCGGGTATAAAATAAATTTAGAAAAATCAATGGCAATTTTTAGCAATACTACTTACATACTTGAAAGGGAAATAGCATTACAATATAAAATAACCAAAATTGAATTTATTAACTGTCTGAGTATTGAAATCTGTCCACAAATCTCCAAGATAATGGAGTTAAACAAACAATTAAAGGAATGAAAGTTCCTGGAGATCTCATGGTGGAGAGAACTAAATATTATCAAACCATATATCCTGCCTAAATGGTTGTACTTTTTTAGAATGGTAACTATGGAAATACTGGCAGCCTGGCTAGATCTACTCCACACAGCTTTCCACAAATATATATGGTCTGCAAAAAGCCCTCGTATCAACAGCTTGTTTGCATTAAAAAATAAAGAAAGGGGATTGGGTTTCTCTAATACTAAAAAATATTATAAGACTGGTACAAAAGGGAAGACTGGTACAAAAAAAGAACAAAATTTAATATAGACATGTGCATTCGTTTTCGGATGAATACAATTTCGTATTCTAAAACGTAAACAAAAGCCCTACATACGAAATATAAACAAAAGGGCAAATGCTGAATGTATTACCTTTTTGTTTCAGTTCTTAAGTTTAATAGCACAGACCACAGCACGGAGGAGAAACAAAAAATGCTGGTTCTCCCTGCAGCCTGAGACTTAACCCGTGCAGGGCTGCAAGGAGACTCTTACAAGCATGGGTTAAGTGACTTAACCTTTGCTTGACAAAAATAACACTGCGTGTTTATTACAAGCTCCCTCCTTGTAATAAATATTCCTACCCCCCACCCCTGTATTAAAACCTATGGGGTCACTATGATCCCCATAGTAATAAAAGAAAGGTTAAATCCTCCCGCATGCCCCTACTCGCATATCATGTAAAACTACTAGTAACTGGGCAGCTCTTGCTTCCCAGTGGCTAGTGCAACAAGAGGGGACCTGGCACTATGGTGGGAAATCCAAATAACAAAAATGGGGGGGGATTGAGCCCCATGCGCCCCCACCCATGACCTGCGGATGGAGGCTATTAATATAAACTGGGGGTCCCCACTCATGACCGTCAGGTGGGGATCTTAATTAAATAAATAATGTGGGGACCTAATGTCCCCCTGAGTACCCCACCCATGAGCGGTGGGTGGAAACCCTAACAGACAATGGGGGTGACCTATTTCCTCCCCCCCACGGCCTCCACCCATGAGCGGTGGGGGCCCTAAATGACCATAAGGGGGTAGGACTTATTGTATCCCCCACGACCCCCACCCATCGCTCATGGCTTTTAAAAAAAAAATACCCACCCCTACAATTGACTAGTCGTCTCCAAACCCCTAGTCACCCCCTCCCCAATAAAATTAAATCTTACCTACCCACTCTCTCTAAAAATATTGAGGGGGGACATAAAAAAACAAAATACCTGTAAATAAAAATCTTTTATACTTCCCATTAGATGTCTTTTTTTTCTTAAACCTTCTTTTTCAGCCCCAAAAAAGGCCAAATAAAAAGCCATAACTCCCGTCAAACTTTGAAAAAAAAAAAAAAAAAAATGGAGCACAAAAAAAAGTTGAAAAATAAAACCTGATGCCCACAAAATAATCCATCTTCACCAGCACGCAATCGCCTTAAAAGTTGACTATTCAGTGCCTGATTGGTTGGTTTAAGCCAACCAATCAGAGTGCTCGACAGGTAAATGAACAGACTGACAGGTAAGTCACATTTAAATTTAAAACGAAGGTTTAAGAAAAAAGACATCTAATGGTAAGTATAAAAATATATTTACAGGCATTTAGTTTTTTTTGTCCCCCCCCTCACTATTTTTAGGGTGAGGGGGTAGATAGGAATTAATTATATTGGGGATGGGGTAGACTAGGGGTTTGGGGACCCCCTAGTCACTTGGGCGGGTATATTTTTATATTTAGCCACCACCCGCCGCTCATGGGTGACGCGCCTTGCAAGTTGACTCACATTTAAATTTAAAACGAAGGTTTAAGAAAAAAGACATCTAATGGTAAGTATAAAAATATATTTACAGGCATTTAGTTTTTTTTGTCCCCCCCCTCACTATTTTTAGGGTGAGGGGGTAGATAGGAATTAATTATATTGGGGATGGGGTAGACTAGGGGTTTGGGGACCCCTAGTCACTTGGGCGGGTATATTTTTATATTTAGCCACCACCCGCCGCTCATGGGTGAGGGCCGGGGGGAGACCATAGGTCCCCCCTATTGATAGTTAGAGCCCCCCGCCACTCATGGGTAGGGGCTGGGGGGACAATAGGTCCCCCCTTGTTGTCATTTAGGGCCCCACCCACCACTCATGGATGGGAGCTGTGGGGGGAGGGCAATAGGTCACCCCATTATATATTTAATTAAGGTCCCCACCTGCCGGTCATGGGTGGGGACCTGAGGGTGACATTACGCCCCCTTTATTTAATTAGGGTCCCCACCCTCCCCTCATTGGTGGAGGTTTGAGGGACACAGTAGGTCCTCCCATGGGTTACGAGTGGGGGGCGGGGGGCACTATTTCCCCCCTCATTTTTGTTATTTGGGTTCCCCACCATGGGGGAACGGTGTGGGGGCATGCCATGAGTAGGGACATGTGGGAGTATTGAACCTCCCTTTTATTAATATGTCATAGTGACCCCCATAGGTTTTAATGTGGGAGGGGTGTAGGAATTAATATTTATTACAAGGAGGGAGCTGGTAGCGCTGCTGGCTCCGTCCTTGCGGGTTTTTTTGTGGTTTTTGCACCTGCGCAGTGGAATTTTTGTCTTAATGGACGAAAACGAATAATCTTTTTACCGAATTTCGTACGAAAACGAATGGTTTACGGACAAAATTCGGAATGAAATTTTTATTTAGTACGAATTCATTCGTACAAAATGAAAATTTTGCTGGAGCACATGTCTAATTTAATACAACATCAGTATATGATGGCTCTTTTTGGCAGATAGAACCCAAGAACAAAAAAGGAAAAAAAAAACTAAGTTTAGGAATTTGTCCAAAAAAAATAAAATGTCCAAAACAAAATAACCTTTTTGCTCCCCATCTCATTCATAGAAGATGATATAGCGGATACTAAAATGGAAAATTGGTTGAATGCAGGTGTATATCAGATTAAAGATCTGTTAGATCACCACCAATAATATATATATATGCCATAATAGAGAAAAAAAAACCACAATTTTACTCCAATATTTAGCAGAGATTAGTGATGAAATGACTGTGTAAAAAGTGTCAAAATAACTTTGGGTAAATAGCTTGTGATGTCTACTTTATATAAATAAATACTCTTGTATGGTAATTTTGTTTTTTTGTGATGCTACTAAACTTACAAGACAAACACACCAACTTCTTTTTATTTGTAATTGTGACCTGTAAATTTTAAAATAAGCTAAAATCCTAAACAGTATCTACTTTATACATCAATACACATAAATTAATTTATTTTGAATTATTTTTCCTAAGCTGGACATATTATGCAGATGTTATTATTGCAACAACTGTGGAAAAAGATTTTTTTTCCTATTTTTTGCCATTTTTCTTTATAACTTTCTTTATAATTAATTAATGAGAATTTATAAATGTACCGGTATATGTAACATATAATTAAAACCCTTTTTGCCCTCTAGAAATTGTATATAATAGGTGTTGAACACTGTGACGGACCGTCTGGCACCCTGACCGGGTACCTATTTCAATAGCTTCCTTGTACTTGCGAGCACCATAAGCACTGTACTGGAACACCATAACCATGTAAACCCCACTAACCACCGCTGCTTGGTTGGGGTCTCGCTGTCCTCCACCCACCCTGGACCCAAGACCAGGATCCAGCTTCCAGTGGGTAGACCTCTCCTAGTCCAGAAAGCATAGCAGAAACAGCTCTTATAAGAGCTAGTGCTTATACTCAAGGGAGTATTGTGATATAGCAATCCCCAGAGTGAATGTAGTTCTCCAATCCCCCAAACATGAGCCAAGACTTCATGAAGGGGAAAACAAATCTCAGTTTAATGGGAGCCACACTTGGCCTTATATGGCAAACCCCATGCAAGGGGTACGCCCACATGGACCTGATGGTAGACTGATTTGCAACTTCACAGACCAATAACAATAAGGTTACAAGGCACAACACTCCCACACATAGCACACAGTCCCTTCCCTCTGCCTGGGAGATAATTGGATCAGTAACTGTACTAATTCTAATCCAATTATCTCCAAGCACAGAAAAAAACATACTTTTTTAAAACACCCCAAAATATATAAAACATCTCCTGATAGCCCTGATCTGGGTGACCAACATATCCAAATTTCACCCAGATCAGTTCAGGGGTTCAGGAATTTCCAGGAAGTCTTACTTTTGACCGACTGTGCACATGGTCCTATGCCCAAAACAGTTTGAGGGAATCAGGGCTAACGGTCTGTCTCTCTGTCTGGAATACAAAAGTACACAAACAGCAAAAAATGCAAAAATTGATTGTGTCCTTAAGGGTAAGTCCAGCTTCTGAAGGGGTTATGAATTAATGTGTAAAAAAAGGGATTCATCGAAATAAGTACTATATTTAATAAAATTCTGCATAAAGATACATTATCCCTTCTGAATAATTATGTGTTAAGAATACTATAAAAGTGCTGCTTTTAAATATCAATAGTGAAAACTACACTCCCTTCACATAACCATAACCATTACATAAATTACTATTGCCCTAATAATAACCACAAATAAAATATATATCGTGAATAGGGCAGCAGTCATATCTTAATTAGTACTTAAACTGCAGCAATAACATTTAACAACTTGCCAGCTGTTTACCATACAGATTTATTCTCTTAACTGATGTCCATAAGTCCTGCTCCAAAGGTGATGCATAGCTAGCATACTAACATATGATAGAAAAGAGAAAAGTGAAGAACACAAGGTTCTATGTCTCTGTGTATCCACCTGTGTATACTCTCCCCAAGATGGAAAAGAGGGGGGAGAGGAAACAGGTGCCTCACAGGGACTAATGTACCGAAGCGAGATTCCAGGTATCTCAAAGGGGCTTAACCCCAAATAGGCAAACAACACAACAAAAAAGTATAGTGGATGCAGTCTGTCTCAGAGTGTACTTGAGATCAGCTGCATGGCCTGGAAGTATATATAACGGTATAGTGTACTATAAACCCTGGATTGTGACTAGAGAGACCTATGATGATATAATGAGGAATAAAAAATAAATAATAATAAATAAATAAAGTATCTACAGGTAATACGAAAGTTCTATGCCAGACCAAAAGTATTAGATAGGGATATCAAAGTGTAACCTGAATCTTAGCTCACCCTAGTTATCAGCTTTATTGTAATGTACTATTAGGGTGAGAGTCAAGAGAAAAGGAGGGGGTAAATCCCATACAGTGGTCTATCCTATCCAAAATCATGGTGCTACATCCACCAGTGCCCAGTGCTCATATCAGGGTGCTGGGCATTTTTACTCATATCACCCTGATATGAGCACTGGGCACTGGTGGATGTAGCACCATGATTTTGCACTATACCTAATCTATCTTTATTTCTGTTCTATGCCTGTCTAGCTAGATTAACAGGGAGAGAGGCTTTGTAATTTAATATTACCAGTCTATTTTTTTGACTGGTGTTCTATCTATCAATTACCTCTATCCTTTCATCTATCTTCTATAACTCAATTTGGAGCAAACTTGATATATATTTGTATACTAGACGATTCCTAGGATAGACCACTGTATGGGATTTACCCCCTCCTTTTCTCTTGACTCTCACCCTAATAGTACATTACAATAAAGCTGATAACTAGGGTGAGCTAAGATTCAGGTTACACTTTGATATCCCTATCTAATACTTTTGGTCTGGCATAGAACTTTCGTATTACCTGTAGATACTTTATTTATTTATTATTATTTATTTTTTATTCCTCATTATATCATCATAGGTCTCTCATTATTCACAAGCCAGGGTTTATAGTACACTATACCGTTATATATACTTCCAGGCCATGCAGCTGATCTCAAGTACACTCTGAGACAGACTGCATCCACTATACTTTTTTGTTGTGTTGTTTTACTAACATATGATAGCATAGCAATTTTGTGTATAGATATACTCTAATCTCTACCCAAAAATAAACAATTTATGACTGATGTGAGTGCCTGGGTCATTAAATAAAAAGCAATAGATATGTCAATCACAGGAAATTTTGTGTATAGATTGCTTTGCAGACAAAAAGGTAATTATTTAAACTAACAGAACTTTTATATTTCACTCAATCATTCATCTTTGCGAACATTTTGGGAAATTAAAACTTTAGACAGTATATAGTGTACTATATAATTCCGACAGTGACTTGGTAAAGTTCATTCACTCCTCCTCCTGTCCTGACTGTAGGAATACTATGATCCATTGAAACTTTCTGTACTGCTTGAAAGCAAGGAGTGATCTTACATTTTCAACATCTTTAAAGTCATTATATTAGTGACTGATATATAGTGGCGTCTGAGAGAGTATGTCCCTTTACAGGCTGGTAATCATAATTAGAATATAAGTGAGGGTGAAATATAAAAACATTTATATTTGACTTGTGTATAAAAGGAGTTAAAAAGAAAGCCACATTTGTATTAACCATTTTGCCCTTATAGAGGCTTCAGAGTATAGCTGAAATATTGTCTTTATCCACATAATCATCACACAAAATTTCATGTGATTGACATATCTATTGCTTTTTATTTAATGATCCAGGCACTCACATCAGTCATAAATTGTTTATTTTTGGGTAGAGATTGGAGTATATCTAGAATTAAACCTTCCCCAGAAGTAATAATCTACATGTTTTACTCTGAAAAGGTAAAGAGAAAAATCCCCTACTCTTTGTTTACTTGTATGTTAATTCACTAAACACCGATTTTTTTTTTACAGATGGACAAAATCCGGAAAAATGGCCAAATTCTGACCAGAATAGCAATTCTGATATTTACTAAAGCCAAATCTGATCAGAGCGGGTAGGGGGCTCTAAGTATGATACAAGGGGGAAACCTCGTGTCCAGCCCTTACCCCTACCAATGTGCAGCTGTTCTTGGCTATAATTAAATATACACAGTTGCTAGGGGTCTCCAAGCTTCTAGCCATTCCCATACATTAATCTTACTTATCCACCCTCACCCTAATAATAGGCCAATAAAATGAATACCTGTAAATAAAAAAAAGTTATACTTACCATCAAAGATCTTCTCTCTTCCAAATCTTGTATTCAGGCCAAAAAAACACCAAATTAAAAGCCATATTAACGCAAACAGTTAGAAGAAATTAAAAAAAATTCCAACACAAGAAAAAATGGATCCATCTCCGTCATTCAAGGGCTCTGCTTAAAATGAGCCTCAATATGTCCCAGTGGACAAATAGTTTGGATTTTTAAAATCCAGACTTGATTTGAAGCTATTGGGTCTATATTTCAGCTATCTGGCGGCATTCGATCTGACTCATTTCTGGACTTAATTCATAGTTTGGATTTTTAAAATCCAGACTTGATTTGAAGCAACTAAGTCCATATTTTAGCTATTTGGCGGCATTCTATCTGGCTCATATCTGGACCTAATTCAGTATTGCTCCGAGCTTGATTAGCAAAATGTGAACATTGCTAAATAGTGTGAAAACTGCTTGGATATGGCAGTTCAAAAGGTCCATAGGCAGCCAGACAGTTTTGCCCCATTCGATATACGATCATTAGTACTTTAGTGAATAGTCATGAAAATGTCTCCTTTTCCTCTACTATTTCTTGTTTAATAGAATTTTTTCTTTGTTGTACAGTTAATTTATCTCCTCTGTTGCTTGAAAAAATACAAACTTAAAATTCTTCAGGATGCTCGAGGGTCACTTCTACAAATCTCCATAATATACTGTAAATATCTAAGTTGTTGGTTTCATTTCCCAACATGTTTGCATGTTGAAATGTAGGATATTGTACTACGTAAGTACTACAACTATAATATGACTTGTATGTAGGCTAAAAGATTGTGGGATTCGGCCCAAAAGTAAAGCTTATAACCTCTCTCAAAAGCACACTGTGACAGCCGATTGTGTCTCACCATTAAATTAAAAAAGTCAACTTAGTCAACTAAAAGGCAAATAATTAAATAAAAGTAAACTGAGACCCCTAACAATACAGGAGTAGCCCAGCAAGTGGCCTCTCCCCCCTTTTCCAATCTTTGAGTAATGCATTAATATATTGAAGTCGTGATTGAGCATCTTCCTTTTTACCAATTTCCTTTCTACAACCTAAATACCCACCCCACAAAAGAAAACATATTGCATGCTGTCACAACTTAATAAAATAAAAACATACACGTATAACAAAACAAAAAAAGAAATATTAGTATGCAATAATATAAATAATAATTTATCCAACTCGTTGGATTGTCCATTAGGCAGTGTTGTTTTCGTTTATACCAATGTCCCAGGAAGACAGACATTAACCTAATACTGCAAACGTTGAGTCTCAAATCAATGCTTCACCATTTGTTTGCTTGATAAAGGATGTGAAACTTGTCTTAAAGGGATTCTTTAGTGCCAGGAAAACAAACACGTTTTCCTGGCACTGTAGAATCCTGGAGTGCCCCCCTCCCTCCTGCCCCCATCCAACATCTCTGAAGGGGTTAAAACCCCTTCAGTCACTTAACTGAATCCAGAGCGCCGATGTCCCTTGGTGCTCGGTCAGGCTCCGCCCACGCTCCTCACCAGCTGACATTTGAGACCTAATGCGAATTCGCGGCAATGCTTTCCAATGGGGATTCTGACGATGCTGGAGGTCCTCATGCATAGCGTGAGGATGTCCAGCATCATTTAGGCGACCACAAATCGTCTAAGAACCCAAAAGTCCCTCTAGTGGCTGTCTGATAGACAGCCACTAGAGGAGGACTTAACCCTGCAAGGTAAATATTGCCGTTTATAACAACTGCAATAATTACACTTGCAGGGTTAAGGGTGATGGGAGTTGGCACCAACCACTTCAATGGGCTGACATGGTCTGGGTGCCTACAGTGTCCCTTTAAACTCCACCTTTTTTTCAGGAGAGGCAGAAGCACATACTAGGAGCTCTTTTTAGCATATCATTGGCTGCGATTGTCAGCTGATCACTCAGCTATTTTATGGAATAGTTAATGACTCTCCTGGAGGTTTTCAGAGAGGTGGGGAATGGTAGCCAGTAAACCCCCGTGTAAGAAGTCAAGCCATTCTAAAAGTACTTGACCACTAAGCGTGGCACTCCTGGCACCATAACCACAACAGTATGCTGTAATGTTTCTGGGGCTTTGAGTGTTCCTTTAATAAATAAAAATGTCTTGGCAGCAATGCATTAAATTCTAACTACACTGAACACAATTATAAACGCAACACTTTTGTTTTGGCCCCAATTTTCATGAGCTGAACTCAAAGATCTAAGACCTTTTCTATGTACACAAAAGCCCTGTTTCTCTCAAATCTTTTTCACAAATCTGTCTAAATCTGTGTTAGTGAGCACTTTTCCTTTGCCGAGATAATCCATCCACCTCACAGGTGTGGCATATCAAGATGCTGATTAGACAGCATGATTATTGCACAGGTGTGCCTTAGGCTGGCCACAATAAAAGGCCACTCTAAAATGTGCAGTTTTACTGTATTAGGGGAAACCGGAGGGGTGAGGGGGGTTGGAGTCACCATGGGCCACTCGATCCCCAACGCTGACATCAGCAAACCTCTCACCTACACAACGCCATACACGCTGTCTGCCATCTTCTTTGTAAAGTGAAAACTAGGATTAATCCGAGAAGAGAACACCTCTCCAAAGCGCAAGACGCCATCGAATGTGAGCATTTGCCCACTCAAGTCGATTACGACAACGATCTTCAATCAGGTCGTGACCCCGATGAGGATGACGAGCATGCAGATGAGCTTCCCTAAGATGGTTTCTGAAAGTTTGTGCAGACATTATTTGGTTATACAAACTGATTGTTGCAGCAGCTATCTGGGTGGCTGGTCTCAGAAGATATTGGAGGTGAAGATGCTGTATGTTGAGGTCCTGCGCTGGTGTGGTTACACATGGTCTGCGGTTGTGAGGCCGTTTGGATGTACTGCCAAATTCTCTAAAACACCTTTGGAGATGGCTTATAGTAGAGAAATGAACATTCACCGGCAACAGCTCTGGTGGACATTTCTTCAGTCAGCATGCCAATTGCACGCTCCCTCAAAACTTGTGACATCTGTGGCACTGTGCTATGTGATAAAACTGCACATTTTAGAGTGGCCTTTTATTGTGGCCAGCCTAAGGCACCTTTGCAATAATCAAGCTGTCTAATCAGCATCTTGATATGCCATGCCTTTGAGGTGGATGGATTATCTTGGCAAAGGAGAAGTGCTCACTAACACAGATTTAGACAGATTTTTGAATAATATTTGAGAGAAATAGGCCTTTTGTGAACATAGAAAAAGTCTTAGATCTTTGAGTTCAGCTCATGAAAAATGGGGGCAAAAACAAAAGTGTTGCGTTTATAATTTTGTTCAGCGTATGACATTTAGCACTATGCAACCCTTTGTTAATGCACGTTAAACACATGAAGTACAATACTTGCTGCTCTTTGATTGGCTCATGTAAGTTACACTCAGAAGAGTTCCAAATGTGCAGAGTTCAATCACTGAGAGATGTTAGACTTGTGCAAAGTAGAACAATGTGTTTGGGCCGAGACATTTCATCAGAAATTTTTTTTTGTCAAGGCACATCTTTGTTACTAAAAAAAAAATGTGAAAAAGAAATTTGGACAGTCAAATAAAATTAAAAAAGGTGCCTATAACTGTGCTGACATATAAACATGGCTACAATATTGCCTGGACTAATGGTTACTCAAAACCAAATTAGCAAAGCCTAATTAGAGTATTATATAACTGGATTAAAAGTAAAGTAAATGAGAGAACTTAGTTTTATAATAATTGATTGTAATCTTTTTCTTTTTGCTATCAATGAGAAATGTGAAGCAGAAGTAATTTTTAGATTAAAAAAAGTGGGATTTTTCCAAAAATTAAAGGAAAAGGTGAGTGGACACCTGGTCAGCCACTTACCCTTAACCTAAAAAACATACCTATACGTCCATACCCTTTAGTGAGAAAAATCCACATCAGCCTATCAGCTTATATTAAAGGGACACTATTGTCACCAGAACAACTACAGCTTATTCTATATGTTTTGGTGAGTAGAATCAGTCCCTTCAGGCTTTTTGCAGTAAACACTGCTTTTTTTTTCCAGAGAAAAGGCAGTGTTTAAATTACAGCCCAGGGACACCTCTACTGGCCACTCCTCAGATGGCTACTAGAGGTGCTTCCTGGGGCACCCTCTGCATGGAGACACTTTCCTCATAGAGATGAATTGAGTCAATGCATGTCTACGAGGAGATGCTGATTGGCTAGGGCTGTGTTCGACTTGTGCTGGCTCTGCCCCTAATCTGCCTCCTCGACACTCTCAGCCAATCCAAAGCTTTTCTATAAGAGAACCATGTGATTGGCTTTGATCAAGACTTCTGATGATGTCAGCCAAGCTGGCAGATCAGGGGCAGAGCCAGCAGCAGCAGACTGGAATAAAAGTAAGATTTTACTATATTAGGGAGGCAATGGGGACAGGGGGGTAGATAGTGATTTTAACACTATAGGGACAGGAATACACATCTGTGTTCCTTAACCTTTAGTGTTCCTTCAACTGAGTCTGTGGAGGTAGCAGGCACTAAATTATCTCCACAGGCCTAGATCACTACATTGAAGACACATGAAAAAAGAAAGAGCTCCAGATTTTAGAATATTTTTATGAAATATATTTTTATTGAATAGGCAAGAGTTGGGTGTCCCAATAAAGATAAAACTTAACTTTAATTAGTAATTTGAGTGAAATGAATGAAGAGAAAATATTCAATTAAGTGATAGTTTAGTGCTCAAGGTGAAGTTAAAAGACGAAGTTTATATACAAGTCTATATACACAGTTTATATACAAGTCTATGTATTAGTATACTATTAATAGTATTTCCTAGGTAATGATATGACAATCGTGATCATATGCAATTTGTTGCCTAGGTAATAGTATCACAATTATGCTTGTATATAATTAAATCTGTATTTGTGCAGTGTTTGCAATGATGCTGCGGTAAGGTCTCCTTATTTGTAATTATACAGAATTATGTCTGGGTTGTTAGGTATAATCCAAAGTAATGAGCAAATATACTCCCAAGCATTTAGATCTGTATTCGTGCTTATAAAGTCTGCTTATTTGCAATAGTACAGAATTATATCAAAATTCTTAGGTAATGTTTTGTATCAATATGCCATTAATCATATTTGTTAAGTGATATTGTCACGATTATACTCATAAGCATTTGGATCTGCATTTGTGCGGTAAGGTCTCCTTATTTGCAATTTGTGCAGAATTATGTCTAGGTTGTTAGGTATAATTAAGAAAAAGTCTCCCTATTTGTAATGGTACAGAATTATGCCTAGATTATTTTCTGATACATATGAATCTGTGCTCGTTTGCTCAGGTCTATTTGCTGTTAATCTTTTACATATTTTTTTTTTTTTAATTCTTTATTTTTCATTGTGCGGGTAGGTACAGTGTCAGGACGCCACAACAGCGTATACAAAAGCGAATATATACATGTTAGGTAGTGGCATGATATGTTGCACATTTTAGATATTACTTCTCAACAAACATAAAGACTCCAGCGTATAGTAACAATGCTTGAATGACACAAGGTGTATGTCTGACTGGTGTGCCGCGGTGTCTTTGATGTTAATAACCGTGGATATCTCGCATGGGTGTTCCATCATGTGTATGGTCTGTAACCTACATGTGCGAGGTGTGAATTCCCGTTAATGGGATTCATCGTCTACGCACAGATCTGTGGGTCCAGGGTCCCTGCCCTGAGGTCAGTAGGCCAATTAAAATTAAGTGAGTGTCGCGAGGAGTGTAAGCTAGTGGGGCCGCTCTAAAAATGTGAGTGTGGCACAGTGTAGGCTGTCAGTGTGGAGGGTGCCATTGCCCTTGTTAGTGTACTGTTCTCATGAGCTATGCGGGTACGTGTAGCAATGGGCCCTTAGCCCCCAAGATGTATTACGCCTCTGACATATCCCACAGGTGCTATTGTAGTGTAGAGGCGGGGGGTTGTGAGCCGTCGTGTCTGCGGACTAACTTCATCTAGTAGGAGTGGTAGGCAGAAAAATGCACAATAAAACTTTGTGAGATCGTAAGGATAAATGAAAAATTAAACTAAGCATAAACATAAACATATAACCAGGTAGTAGAGTGTCAGGCACCATTGAGTCAGCTGCCATTTGAGGGCCGAGCTATGTGGTAAAAGCAGTTTGAGTAACAAGAGGCTGTCTCTATGTTTCATGCGGGGGCTGATGCTGGAGTAGTGGAGCGTGCCTTGGATGTTGTCGCTTGTGTAGCCCGTGACAGGTTCCTCGAGTGCTGCATCGCGGGGATCCCCCTTGTTGCGGGTTATGGGAGAGAGTCACTTGGGAGTCCCAGAGTGTTCAAGAGGTCAACTGCTTGTTGTAAGGTTTGCACCGAGTAGGTCAACTCTCCCCGCTGTATCTGAAGTATACGCGGTGACCTCCATCGGTAGCTGATGTCTTGAGCTCTAAGTTGGCTAGTGAAGGGCTGCAGGGACTTTCTCCATAGCATGGTGTCTCCTGTAAGATCCACATAAAATGAGAGCAGCATGTTCTCAAAGATGTGGGGGGAAGTTCCCCCCAACGCATTTTGTACCAGCGTTTTGTCTCTGAGGGAGTGGAAGCATACCACCACATCCCTGGAGGCTTGTTCTGGGGCCCCTCTACGCGGTGACCTCCATCGGTAGCTGGTGTCTTGAGCTCTAAGTTGGCTAGTGAAGGGCTGCAGGGACTTTCTCCATAGCATGGTGTCTCCTGTAAGGTCCGCATAAAATGAGAGCAGCATGTTCTCAAAGATGTGGGGGGAAGTTCCCCCCCAACGCATTTTGTACCAGCGTTTTGTCTCTGAGGGAGTGGAAGCATACCACCACATCCCTGGAGGCTTGTTCTGGGGCCCCTCTTGGCTTCAGAATTCGAAATACCCCCTCAAAGGAGATGCTTTTTGCTTGTTTGGGTTGCAAGAGGGACACCACCAGTCTTCTCATGAGGTGCGGGAGCTCCGTGGTAGGTATTTCTTCTGAGAGCCCGCGTACTTTAATGTTTGTGCGGGCTGATGCTGGAGTAGTGGAGCGTGCCTTAGATGTTGTCGCTTGTGTAGCCCGTGACAGGTTCCTCGAGTGCTGCATCGCGGGGATCCCCCTTGTTGCGGGTTACGGGAGAGAGTCACTTGGGAGTCCCAGAGTGTTCAAGAGGTCAACTGCTTGTTGTAAGGTTTGCACCAAGTAGGTCAACTCTCCCCGCTGTATCTGAAGTATACGCGGTGACCTCCATCGGTAGCTGATGTCTTGAGCTCTAAGTTGGCTAGTGAAGGGCTGCAGGGACTTTCTCCATAGCATGGTGTCTCCTGTAAGATCCACATAAAATGAGAGCAGCATGTTCTCAAAGATGTGGGGGGAAGTTCCCCCCAACGCATTTTGTACCAGCGTTTTGTCTCTGAGGGAGTGGAAGCATACCACCACATCCCTGAAGGCTTGTTCTGGGGCCCCTCTACGCGGTGACCTCCATCGGTGGCTAGTGAAGGGCTGCAGGGACTTTCTCCATAGCATGGTGTCTCCTGTAAGATCCACATAAAATGAGAGCAGCATGTTCTCAAAGATGTGGGGGGAAGTTCCCCCCAACGCATTTTGTACCAGCGTTTTGTCTCTGAGGGAGTGGAAGCATACCACCACATCCCTGGAGGCTTGTTCTGGGGCCCCTCTTGGCTTCAGAATTCGAAATACCCCCTCAAAGGAGATGCTTTTTGCTTGTTTGGGTTGCAAGAGGGACACCACCAGTCTTCTCATGAGGTGCGGGAGCTCCGTGGTAGGTATTTCTTCTGAGAGCCCGCGTACTTTAATGTTTGTGCGGCGCCTGGCATCTTCTGTTTGTGCAAAGCGTTGCTCCAAAGTAGTTTGCTGCTTCTTTAACCCCTTAAGGACCGAGGACGGTTCAGGACCGTCATCGGCATTTTTGCCTTGCCGACTGATGACGGTCCTGAACCGTCCTAACGGTCTGGGGGTACTTACCTGATCGCCGTCGTTCCCCCGGCGGCGATCAGTGTTGCTCCCGTTGTGGGGAGACTGCCTGCAGCCCAGACAGTCTCCCCACGGCAGATTAGGACCCCTGTGGCCATGTGATCGCTTAACACAGCGATCACATGGTCACAATAGGTGTCCATGTGTCTGCCTGCAGGGGGACTGCCTGTGCTGACAGGCAGTCTCCCTGCTAGTGTAAAATCAATAAAAAAATTAAAGTTAGTGTTAATTAAAAAAAAAATAATAATTATATATGTGTATATATGATATATAGACATATATTATACCTATATAATATATGTCTATATATCATATATATATAATGTCATACTAAGTGTATTTTTATATTAATATGTACTTATATTAATATAAAAATACACTTATAATTAAATTACACACGTATATATATATAATATATATAATAACTATATATATTGTATATATATATATTATTATAAAATATAAATAATAAGTAATTTAAATTAAATAATTTTTTTTAAATAATAATAAAAATTTTAATTTTTTTTATATATCTATAAGAAATTTTATTCTAACTGTATTTTTAAAATTAATATATATATATTTATATCAAAATACACTTAGAATGAATTTGTATATATATCTATGTATATAAAAATAAATAAAAATAATAAGAAATATACATATGTCCATATACAAAATTACATAAATAATTATATAAATATACACGTAGACTTCAAATATATAAATATGCATATATATTTAAATTCTACGTGCGTATTTATGTAATATTTTACATAATTCAGTAATTTTATTGATTGCAATTTGAGGGACCTGCCTGCCAACCCAGGCCGAAATTCCAGAGAATTTAATTTGCTAGCACTGTATTTTACCCTGTAACGTTCTACGACACCCTAAACCTGTACATGGGGGGTACTGTTTTACTCGGGAGACTTCGCTGAACACAAATATTAGTGATTCACAACAGTAAAACATATCACAGCGATGATATTGTCAGTGAAAGTTACTTTTTTTTGCATTTTTCACACACAAACAGCACTTTTACTGATGATATAATTGTTGTGATACGTTTTCCAGTTTTTAAACACTAATATTTGTGTTCAGCGATGTCTCCCGAGTAATACAGTACCCCCCATGTACAGGTTTTATAGCATTTTTGAAAGTTACAAGGTCAAATATATGGGTCAAATATTTTTACATTGAAAATGGCCAGGTTGGTTACGTTGCCTTTGAGAGCGTATGGTAGCCCAGGAATGAGAATTACCCCCATGATGGCATACCATTTGCAAAAGAAGACAACCCAAGGTATTGCAAATGGGGTATGTCCAGTCTTTTTTTTAGTAACCACTTGGTCACAAACACTGGCCAAAATTAGCGTTCAATTTAGTTTTTTTACTTTTTCACACACAAACAAATATGAATGCTTACTTTGGCCAGTGTTTTCGACTAAGTGGCTACTAAAAAAGACTGGACATACCCCATATTGAATACCCTGGGTTGTCTACTTTAAAAAATATGTACATGTGGGGTGTTATTCAGAGATTTATGACAGATAATAGTGTTACAATGTCACTATTGATACATTTTAAAAATGTATGTTTTGAAACCGCAATATCCTACTTGTACCTATAGCCCTATAACATGCAAAAAAAGCAAAAAAGCACATAAACACTAGGTATTTTTAAACTCAGGACAAAATTTTGAATCTATTTAGCAGTTTTTTTCATTCGCTTTTGTAGATGAGTAAAAGATTTTTCAAGTAAAAGTCAAAAAACATGTATTTTTTTCAATTTTTCATCATATTTTTTTATTTTTTTTAAATTAAAATACATGAGATTATATAAATAATGGTATGTAAAGAAAGCCCCTTTTGTCCTGAAAAAACAATATATAATTTGTATGGGAACAGTAAATGAGAAAGCGGAAAATTACAGCCAAACACAAACACCACAAAAGTGTAAAAATATTCCTGGTCGCAAATGTACAACATCGCAAAAACAGTCCAGTCCTTAAGGGGTTAAGGCTTGCACCTCCGCTTCTACAATCTTAAGTGACTTTGCGTGGGTTTCTGACGCCGTCTCCATGATTGTCAGCTGTCCAACCATGCCTGAGAGGTCAGTCCAGATCGTGGCCATATCAGCCTGCAATGTTTTTTGGAGGTCGGTGAGCATTTCTTTCAGCGTGTCCGCTGTCACAGGCGCTGATTGTATGCTCTGTGAGGCCCGCAAGGGCTGTAGTGACTGCAGTAGATCCGCCGCGCCTCTGCTTTGTAACATCTCCTCAGAGGAGTCAGAGTAGCCGTCCGTGTCGGCGGCCATCTTGGACCCGCCGACTCCTTGCGCCCAACGGAGGTATTCCTCGATGTTCCTGCCTTCTGCAGGTTTATCTGCCCCGGGTTTTTTGGACTTTCGACCCATTATGGGTGGAGGAGGTACTCTACGTGTTTTGCCGGAAAATTCCTTTAGTATATCTCTGTTCTGTGCTTTTTTGTCTCGGAGCTCAGCAAGCATGCGTCTGCCTGGTTTGGCTGCCTGGCTCCTACATATTAATTTTTGATCAATGAAAAGTATACATTCATTACCATGTGAGGAGCATTTAGTGTGAATAAAGATATCTATGGGGAAGAGATGCAGTAATTGTTCTAAAGCTGTCTGACCGAAATGATCTTGCTATATCACTCTGAGGAGCGATAGTGTATTAGCATATGGTCAATGCTGTTGTTTTGCCTTCTATGGCACCAAAACTAGGTTCTAATTCGTAGTTTGGTCTGGTTTAGAAGTCCCCAGTCTTGCCATTGAGTAAAAATAATAAATAAAATAAGTGCTGTGTTATTTAGCCTTCTATTCTAGGGCCACTAAAATAGGTTTAGTTGGCAACCTTACCTGGCTTAGTGTAGCGTTACTCACCTTTTCCAGGGGCCGGCCGCGTTCCTCTCTACGAGCCGCACGCGGTCCTGCTGCTGCACGAGCCGCGCGCGGCTCATCCGACGGCCTCAGCAGGAAGGCGGGCAGTGACCGCGAGAAGCGGTCACGTGTCCCGCCTGATATCTAAGAGCGCGCCGCGAGTCTCGGGCGCGCTCTTAAAGAGACAGTGGGAGCCTAAATTGTTAAAAGGCTCCCATTGGCCCCTGTCATGCCACACTCCCCATACACTTACCTTTTGGGGGTGTGGATATGACAGGAGCCAATCACATTAGTTTAGAAGCTATATATACTTACCTCTCCCTTTACTCCCTGCCCTATCGTGGTTTCTGTATCAGTTCCCTTTAGCGCTTGTTGTGTTCAGTTGTGTTTCTCCGTTTTGACTTTGGCTTTGTTTCTGACTACGTTTTCTCTTTATCCTTATCTGTTCTGGTTGTTGGATTGCTGTTTACTGTGTACCAGACCCTGGCGTTTCCTAGTTTACGCTGTCTCTCTGTGCCCTTGACTTTGGATCGTCCCTGACTCTGCCTCCTCTCATATACGTCGAGTCCGGCCATTCTAAGGTCCGGTAGACTTATTTCTCCTCTGTGTTGTCTTCTGTTTAGCCGAATCCTGCGTGTTGGGGTATATTCTCGTTACACTTAGGATCTCTAAAAAAAACCCTGTCGTGCCAGTGAATAATAAATAATAATAAGTAGAAAGCTGGCTATTAGAACCTGTTTAACTTTGTGCCCCAAAGGGTTTCTGATATATCATAGGGATTTCCTGAGTTAATGTCTCCCAAGTGGCTGTCGGTCTTCAATCTAAAATAAGGCACAGTAGCTTGAAATCCTTATGCAATAAACAGACTATCCTGATCTGATAATGATAATCGTTCATGCACTGTCTCCCTAAATCCCCAGATGCTCCTTGTATCCTGTTTATCACGCTTTTAAGTTACAAGCATCCAGATAGATACTAAATTCAATGAATGTATCACACAGATAGATACTTGTTAAATAAATGTATCAAATGTATCCAAAACTCAGGATCCTGGTTGTGTGAACAAGCTGTTCCTTGTCTAATAATAAATTCTTAGATTTAACTGTCTACCTAGGATCACCGAGAGCATCTGATGCGCGTGTTTCGCCCACAGCTCACCGCTGATGAGTTTTTTTTTTCTGTACAGTATACTTATTACAATTAAGAAGTATGGAGCAACAAAAAGTAGAACTTTTCAAGAGTATTTAGTTATTTTGTTTCATTTTGTTCTCTCTCACTTGTCTTCAGGTTAATTGACATATTGGTTACCAGATGGAGTGTCTAGGTTGGCGTCATACACACTCTGATCATTTTCTCTCTACATAATCATAAATTAGATATGAGTAAGCCCTGACAGTTCAGGTCCTGTCTGGCTGGCTGTGATTCATGAGACTATTTTTAGTATACCTTGATCATTGAATTTGTATTGCTACTCTTAACATTTGCAAGGCCCTTAGTAAGAAATATTTGCAGGGCTCTTTTTTAAATCAAACTCTTAAGCTTGCACTCATATCAAACTGAGGGGTAGGTATAATTTATTTTAAAAGAATTTAAGCTCTCTTTTGCCATGAAAAATGCATCTTCATAATATACAGTCTTATACTTTTCTTGTGCCCAAATGGAGCAATGACTTATTAGTACAATCAGGGCCGGCCCAAGTCATTGTGTTGCCTGGGTCCAAGGATGAAATGCTGCCCCCCTCACCAAAACCATGCCGACATCAATTATGTTAGGCCCTTTTATATGCCTTTCTCTCTTTCCCCATTGTGATCCCTACTTACCTCCTTTCATGTAGTGTGTCTGAGTAAACCATGGTAGAGGAGCTTCTGCTTCCTCTTACCAGACTGATTCTCACTAAGCACTTCCTGTCAGACCAGGTAGAAGATAAATATCCTCTACTGCTGCGTGGTTCACTTAGCCACACTACATGAAGTGACCGACAGGAGGCAAAGCATTGTGCGCTCTCCTCCTGTCAGTTACCCGGAGCCCAGATATTGCCCCCCCTATGCCGGTGTGCCCTAAGGCTGCCACCTGTACCGCCTTGAGGTGGTGTCAGCCCGACTGTTACCTGAGGCTCAGGCTGCCCAGGACCATATCGGTGGCTACCAGCTGCTGTCAGACCTGGCTGTGAGAGCGGTTTGGGATCAACGCCTGTGTGACCACAATACCAGGCCTGCTGCTGTCTAAAATGCAACGGCCCCAAATTTCTGCCTAATACATACATACATACACACTGTCTAACACCTAGGCAAACAAATTTGTTCATACATGCACACACAAACCTTCTAATACATAGGTACCCACGCACATAGACACTGCCTAATACATCCATCACACATACAGACTGCTTTATACACACACACACCCTGCCCATTACCAATACACACATCCTGCCTAGAATGGACACTCTGTCTAGTACACACAAACACCCTGCCTAGCACAGACACTCTGCCTAATACACAAACACACCCTGCCTAACACAGACACTCTGCCTAATACATACACACACCCTGCCTAAAACAGACACACTGCCTAACACACTCATCATGCCTAATATTATTATTATTATTATTATTGCCATTTATATAGCGCCAACAGATTCCGTAGCGCTTTACAATATTATGAGAGGGGGGATGTAACTATAAATAGAAAAATTACAAGAAAATTCATAGGAACAATAGGTTGAAGAGAACCCTGCTCAAACGAGCTTAAAGTCACACACAGACACTGCCTAATATACACACACACCCTGCCTAACACACACACATACACAAACGCATTCACAGCTAGCAGCCCTCTTACATACACAGGTGGGGGTTGGAGGAAATCCAAGCAGTTCATTACACACAGCATAGTACCTCTTCCAGGCACAGGGCAGGGCGTGACAGGTCCTGGATGCCGTGCCCAGGGCCGTCTTTAATATCAATTGGACCCTGGGCAAGCATTTGCTTGGGCCCCCTGTACCCTGCCAGCTCCCTGGCATGCAATCACGGCCTCCACCCCAACCTACTGATGGAACCAATGTAGAGAGGGATGTGGTGCAAGAATGTTTTTTTTGGTCTCCCCTATAGCGCAAGAGTGGAGAAAAGACCTATCTGTCGTACAACTTCCACGATGCTATGCCAGCTGGGGATCTACCATTTGGCCATTCTTGTAGGGTTGTATTTGTGAGCAGTGTTTGTGAATTTGAATGTAAGCATGTTTTTGTATAGAATATGTGTGTGCATGTAGGGATGTATTTGTATGTACTGTTACCATTGGAAGGCAGCGGTGTACTTGTGTGTAGTGTTTGCGTTTGAATGCAGGGGTTTGTGTTTGTACGTAGTGTTGGCTTTTAAATGCAGTTGTGCTTTTGTGTACTGAGTTGGTGTTTTTATATAATTTTAGTGTTTTAATAAAGGGGTTTGTTTATATGTAACATTTGTAATTGCATGCAGGGGTGTGTTTTGGATGTAGTGTTGTCTTTTAAATGCAGATGTACATTTGTGTGTAGTATTAGTGAGTGAAGGGTGTGTTGGTATACAATTTTGTTTGTATTCAGGGGTGTGTTTGTATGTAATGATTGTGTTTGCAGCGGTGTTTGATTGCCTGGATGTATGCACATACATACTAACACAGATATACATACACATAAACACACTACATGTAGACACCTGGACACATGCACACATCTTAACACACAGATACACACTAAAACAAACACACTGGAATATACACATACTAGCAAATGCACACACTCAGATACACACTTTAATACAGACACTGGTGCACACACACAGATACACACTATCACATCCACACACAGAGATACACACTGTCAAAGATATGTACACACACTCAGATACACACAGACACACATGTTTACATGCAGGCGTGAATTTGTGTGCAGTGTTGGAGTTGGAATGCTGGGATGAATGCATTGTCACATACACACAGATGCACACTTACACAAATCTGTGTGAGATACACACAGGAACACAGACAAAATGATGCAGTGGTGTATTTGTGTGCAATGTTGTTGGAATGCAGGGGTGTATTTGTGTGCAGTGTTGGCATTGGAATGCTGGGATGAATGCATTGCCACACGCATAGATACACACACACACACGCATACGTGTGTGTGTGTGTGTGCATATATATATATATATATATATATATCTACACACTCACACTCAGAAACACACACACACGCAGGTACACATACACTTTGACACACAAGTACACATACACAGGTATAAATTCATACATATACACACAGATGTACATCCACAGACACATATAGCCAGATACACACACTGACACAAACACAAACAGATACACACACAGCTTAATACACACACCCCCATGCACACATACACACAGCCAGATACATACAACCAAAAACACACACACAGAGAGCCAGATAAACACACACAGCCAGGTACACACACACATACAGTTGCAAGAAAAAGTATTTGAACCCTTTGGAATGATATGGATTTCTGCACAAATTGGTCATAAAATGTGATCTGATCATCATCTAAGTCACAACAATAGACAATCACAGTCTGTTTAAACTAATAACACACAAAGAATTAAATGTTGCCATGTTTTTATTGAACACACCATGTAAACATTCACAGTGCAGGTGGAAAAAGTATGTGAACCCCTAGACTACTGACATCTCCAAGAGCTAATTGGAGTGAGATGTCAGCCAACTGGAGTCCAATCAATGAGATGAGATTGGAGGTGTTGGTTACAGCTGCTCTGTCCTATAAAAAACACACACCAGTTCAGGGTTTGCTTTTCACAGGAAGCATTGCCTGATGTGAATGATGCCTCGCACAAAAGAGCTCTCAGAAGACCTACGATTAAGAATTGTTTACTTGCATAAAGCTGGAAAGGGTTATAAAAGTATCTCCAAAAGCCTTGCTGTTCATCAGTCCACGGTAAGACAAATTGTCTATAAATGGAGAAAGTTCAGCACTGCTGCTACTCTCCCTAGGAGTGGCAGTCCTGTAAAGATGACTGCAAGAGCACAGCGCAGACTGCTCAATGAGGTGAAGAAGAATCCTACAGTGCCAGCAAAAGACTTACAAAAGTCACTGGCAAATGCTAACATCCCTGTTAGCAAATCTACAATACGTAAAACACTAAACAAGAATGGATTTCATGGGAGGATACCACAGAGGAAGCCACTGCTGTCCAAACAAAACATTGCTGCACGTTTACAGTTTGCACAAGAGCACCTGGATGTTCCACACCAGTACTGGCAAAATATTCTGTGGACAGATTATACCAAAGATGAGTTGTTTGGAAGAAACCCACAACACTATGTGTGGCGAAAAAAAGGCACAGCACACCAACATCAAAACCTCATCCCAACTGTGAAGTATGGTGGTGGGGGCATCATGCTTTGGGGCTGCTTTGCTGCGTCAGGGCCTGGACGGATTGCTATCATCGAAGGAAAAATGAATTCCCAAGTTTATCAAGACATTTTGCAGGAGAACTTAAGGCCATCTGTTTACCAGCTGAAGCTCAACAGAAGATGGGTGTTGCAACAGGACAATGACCCAAAGCATAGAAGTAAATCAACAACAGAATGGCTTAAACAGAAGAAAATACGCCTTCTGAAGTGGCCCAATCAGAGTCCTGACCTCAACCCGATTGAGATGCTGTGGCATGACCTCAAGAAAGCGATTCACACCAGACATCCCAAGAATATTGCTGAACTGAAACAGTTCTGTAAAGAAGAATGGTCAAGAATTACTCCTGACCGTTGTGCACGTCTGATCTGCAACTACAGGAAACGTTTGGTTGAAGTTATTGCTGCCAAAGGAGGTTCAACCAGTTATTAAATCCAAGGGTTCACATACTTTTTCCACCTGCACTGTGAATGTTTACATGGTGTTTTCAATAAAAACAGGGCAACATTTAATTCTTTGTGTGTTATTAGGTACACACAGACACACAACTACACTCATATACACACATACACTCAAAGACACATACACACACACACACAGACACAAATTCAGACACATGCACTCACAGACACACATTGGAATGCTGGGATGTATGCATTGCCACATACACACAGATGCACACTTACATAAATCTGTGTGAGATACACACAGGAACACAGACAAAATGATGCAGTGGTGTATTTGTGTGCAATGTTGTTGGAATGCAGGGGTGTATTTGTGTGCAGTGTTGGCATTGGAATGCTGGGATGAATGCATTGCCACACGCATAGACACACACACACACACATATATATATATATATATATATATATACTCAAAACATCTTTAGCTTAATGGAGCAGTTATGGTATATAGATCATGCCCCCGCAGTCTCACTGGTAGAGTTATTTATTTACTAAAATGTGAGAATTTTTGGGAATTCAACATGAAAAAGGTACATTTAAAATTTAAGGCCAAAATCGCTAAATTAAAAAAACACTCTCAGACACACACACACACAAATTATTCATATTTTTAAAATTATCCACCCAGCCTATCTACCTGGAGAGCTGGTGTAGATCTGTCCCTGGGGTCCAGTGGGGCAGGCGGCTGTGTTCCTGGCAGAGACGGCGAGGGAGCTGTGTTCTCCCTACTCTGCTCCCTCACGGCGCATGGGCTGTCTATTGATCCTGGGAGCCGGTATATGACATCATATTACGGCTCCCGGCATCAGCAAACGGCATGCGAGGGAGCAGAACAGGGAGAACACAGCTCACTCGCCGTCTCTGCCAGGAACACAGCCGCCTGCCGGGGGGGTCCATCAGATGGCCAGCAGGCCAGTAGGTATGCCACTCCTGCTACGTCTATACACTGTCAGCATTAGTTTCTCAGGGGCCAGTTTAAACAGCTCTAAGGTGACTCTGGGAGGATGCTTCCTGTGAGGAGACCCTGCAGGCTCCCTTATAATAAAGGACCCATTGTGATGCGGCCAGCCAATGCAGTCCTGTTCAGGGAGATAAATCTATCTCCCCAACTAGACCCTCTACAGGGTTCCATGCAGGCCCCTGAACTGTCTGTACAGTGGCCCTAATTCCCTCTGTATATATGACAGCTTTTTGTTCTGTTACGAGGTCAAATTAAATATCTGCCCATTTCAGTCTTAAAACTTTTTAATTTTAATAGATTGATTTTCTGGACCTATTTCTTACTTTGGGGTATTTTAGTAGCACATCAAATCAAATAATACACAAACGTATAGAGTATCAACATATTCCACAGAGCTGCACAATTGGGGAGAAAGCCAATAGAATAAACACGAACCAGTACAAAAAGTAAAATACCCTACTGCTGAGCTGAGATCTAGGCTTTAAAGTCTTTTAAACAGAGTACATAGCTAGATAGACCACAAGCTTACAACCTAAAGCTACATTTTGAATCAAGAGGTAGCACCTGGAATATGGAGGCGATGATAATGAGAATTAAAGGTTATAAGCAGCCACTGGGACTGAGGTGGCAAACTGAGTGAGCTAGAAAAGCCTTCTATAACATTAAAAGAAACCATGATCTTTGTACTTGTAGAGCCTTGTTTCAATTCTCACCTTAGTGAGTAAACCTCTAGGTGTTTGTTATCATTTATCTTCTGTAGTTTTGGTTTTTGTGAAGCACTGCAAAATGTTTTCGCACAATACAATTTATTGTGGGTATTTTTCAAAGAAGTTCATTAAAAAAATCATACCTTGCAAAATTCACCACATTTCACTGCTCTGGAGCTGATATACATAGGAATTCCATGTTAACCCATGCCACAAACATTGTAAATTGGTAAAGGGGTATGCTGTGTAGACAATATGGAATAATTTAGCCTATTTATAGATATTTATTTCATTACATTAACTGAAAAAAAAAACATATTTTTGTTTTAAAAACCAACATAGATGAAGTAAGTGATATTTGTTGCAAACAGACTTCCTTCTTAAACCGATTCTTCCGTGTTCTTCAGAATCTCAAATGCGCTTTAATCTGAGACATAACACATTTATGTACAGTAAATATAAATATATTAGCAAATAAAAATGTGTCTTCTTAGATGTTCCATCTTGGCAAAAGAGTATGTTTTCCCATGTATTATATGCCCACTTGGTATAAATGTTCCAAATGACTGATTTTAGAGAAACTTAAGTTTCCTCAAGGTAGATCCCCAGCTGTAAATGCAAAACTACAAATTCCTGGATACTTTGACAGCTTTTAAAATGGAGAAGTCATCATGCAATGTGTCATGCTAAAAGTAACTATGTATGTGTACATACTTTCTCTGTCCTTTTATAATAATACTACCTAAATGGCAATCTGACATGGATGCTAGCTCTATAACCTTAGGAGGTGACTAAGATGATTATCAGGAAGTAATTTCCCAGACCAACCTGTTTATTTATTGTTCAATGGTTATGATGCCACGAGTATCCTGACCCCTTCCCCGGTAATGTGGCAAACCATTTAGCAACGGTTTGCCCTCTTACTTGGGCCTCACCTGGCAGCCAGATCACGACCCTGCCTAGTATCCATTTGCTGAGAGTGTCAGCTGACCACTCTCAGCCAACGATTGCAATTCTGTAAGTGGAAAGTTGCACAGAATTGAAATTAGACAGTCAACGCTAGTTCCGGGCTGGCTCATGACACCACAGTAATGATGCTAGAGGTGGAATTACACCTTCGACAGCATAGGGGGAATCTCTGTAGGTGCAGCGAAAAGCTGCTTATACATGGTCAAGTTCAGGCACTATGACCACTTCAGATCACTAAAATGGTTATTTTTGCCTGGAGAAACCTTTCAAAGGTTAAAGATTGCCGCCACCACCACAAGGGCAAGCCAAAAGTAATACCTTCTATGCACACATTACTAAATAACGCACAGGAAGGGCTAATTTATATACAATCTTGTATTTTAAAGTATAATTAAAAAAAGGCAATTTTTCCTAGAACTTTTTCTGCAGGAAGCTCAAATCACCTGCTTAGCAAGAAGCATGTCTCCCCATTCTTCAGTTCTATAATGAGTTATTTTCCAAGAGTAAGATAACTGTGACATTTAAACATACGTTGCAAATAACTTTAATTGGAGTCTTCCCTTATCAAAGGGGACTTTGCTCCACTTGAAATAAAAAGGTAATTCTGCTCCAATAAACAATTTATTGACCAATTTCTGCCTGATTCACATGACGTCTCCTCCTACTACAGTTACATGGGAAGGGAGAGGGGGTTGGGGGGGGGTTATTAGAATTATTGATTTAACCCTTAAAATGCAATACTCCCACCCAGCACTGTATGAGCATACAGGGAGCAAGTTCCACCCCCATCAATAGCTCTGCAGTTAGGGTTATGGCTGGGCTCTATGGGGAGGAAGAGTTGCACAGACTGAGTGTGTATGTGGGCGTGGTCTCCAATTAAAGGCGGGGCTTCCAGGCTCAGGTTCTGCTTCTTTGCTGCGGTATGGGCGTCTCGAAGGGGGCGGAGTCAAGGGCTCTCTCAGGGATTTGAAAGGTTCCTTTTGCGGAGATGTTACTTGGTGGGCGGGGCCTATCGCGGAGTGGGCGGGGTTCCGTGGCTGGTGCTGTGTGTAGCCTGCCCGGGTTGTGACAGCTGGTTATTGCCGTGTGGTCCGGAGCCGGGATGGGGAGACTTAGCGGAGCCCTGCGCTGTGTCAAGTACCTGCTGCTCACCTTTAACCTCGTCTTCCTGGTAAGAGCAGCCTGGGCTGGCAGGGGGTCACTGGGGGCTCAGTGGACAAGAAGTGACAGGGGAGTCAATGTACCCTACCAAAGAATATACATTATATCAGTGACAGTAGTTCTGTGTAAATTAAACTCCTATATCTAATGCATGGATCGTCAGTGGGTAGATTCCCTGCAGTTATAACACTAAAGCTGGCAAAGCATCACGGGAGTTGTAGTTCAACAGCAGCTGGTGAGCTACATTTTGGACACCTGTGATCTAATTTCTGTCACTATTTGGAAAGTAAAGGGGAAGTGAGGAGAGTGAGATGGGGGGGAGAGGGAGAGATGGGTTATTAGTAGAATGGGAGAGTGTGATTGATTGTGAGGGTAAATAAAGGGGGTGAAAACATGTGGAATGGAAGAGATTTAATTGGAATGATAAAAGGAGGAGAGAAGATTAGTAGACTAGGTGGTGGTTTGTGTTGTGCCATGTATTTATGTTTAGGGGTAAATAATGGTACGGAGTGTGAAAATGTGACAAAATCTGTGCCTAGGGCAGATAAAGTGAGAGATGGAGAGAAGGCTGACAGTTTATTGAAGGGAAAGGGAAGAATTAGAAGAGAATGTCTGGTACCTATCAGGAGAGGATGAGCATGAGAAGATGTAGAGATGAAAGTGATAATAAAGGGGATGAAAATACGATCTGGCTTATTCATTAAAGTGAAATTTCTGACTATTGAGGTATTAATGAATAGCCCTGTGTTTGGTGAATTAAACAAGATAAAGATTTGGCATGGTGAAGTAATCCCTGGCTTCAATAAAATGGGGTTTCAATAAGTGGCTTCAATAAAGATGGGGCCTGGAGAAGGTGTTAGGACTAATGTGTAGTTATAATGGATGAGCAGATAATTGGGTAAGGACAGGGAGACAGAAAACATTGTGTTAAGGCATAGACAGAGCTATGGTTAATGGTGGAGGAAGGATAAAGGGAAAGGTGAGAACAAGCTATATGGAAAGACAAAAGAGAGGTGTGCAGTTGGATGATAGGAAAACGTAGGCAAATAAATAAATGATGGAAGTTACAGGGCAACTACCCAGCAAATCAGGACAAACTGTGAAATGATACAGGAAACTATCAAACATAAGATGAGGTAATGGGAAGTAGAAGGAAACTGAATAGTCCACCTGGATAGTGATTACAAATAAACTGACTAAATGTGGCATTGGAGGGCAGAGTAATAATGTTCTAAAGAAGGCTACAGTAAGGATGTGTGCAGGGAATTAAAGTAATAAGCAGTTCTCTTACAAGGTTTCAAAGTATGCAGCGATATGTTATGGTGACAACAGGCGCACAATACGGTAAACAGAGTTTCGGCATACAGTTGTAATAAAAAATATTAAATTCCCATTGAAAATCAGGTTAATTGTAAACATTTACAGCTATTTGCAATTAACAAATCAAACAAAAGCAATGGAAATAGCTCATCGCAACCAATGATTCAAGTTGTTTCCTCAAATTCAACTGAAAATGCTACTTAGATTAACTTTTCCAGTCTCAAAATTATTCAACCCCTTCACGGCGAACATCCGTAGTACTTAGTAGAGGACATAAACCTTAGTAGAGCAAATAAACCTGCCAAAGGATAACAATAGATGGAGTGAATACAGCAGGAAACAAATTATAAAAAGAGGTAATGGGTTGTTCATTAAAATGAGAATTGCTTGGAAATCATTCAAATTTTTCTAAATTGGTTATCTGGCCTAAATTGTGAAAATCACTTAGAATTCCTGATAATTCTCACTTCAGTAGATTACCCAGTGAGGGTGTAGCAAAAGGATGGTGTCAGATTATTATTTATGTGATTAGATCAGTTTTGTGTAAGAGTCTTTTTTTTTTTTCAATTGAAAATATCACCATCAACTAATTGATGTTTGTGCAACAGGTTTCACTACCAGAATACAGATAAGAGGCATGATAGAATGTTAAAATTTGCAGTCACAATTATGTTAAATGATTTTACAGTTAAGAAAAAAATAGACTCATGTAAATAGGCAGCTTGGTTTAACCACATAAGGTTGTATTGGAATGTAAATGTCATCATAATAACCTCCCTATAAGGATAAGTGGATAAGCAGAGACTGGGGAATAGGAGGGGCAGAGGACAGCTGAGGTCAGAGGGGAATCCCTGGGCAAGTGGAGTGAAAATAACAGGCCAGTGTCTTGGACAAGGATGAAAATAGCATGAAGTGTCATGATAATGTATCTGTAAACATGGGATAAATATACAAACAATAAACAGATATGAGAGAGAGAGATATATAATAGGACGTGGGAAAACATACAGAGGCGCAACCGGGAGTGAAAATAAGGATACAGGTTGAACTATACAGACAATAACTATTATCCCATTGTACAGCGCTGCGGAATTTGTTTGCGCTTTATAAATAATAATAATAATTATTATGTTTTTATGTTGTCAAAAAAATTTTTGAAGGAAATGTGAAGACTGACCAAACACTTTGATACCTTAACAAGACTTTAGTGCTACGGGGTAAAATAATCTTAATTAACCGAAATAAGAAAACATTATTTTAATATAGGAAAAATTTGATTATTATTTGTTATTCATGTCCCCCTCTCCGCCCCCATGGCATAATATATGAGTTGTGGGTGTATTTATTGGTGAGTTTGGACATAGACAAAATAGGCTATCAGCAATATATGTTCAAAAGATCATAGATCATTTCCATTGACTGATAAGTAAAAAAAAACAAAAAAAACTGGTAAGACGTGGGTGGAGGTGAGGTGTTTGTGTGAAACAAGGCTTGTTATCTCATTTCCTCCATAGCTTCCAGATTGCATTAAACTTGTCCAATTTACCCAACATCTTGTAAGTGAGGAATTCATATGTTCTGTTGCTGTTTATAGTGGAGAGGAGGGGCGGGTAGATGTGTGTATACCCGTGCAATGTGTCAGTTTATGTTCTGTAGATTGTTAGCTCATTTGGTCACGGTCCTCTTCACCTCGTCTTCCCATGTGCGCTGGCTCGCTTTAGTTCCATGGTGACCCATATCTGTGGACACCAGGGAAATGATGGCCCTCTGCAGTAATGTGCGGGTCCATCGTTAGATGCGCTCACACTGTGCATTGGGCACTAGATTACTGCTGAGAACGCTTCAGTAGCGCTCCCTGCATGGTCCTAAAGTCTGAGGAATTATAGGCCTAGCTAGTGAGGCATGTGGTGTCATTAGAAACGCCCCCTCAAGGCAACACCCACCCCATCGTGATTCCCCAGACCAGATTGTTGGGAGGTATGTAAATGTTTCATACAAGGTCTTGTTTATCATTTGTAAAGTGCTGTGCTATACAAATAATTATTAGTGTAATTGTCAGCGTCATGAGGGCCATGTTGTGCAATGGATGGAGGGCTACATTCATCTATATAGCTACCTTTCACTCAATAATCACTTCCATTAATCTTTTTCTTTAGCAGCCTAACCCCAGTGTTCTCTCCTAGTGCCTCCCTTCTCTCAATTCTCATGTCTATTGCCCCTCTCTTATTCAGTAATATCCCCAAGTGCCACTGTTCTCTCAGTTCTCACTTCCATTGCCCCACTTCTTTAACAGTGTTCATCTGTTGTTTCCTTCCTGTCCCCTAAATATGTGACCTGAACTGAAAATTCTCCTGCTCAGCTATGCTACAACAATTTTATTTTGACTCATAAATTTGTATGTATGCGTGTATGGTGTATGCTGGCTATATGTAATGTGTGTATGGTGTGTGCTGGCTGTATATAGTGTGTGTCTGTGGTGTGTGCTGGGTGTATGTAGTGTGTGGTGCTAATTTTGGTGGATTTTTCTGGATTACTGGTGGTACTGTGGAGGAGGGTCAGATGACTCTGGTGGTCTAGCAATGGCCCAGGATCTCAGGGGACCTGTTGGGGAGCTTGAGGGACAGAGCTCCGTCTGACATCAAGGGAGCCCTGCCATCTGACGTCACGTGAGCCATGTTTGATGTCAGTGTGGAAAGAACGGCAGATAAGATCTTTGTCTTGCAGGCAGGAGAAGCAGTTATGTTTGTCAGCATGGCAATGCGCACCAACAACATATGTAAATTAGGAACTGAACAGACAGGCAGCCCAGAGCAAATTAAGGAGTATTCCACTTCCCAAACACACACAAAAGCATTACTGTTTAATAAATATGTCCTTTGAAAACATGCATGGATTTAATTATGTATTTTTTCATTGGTTTATATCTAAAACTGCTTACTAATCTGTGGATCTCTTGTCTGAAGCATTTGCAAGCACTCCCCTTTTTCCCAGCACAAACTTTCTGTGTCTGTCCAATCACAGACTTTCCGATGCAGCTCAATGAGAAATCTTTGCAAGGCAGGTGCTCTGGGCAATTGCTGCCTCTTGAGTTTAGCTCCACTTGGGTAAACTAATAGGAAGTAACAGAACCAGTTGTTTGGTTCATAGCCAGCAGGTGTAACACGGTTAATATGTAAAGGTGCCAATTTTAATGTGCACTTTTTGTAAAATGAAAAAAAGAGGACACACTGTTCACAAATAAAAACCTCCAGCAAGTTGAAGTGTTTTAGCGGCCTGGAGAGTTCCTTTAAAGGACCACTATAGGCACCCAGACCACTTCAGCTTAATGAAGTGGTCTGGGTGCCAGGTCCAGCTAGGATTAACCCTTTTTTTTTTATGTACATAGCAGTTTCAGAGAAACTGCTATGTTTATGTTAGGGTTAATCCAGCTTCCAGTGGCTGTCTCTTGACAGCCGCTAGAGGCGCTTGCGTGCTTCTCACTGTGAAAATCATAGTGAGAAGACGCCAGCGTCCATAGGAAAGCATTGTGAATGCTTTCCTATGGACTGGCTGAATGCGCGCGCAGCTCCTGCCGCGCATGCGCATTCAGCCGAAGAGGAGGAGAAGAGGGAGGAGAGGAGGCGGAGAGCTCCCTGCCCGGCGCTGGAGAAAGAGGTACCTTTAACCCCTTCCTCTCCCCAGAGCCCGGCGAGAGGGGGTCCCTGAGGGTGGGGGCACCCTCAGGGCACTATAGTGCCAGGAAAACGAGTATGTTTTCCTGGCACTATAGTGGTCCTTTAACAGAAATTGATAGGACCCTTTTTTTTCCTGAATGCTTAATCTGTGTTGTGACAGGTTTTATGTTTTCTACACTGCTGCAGAAAGTATTGGGACGTGACGGAAATATGTTTAATACTTACCAATTTGGCACACCACATTCTGGTTAACACTTCATTAGCATTTAAATGGGTGAAAAAAAAGAGGAACTGTCACTAACTCAACAGTGACAGTTCCTCTTGTGTTGTAGCAAAACCAAATAGCAAACTATCTATGTGTCATTAATATGATATTGTACCCGCTGTTATTCCCAGCAATATAATATATTCAAGTAATAGTAACACAATAATTAAAGAGAGCCTCGAAACACTACAACAAATTTAGCTTAATATAGCAGTTTTATAATACAGATCATGCCCCTGCAGTCTGCTCAGTTCTATGACATTTAGGAGTTATCGTCAATGTATCAGATCCAACATTATTTACTAAAGTTTGAATTATTAGAATTCAAAGTGAATTTTAAATTTTAACTCAAAATAGACAAACTGGAAATATAGCTGACTATGAATGTTTACAGTTGCCTATTCAGGTGCATTTACTTCAGTGAGAATTCAAAGTAAATTTTAAACTTAAATGAACACTTTAGTGTCAGGAACACAAACACGTATTCCTGACACTAGAGTGGTAAAATAACAGTTTAAGTTCCCGGCCCCCCTCTATCTACTTTAAAAAGGTATTTTTACTCACCTATTTCCAGTGCTGTGCTAGTCCCGCCGCGTCTGGTACTGACCTGCTCCAAATATGACAATCTCAGTCAATCCAATGCTTTCCCAAAGGAAAAAATTGGGAGGCTATTGGACATGTGCGGCAAAACTCTATACTGTGCAATTAGCACCTCCTTATAGGGATGTATTGAAACAATGCACCTCTATGGGGAGCATTCAGCATATCCATGCAGACACTGAATGCCAGTTCTGCACACTGTGCAACATTGACCCAGGAAGCACCTCTAGTAGCCTTCTGAGTGATTGCCACTAGAGGTGTTACAAGGCTGTAATGCAAACATTGTCTTCTCTCTGAAAACACCAGGCAGTGTTTACATTAAAAAAGCTTGCAGGGACAGGCAATAGATACCATAAAAACTACATTAAGCTCTAACTGTAGTTAAGGCCAAAGTATCCAAAGGGAAAGTATAGCTGATTTAGAGGATTATTCTTGTTTGGCTGTTGACTTTAAAGCGGTAATAGGCACCCAAACCATTTCATCTCATTGAAGTGATCTGGGTGTCATGTCCCTGACATTTTATCCCTGCAACTTAAAAAAAAAAAATAAGTTTTGCAGAAAGAGCAATGTTTACATTGTGTGGTTAAAATGATTCTAGTGGCTGTCACACTGAAAGCTGCTAGAGGAATTTCCACTGATATAGCCATATTAAACTTGACTGTTTCAGTCAGATGATCTCCTAAAGACCATTTAAATGGGGCAGCATTTTGCTCACTATCCTCTCAATGCTTTCCTATGGGGAGGCATTTGATTGGCTAAGATCATAAAGATTGATGATCTCTGCTAACGAGGCAAGGTATGCTTTAAGGAGAGCAAAGTGGAAAGGGAGAATTGCTAAGTAAATAAACTTTTTTTAATTCTTAACCGAGGGGGTGGGGAGAACTGCCTAAACAGCGAGCAGATCACTATAATGTTAGGAATACATGTTTGTATTTCTAACAATGTATTGTTCCTTTATTATTGTTGATATTATTATTGCCATTTATATAGCACCAACTTATTCTGCAGCGCTTTACAATTTTGTAAATTTGAACATCACATTGAAATTGCTTTGAATTATAACTTTAGTAAATAAACCAGTATTTTGTATTATATTTTGTTAAAGGAACACACAAACTTTAAAGGAACACTATAGGGTCAGGAACACAAACATATGTTCCTGACCCTATAGTGTTAAAACTACTATCTAGCCTCCTCCCTTGCCTCCCTAAATATAGTAAAATCTTACTTGTATTTAAGTCTGCAGATACTGCCTCTGCCCCTGTCTGCCTCTGAGCTGCTTGCTGTCTGCTGACATAATCAGAAATGGTGGTCTGAGCCAATCACAATGCTTCCCCATAGGATTGGCAAGACTGTCAAAGAGGCAGATCAGGGGCAAAGCAAGCACCTGTCAAACACAACCCTGGCCAATCAGAAGCTCCTCATAGAGATCCATTGAATCAATGCATCTCTATGAGAAAAGTTCAGTGTCTGCATGCAGAGGGTGGAGACATTGAATGGCAGTACTGCATCACTACCCAAGGAAGCACCTCTAGCAGCTATCTGAGGAGTGACCAGTGGAGTTATCACTAGGCTGTAATGTAAACACTGTATTTTCTCTGAGAAGACAGTGTTTACTGCAGAAACCCTGAAGGAAATGATTCTACTCTCCAGTAAGCTGTAGTTGTTCTGGTGACAATTGTATCCCTTAAAAAAAATTTTTAAAATACCCCCATTCTAATTAAAACCAGATGTAAAAATGAAAATACATTAACTCTAATCCAGAGCAGACCCAGACTCCTTGCAGCAGTTGCTCAACCTCTTCTGAGATCATTGATACTGATGACCTTGGCCCAATCTAATGCTTCCATAGAGACCTATGGTGTGACGGTTGTCATGCGTTTTACTGAATCCACGGAGAAGTATTGCTTTTGGCATAATCATGCACATCTCAGTGAACGTGAAAGAAATATGAAAATGAAAGTCCTTCACTGAGGAAGTTCCTCAAATCGTGTCTGGCAATCTAACAGCCACTAGAAGCATAATTAAGGCAAAATGTAAACACTGTTGTTTTTAATGAACAGCGATGTTTCAGATTGTCAGCAAAAAAAATTGACAAGGTTTTAGGACCAAATCCAGTTCATTATGCTGAAGTGGTTAAGATGCGTAAAGTGTCCCATTGTGAGTTTTGCAAAAATAATATAGAACAATCAAAATAAACAGGATAGCATACTCATTGAATACATGACTTTCTGTGTTCAAATTGGGTATTCATATCACCAATGCTATAAGCCTTCCATTGCCTCTTTCCCCATATAGCAGAATGCATCAACTGTGGTAGCTAGAGATTGTAAAACGAACTGTCAGTTTGGAGATATTAGCACATTCTACAAACTAGCTCTTGCTAGCCAGCTATTTGTTCTGCTTTTTTGTGTTTCTGCTATTATTTCCACTGATTTGCAGGCATAGCCTGGCATTCTATGCAAATTAATATGCATTGTGCACATACTGCTTCATGGGAAGAAGTTGTCAGTGCTGATCCTTGAAAGTTATTGTGTTAATATTTACACGTGGTGCTTACTTTACCACAATAAACATTTCCTTTAATCGGCTGTTGACATCACCAGGTAACTTTTTTTCAAAAGCTGAAACTGAGGGTGTAGCATATGTACATATTTTAGCCATATTTACTAGAATTCATAAAGGCCTGACCGGTCTGAAAAATATAGTAACTCATCTGTCTTGCTCCACACTAGGAAATTGCACACATTTGTATGAGGCATATGTAGTGTTAATTAAAAAAGAGTTATCATAATACTAATTTCTCACACATCACAAGTCTGGCAAAAACTTTATATAAGGGGAAATTATTGAAATGTAATTTGACAAATGTTTCCATCGTACATTGAGGCTAGGGTTACATTTATTTTTTATTTTCTATGATTATAAATAGATGTATATTTACAAATGAAATGTATGCTTTTATCTTCTCTGACATGTATCATGTTGCTACTTTATTGTATATTACCATGTAATATTTATAAGCCCTGTGCATTGATATATGTCAAGACGTGTTGTCAGAAAATTCCATATCACATTATACATAATTTAGCAATTTAACCACAATGTTACAAACCAGTAAGAGATAAAATGGATAGCGTGCGTAATACAGTGGATTTGAAGAGCTCAAATATATAAGCCTACGCACCAATCAGACGGGGACCGTACAGTTTCCTTATATTTGTGCAACATGTTCTAATACTAGTAAGGTTCATATGGAAACTACGTGATTTATTTAATAAAGAATGATTTGTGTCAACTGAGTTGTAAAAATAGAGGCTAAAATAACAAGTCGATTTTCAGCTCAATGTTTATTAAATATAAAAAGGTTGTCCGCATAGTACAATTTCAGTGTGTGCATGCCTAATTCAGTGGCTTGCGTGTGTGGAGTGCTTTTAAGTATGAACGCAGACATGTGTTTTTGTGAAGGGTCAATGTTAGTATGTGTATAATACAGGGGTGTATCCGTATGGAGTGCTATTGAATGTGATTGTTGAGTTGTGTGTGTGTGTGTGTGTGTGAAATTCATGTACAGGGTTAGAGCCTACATGTGACTACAGTGTGGTTATTTAGATGGGCTTAATTTTTGCCACAGTCTGGTCCTGCTAAGACTCAACCAACCACAGGCGTGTGCATGTGGTTTACCAAGTGTATGCAAGCACACCATAATGCAGGACTTAATTGTCCATTCTGTCACCCACACTGTCCCCATCAAAAGTTTGTGTGTTTTCAGTGTCTATGTGATAGTGAGTTATACATTTAATCTGTATCAAATTTTATATTTGACGAAAATCAATTAAAACAAATTGTAATAAAGCTTGTATTCAATTTAGTATTTAATATATTTTAATTTAATATTATCAGCATTGTGTTGGAAATATAAAAAAAAAATGTTTAGGTAAGTTCTAGCTCATTTGATAAATAAAAATGACACTTATGATGGTTGCATATTCATGTCTAAGGATTCACCAATATTAGGGTTACTTTGATATGGTGGCCGGCCTAATACACAATGGCCATATGATGTGACTTTTTCCTATTTGGAGATGATTTTAAGTCAAATTGAAATATCTGAAACAGTAAATAATGTTGTGTGTACCTTATTTGTGTATGGGACATAAAGTCAAACTTGTCCCATGTGTTCTACTTTGCAAATTTTAATAAAGAATCCTCAGCATCTTTTAGTAATATTCTGTATGTGGGGCAACTTGTAGTAATGTTGTGCCTGCTTCTAACTTAAAGGAGCACTATAGTGACTGGAAAACAAACTTGTTTTCCTGGCACTATAGGATTTTTAGGTCCCCTTCCATTATGCCTCCCCCTCCCACTGGGCTGAATGGGTAAAAACACCTTCAGCCACTTACCTTAATCCAGCGCCAGGCCCTCTCGGTGCTGGTGACCTTTCCTCCTCCTGTCGATGTCAGCTCCGGAGTGGAGCCGAATGCGCATGCATGTCCAGAGACACGCACATGCATGTCCGGAGACACGCGCACATTCAAACCGCCCATAGGAAAGCATTACTCAATGCCTTTCTATGGGGATCTGAACTCACCCTGCGTGAGTTCAATGAGATTTTCACAGTGAGAATCTTGGAAGCGCCTCTAGTGGCTGTCAGTGAGACAGATGCCAGAGGCTGGATTAACCCTGTAGTGCAAACATAGCAGTTTCTCTGAAACTGCTATGTTGATAGCTTCAGGGTTAAAACTAGAGGGACCTGGCACCCAGACCACTTTTTTGAGCTGAAGTGGTCTGGGTACCTATAGTGGTCCTTTAAGCTTCCACTGGTGAGATCCATCTGAAATGTCTGTGAAAATATATTACCTTGTAAAGGCACAAGGGACCTTAATGCATTTGAGATGTCATGTAATGGGCACCATACCATAGGGAATCATAAGACACTTTGTTTACTCTAGACTGAGCTTTTGAAACATGGTAATTTTCTCAATTTATCAAAAGGCTGGGAATTATATGACTCTCTGAATGCTAGGGTTTTAAAGGGGAAGTTAGATGAAGATGTGGGGACACTGGACTAATTTTGACAGTTATCGAGGAGCTACTCTGCAAAATATAGATGCATTAATTTATTATACAGTTATTTAGAGCTATCTTGCTAATGCTATCCATTGATTACTGTTGGGTTTAATATTCATTCAACTCTGAATTGTAGCGAAGTGAAAACTGAATTGCAAGATTTAGGCTAATATAGCTGAGCTGTGACTGTAGATGAGTTGTTGTTATTATTATAATGATTAATATTTTATTATTTATATAGCACCAGCAAATTCCGTAGCACTGTACAATGGGTGGACTAACAGACACGTAATTGTAATCAGACAAGTTGGATGCACAGGAACAGAGGGGTTGAGGGCCCTGCTCAATGAGCTTACATGCTAGAGGGAGTGGGGTATAGTGACACAAAGGGTATAAGTAGGGGTAATGAAATAGGTTGCTAGAAAAGTATTCACTGAGAACCTAGGTTATTTTTGACAGTTGCAGGAGAGGAGTCAAGGGGGGGGAGATGAAAACCCGCTAACAGTTTAAATAAAGACTTGCCTTAAGAAGTGTGTTTTCAAAGAATTTTTGAAGGAGTGGAGACTGGGTGAAAATCTAACAGAGAAGGGAGTTTCACAGAAAACGTGCGGCCCTGGAGAAGTCTTGGAGGCGAGCATCAGATGTGGGAGTACAGACAGAGGATATATGTAGGTCTTTGGCAGAGCGCAGAGGCCTCGACGGGACATACTTGTGTATTAGGGAGGATAGGTAGGTTGGAGCAGCATTATGTAGGGACTTGTAAGCAAGCACCAGAATCTTAAATTAAGGATTATATCTAACTTGGAGCCAATGTAGGGACTGACAGAGACGGGAGCCATGGGAGATGTGGGCGGGCAGGAAAATGAGCCTTGCCACCGTATTCATTATAGATAGCGGTGCAATTTGGGAACACGAGGGCGGGGCCGCCGACCTGAGCAGCAGCCATCTCCCGTGGCTCCGGGCTCGAGCCTCTGCAAAGGGCACATTTGAAGATCATTAACCAAGTCTGAACTCACTGATTCGGGTGGGGGAACACCTAAGCTTCCTTAAGATACCTGCACCACCGCTGGGTGCACCGGATGAGGGAGCCACACTACTCTTGGGCCTACCCAGGCACATGGCCCTGATGCCTGAGCCTGCTACTAGCGTTCCTGGAAGGGCTGATCGCATCCACACTGCCATGAAAAGCAGCAATATGTGCACCGGGGAATGAGTGGAGGCCTGACCCCATTCCCCCCCTTGGTCAGTAGTGGTGCTCCATGCCCTTGCTATAATGCTTTGGACTGAGATGCAGTTAGAGATGATGACACATCCACGAGGGGGTCCCTCCCCAGCTGTCCTGCTCTAAGTGCCACACACATACTCACACATTTGCCTGGGGAAAAGAAGATGGATACATACCCGCAGTGAAGAGCTGCCGAATGCTGAAGTGGTGCCCTTAGGGGTGGCTGTCCTGCTGCAGGGCCCAGGGGCTGCCTGGCCTTTGGGATAGTGGAGGCCTCGCTCTCCTGGTTCGAGATGTGGCCTTGAGTGAATAGTCCCCGGTTCTGAAAGTCCTGTGGGGCCGGTCTGCATGATCCTTCGAAGTACCGGTGACTGGAGGTGAAGCATGCCTGCAACAAGTGTGTGTGGCCGGAGCTGGGTGAAACTTGAGGCAATTCGCGCCTGGTAGGAGCTAAAGTGGCACAGGGGAGGTGCAGGAGCTGAGCAGTCTGCGGATTCTTGGTTGTGGGGGTCCAGTAGACTGTGACGAACTGAGTGCCTACAGTGCCATGGACTGCACTGACATAGGGCGGGTACTGCTGGAGTTTCAGTCCCCTGGGGGGCATTGGGCTTGCTGCAGAGGAAGAAAAGTAGAAGATCTACAGTTGTGTCCTGCAGCTAAGATGTGCCTTGGCTTGGGGGGGAGGAGACTTTGGTGGGCAATAGAATGAGGGAATTGAAATGTGCTGTTTGATTTAAAAAATTTTTTTCCTAATGTCTGGCCAAACGTGCCTGGTTCAAGATCCTTTTAGGGCATAGTCCCGTAGATGCTCAAGCATGGATCCTCACATAATGGGCTTAATTCCTTTTATTGTAACCTCTCTATGATGAGGAGTTGACACCAACCATTCCCTTCCCCCCCCCCTTTTTTTTCTTTTCTTTTACTTTTCTGTTTATTTTTTTTATAGGGTTGTGTTTTAGCCATTATGCGAACTATAGCAATGATGCACTCTCTATGAATGTGAATGCTCCTATTTGATGCATACTTTGGCGTTGTATTTACCCATGTTTACTTTAGATATGTTATATATTTGCTTACAATAAGGCTTCGTTGGCACAGTAATTTCAGTTTATAAAAACGCCTGTTGTTGATTTCAGTTACGTGATTCTTCTGAAAGCGGCCATTCTTTGTAACGATAACCCAATGATGCTTACTTATACTTCACCTGAGGAATGTGCCCTTACTGGACAACGTATTGTTCTTGTATACTTCATGCTACTCATATATGATATTGCTCTCTGCTGACCCTTAGGCCTCTGCGTAGGTTCATGTAAAACCATTTTACTCGCTATATCACTGTTTGACTGCCTTAACTTTGACTAAAATAAAAACCATTTAAAACAATTTGGGAACACCGCTGTTAAGACCACTGAGAAGGAAGTTAGAATTTTCTTTTCCTAAACCGCTATTCCTGCCTGAATTTTCCAATTCAGTTTTTGATTGACTATAGTTCGGTGTTTAGTGAATAAAACCTCTTTGTGTTTTCTGTTTCAAGCTTTGCTTGTAGACTTCACAGTGCAGTCTACATTTCATAGTTGAATCAACAAACTCATTTGACATGGAAAATTAAGTTTGTGAAATGCAGTCGCTTGCAGTTACAATTATTAGACAGGAAGATTGAACTGTATTATGGGTGTAATAGGTTTTCCCAAGTAAGATAGTCTGGTGCATTTAGTTTTAAGAGACCAATTACCCAGGCATGTATTTGCATTGGTTACAATAATAAAAACTTCATTTTGATTTACATAACTCATTATGTCTTATATATGTCTCTATTATCCAATAATATAAAAGGTTGATGCGCTATGTTTGTTAAATAAATATTACATTATATGTTATAAAGTGCCAATATATTAAGCAAAACAAAAAACCTACATGAAATGTATTTGTAATTTTCAGAGTTCTTAAAATGGATTATTTCGCTAACCACATAGGTAAACACAGAGCACATAGAGCAATCACAGCAGCAGGCAAGTAAGGTTGAGCAGCAGTTGGTCACATAACAGTAGAGTGTGACCCAACATGGCTTTTCAGCAAGAAATGTTCTTTAAAAAAACCAATATACATCATTTAACAAAAATATCATTACGTTTCTTTAGATGTAACAAACATTTAAAAAATGAAAAGTGAAAAATTTGATGACAGTTGCCCTTTAAATGTCTGTTGCTGATGATTATTACAAATAGAGTATTGTATAGGATGGAGAAAAATGAGATAATTAAAAAGAGAATATGAACACAGAGAAACAGTTAAAGAGGCACTGTACGCCTTTCTGCAAAATGAGTTTTTTTCATAAAGATAATTAGCTCTACAAATAATACTGATCATTGGCATGGGTGGTCTTTAACTGTCACTAACCTGTGACTTATGCTTCACTATTTTAGTGTTTGAAGTTATTATTAGAATGTAAAGAACTTGAGTTATTGGGGTCAACCATTTTCATGGCCTTCTAGGACAGTATCCTTAGAAATACAGTTGTGCTCAAAATTACCATACCCTTGCAGAAATTGTTACATTTTGGCATTGATTTAGAAAATATGACTGATCTTATTTTCTTTAAGATATTGATCATTTGAAGCCATTTATTGTCACATAGTTATTTGGCCCCTTTTTAAATCATAATGATAACAGAAATCACCCAAATGACCCTGATCAAAGTTTACATACCCTTGAATGGTTGGCCTTGTTACAGACACACAAGGTGACACATACAGTTTAAAATGGCAATTAAAGGTTAACTTCCCACACTTGTGGCTTTCTAAATTGTAAGTAGTGTTTGTGTATAATTAGTCAATGAGTTTGTTAGCTCTCATGTGGATGCACTAGATACTGAGCCATGGATAGCAGAAAAGAACTGTCAAAAAACTGCATAACAAGGTAATGGAACTTTATAAAGATGGAAAAGGATACAAAAAGATATCCAAAACCTTGAAAATGCCAGTCAGTACTGTTCAATCACTTATTAAGAAGTGGAGCATTCATGCATCTCTCGATACCAAGACAAGGTCAGGTACACCAAGAAAGATTTCAGCCACAACTGCCAGAGGAATTGGTCGGGATACAAAAAGAACCCACAGGTAACCTCGTGAGAAATACAGGCTGCTCTGGAAAAAGACGGTGTGGTTGTTTCAAGGAGCACAATATGATGATATTTGAACAAAAATTTGCTGCATGGTCGAGTTGCCAGAAAAAAACCTTTACTGCACCATTGCCACAAAAAAGCGGAGTTACAATATGCCTGACAACACCTTGACATGCCTCACAGCTTCTGGCACACTGTAATTTGGAGTGACGAGGCAAAAATAGAGCTTTATGGTCACAACCATAAGCGCTATGTTTGGAGTTGGGTCAACAAGGCCTATAGTGAAGAAAATACCATCCCCACTGTGAAGCATGGTGGTGGCTCCCTGATGTGTTGGGGGTGTTTGAGCTCTAAAGGCATGGGGAATCTTGTGACAATTGATGACAAGATGAATGCAGCATGTTATCAGAAAATACTGTCAGACAATTTGCATCTTTGTGCATTTGTGCACAGGACACTCTTGGACTTTCCAGCATGACAATGACCCTAAGCACAAGGTCAAGTTGACCCTCCAGTGCTTACAGCAGAAAAAAAGTGAAGGTTCTAGAGTGGCCATCACAGTCTCCTAACCTTAATATCATCAAGTCACTCTGGGGAGATCTCAAACATGCAGTTAATGTAAGACGACCAAAGACTTTGAATAACCTGGAGGCATTTTGCCAAGATGAATGGGCAGCTATATCACCTACACGAATTAAGAGCCTCATAGACAACTATGACAAGACTGCATGTTGTCATTAATGCTAAAGTGGGCAAAACACAGTATTAAGAACTGCAGACTTTTGAACAAGGGTTATTTCATTTTTTGTTTTTTTTTGTTTCCATGTTTTGTTTTAGGATTGTGCCATTCTGTTATAACCTACAGTTGAATATGAATCCCATAAGAAATAAAGCCGCGAGGCAAACAAGGCATTTGCCTAGGGCAGCACAAAACCAGGATACACCACTGACTGTACCACTTCTGTAAGATCAGTCCAGATGAGTATGCCTTCTCTCCCCACGTGCTTCAAAGAGCCTTGTGTGCACATGATCCTGTTGTCCTTCCATGCACCACTTATGGCAGGTACTAACCACTGCATCCATTGATCACCCAACAAGACTTGCTGTTTTGGAGATGCTCAGACCCAGTTGACTAGCCATCACTATTTGGCCCTTGTTTAAAGTCACTCAAATCTTTTCGCTTGTCCCATTTTTACTGCTTCAAACAAATAAAATTCAAGAGGTGATTGTTCACTTGCTGCCTCATATTCTTTCTCTTTAAAGGAAGCTTCAAAACACCTTTAGCGGTTTTGGTGTATAGATCATGCTCATGCCATCTTGATGTTCAATTCTCTGCCATTTAGGAGTTATATAGCTTTGTTTATGCAGCCATAGCTATATCCCCCCTGTGACTCACACAGGCTCTCTACACACTTCTTAAAAAAAAGTCTTATTTTAAAAACAGTGTGTTTAAGTTAAAAGTTCTTGCTTCCTGATTTAAGAATATTTCTTATGATTTCTTATGATTTAAGAATATATATCACAACTCAACTTTGAATTATATATATCGTCTTGCTCAGAAATACTTCAGACTTGAGAAAGGGAGGTTCTCCCGAAAGCTTGTCATTAAAAAATTCTGTTAGTCCAATAAAAAAAGGTATTACAAGATACAAATTTTGTCTGTTATATTAGGGAGGCTTTGTGTGACACAGCCAAGAAAGATGTGGCTAAGGCTGCTTAAACATTGTGTTGTAAGCTTGTCTGTTCCAGTAAGTCAGTCGGGTTTTGTAAGAATTTCATGTTTGTTTTGTTTACCTATTGTGTTGCGCTGCAGAACAAATAATTGTAATTGTAAATTAAGTCCTAAACAGCAGAGAATTGCACAGTTATACTACAGGATCATGATTTATATACATCAAAACTGTTACTCAAAACGTTTTTCATGCAAAGACTTAATTGTTTTTAAATCTACAACAAATGGATGTATATGGTAATGGTTTACTGAACCAAGCTACTGATATAAGTTCAGCCTTCACAGTAACATTAATAAAATAGTGAGTCCTCGACACATGTTAGAATTACACAAATTTTGTATTATTTCATTGCATTGTTTTTGTGGTTTGAATTTTTCTGGATGATGTCTTTCTTACTCAAATTTAATGATAAAATACCCCAAACATACTACCAGATCTAACCAAACAATTTAGAAACTGTATTGTATAGTTTTCACATTTCTAGGAAAAAATAAATTACCCATTTTAAATTACCCATTCATTTACAACTACATCAGAGATCAATTAGTTAAAAATATGACAGAATAAAAGCCATATAGCTAGAACTCTTATGAAATACACAGTTTAGATATGTTTAGACATAGTTAATTAATACAAGCTCTATCATGTTGACATAATTTTTTTTTATTTAAACCCTTTCATTAGATAAGATGTGCTAAATCTGTTATTAAGTGACATTACAGGCTCCCGGACCACTTCAGCTCATTGAAGTGGTCTGGATGCAGTGTCCCATCACCCTTAACCCCGAGTATATAATTATTAAAGTTTTTAATAAACTGCAATAATTACCGTCTAGGGTTAACTCCTCCTCTAGTGGCTGTCTACCAAACAGTCACTAGAGGGACGTCTGGGTCAGTAGGCGACTTTTGGCCGCCTTAATGATACGGGACATCCTCACGCTGTGCATGAGGACTTCCAGTGTCACTGGAATCGCCATAGATATGCTTTCCTATGGGGAAATCCTAAAGCGACCGTGACTATTGCCGCACAAGTGCATTAGGTGTCCCCTGTTGCTGTCAGCCAAGGAGAAATGAAACCCAGAGCTAGAGTCCCAGGTTCCCCCCTTAAACTCTTCTGCATCTGAGGGGGAGCGGGCTTGATGGAGGGGGAAGCTATAACGAGTTTGTTTTCCTGGCACTATAGTTTCCCTTTATATCATTGCATTGTTTAACCCCTTGTCCTGAGTTAAAAGATTAGAGTTATGTCTTATCTTCGCTCCAGCCGTTCCCACTGCTGTTTGGGACACTGACAGCAAATTGGGATGCACAGTTAGTGAATATTTAGTGACCGTTACACAAAATAGTTGTACAGTGGTTTTCTTCTCTGAACTTTGGAAGAATAACAGCTTGAGAATATAGCCAAAACAACGGTGTATGCCAGGTATATTGTGTTAAAATGCATGGGAAGTGTCTAGGTTCAAATCTGGCCAAATTCAAAGAAAATCTTCAAGCAGACTTGGCCTTTCTTCAATCTTTAACCCTAACCCTGCAGGGCTCTAGACTCTATACTTAGACACGAAGTTTATTTTCCTACTACATATTAGAAATAAAGATAAATTTACCATGTAAAAATAAAATGCTTTCTACCCCCCCCTCCCACCAATGTCCTTCCACAATTCATTGTCACCATCTCATTGGCCATCAAGTCTAGGCTGGTACATAAAATAGGTTCTGGTATTTAAAAGCTTGAAGCTTTATAGTCCACTTTCAACAGACAGGATCCAGAAACAACAGATTTTAAATCTCACATATAACATTAACAAAAATCAAAAACAGTGCTGACAATATGCCCATTCACCCCGACTTTGCAAACTCACACTTTTACCTAGTGACTCTGGTACTATACTTACTCAGGTATCTTGAGATATACCCATGGGAATATATCCATTACCCTGATATACCTGAGAATATGTTGGCTTAAATTTCTGAGAATTTGTCTGTTAACTCCAAAGCTGAGCATCTGACCAGGAGTGCCCAAAAGGTAGATACCCAGATGTTTTAAAACAACACCTTCCATGATGCTTTGTCATTGTAAAGGCATGCAAAGCATCATGGTTGTTGTAGTTCTACAACATCTGGGAATCTACCCTTTGGTCTCCTGTGCACTAGAGCATCATTGGACAATGGGCTTCAGAAGCTAAACATCTTTGGCAGTAAGTAACTATGATATATACTTATTTCTACTGTTTTGATCACCCTAGTAAATGCTTCAGTAGTGTCAGTGACAGTTCATATTTAAACGGTCACTTCAAGTACCATAAAACTGAAGTAATTAGACGTTGTCACGATGCCTGGAGTCTGTATGTGCAGCATTCTGCGTGAAACACAATTAATTTAGGTTAAAACGGCTTTTATTTGTGTCATCGAAAATGTACAACAGTGCTATGGGATAGCAAAATAGGAGACATGCAGGTCTTGCAAAATCGGGAACAGCAATATGATTATAAATGAATGTAAACCTAAACAATATTATCAATTAGGAGGTAGTATAGTATCAGTATCGGTAAACTCGTCATGTTACATGCATTTAACATGCAGATGTCTGCATCCTATGGTCGTACAGGAAGGGGTGAGTGTATCACCTCTGGGTGAGCTAGGTAGTGACTGTATAGTACGTGGACGAGATTCGCCTGTTATCATAATGATTGCATATAGCCTAGGAGTATCTTCTGGCGGGTAGGGGCCACTATAGCGTCTGTTGTATAGCTAACCTGAAGAAACACAATGAATTTAACCACTTGAGTGTAATTCTACCTCTGGCAGTGTCATGAGGCGTAATCAACCAACCTGAAACCAGAGTTCTGGGCTGGCTAATGTCAATATCAAACCAAAAAATGGAACTGTACTCAATCCATAAATAAAGCCTTGGTGCAGCCAATTCTGGGGCTAGCACCAAGGCCCAAGAAGTAGTTTGTAGTCACCGAAGAAATAAAAAGGTCCAGGCAATTCAAGGCTTAGATAGGCATTTTATTGAACTACAGTGTCCAGCAGCAACGTTTCGACCCAAGGAATTTTCCACTTTTTAATAAGTGACTAAACTGTACTGACTGGCATTTTCAAGGCTGGATATGTTTTTATATGTTTTTCCATCTGTATAAAGTTCCATTACCTTGTTACGCAGGTCTTTTGACAGTTGTTTTCTGCTCCCCATGGCTCAGTGTCTAGCCTGCTCAGTGCATCCACGTGAGAACTAACAAACTCAATGACTATTTATACACAGACACTAATTGCAATTTAAAAAGCCACAGGTGTGGGAAATAAACCCTTAATTGCCATTTTAACCTGTGTGTGTCACTTTGTGTGTCTGTAACAAGGTCAAACATTCAAAGGTATGTAAATGTTTGATCAGGGCCATTTGGGTGATTTCTGTCATCATTATGATTTCAAAAGGAGCCAAAAAACTGACAATAAATGGCTTCAAATGATCACTATCCCACAATATTTTTTGGTTTTTTTTTGCATGATCAGTCATATTTTCTAAATCAATGCCAAAATTTCAAATTGTTTTGCCAAGGTATGCAAACTTTTGAGCATGCAAATGAATGAATATATATATATATATATATATATATATATATATATATATATATATATATATATATATATATATATATATATATATATATATATATATATATATATATACACATACACATGCGGTTTCGTGGGCACACTATGTTCATAATATTAGCAGCACTATTAAAAAGGCTCTTTCATGTTTATCATGACCATGTGTCTTAAATGTAAAATCCACAAAACTCACAAAAGAGATCTACAAAACGATTAAAGTCAATTCAAAATGTATAACATGCATGGAATCAGCAAATTAATGTGTGACTTGGTAAATATGTGCACAGAAGTTGAATGGGCCAAATGCCCTAAATTTTGGAGGATAAAAAGTGAATCTGGCTCCTATGAGTTTATGGAGATTATACAATTATATTAATAATGGATTACGTCTATTTTAAAAAAAAAATTTTTTTGACAGTTTACCATGAGATCCTAAATCTAACGTCACCCCCTAAATACACCAGGATATATTATCCTCTGTCAAAGAGGTGAAATATATAAAAATAAAAGAATAATAATGCTGGTTTAGAACATCTTCAGTGCTGCAGAAGCTGGATGGTAATTCTGCCACTCATTCATTGACTGAGAGCATCAGCTAAACTCTTGTTCTGGGCTGATCACAATGCCAGTGGTGGAGTTACACTGTTGGCATCATAAGGAGTTACACTCCTTATGTGCTGTGTTTCATTGTGAAACGCTGCACATACAGACTCCAGGCATTACTACTTCAAATCACTGAAATGGTCGTTTGCTTGGAATAACCCTTTGAACTTACAGTGCACAGTAACAATTATTATATGCACCAGCTGAACCATTCATTCCGCCATCTTGCTCTTGATAATTCACACATAGATTAAAACCTAATCCTAGTTTAGACAGGGTTTAGAGAAGGAATTACATGAAGGCAAGTGGAAATGGGTAGTTGTTTCAGCCATGTTATTTGGCTGTGCTCCAAGGAACATGTATATTGTTAAACCTCAGGCTAGATGTTAACTCTACAATAGAAAGAAATACATAATGAATAATAGTAAAGACATAATAAACCAACCTGTCTTTAAAGAAGCCTTTGTAGTATGATACAAGAATTTACTATAAATTAAAGGATACATGTCATGTAAAAGGCTAAATAGACATACCGTATTTATCGGCGTATAACACGCACCGGCGTATAACACGCACCTCATTTTAAGAAGGAAATTTCAGGGAAAAAAAACTTAAAGGACCACTATAGTGCCAGGAAAACGAGTATGTTTTCCTGGCACTATAGTGGTCCTTTAAGTTTTTCCCCCTGAAATTTCCTTCTTAAAATGAGGTGCGTGTTATACACCCTCAGGGACCCCCTCCCGCCGGGCTCTGGAGAGAGGAAGGGGTTAAACACTTACCTTTCTCCAGCGCCGGGCGGGGAGCTGTACTCCTTGCTCGCGACGTCATCGGCTGAATGCACACGCGCGGCAGGAGCCGCGCGCATTCAGCCGGTCACATAGGAAAGCATTTACAATGCTTTCCTATGGACGCTTGCGTGCTCTCACTGTGATTTTCACAGTGAGAAGCACGCAAGCGCCTTTAGCGGCTGTCAATGAGACAGCCACTAGAGGCTCTGGAGGCTGGTTAAACCTCAGTATAAACATAGCAGTTTCTCTGAAACTGCTATGTTTATAAAAAAAAAGGTTAATCCTAGAGGGACCTGGCACCCAGACCACTTCATTAAGCTGAAGTGGTCTGGGTGCCTAGAGTGGTCCTTTAAATTTCAAATAAAGAACTTCTTACCCCCCTTTCTTACTCCCCCCTCTTCTTACTTCCCCTTCCCCCTCTTACCCCCTTCTTACTCCCCCTCCTCTTACCCCCCTTTCTTACTCCCCTCCTCTACTCTTCTTACCCAATTCTCCCCTCTACCCCTTTCTACTTCCCCTCTTCTACCCCCTCCCCTCTTGTTACCCTCCCTTCTTCTACTTCCTCCCCTCTACCCCTTCTACTTCCCCTCTTCTACCCTCCTCTTTGTTAGCCCCCTCCTCTTGTTAGCCCCCTCCCTCTTCTTAACCCTCCTCACCCTCCCCTTCTCTTTCCTCCCCTCACCCTCCCTCTACCCCTCCCCTCTTCTTACTTTTCTCGCTTGCAGTCCGGCAGCCGCGATAGAGGTGTGACGCCAGTGTGTATCACCGGTAGTCAGAAACTTCCTGTTCCGCTGAACAGGAGTTTTGCAGCTTTCTGTACTCAAGCCGATTGACAGGAAGGTGCATTACTGAGCGTACCTTCCTATCACTCCGGCCGGCCACCGCGGACTGCAGAGCGGCTCGGCCAAGCTACAGGGGAGGTGAGTACTAAATGCAGCCGCCTGAGCGCTCTTGACAGAGTGCTCAGGCGGCTGCAGAATTTAAAGGGCCGGCGTATAAAACGCACCCACGATTTCTCCCCTATTTTCAGGGAGAAAAAGTGCGTGTTATACGCCGATAAATACGGTAGTTAAATCAGGTCACTCATTTAACTTATTTTGTTGCGTTTCTTTTAGCTCCTTCAATCCCCACAGGCAGGGCAAAATGTAGCAATATAGCCATTTCTAAGTCAGAAAATATCCATTCTCAATTCTTGACACTATAGTCACCAGAACAACTTTAGCTTAATAAAGCAGTGTTGGTGTATAGATCATACCCCTAAAGTCTCACTGCTCAATTATCTGCCATGTATGAGCTAAATTCTTTGTGTATGCAGCCTTAGTGACACCTCCCTGCATTAATGCCTTAAGGATTAATGATGGAATAATTCCATCATGAAAACACTATACCATTTGAACAGGAAATATCAAAACGGAATGCCCCACTCATTTAAAGTCAGCAAGACTATATACAATTGCTAATACTAACTAAGCAGAACATAGTTCATTGCTCAACATAATGACTTAGGGAATTTACGGACCAGACCAGTGGCGTACATGCCGGGGTCGTGGCTGCGACCGAGCCCAGCCCACCCAGTATGTACGCCAGTATGGCTGGCCCTGGTGTCACCTGGCTGGCGGGCACGTGAGGGAGCACTCTCCCCTGAGCGCTCTCTGCCCAGCTCCTTCACGCGCCGCTTACTGATGCCGGAGCCGGAATATGACATTGCGAGCCCCCAAAGAGAGCGAGCCAGCCAGCCCGGTGACCAGTCGCCCAGCAACACCACTGGACCCCAGGGAATCCCCTCAGCTCTCCCAAAGGTAAGGAGGCTGGAGGATTAAATATTAAAGAAACGTGTGTGTTAGTGTTAGAGTGTGTGTGTCTGCTAGTAAGTATGTTAGTTTTTGTGTGTCTGTTATTGAGTGTGTGTCTGCTAGTGAGTGTCAGTGTGTTTGTGTTAGTTTGTGTGTCAGTGAGTGTGTGTGTCTGTTACTGAGTGTGTTAGTTTGTGTGTGTCTGTTTGATGTATGTTAGTGAGTGTGTGTTTGTCAGTGAGAGTGTATGTTTTGTAAGTGAGTGTGTCTGTCTGTCAGTGAGTGTGTATGCATGTATGTCGCTGAGTGTGTCTGTCAGTAAATGACCCCTGCGACCAGGTGCCCGCCACCATGTGTTCTGGCCCACAGAGAGTAAGCTCGGAGGGCGGGGGGGCACGGATGAATTTTCGCACCGGGGCCGCCACTGGGCCAGACATTGATTAAAGTATAACATATCAATCGTGTTTAAGAGGTCAAGTAAGGCTTGTTTACCTTTTACCCAGAACTCACAGCACCTAACCCTGCAGGATCTGCCCTAAGCAGAGTCTGGGCCCCATACAGCATTGAAACAGCTACACCCAGAACTCACAATACCTTACCCTGCAGGATCTGCCCTAAGCAGAGTCTGGGCCCCATACAGCATTGAAACAGCTACACCCAGAACTCACAATACCTTACCCTGCAGGATCTGCCCTAAGCAGTGGTAGCATTTCTGGATGATCATTTCCTACCCACCCTTCCCCACAACCCACCCTCCCCATGGTACTCATTACATTTATAGATAGCTTAAATTACCTGGCTTTCCTGACAAACCAATCATGTCCACCAAGCTCTCCACACCTAAAATAGCTTAACTCACACAATGAATACCTTTTAACCCTTAACCCTCCTAACCTCACCTATGATTTTCACAGCTCAATTTTCCACATATTAAAACACAGCACCTACTCTCCTAATAATGTTCTCACTTTTATTTTTCACTTTCTCCCTCACTTCCCTCATTATTAAAATATCTCTATTGTTTTACTTACCTGTTCCTTCTGACACCATCTTCATTGCTCCCTCTCTACTTCCCTCATCTCTGTATTCATCACATGCACTTTGCTCTTATTTTTCCAGCCTTTCTCCACAAACCTAAATACAAGCTCTCATCCCAAACATTTAAATTTTACTCTCACCTTCTCTTCCTTTCCATCCTACTGCTCCTGGCAGCTGATGATGTCTCTCCAAACCCTGATCCCTCCTCTAATGAGAAAATACGACAATCTCATATCTATTCTATGTAGCTCTCACTATAATTCCTCCTTTAAAGCTGCCCTCTGGAATGCACGCTCTGTGTGCAGCACCATTAAATCAACTTCCATCCATGAACTATTTATCTCACACTCCCTAAACCTACTCGGAAAACATGGCTCTCTCCCTCTGATACTACTACCCCTGCCTCACTATCCTTTGGTGGTCTTCACTTTACCCACAACCCAAGACAGGCTGAGAGTAAAGGTGGCGGTGTAAGATTTCTGCTTTCACCCCACTGCTCCTTTAAACTCTGCCCACACACCCCCTTCCGTCTCTTTCCCATCATTTAAAATTCATTCGATTTGCCTTTTCAAACCCTTCTCTGCTAACATTGCCGTTATTTATCTCCACCCTGGTTACCCTCTCCTCTTCCTTGACCACTTTGATGCCTGGCTAACCTGCTTCCTCTCTTCTAATATTCCATCCCTAATTCTCTAGGACTTTAATATTCTCATTAACCCACCTTTGACCTCAGCAACCTCTAAACAACTTTCAATTACTTTCTCCCTTGGGCTATCGCTGTGGGCTAATTCTCCCAAGCATGTAGCGGGCAATACCCTCAACCTCATTTTCTCTTATCTATGTACAGTATCTAATATCTGCAACACTCAATTTCCTCTCTCTGATCACCACCTTTATCATTTGCTCTCGAGTACCCCCTCACCCAACAACCTCAGCCTAACCCCCCTCAACTCAGGAGGAACCTTAATTCTATTGACCTCCAGCAGCTGTCCGCTGATATTCATTCACAACTGCTATCAATCCCTTCCCTCTCCTGTCCCTCACTGGCCATTTCCACATATAACACTACCTTCACATCTGCCTTGAACGCTGCAGCCCCAAAGGGTCCACATTTCATTCATAGTCCTATTTTGGACAATATCAGCAAAGGCCCTTATTTCATATTTTTGGACAAGCTTTTCAAATGATGTAATATTTTTTTGTTAAACTAAATTTTTATATGAAAATAAATAATATATCAAATATATATCAAAATGTTTTTCAAGAAAATAAATCATTTAAAGACCACTTTAAGATTTCTTTACATTACTGTTCTATTTAATTGGTGTGATGGAAAAAACATTTCTGTGGAAATGTTCAAAAGAACCTTTACTCAAATTTCTTACATATGGAACACAATTAAGGTTTAGCTTTATTCTTATTTATTTATTTGCTCAAATGCATTAAAGTCAGATGGGTCAACAGCATCATATATAAAATACATACCTCCCAACATTGGGGAGTATGAGCTTTGGAAAGGAGTGGTTGAACCCAAAGGGAAGAAAGTAGAGAAAGGCATTAATTAAAAGCAGATAAGGGTGTCTATATTCAAAAAAGGTTCAAAATTTCAACCCCGAAATTACAAATATGAGCTTAAAAATGTTACTCCAACCAAAGAGCTGTGTTTTAACAAAATATTGTTTTTAGACACTGTAACCTTACGTGCATACCCCCCTAAAATAAATAAATAAGAGTAGAGCTAAACCTTCATTGTGTTCCATATCTCAGAATTTTGAGTAAAGGTTTTTTGGAACATCTCCACAGAAAGGAGACGAAACGTACGTGTGGCAATTTCCTTGTTGTGCTTCTCATGAAGATATCATCATTGACGCCCTCACTTCCTCTGTGAGCAAGCACTCAAAACAAATGGAGAACAAAATGGAAGGAAACTAAAGAGATGTGAGTTCTGATTTGAAATGCCGCTGGTATGTTCTGTTAGCCCCTAAAGCACTTCATCAAACTAAAGTAAATTAGAGTGTTCTTTTAATCTCCATGTTCTTGACCTTGATTTTTTTTCAATACTTTAATATTATAATTAATGGGTAATTCTCAATTACTATACAAAGCAATGTGTCTAGTTTGTAGTCTGCATTTTATCTACATTGAGCACTTTCAGTCCATGAATGGCTCACTGTGTATTGCGGTCTGTAATATCTTGCAGGAGATCGTATGTTAGAGAATATTCCATCTTGAGTGCTTTTATTTCGTTTGACTAATGACTACTAATGTAAGTATTTCTTTCCAATCAAAATATACTGTGCAATACAACTGAGTACAAAATTAATTGATCAAGACAGAGCCAAAACTTCAAATAATTCTGTATTAATGTTTACTTTATTAGTATGGCTCAGGACAAGAATAATACGCCATCAACAGTAATCAACAGTGTTCATTGCACAGATGAATGGCTGTCATTTAATCTCGTTAATACCAGCTGCTTGTAGCATGCATTAGAGATACATTCTATAGTTTGGTGTTATTCTTATTACATCTGATACGTTGCAGGTCTATAAAGTAGTTAAAATCACCCCCACATTTTTGACATGTTTCTAATTGATGGACTATAGATTTTTCTATGATTAATTGGAAACAATTGAAATCAGCTGGTCCTTTGATAGGTCTATCCACTAAACAGTGAGGGTTTGTTTCTAGTGTTGTCGCTAAATGTGGTTGTCACTAACCTTAGCTTTCTTTCCCAAGAACAAAAGCTTACTATTAGTGATAGGGAATTACTGGATGATTATAAAGGGAGCCATTATTCACTATTTGCTGACTGATTTACAACCATGTCGCTAAAGCTACCATAGAGTATAAAGGGAGTCATTAATCATTACTTACTGACTGGTTTTCAAACTTGTCGCTAACGCTTACATTTTAACACCTGTCTCTGCCTGGTGGAAAGACACAAAAATATGATTTACAGTTGCATAAGCCCCATGTATTCTATATCACATAAAATTACATTAACCCCTTAAGGACTGGACTGTTTTTGCGATGTTGTACATTTGCGACCAGGCATATTTTTACACTTTTGTGGTGTTTGTGTTTGGCTGTAATTTTCCGCTCTCTCATTTACTGTTCCCATACAAATTATATATTGTTTTTTTCAGGACAAAAGGGGCTTTCTTTACATACCATTATTTATATAATCCCATGTATTTTAATTTAAAGAAAATATGATGAAGAATTTTAAAAAATACATGCTTTTTTGACTTTTACTTGAAAAATCTTTTACTCATCTACAAAAGCGAATGAAAAAAACTGCTAAAAAGATTCAAAATTTTGTCCTGAGTTTAAAAATACCCAGTGTTTACGTGCTTTTTTCTTTTTTTTTTGCATGTTATAGGTCTATAGGTACAAGTAGGATATTGCGGTTTCAAAACATACATTTTTAAAATGTATCAATAGTGACATTGTAACACTATTATCTGTCATAAATCTCTGAATAACACCACACATGTACATATTTTTTTTAAAGTAGACAACCCAGGGTATTCAATATGGGGTATGTCCAGTCTTTTTTAGTAGCCACTTAGTCGAAAACACTGGCCAAAGTAAGCATTCATATTTGTTTGTGTGTGAAAAAAGTAAAAAAACTAAATTGAACACTAATTTTGGCCAGTGTTTGTGACCAAGTGGTTACTAAAAAAGACTGGACATACCCCATTTGCAATACCTTGGGTTGTCTTCTTTTGCAAATGGTATGCCATCATGGGGGTAATTCTCAGTCCTAGGCTACCATATGCTCTCAAAGGCAACGTAACCAACCTGGCCATTTTCAATGTAAAAATATTTGACCCATATATTTGACCCTGTAATTTTCAAAAATGCTATAAAACCTGTACATGGGGGGTACTGTTTTACTCGTGAGACATCGCTGAACACAAATATTAGTGTTTAAAAACTGGAAAACGTATCACAACAATTATATCATCAGTAAAAGTGCTGTTTGTGTGTGAAAAATGCAAAAAGTCACTTTCACTGACAATATCATCGCTGTGATATGTTTTACTGTTTTGAATCACTAATATTTGTGTTCAGCGAAGTCTCCCGAGTAAAACAGTACCCCCCATGTACAGGTTTTAGGGTGTCGTAGAACGTTACAGGGTAAAATACAGTGCTAGCAAATTAAATTCTCTGGACTTTCGGCCTGGGTTGGCAGGCAGGTCCCTCAAATTGCAATCAATAAAATTACTTAATTATGTAAAAATATTACATAAATACGCACGTAGAATTTAAATATATATGCATATTTATATATTTGAAATCTACGTGCATATTTATATAATTGTTTATGTAATTTTGTATATGGACATATGTATATTTTGTATTATTTTTATTTATTTATATATATACATAGATATATATACAAATTCATTCTAAGTGTATTTTGATATAAATATATATATTAATTTTAAAATACAGTTAGAATAAAATTTCATTTAGATATATCATTTTTTTCAATTTTTATTATTATTTAAAAAAAAATAATTTAATTTAAATTACTTATTATTTATATTTTATAATATATATATATATATATATACAATATATATAGTTATTATATATATTATATATATATACATGTGTAATTTAATTATAAGTGTATTTTTATATTAAAAATATATAAAAATACACTTAGTATGACGTTATATATATGATATATAATTTTTTTTATTTTTAATTAACATTAACTTTTTTTTTTTCTTTTTTTTTTACACTAGCAGGGAGACTGCCTGTCAGCACAGACAGTCCCCCTCTAGGCAGACACATGGACACCTATTGTGACCATGTGATCGCTGTGTTAAGCGATCACATGGCCCCAGGGGTCCTAATCCAGTGTGGGGAGACTGTCTTGGCTGCAGGCAGTCTCCCCACACCGGGAGCCACGCTGATCGCCGCCAGGGGAACGACGGCGATCAGGTAAGTAACTAGGACCGTTAGGACGGTTCAGGACCGTCATTGGTCGGCAAGGCAAAAATGCCGATGACGGTCCTGAACCGTCCTCGGTCCTTAAGGGGTTAAATCTCCAAGAGCTTATTAGATGATCAGACCAAATAAAACTGCAATAGAACATGTCAAACCATAATGAACAATATTGAAGCATATCAGACCATGTTAAACCATATCAAAGTAAATGTATTGAACAGCAGTTGAAATAATGGAAAAGGCTAGATAGATAAGTTAAGAAAAAAAGTATTCTTTATATAAGTAAAGTGCATGTTTCATCTTCAGCTTAAAAATTTTTACCCACAGGAACATCACACTGATATGTAGCAGACATAGTACAGAATCAAACATATACAATTAAACCCTGCGCTTAAACTCCCACTACTCCTGGGCAGCAGCAATGACAATAGTATACATCTGCCCCAATACATACAATAAAAAACAAAGAAAAGAGATATGTGCACACTACCCCAAACCCTTATGCACCCCAAATCCCTATGCACATTTAAATAACTGAAAGGTTTTTAGTATCACTCCAGTGGCCACTTGAGTATAAGTCGTCAAGGCAAAACCTGTTACATGAGTACAAAATCACACTTCAATACATATAACATACATGTCCAAAAACTTGTACACCAACAGTTAGGTGGAAATAAAGCATATCGGACAGTAATATTGATTAATCAAAATTCTACTTTTAATCATAACAATTCATGTCTCAAGAGAAAAAATGTATTTTAAATAAATTTTTTTCATCATATTTAACACAGCATCGAAATAAACATCAACATATATAAGCATCTTTTATATATGATGCTTTCATCACCAAATAGAGTTTATTAGTTTGTAACAGAGAGCAAAAGGCAGCTCATATGATGTAAATTAAAATCAACTGATTGTTGCTGTAAGATACAGTAGATAAGGCCTCAGCAACCTACTACACAAGTTTCCTTTGCACGGCATGTAAGGATGCCAGACCCAAACAGGCTGGGGAGAACTGAACATCTCAAATCACTTTCTCCCAGTGTTTGTGAAGTGCTTTGCACTTGACCTCACCCTGTAACTGACCAGCTCGGTCCCAACTGGATCCATACAGCCAGACATACACACTCACACAGATGCAGAGGAAACATCCCCTATAGGCAAATACTACAAACAGCCCATTCTCAAACACATTTACAGATTCATAAGCAGCCCCCACAACCCCACTGACAGTCCACATACACTCACACAAACCCACAGGCAGCCTCCTATACTCAATACCCCTCCTATACTCAATACACACAACACCCCACACACAATTCCACAAGCATCACCCCATACACACACCACATTCACACACAAAACATGATACACAGCCCACATTCATATGGAGCACACAGTACAACAAACAGGGCTGGACTGGGACAGAAATTCAGCCCGGGCAAATAAAGACAGAGCAGCCCACTATGAGGGGCGGAGCCAGACAGGAGGCGTGTTTGTTAGTGTGATGCCCTAGTAAATGTCCTGGATTTTTATTTTGTTCAGCGTGAACACGCGCTGCCTTTGCTAGTGATTTGTCTCTGGTGTCCTCCATAGTGGGATACCAGAGAACAAATGTGGAACAGGACTGTAAAAGTGTGTTGTTTGTATGCGTGGATGCTCCCTGTGGTGTTGTATGTGTCTGGAGATTGTTTGTGCGATTGCATGTGTGTATAGGAGACTATTTGTGTTGTAGTTTATGTGTAAAGGGGTCTGTTTGTGGCGTACTATGTGTGACTAGGGGCTGTAGTGTGTTCCTGGACTGTAAAGTGTGTGCATATTTATAGGGCGTGTAGAGTGTGTAGGACTAGAAGGTGTTGTGTATGCGCATGTGAGGACTTTACTGTGTGTAGCTAGGGGATGCAGGGGGTTGCATTGTGTGTATCTTGGAGCTTTAGTGTGCGTATGCTTATAGGGGTTGTAGTGCAGATGTGTGTATAGTTGCGGCAATGAATGTATGTATAGGGGTTTAGGGTGTGTGTATAGGGGTATAGTATGTGCATAGGTGGAGTAGTGTGTGTGTGTGTATAGGGGGTGTAGAGTGTGCACAGGGCTATAGAATGTATTTATAGTGTGTGTACAGAGTGTGTGCATAGGGGTGTGGTGTGTGTGTACAAGGGATATCGCGTGTGTGAGTGCAAGGAGTGTAGTGTATGTTTAGGGGGTATAGAGTTTGTGTACTGTGTGTATATAAGGGGTATAGAGTGTGTAGTGTGTGTGTATATAACGGGGTGTAGTGTGTGTGTATATAAGGGGGTGTAGTGAGTGTATATAAGGGGGTGTAAGGAAATCAAGTATAGCTGAACCGCTTTGATAATTCCTCCTGCAATGCCAGCGTCTAGGGTAGATCCAAGCAATGAAGTCCATAAGAAATATAACAGCTTCCCAAGATAATCCCCTTGGTAAAGCATACGAATTCCCAAATAACAGTCAGAGTCCAGAATCAGGATACAAGTAGATCTGAGGTCTGGAATCTCCAGCCTGCTTTTTATTTGGGTTACAGACAAAAAAATACACACCCAGGGGGAGGCATTAAATCACCAATCAGGTACAGGTTACAGCCCCTACCTCCCTCCCCTCTGATAAACAGTTAACTTCATTAAAACGTGCACTATTTTACCCCAGTTCTGGATGTACCCCAAAAACAGGGGGTACACCTTTAAATTGGGCACCGCTGGATAGTGCTCACTTGTGGGGACAATATGTCAAAAAATCAGTCCATTCGGATGAATGGTTCGGGAGTTATGGAGCACTAAAGTTTTGACCGACCGCACGGATCATCTAGCCGAAAATAGTTCCATAAGTTTTGGCCCTGCGGTCGGTCTCCGTTTAGGCGAATAAAAAAGACGAAAGTCCTGCCATCCGTTCGCATCTTCGTGGTCGTTGAAATCCCCATACGAAGTTGCATGTAACTACCGAACGGCCGGTGATTCGGTTTTTCCCGTGCGAAGTTCTGGATGTATGGAGGTCTCAGCGGTGTTTGCCTGTTTGCGTATCCGATTTTAGTTCCACGCGTTGACGGGCAAACACCGCTGTTCGCACGTAAAATGGCCGCGACCACGTGTAAAGTGCCGAAATGGCGGCCACCTAGATTTTACACGGGGAATTCGCCTGAATCCATCCGAAGGGTAGAAATTATAGCTATATGCCGAATTCCAGCTGAATTGGGTGAATTAACTGTGCAACAAAGGTAGAAATCCTGATGAACGGAGTCATTTCTTCACACTGCTCCCCTATAAGTCCATAGGTCGGCATACCCGCCTAGACCCTGTCGGGTTGGCTTGGGGATGTCCGATGAAAGTATGTTTTTAGGTGTCCAGTTCGGTCTGGCGGGACAGTCCATCCGCATTCCCATTTTGTTTACCCGGACGGTACTGCATGGTAAAATTGTATGGTTGGAGAGCTAGGCTCCACCGGAGTAGCCTGGGGTTGTCACCAGCTACCCGGTTGAGCCATACCAGGGGGTTGTGGTCGGTCATAAGGGTAAACGCTCGCCCATACAGATAGGGCTGAAGTTTCTTGAGGGCCCACACGAGGGCCAAGCACTCTTTTTCTAGGGTGGCATAGCTGACTTCTCGGGGCAAAAGTTTACGGCTGAGGTATGCCACCGGGTGTTCCATGCCATCCGCCCCCACCTGGCTTAGTACGGCTCCCAGCCCAAACATGGAGGCATCTGTGTGTACAAGAAATTGTTTAGTGTAATCGGGTGCTGCTAACACAGGGGCCTCACTCAATGCCGCTTTGAGCTTCTGGAAAGCGTCCGTGCACTCTGGGGTCCAGGAGACCTGTTTGGGAAGAGCCTTTTTGGTAAGGTCCGTGAGGGGCTTGGCCAGGGCGCTATATTCTGGGACGAACTTTCTATAATACCCGGCCGTCCCTAAGAAAGCCAGTACCTGGGTTTTGGTCCGAGGTTGGGGCCAGTTAGCTATGGCTTCTACCTTAGCGGGCTCTGGGCGTTGTCTACCGGAGCCGACACGGTGGCCTAGATACTGGACCTCGGCTAGGCCTACGTGACACTTGTCGGGTTTCAAAGTGAGCCCGGCGAGGTGGATTCGTTCGAGTACCCTGGACACATGACCCAGATGGTCTCCCCATGTGCGGCTATAGATGGCAATATCATCTAGATACGCACATGCGAAGTCCTGCAACCCCTCCAGGAGCCTATCCGCCATCCGCTGAAACGTAGCCGGGGCGTTCTTCATCCCAAAGGGCATAACCTTGAATTGGTATAGCCCAAACGGGGTGACGAACGCCGACTTGGGGATGGCCGCAGGCTCCAGGGGGATCTGCCAATAACCCTTGCACAGGTCCAGGGTAGTCAAGTAGTTCCCCCCCGCCATACGATCTAAGAGCTCATCTATTCTAGGCATGGGGTAGGCATCGGTTATGGTACGGTCGTTAAGCCTCCGGTAATCTACACAGAAGCACGTAGTGCCATCGCGCTTCGGTACTAGTACCACCGGGGAGGCCCAAGGACTTTGGGAGGGTTCTATTACCCCTAGCCGTAACATATCCCTTAACTCGGTGAGCATACTCTCACGTACTGCTTCCGGGATCCGATATGGCTGTTGCCGTAGGGGCATCTCTCCCTGGGTTTCCACACGGTGTACCGCAGCGGAGGTATAGCCGGGGGTAGCGGAAAACATCTCTCGGTATCCCTGCAGCAGATGGGTAGCCTCACCTTTCTCCAGGAGGTCTAAATTTTGCCCCAAGCTTACTTGGTCAATAGTACAGGGGGTGGTCCCCAGTAAGTCAGGCAGGGGAAGCCCTTCACTATCCTCTGTGGCGGGGGCGCACACGGCGCCCACCTCCTCTGTCCTTTCAAAATATGGTTTGAGCATGTTCACATGGAAGGCTTTGGTCAGCCTTTCATCTGAGCATTTGCTCACGATGTAGGTAGTCTCGCTAACCTGTTCCACTACCTTAAAGGGTCCCTGCCAGGCTGCTTGTCCTTTTTAACGGGCCTCAGAGCCAGTACCTTCTGCCCTAAGTCCAGCACTCTATCCTGGGCCCTCCTATCGTACCACTTTTTCTGGTCCTCCTGGGCCGCCTGCAGGTTCTCCCAGACCCGATTCGGTGAGGGCCCGCAGACGGTCCCGGAACTCCAGGACATACTGGACGATAGGGACTCCCCCCTCATCTGTATTGCCCTCCCAGTGTTCCCGTACGAGCTCCAGTGGGCCCCGAACTTTTCTCCCGTACAGGAGTTCGAAGGGGGAAAACCCAGTGGAGGCCTGGGGCACCTCACGGTAGGCAAACAGAAGGTGGGGAAGGAATTTTTCCTAATTCTTGTGGGACTCTGTAAAAGTTTTTAGCATCTGTTTTAGAGTGCCATTGAAACGTTCACAGAGCCCGTTAGTCTGGGGATGATACGGGGCGCTGAACAGGGGCTGCACTCCACAGCTCTGCCACAGTTGTTGCGTCAGGGTAGCTGTGAACTGCGTCCCCCGATCGGAGAGTATCTTCTGCGGGAAACCTACTCGGGTGAATATCTGAATAAGGGCCTCTGCCACGGTCTCGGCCTCTATATTGGTGAGGGCGACTGCCTCCGGGTATCTAGTGGCGTAGTCGACCACCGTTAGGATAAACTTTTTGCCCGACGGGCTGGGGCGACTGAGGGGTCCTATTAAATCCACCGCTACTCGGTGGAAGGGCTGTTCGATGATGGGTAGGGGGTGAAGCTTAGCCTTCCGAAGGTCTCCCCTTTTTCCTACCCTTTGGCATACATCACATGTCCTACAATAGTACTTTAGGTCCTGGGTGGCTCTGGGCCAGAAGAAGGTTTGAGTTAACCTGTCTCTGGTCTTTTTGACCCCTAAATGTCCTGCTAGGGGAATGTCATGACTGAGTTTTAACAACTCAGCCCGAAATTTACGGGGCACAACTAACTGTCTTTTATGACCTGGGTAGCCCCCTGTCCCACCCCCTCGGTTACCCTATATAGCAACCCCTTATACCACTCAAATTTTTCGTGCGGGTTGTTCTCGGGGGTAGCGGCCGCGGCCTTCCTATAGCCTTCTAATGTGGGGTCAGTACGCTGTTCCTGTTCAAACCCCTGGGGGGTATCCCAGAAGGGTACGGGGGGATCGGGTAAAGGGGGTATTTCGACTCTTACCTGGTTCTCCTCAGAGTGCAGCGGAGCTTCCAGTCTGGCTTGAGCTCGGGTGGTAACCGGGTAGGCCTCGGCAGGGGGGTCTCGGGCTAGTTGGGAGGTTAGGCATCCCACATCATTTCCCAACAAAACCTCGGCGGGCAGTTCTTGCATAATCCCCACCTCCAGTTGTTTAGACCCGGAACCCCAATCAACAAACATATTAGCGGTGGGCAGTTTGTGAATAGCGCCCCCAGCCACCCTTACAGCGACTGTGCGTCCGGTGCGAGCTTGTGCTCTGACCGTGTGGGGCTGTACCACAGTCAAAGTAGCCCCAGAGTCTCTCAGCGCCCGGGCCCCCACGCCATCGACGGTAATCCATTGGCGGTGGTGGTCCCGGTTGTCCCCCCAGCTTGTACTGGATTGACCTCATGTAATACGCTCCACTGTTCTTCGTGGTTAAGGGCAGGGCCTGTGTGTTCCTGTTGCACACAGTGAGCAGCTGCCCTGGGTTGTTGTGGGGCTGGCCGTTCCCAGCTTCCCCGGTTTAAGCGAGGGCACTGATGCTTGTAATGTCCTGGTTGCTTGCAGTAGTGACACACTGCAGGAGGTCGAGGTGTGTTTGCTGGGTTCGGTAGGGGGTTACCTATGGCAGGTCTAGGTGGAGCCGGGTTTGTTGGAGCTGTGTACTGAGGCTTAAATGGTGGTCTGCTCGCCCCTGGCTCCTTCCTCCTGTTATCCTGGTACTCGTCCGCTAGCCTAGCGGCCTCCTCCACGGTTTTTGGTTTCCTATCTTTTACCCAGTCTTTTATGTCCTCTGCAGTATGATTAAAAAATTGCTCCAGTATCACTAGTTGCAAAGCTTCTTCTAGGGTGGTTGCCTGGCAGCCCTTCATCCAATTGCGGGCTGCCCGCTGCAGGCGAAAAGCCCATTCCGTATGGGAATCTCTCCCAGTCTTTCTCAGGTCTCTAAACTTTTTCCGGTATGCCTCCGGAGTTACCGCATATCTGGCCAACAAAATGTCTTTTATTTTCTCATAATTATGTATGTCCCCCTCAGGTACTGCTCGCAGCGCCTCGGCTGCTCTACCTGACAATTTACTGCTGACGACTGCAGCCCATTTGGTGGAGTCTAATCCCTCCAGTGCACACTGACGTTCAAAGTCTTGCAAGTAACTGTCAATTTCCATTTCATTGTCAACAAATGATTTAAACGCTGCATAATTTACCTTCTTTGGTATTTCCCCAATACTTCTCGGGGGGTGTAGCAAATCCCCCTGTGACGCTCTGTCCCGGTCATCTCGCTCTTTTTGCGCTTGTCTGGCTTGTGCTACGACCTGCAGTATCGCCTCTGAGGATGGATTGGGTCCCAATAAACTGAGTGTCCATCGGATGTCCTTTTGCATCACGGTTTCTTCCTCTTGGTCCATCTCTATATTACTGGTATTATCGCTCTGCATTAACTCCGCAATTATCGTGGCTTTTGTTTTGTTACTTGCCACTCTGCCTCGAGCTTCCAGTAAGTCCTTTAGCGTGGTTCTTTTAAGTAGCTGGTACTGCTGAGCCATTCATTCCTTTGCTTGTTTTGAAATGTCCATTTGGGATTCGAATCCCTCCGCTTGCCACCAGTTGTAAGGAAATCAAGTATAGCTGAACCGCTTTGATAATTCCTCCTGCAATGCCAGCGTCTAGGGTAGTTCCAAGCAATGAAGTCCATAAGAAATATAACAGCTTCCCAAGATAATCCCCTTGGTAAAGCATACGAATTCCCAAATAACAGTCAGAGTCCAGAATCAGGATACAAGTAGATCTGAGGTCTGGAATCTCCAGCCTGCTTTTTATTAGGGTTACAGACAAAAAAAATACACACCCAGGGGGAGGCATTAAATCACCAATCAGGTACAGGTTACAGCCCCTACCTCCCTCCCCTCTGATAAACAGTTAACTTCATTAAAACGTGCACTATTTTACCCCAGTTCTAGATGTACCCCAAAAACAGGGGGTACACCTTTAAATTGGGCACCGCTGGATAGTGCTCACTTGTGGGGACAATATGTCAAAAAATCAGTCCATTCGGATGAATGGTTCGGGAGTTATGGAGCACTAAAGTTTTGGCGAATAAAAAAGACGAAAGTCCTGCCATCCGTTCGCATCTTCGTGGTCGTTGAAATCCCCATACGAAGTTGCATGTAACTACCGAACGGCCGGTGATTCGGTTTTTCCCGTGCGAAGTTCTGGATGTATGGAGGTCTCAGCGGTGTTTGCCTGTTTGCGTATCCGATTTTAGTTCCACGCGTTGACGGGCAAACACCGCTGTTCGCACGTAAAATGGCCGCGACCACGTGTAAAGTGCCGAAATGGCGGCCACCTAGAGTTTACACGGGGAATTCGCCTGAATCCATCCGAAGGGTAGAAATTATAGCTATATGCCGAATTCCAGCTGAATTGGGTGAATTAACTGTGCAACAAAGGTAGAAATCCTGATGAACGGAGTCATTTCTTCACAGGGGGTATAGTGTGTGTGTGTGTGTGTGTGTGTGTGTGTGTGTATAAGGGGGTGTAGTGAGTGTATATAACTGGGTGTAGGGGGGTGTATATAAGGGGGTGTAGTGAGTGTATATAAAGGTGTAGTGTGTGCAAGTGCAGGTGATAGGATAGTGGCTTCTTTAATTAATTTAACAATAATATATTACATTTACTCCCCCTCCCCCTGGTGTTCCCTGGTGGTCCAGTGAGAGCGGGGGCAAGCTGACATACCGCAAAATGATCCCTAGTGGTCACGTGGTCTGGTTATTTGGTCTGTACCTCCGCTGGGTACAGACCATGTCTCTGACTCTCGCGGTCGCCGGTATTACAGAACGTTGCCGCGGGTTACCACGGCAATGTTCTTTTAATATCGGCACTCGCCAGACACAGGCTGCCCAGCTTCATGTCTGGATTATCTTCCACTCAGGTACCAGCCCGCGAATCTCTCCTCAGGCCCATGAAGGGACCATGGTCCCTCTTAGGGCCGTTGCTGCCCTGCATGGGCCTGCAGGAGAAATACATTGATCGGCCATCGGGCCTGACCACAAACTGCTCTTTCACATACACATTATAACAACACACGCAAAATACAGCAACATACACACATATTATTTTTTTAAATAGGACCAGCATGCCAGTGGACTTCAAAGTCTTCTTTTAGCACAGGGTTGCTAAAAGGGTGCCTTGCACTGCACTAGATAAACATCCAGGAATAGTAATCTGCCTCATTGGAGCATCCCACATTGTAGACGTATGGGCCAATACCTTATAGCATTATTTAACATTAACCATAATGTGGCTTAAACTTGGACTAAGCATAACCTGGACAAGACTTGCTAGAATCATCTTTTACTTAGTAAAAAAAAAAAAAAACACATAATTTGTTAAGTGGCATAGACATTGCCTCTGCCTAATTCAGCTACACTTGGAAGTCTTTTTTTAATGACCCATGATGTTTAAATATTAACAGCTCATAGGCTGGCTGAGCTCAGCTGGTGTATTTGTTTCCCTGGCCTTGTGCTAAGGTGTAAAACTACATTTATAGATGTAAACCGTGACACTGGAATGTAAGAGAGGAACTTCATTGTGACCTCATTCACCTATTAATATGAGACATGCAAGCTTTGCAGCACCAATAGAACAATACCTGTGTTGGTAGTTAAATGACAGATTACTCTTTAATCTGACTATTACTTTGTACATCCCCTGGCTTAACCCCACTCCTGATAATTGCAGATACCAGTTCAGTTACTGCTACAAAGAGCTACCACTTTCAAACTGTATTGAGTGCAGGGGATCATATACTTCATTACTGAATTTCCACTAATTGGTGGCTTGCAGGCTAATGGAATTTTTGAGGCATGTCTGTACCATGCTGGCCACTGACAAATTTATTTACATTTAAATAGCAACTGGATCTAAGGTGCAGAGTCTTGCTGTAAATGAAACATTTTGTTGTTAAATAACATTATGTGGGTATGGACTAATACTCTGTCCTTGGTATATTTATTTTAATTTTCTTCTTTTGATTCTCTTGAATGCATTATCTTTCTTTTAATCTGAACACAGAGTACAGAGGTTAAGGAAATTAACAAAGATATTTAAGGGAGAGAATGTCAGGTTACTCTCTGTAGGATTGGGGGGTAACCCCTAGAGCTAATAACTTGCACATAAACAAAAGTAAATGGGGGGTGGGGGGAAGGGACATACAAAACCCCTATATGAAAAAGAGTAACCCATGTACAAAACTTTACTTTTATGTAAGTCCTTATAAAAACATAAATCTAATAATTATATATTTTATAAAATCCCTATGTATAAGAGACATAGTAAAATAGAATTACTGTTTAGAAGTCATGTCTGTATCTTAGTACAGAATAGCTGTTAGATGTAGACTACAGTAGACTTGGATAAGTAGAGAAATAATTAAATATGGATACACATATATCTGGTTATAATGTGTATAAAAGAAAACAAAATCAGATGTAAGTAGAGCAAACAAATGCGTAGTGGCAAAGTATGACACTCAAGAAACTATAAGGATATAGAAGCGAGAGGGGGATATTTGCTAAACTGGTATAGTATTATATAGTTAGAAAAGTCTATCAAAATAGGGGTAGATATGTATATGATAAGTCTAACAAGTTATATAGCTATAGCAATACCGCTGTGCCTTTGAGGGAACCCCTTTAAAAAAGCTAACCTCCCATTTGGTTTATATTAGTGGTGAAGCAGAGAACTAAGTACTAGCTATTCCCAACCCCTAAATAGTGAAGAAAATAACAAAAAAGGAAAAAGAGAAAGTTGAGGAATTGTTTTATAAACAAAAGGACATTCTGATATAACATTATTAGAGGTAAAATAACATGTCAGATTAACAGGCTCCACAATTTTGATATGTTTACATAGTAAAGGAAGAGGCGATTTTGTTATTCGGCTCATTTCTGCTCATTAAATTGTCTTTATTCCTTCTTCTAATTGTGTCTTTTTTACTCTGTATGATTGTTTGCAGGGTTTTACAAACTCTGACCCTCCAGATGGTGCTGAACTACAACTCCCATGATTCTTTGATGAAATAGATAGCCAGAGAATCATGGGAGTTGTAGTTCAGCAATGTCTGGAGGGTCAGAGTTTGGAGAACCCTCTTTTAAAGAGTCAGCCTAAGCACCATCACAACATTGTTGATGGTGCATGGAGATGGTGCACAACCACAACAAATCCTAAACTTGCTCAGAGAGAAGTAACGTGGGACCCAGGTTAGAGGGCAAACCATTGGTAAACTGTTTGCCCCACCACAGGGGAATCGGCCAGGGTACTCCTGTTATCATAACCACTACATCAGGATGCAGTTGTTATGATACTTGAAGGTACCTTTTACTCTGGCTTCATAAACATATAGGATGATTTTAGGATGAATGTCCCAGAGCATTTGACGTGTTACCCCCGGTTACTCATTTAGTCCCCTGATTTGTGAATAAAATTATTGTTATAGTATTGCATGGAATATTAGACAGTTACCTGTCAGGTCTCCTTGTCATTTCTCACATTTACTAGAACTCTCATTTATGGAATAACACATGCCATTGCCAATTCCATACTTCCCTTCTAGCAGAGACTGACCCTTTGGTGCACTGTCTCTTTACTCCTCTGTTCTAGCTCAAACACTTTTCTGTTTGACATTTGCAGCTCTCTGTTAAGCTTCACTTGTCCCAGAATCCTTTTTTCATTGCTTACTTGGACTGTGTTCCTGGAGAATGAGTGTGTATGTCTTCTCTGCTTGGAGTGGTTCAATGTTAATCCTTTCCTTTTAGAGCTAGACAGTGTTATATTCTGTAAATATCACCTTTAAAACCTTGTCACTTAATATACATAAAATATGCAGATGGCCAATGATTAGCAGATTTATTCACACCATTTCTTTCAGAGTGTTGCTTTCGACATTGTGCTATGTTGGAATAGTGCTTTATTAGTAACTGGAAAAAATATGTATCTCATATTTAAAATGCAATTATTAGTATAAAATGTGAATAGTTCATATTTGTTTCTGATAAAATTGTGTTTATTTGCAATAGAATCATTCCATTTTGTATAAACAATTTTAAATGGAGATGATATAGAAAATAGAAATGGGCTATGTATGAAAGAATATTTTAACTTTTAATCAATAATTCTTCAGGATTATATTTTAAAAAGAAAAATATGACTTGATGTTACATATCTTTTAGTTATACATTGCACTTGTTATATTGCTATTAAAGGGATATTATAGTGACAGGAATACAAAGCTGTATTCCTAGCACCAGGGCCGCCACCAGAAATTTTGGGGTCCCTGACAAAGCAGTAATGTCCATGGTGGTCCAGTGGTATACCTATCTGGTCTGCAGTTACGCCGGGTGCAGAGCTGCAGACCACGTGATAGGTGTCTTGCGAGCTTTGGAAGTGTCAGAGCGTTGCCGTGGCAACACTCTGATCGGCTGAGATCGCACCACTGGCGGAGCTGCAGAATGGAGGTGCAGTGCTTACTCCACATGGGCATAGTGAGTGGAGGGGACACGCACCCGGCGGCATACAGGTTAAGCAACCAGGCCCACCCCTGGTTTCGGGATAGAGCCCGACATGTTATTCTACCCTAAAGCGAGTTTAGGGAGCCTGCTCAGTTTGCCCTTTTTAAAGGGCAAGCACCCCCCTTTCTGCCTCCAGGTTCCCACTGTTTTAAACAGGGCTGGATGAAAATAATATCTGACAAATTAACTAGCAAACCTTTCTTTCTCTTTTAGTTAATACATGGTTGTATCAAAAAATATGCATGCACAGGTGGCTGACTGAAATCAGACAGATAATTTTCATGTAAGTAACTTAACACTCCTGGCACCATAACAACTTATTTGAAGTGAAGTTGTTATGGTGCCTAGAGGTCCCTGGCACTTTCTTACCTGAAGGGGTTAAACCGTTCTCTAATCGTTTAAACCCAAAAGTTGCTCTCCAGCACCAGATCTCCCTTTTACAAACAGCATCTGGATTCTTTAATTGACTTTCAGGAAGCACAGAGTGCCGCCAGGCAAGGGCGCCACTGATTGGCTAGAATAATTGGCAGATCAGTAGCTCTTCATTTGTAAAAAAAAAAAAAGTACATATTGGACTTTTTGCAATTCATATGGAGTTATTATCACATTTAGTCATTGTTTCAGGTATTGCAGTACTAGTTTTGTTAAAAGTAAACTAGATATGATAAGAGCTTTGCTCCTCCACCCTCTGCTGCATGTGGTCCTGTTTGGGAAACTTTCCTCAACAGGAAAATCCTTTTTAGTAATATAAACGTGCTGACTTCACTGCCAGCACATCTCTGACAGAACTTGTTATACTCCCCTTGCAAGCATAAAAAATGCTTGTGACATGGATAGGAAAGCTGTCTTGGGAATGCAGGCCACAGTCCTGATTTAGGCGTGACAGTCCCAATTTCAGGTTCCAGTCCTGCAATACCGATTTAGTTACCTGGTATCCAATATCCAGGTGCACCATAAAACTGAACTCATCCAATGAACGAGCATCAGGATCAACAGCTCTGCAGAAGTCGTATGTTGTAAGCCTACCTGAACGGCAGAACCTGCTCATGGCTGCTGTGCCTGACTGGGACTATTGTAAATGGTTTCTAGATTACTAGGGAATGGCACAAGTGTACTTCTACCATCAAACCCATTCACCCTTTAATGCAAAAGGGTATTTTTTAATTGTTTTTTTAACAATCAAAATAATGCGTATAGCAAGGTTTTAACACAGAAATTAAACAATTTTTACAGCAAGCTACATACATTTTGGATTTTTAAATTTTTTTTTTTTTTAATCAGAGTTAATGAGATTTAAATACGTGAAATTTGTTTACTAAACACTAGTCAGTATTTGGACTTGTATGAAATCTCTCACCTGTATGTTTCCCTAGCAACATTTTACAATACATTATAGTTTTTATACTTTTCTTTATCACATTATGATAGTGTCCTTTAAATGCAACCGGAAACATATTGCTGTTTTTTGGTGAGGTGGCATATGCTCTTATAAAAAAAAAAAAAAGCAATTCATTATATTGTTTAACTAAATAGTGATAAATCTTAAATTCACCTTTCCATGTTTCATAGTAAATAACACAAAAAACCCTGCCTTAAACCTTCTCTTTTGATTTTGGGACAATGTTGAAAGAATTCTTGAATTCCAGATAGTAACACTGTCTGGTTAATAGGATCCTAAGAAAAAAACCCATTGATCTTCAGAACAGAAGTGACTGCAGTTCAAAATTTCCTTCTCCTCGTAAACTTGTGAAAGGAATTTATTGAGCTATGATAATCATCCAAATGCTAGGAGACCTTTTGCACAGCAGCACAACTGACTGCTGTGCAAGATTTTCCCACACCAGAATAAATTTGCAGGAATAGAGTTTTTGTAGACAGTAATTATATACAAACAGCCATTTGGTGTGAATATAGAAGTTACAGACAGAGGTTGAAGAGTGAGGTTAGAGCGATAACAGTTTTAGTGTTTATATGATGTAGTGCAATCAAGTGATTTAAAGTTGTCATGGTGGAAGAAGTTAGTATGTGCAGTGTTTCAGCTTAAAATACTGCACATGCTGAGTTATTTTTATTGTGTAGCGATAATATGATTCTAAGGCACACCAAAATTTGCACATAAAAAAGTGTTTCTTCACGCATAGAAAATACATCAATAGTTTTTGAAAGGGGGCGTGGTTTGGCGCGCAGGCAAGATGGCTGCTTGAGACCTGTGCTCCTAATACCGGGTCCCGTTTAACGTAGCTAACCTACCTGGTCCAGATGGGCCACACACGCAAGTCCTATCCCCACCAGCCACCACGCAGTACTCCAACACCTTCCTGGGCCGGACTGATGGACGAGTTCATGTCCACGCCAGCGGAGCTCGCGAGATCCGCGGACACACACCACGTGGAAGTCTCTTCGGAACCTGACAGCCTGGGACCCTCCGAGCTCAGCGAGACGTCTTCGTCCTACCCCATGTCACAGCTGAGGGCTGACCTGCGCACCATCTCACAGGCAATGTTCACCAAGGCGGACGCAGGGGCTCTGGAGGCCTCCCATAACGGTACCATATGTGCAGAATAGCAGTGATCAGGCAGAATGTCTCTTCCCTCCAGGCCAGGGTGACCACACTAGAGGCTTCAGCCACCACTTCCACCCAGCGACACAAAGCTGCTGAACTAGCAGCCACAAAGCAGGAAAACATGCTGCTGGATGTACGGAGGCAGGTAGAAGACCTGGACAATAGGGGCAGGAGAAGCAATATTTGGATCCATGGCCTACCTGACAGCGTGCAGGGGGAGCCGCTTGAGACCACACTGCAAGCACTCTTCAATTTTATCCTGGGAAATGACGACTGTAACGGATCACCTGGCACCCCGACTGGGTACCTCAGTTGAAGGATGCTCCTAGCGCTTCCTGAGGACTCCAAGCACTCTGGCAGACACCACAATCACTGAATCAGAGAAGCATATATCTTCTCTCAAGCATATGAATGCTATAAACAGCTGAATAGGCAAAAACCATACAGATGGGTTTAGACTCCTAGCAGTCAAACTGGAACAGCATACAATAAATCCTTCCCCAATAATGAGACGACACTTCACTTTGAGGGCTAAGCAGGAACTGACTGAACTGGCACATACAGCCTCTTTTATTCCCAATCCACAAACTTAGTACTGCCCACATGGTTTTACAGAACAACCAATAACACACGTACATTACAGAAAGACACTCCCACACAAAATCCTCCCCTCTGCCTGTGATACAATTACCCTACACAATGGGTAATCTAATTATCACAGATAGAGAAATACAGTTTCATAAAACACATCACAGGGACCCCCAAAACATGCAATAACCCCATAACAAGTATATCCTTGGAACCGGGGGATCTGGGTAAACCACATATCCGAAATTTACCCAGATCCGTTCAGTACTTTGGAAGATACAGTTTAATGCAGATTCTGCAGAACATATACAGGCTAAATGAAAAACAATCACTGTATAATGTGTCCCCTGCTGTATAGTCCAAAACCACTGCACGATGTCTCTGTGCACCAAATAAAATGGCCGCCATCCATTGTTCTCACCATGTGCTTCATCCATTGTTCTCACCATGTGCCTCTGATACAGGAAATGGTGGCCACCAGTAACTCCACAGTATGTCCCCAGATGGTTCTTAAAGGGCCAGCAGCAGCACAACACAAATCCCTTATGCCCAAATCATGTCTTTAAACAGCAATACATCACAGGGGCCATAGTCACATGGCAGGAGGCGGGCAATCAGTCTTCTCTAATGCCCAGTGGCGAGGTCGGTTTCGCCACAACGACGTATAAAAAAAACGTATAATGCGCCAGCTGGCCAGGCCACACCCCACAGATCAGAGGAATGGGAGCGCTGAGTTTCACCTAGGAGCTGTGAACCAAGTTACCAAGTCACAGGTCTGGGGGTTGTTGTTGGTTGGGGGGATGCTTCAGGGAGGAGAGGGTATGTTGGGGACTGCTGCCACACTGGTGACATTCAAGCCTACTTTCCAGACCTATGAATCGGTGCAGTCGTTACACCTATACCCCTATGTGCACGCAATTTAGTGGCTATCCGGGATGCGGGGTCTGGGATGCGGGGTCTGGGAACCTGCCCCAGGGACACTACTAGGGGTCTAGCTACACAACTGTCCTCGTGGGTGGGGTCTCTGGACTTCTAGTTTTGGGTGGTCGGGAGCTCTGGAATGGCAAAGCAGGGTTTGGGGTGGGGGCGGCAGTCCGCCAGCTGAGGGGAGTCTGGGTGCCGATGGGGGTGTCCCTGACGGGGGTGGCACAGGGTGTCTCCCAGGCTGTGTGGGGGTCTGTACCTGGGCTGCAAATATTTCCGCTGGCCCCCTGTGGGGGGGCCTCGGGGTCAACCCCTGGGGCACCTCTAGGGATGAGCCGATGTGACCTGCGTGCCTCATGGGTGGATGCCCGTGGCCCTCTGCCTTGGGGGGATGGTGAGCATGGGAGGGGATGTGCCCTGAGGGGTCAGGCCTTACCTAGACAGGGGTGGAGTGCTGGTACCCTGGGCTCCCCTTCACTCACCTGAACAAGACTGCCCACGGGGAGTACGCCTGACCATGACAGTGCTCATCGGTTATTATTTGAATATTAGTTTCACTTATGCTTTATCCTCCCGCTGCTTCCCCCCCGTATTCCTAATTCCTATTTGCACATAACGCCAAACAGCGGTGCACACTAACTGACAAAGTGGAAAGTTGTACCGCGTTGCAAGTTAATCATTGACAGGAGTGGTGCTAAACTGCGGATGACACGATTCGGACTTTCGGGGTGGGGGCGGGGGCGCCTCTGGGAGTCTAGGTATGCATCACGTGTTGTATAGTAGGACACACAGTTACCCGATATCGTGGTGTCCTCCCCCCCTCCCTGACTCTGGCGGGTGCCCCAACACGGAGCCACCCCAACTTCACTATACCGAACCACATGACACACAGGTGGCCTTGGGTGGGCACATGCTACGCCTTCCAGATACTTCTTGGCAACCCTGAGGCCAACATATAGGGGGGTCTATGTATAACTCACATCCACATCTGATTGATGACATCTGGACCGGGGGTTACACACCGGCTGGGACTACCGGGGTGGGAGACTGAACCGACACGGCTGAAACTAGCACCTGACAATTGGATACGACAAACCGGGTAAGGGGAATAGTCCGAGCGTCTGGCCGTGCATCCCTAGGGGACGCTAACGTGGGAGGAGTGATGAACCTTTGCACGGGCACTGATTGGACTGCCATCCTAATATTGGTGGTCCCCAGTGAACCGGGCAGACACGTGTTGTCCATTGGGCACCTAAAGTGCCTACTACATTTATAAATATTGTACTTTCTTCCCTGCTTCCTCCTTTCAACTGTTTCTTTTCCCCTCTTTGTCTACCCCTCCTCTATCCCTCTTCCTTATTCCAACTCATCTCCACAGGTCTGGAGCATGGCGTCCCTGGCCTTTGCGTCGCTCCCGCTACATGTCCGCATGCTCAACGTGCAGGGCCCTAACGTCCCCGAACACCGCTCCAGATTGCTGAGGGAACTGTGGTCTTTCCGGACGTCTGTTGCAATGATACAGGAGACACACTTCAAGCCGGGATCAGCACCAGCGCTGAAAGACAGGAGGTTCCCTACTGGCTACTTCGCATTACACTCTCGGGGCAAAAAAGCAGGGGTGGCGATACTATTCTCACAAGGGACCCCGTTCGTCCTCATAGATCGTGAGATGGACCCTCAGGGAGGATACCTTTTTGTGAAAGGGCGTATCAACTCACAGCTTTACACTTTCGCCACGATATATGCCCCCAACTACTGCCAACACACATTCATCACAAAGACGCTGCTGGAAAATTTCTCAGAAGGGCTATTGATATTGGGAGGTGACCTCAACGTGTAAGTAGACCCTTCCATGGACACGTCAAGGGGAAGGAGTGCGACTACATATCCGCGTATTAGATGTATCAAAAAAGCCTTGCGGACTTTACACTTAGTAGACTGCTGACAAGCTGACATCCGGAGACAAGGGACTACTCCTATTATTCGGCGGTGCATAGATCATACACTAGAATAGACTACCTCTTTCTCCCCCAAACTTACTTGACCTTACTCCAAGACTCGACCATCGGACACATCACATGGTCTGACCATGCACCGGTGTCACTCCGGATGGCCTCCCCCCTTTTTAAACCAAGGGAACGAACATGGCGCCTGAACGAGTCATTACTGATGGACGACGAAGTCCGGACCACGGCTCGAGAAACCTTGACTAACTACTTCAAGGAAAACATCCATCCAGTTCCAACCCAGCCTGTTCCTCACCCCCTTCTCTCTATCACTAATTTCACTGTGCCTCTCCTTCTCCCCTCTATCTCTTCCTTCACATACGTACAGCCGGAACTTACCTAATGACCCTACCTAATAGGGTACATCCACCTTTTCGATAACTCAATCCATGGCTGACACTCTGATAGTGACAATCCGACCAATGGTACCAGCACGGCATCTCACTCCTCCACATAGTGGGGACTCTATCTCAGGGTGCGTAAACTGGAGGCAAACATACCATGCACGAACGGGTTAGACAGATACATAACGCATATGACATAGGACAGACAATAGGTAGAGAGAACAGACGAGTTGATACCGAAGAAGACAGGCTACCCACATGACCCGCACTACACCGGGACACCTGACACACGCTACAAACAAACACAGGGAAAGGTTGCTGCATCTCTCTTGCAGAGAAAATTTGCCGGTATTTCGGTTGTGAACTGCCCTTATGGGTGGGATCAGTCTGATATGCCTTGGAATAGTTTCTATCTGCAATTGAGCAAAAAATATTTTGAGACCTGAGCAAGATTTTACCGAAAAGCAAGCTATTGAGTTTCTCTAAGCTTTTGTCTGTTCTCAGAGTTATCATATTCTTTTTAAATATTAGATCAGTCTTAATTCTTTTTGCTATGTGCCAATTAATGATGGCATTGTGTTATGGGTAAACATATATATTTTACACAAATCCCCAAACCGTGCTTGGTACAATTATGCACACTTACTGTATTCAGGGACAGAGTAAGAGCTTATTGGACCTGGTGCTTACAATTACGACGGGCCTAATTACAGAATCTTATTGACAGAAAACACTAAAACAGTTAAATCTTCGTCATGTATCTGGTGGAGGTGGTGCTGGAGGGAAACTCACAGGATATAGCTATCAGAAAACACATACTCTATGCTAATCTCTCACATTCATCTCACAAGCAAATCCATACCCTATAACAGCAGTGTCTGGTGAAGCGGGACGTTGGTGGGTGGGGTAAAAGGGTGGGCAACTGACATGAATCGTGTAACCAAGACCGTCCAAAGGGGCAGACATGGGGCTGTAGATTTAATCCAGCCCTGACTTTATCCATCTATATTACAAACAGGTAAGGTAGGTATAGGTGTTAAATGCATGAAAGCAACACCAGCTCATCTATAAACTAGATGCCAATGTACAAAAAGCACTGTGTCGAGCAAGGCAGTATCAGTAGATTTTAAATGCTCTGCAATTCCAGCTGATGTGACATGCAACAAACAAAAACACATATACATAAATACATACACACACAGGTACAAAAGTATCCTATAAAAAAAAATAGAAGAACTAACATCAGACAGCCTCAGTATATGTGAGGTGAATGTGCTGGTTTGTTTGAAAACTCTGACGTATTGAAGTGATTAGTTGAGAAACATCCTTAAGGTGGTTTCCTGGCTTCTGGGCGCCTAGATTTTATTGAGAGCTAAACAATAGAAGTAACTGATAACCACACAAGCACTGATGATATACTAATAGTTAATTTCCTGTTTTTGTTGTGGTTTTTCACAGTTTCAGGAAAATCACCAGCAATATTTGAAAAGACCTTAAGACATTTAAAGAGACAGTAAGACATCAGCCGAATAACAAACTAGTTGGCAATATGAGTGTAGTTATGCACTGAAAAGGGTAAAACCAGTGCAATAAATATGAAGATTGCTTGCAGGTATCCCAGGTGCCAAATCTACCCACATATTTTACAGCTTGGATTTCATTCCCTTAACTAATAGTTATGATATTTGGAGTAATACTTTAAGTTAGCTGCTAATATATAATAATACAATAATTATAATCATTTTATAAACTGTTATCTCTGTGTGGTGCTTAGAGCTGTTTCAATGTCTGCTTTCAGTTTTGCTTTTTAAAAGATCATACAAAGAGCAAATTAAGTTAAATAAATGGGCAGAACGAGGAGTAAATTCTTGATCGACTTATTTCAGTGAGATGAATATTTGAGATTAGGTGAGTCTTATGCCTTTTCGATAGTTTCTAGTTATGTGTTATCTTGGTCTAAATAAAACACAGAGCTCCTAATAAGGAATAGCATGTCTACATGCAGAGCACTTTTGCTGTATAAGCACGATGGGTGCTGATAAATAAGCACTAGGCTTGCTGACCAAGTACAGGGAGATGGAATGCAGCTGGTGGAGAGAATGAGGAACATATGTTATATGATCGAAAATGGGTAAATTGTATTACTTAAGTGTATCATAAGTAGTTAATGAAGATGAAGCTTGAGTACAAAGTATTCACAAAGACATAGGAGAGGACACCTTATATGTTCTGCTTGGATTCACTGTTGCCAGATGAAAATGGACAGAGTTTATCCTAAAATTAGGTTTAAATGGAAATATAAAGACGGCTATCCATGATTTTTCACTCCATTTAGACTTTGTAGTACTAAGATTGCAAGAACCAGTCAACTTAGCTGATCGTTAGAACGTTATGATATATTCACTTAGAGTCATCTCACCAACACAACAGCAGTTTTATCCGATCACATTCAAATAACATTCACCCATTCCATGAGATGTTTTTAGCACTTCTTAAATGACAACTGTATCATTATTTATGATTCACATTAAATATCCAATTACATGACAGCAGCTGATTCTTCAGCCATACTTGAAATTGTTGTATCTTCAATGTAAGTTCAAACAATTACAAACATTCTTGACTGCTTTACTTTGATTGAATTGCGTTTCAAAACGCTGCAAGGCTAATCTTCACAATTATTTGTTGAGAAACAGAAAAAGATATGATTTTGCAAACTCCAGCATGAGCAATTATATACAAAATCTCACGGATATTAAAGAGGAAACACTATACTTGAGACTAAAATATATTGGAGTGTAAACGGTTCATCCAAGATTCTCTTAAACAAACAATAATTTGATACTGTTAATAGCCTAAGGTATTTTTGCATCTCTTTCCTTGTCTTTTCAAAATAGTTGACTTAGCTATGTGTTTTGTAAGTGAAGAACCTTTCGGAAATCCTTCTGAGGTTGGAAAGGTTGGCAGAGAGTGGTGGAAACCCTACAACAAATTGCCTTAACATCTTTCATATTTTAGCCACTGACAACGAGGCACGGTTCAACCTTGTAATTATAGTATACGCCAATGATACTGGAATTTCTGAATATGGAATAAGAGTTTAAAGTTGTGTGGAAAAAACTGTCACAGTCTAAACAATATTCTTGTCACAAGTGCCCACATTTATCTATTGGTGGGCTAAACAAGCATAAAATGTATGGACTGCAGAGTTTGCAAGATCTTTTAAAATAGATGAGTTGGGAAACTGTAACAATACCAAAGTTTTCTCTATTTCCCAAGTCTAATAATATTCACTCAGCTACTGTAGATCTATTTTTAAAATAATAGGGCAGGCCTCCCAATTGTCCTCTTATGCAGGATGGCCCCTATTTCAGTCTACTGTTTCTCTGTCCCGGATTTTTTCCCTGATGTCATACTTTTGAGATACCTGGGAACTGACCCCAAAAAGCTATAGGACAATTCAGGGAGACCTGGAACAGCACTCCCTGCAAGGTCTGTTCTTCATGTCTGTAGTGAGCTTGCGGGTGTTTCAATGAGCTTGTTCATAATGATCTTATATGTGTATATCAGTGAGCTTGTATGTGTGTCAGTGACATTGTCTGTAGTCAGCTGTGTGTGTGCCAGTCAGCTTGTTTATAGTGAGCCTGTTTGTGTCAGTGAGCGTCTCTGTAGTGAGCTTATGTGTAATGATATTGATGTTACAAAGTTTTGGAATCCAATAGCCAGATCAGCAATGTTTTCTGCCAGAGGTAGCCACTCGTTACCCAGGTGGTTGAGCCCCTGAGCCTTGAGTGGCCGTCTGGTCTTAAGCAGAGATTAGAGACTGGAACAGAAAGATGATAATCGTAGTGAGGCAAGCTGAGGTCAGTGGGAAGGAGAAGCAGCAAAAATGGTCCAAATTCAGCAACAGGTAGGAGAAACAGGAATAAGCTTGATTAGAGAGTACAGGAACCACAATAATCTGGCAAAGGTACAGAGACAGGAAGTGGCTTTTATAGGCCAAGAACCAGACACCTGACCAGACACAGCTGAATAGAGTTATCACTGATACCATTGCTTGTAGAGTCAAGGTTATCAGATCTCAGGCAAATTTGCAAAAGGCAGGCTGGTGTACTGGTAAGGAAGAGGTTTAGCAGCATGTAAACCAGGGTGCAAAACCCAGCTGAGTCAGTTCCTCACATTACCCCCACCTCTACAGGTGCAGCCTCTGGATAACCTATTTCCTGGTTTAGCAGGGTACTGTGCGTAGAAAGACTGAAGAAGATTAGGAGCATGAATATTGTCCACTGGTTCCCACGATCTATCCTCCTCACCATAGCCTTTCCAATTAACCAAATATTGAAGCTTGTTGCGGAAGATCCTGGAGTCAAGAATTTTTTCCACCTCGTATTCATCTTCACCATTCACCCTGGCAGGGCTCGACCAGGGAAAGTATTTTCATGAAAAGGCTTAAGCAATGCAACGTGAAACACCGGATGTATTTTCATGGAATCCAGAAGTTGCAGACGGAAGGTGACAGCATTGATCTGAGCGATGATCTCAAAAGATCCCATAAACTTTTGACCCAATTTATGAGAAGGAATCCTAAGCTTGAGATTCTTTGTTGACAGCCAAACCTTGTCACCAACATGATAAACTGGGGCCTCCTTTCTATGCCTATTAGCAGCTTTTTTGTAACATTCCTGAGCTTCCGAAAGAGTCTCCTTCAACAGTTCCTGAGAATCTCGTAAGGCGGTTAGCCGGTCAGTGACTGCAGGAATGGAAGTAGTAATTGGGAGACTCACTATAAAGGTTGGATGGTAACCATAATTGGCAAAAAATGGACTCCGAGAAGTGGAGCAGTGTTGGGCATTGTTATAGGTAAACTCCGCCGTGGGTAGAAAATCCAGCCAGTCATCCTGCAGGTAACTAATATAGCACCGCAAATATTGTTCTAAAGTCTGGTTGGTTCGCTCAGTCTGTCCATTACTTTGTGGATGAAAAGCCGACGACAGATTTACATTAATACCTAGAATAGAACAAAAATATTTCCAAAAATGAGATGTAAACTGCACTCCCCTGTCAGAAATTACTTCATCAGGCACTCCATGCAAGCAAAATATTTCCGAATAACTAGGTCAGCAGTCTGTTTAGCTGAAGGGAGACCACGAGCTGGTATGAAATGACTCATTTTAGTTAACCGGTCCACAACAACAAGAATGGTAGTATGTTCCTTAGAGGGAGGTAGTTCCACAATAAAGTCCATGGATATAGATCCCCAGGGACGATGAGGAATCGGAAGAGGCTGAAGCAAGCCAACAGGGGATGAGTGAGGAGTCTTATGTCTGGCACATACATCACGTAAAACGTCCAGTCGCAATTATTCTGGAACAAACAGACGTTGTTGAAAAATCCTAAACCCATTAAGCATGGTCATATGAAGATCACGAGGAGGCTCACGAAAAACTGGATCTTCAGCATAGCCCTTTTTAATGCGAGACATTAGATCAGAAGGAAAGGTAACTCCTAAAAATCTACTTTCCGGCAAGATGGTGGCCTTGGTTACTGTAGTATGGAGGGGGTCAGCTATCCTAGACAAGGCATCCGGATGCATTGCCATTTCTGGAACCAGGGCAGAATGAAATAAAAAAATTAAAACTTGAGAAAAATAGGGACCAGCATGCTTGTCTGGCTGACAGTCTCTTAGCTGATTGAATACATTCCAGATTTTTGTGATCTGTGAGGGCAGTAATTGGATGGGTGGCTCCCTCCAAGAGATGTCTCCATTCGATGAAGGCAGCTTTTAAAGCCAAAAGTTCTTTATTCCCTATGTCATAATTTCTTTCTGCTGGTAACATCTGGCGGGAATAGAAGGCACATGGATGTAACAACATCTTAGGTCCAGTCCTTTGAGACAGTATAGCCCCAACAGCTGAATCAGAAGCATCTACCTCTACAGTAAATGGCAATTCTGGCTGAGGATATACCAGGATAGGGGCAGATGTAAACAGAGTCTTTAATCTGGAAAATGCAGTGTCAGCCTTATTGAACCACTGAAAAGGAGTCCCTTTACGTGTAAGTTCAGTGATCGGTGTAATAACGGCAGAGGAATTCTTAATGAAATGCCTGTAAAAATTGGCAAACCCCACAAATCTCTGAATATCTTTTATATTCTTGGAGATGGGCCAGTCCAGCACAGCTTTAATTTTACTTGCGTCCATACTTAAACCTTTAGGAATTATAACATACCCCAGGAATTGAATTTCTGTTTTTTAAACTCCCATTTTTCCAGTTTAGTGTATAGGTGGTGGGTACGAAGGCGCTCAAGAACAATGCAGACCTGTTTTCAGTGATTTTCAAGATCAGAAAATATCAGGATATCATCCAAATATGCCACAACAAACTGATCCAGGAGATCCCGTAGTACATCATTGATTAGATGCTGAAAAGTTGCAGGGGCATTACAAAGCCCAAATGGCATTACTAGATATTCGTAATATGTCTGTACCTTGTTCTGAAAGGTGTTTTCCATTCATCATTTGGTCTTATGCGAACCAGATTATATGCCCCCCGTAGATCAAGCTTCGTAAATATTTTAGCTGAGCGAAGTCTCTCCAGAAGTTCAGGAATGAGAGGCAAGGAATAGCGTTTTTTACAGTGATGTTATTAATGTCCCTGTAATCGACACATGGCCGTAGACTGCCATCTTTCTTTTCTCCAAAGAATATAGGAGCTCCTGCTGGAGAAATAGATGGTCGAATAAAGCCTTTGGCAAGATTTTCTTGTATATATTCACAAAGTGCTTTCAATTCAGGCTCAGAAAGGGAGTATAAATGGCCAAATGGGATAGCAGCTCCAGGTAGCAGCTCTATGGGGCAATCATAAGGCCTGTGAGGTGGAAGCTGATCAGCATTCTTCTTATCACAGACATCTGCAAAATCCCGATATTGTAGAGGAAGCTTAGTTAAGTTTGTAGCAACTATTTCATTAATTGTTGTGGCAACAGGTTTTGCCTTAGAGGGTTGGCAATTCATTAAGCAGTGTTCTGAAGGAAAGGACAAAGTTCTAGTCTTCCAATCAATCTGTGGGTTATGCAGAGCAAGCCAGGGTATACCCAAAATCACTGGAAACTGTGTTGAGGAAATTAGGTGGAAAGATATAGACTCATGGTGATTCACTTCCAGAATCAATTTTAAGGGCACAGTCTCATGTGTAACCGGGCCTGACGTAAGTGGAGAACCGTCTACTGTTTCCATTAACACAGGTGAAGATTTAGGGATAGACTGAATTTTATTTCCTGCTGCAAATTTAATGTCCATAAAGTTTCCGCCTGCTCCAGAATCTATCATAGCTGTAGTTGAAATTTTATTATCACCATATTGCAAAGTGATAGGCACCACCAAATGAGCATGAGCCAGAGGAAACCAGGGTTGTGTGACAGAATCCAGTTGGTCTAAAATCTGGGATTGGTGTTGAATCTGAGCACCCTCAGCAGTCATAGCTATTGTTCTTTTAGACTTGCTAGGGCAATTGATGGCATAATGCCCTTCACTACCACAATACAGGCACAAATTGTGAGTGCATCGCTACTGTTTTTCTTCATTGGATAATGGCCCTCTTATTAGATCTACCTGCATAGCCTCAGGTTCAGAGTCTTTAGGTGTTTGTGGGGTCGGAGTAGAAATTCTTGAATAGAAAGTAGGAGTAGCACTTGATTTAAAAGAGCCCTGTCTTTCCAATATTTTTTCTGAAAGTCTCCGATCAATACGGATAGCCAACCGCACAAATGCATCAAACTCAACAGGAAGGTCAACATGAGCTAGCTCATCTTTTATAGCTTCTGAGAGACCCCTTCTGAAGTTGAACCTCTGGGCTGATTGGTTCCAAGTAGTATCAGCAACCCACTGTCTGAATTCAGCAGCATTTTCAGCCACAGAGCGCCTCCCTTGATGTAAATGAAGGAGAGTGGCTTCTGCTGTAGCACAGCGATTTGGTTCATCAAAAACTAGGCACATGGCCTCAAGAAAGTCTTTTAAATTTCCCAAGACTGGTCTGTCCTGTTCCAGAAAAGGGGAGCCCTAGGCCCGGGCTTCATCTTTGAATAGGGAGAAAATAAATCCCACCTTCTCTCTTTCAGATGGAAAACGGTTAGGTAACATCATGGGATGCAAATGGCATTGATTTAGGAAACCCCTACATTTTTTCTGGTAGAGGCAAGCGGGCATCTTGTGCAGGTGTAACAGTAGTAGAAGCAGCAGCCGCAACATCATGTGCCCTGTAGCTGGTAAGCTCACTATGCATTGATCGAACTTCATTCTGCAGTTCAGCTACCTGATCCTGCAGCACTTGAATGGTCTGTGCCTGGGTCACCATAGTTATTGCATTAAAAGCAACCTGCTGGGCCAATGCAGAATCTGATCCGACGGTCTCCAAGAATGGGCCAGATTATTCTGTAATGATATTGATGTTACAAAGTTTTGGAGTCCAGTAGCCAGATCAGCAATGTTTTCTGCCAGAGGTAGCCACTTGTTACCCAGGTGGTTGAGCCACTGGTCTTAAGCAGAGATGAGAGACTGGAACAGAAAGATGATAATAGTAGTGAGGCAAGCCGAGGTCAGTGGGAAGGAGAAGCAGCAAAGTCAAAACGGTCCAAATTCAGCAACAGGTATGAGAAACAGGAACAAGCTTGATTAGAGAGTACAGGAACCACAATAATCTGGCAAAGGTACAGAGACAGGAAGTGGCTTTTATAGGCCAAGAACCAGACACCTGACCAGACACAGCTGAAGAGAGTTGTCACTGATACCATTGCTTGTAGAGTCAAGGTTATCAGGGTTCGAAACCCAGCAGAGTCAGTTCCTCACATTATGTGTGTCAGTCATCTTGTCTTTAGTGAGTTTGTATGTGTCAGTAGGGTTGCCGCTAGAGCCCGGGCAACCTTGGAATTCCAGATGTTGTGGACTACAGCTCCCAGAATTTTATTGCAGCTAAAATGCTGTCAAGGCATCAGGGAGAAATAGTCCTCCACAACTAGATTGCCTAAGGTTGCCTACCTACAGTAAAGGCATGTTTTTGGCCAAAATAAACATTGCTTTTTCTCTAAAACTGCAATATTTTACATTTTATATTTTATTTTAGTCTGAGACAAGGGACTTTAAAATAAAGTGTTTTTTGGTAGTTATATCTAAACCCAAGCAATTTGTAAATTTGTGAACAAGAAGTTGTCATTTATCTTGTTGACCAAAAGCTATTCTAGAACACTTTAGGCCAATAGGATAATAAAAAATGCATCTCTTAACTGAGTTAACTGTATTTGTCAAACATATCTGTGCTCAGATAGAATACTCATTGGTAAGCATGTACTGTAATAAAAATGACTTATTACTAATATTTCTCTTTCTTTCCATTTAAAGCTGGTTGGATCTGCTGTACTTGCTATTGGACTATGGATGCGCTTCAATAGTGAAATAAAAGAATTCAAATTAGAAAAAGATGAGCTAGAATTATTTTTCATGGGTAAGTCAGTGCAAATAAGCATTTTATAAGAATGCAATATATCTGCCAATTATCTGTAAAATGTCAGGACAAAATGTAATTTACAGTGGACACAGCATAGGGACATGTTATTAAATAAAGTTATGTTTTTTAAAACTCTAAGATTTATTCACTAAGGATTGAGCTGATATCGTAGATACAATGTTTTGGCTAGAACAGCCAAGTAAGGAAAAATTCATCTCCAACCAGTGTCAAACGTTTTTGGTTTTTTTTCTCTTAATTTTTGGATGAAATGTTGCAATTCATTTGTAAACTCACCACACTTCTCAGTTTAACCGTTTACAGACATAACAGGAGTTTTCCATCATGCTGGCCTTTCACTTCTGAAGCTGTGTCCTTAAAGTGTTACAGTTCCAGGGATTGTTTACTAAACACCAAATTGTATTGAATTGAAAACCAGTTTGCAAAATTTAAGCAAAAAAGTGCTGAATTAGTACACTATAGTCAGTTTGGTCAAATTAGTCTAAATTTTGCAGTTTGCATTTCAGATTGTGTTATTCACTATAAAGTGAATAATCCCCCCCAGTGAATAAACTGCAAGCTTTTTGTTTTAATTTTGAGCATGCATGCAATGAATCAGGATGTCAGAATAAGATTTATTTTTTAAGAATCCAAAACAGTCAAACTACCACTACTCTTAAGAGGCAGAATTAGCTTTAATATTTAGCATGTGTTAAAACGTGTTCTTTAAATGTGAAATAAAGAGAACCACAGCTGTGACATATGTTATATTTTTCTAATTTTTGGAAAAATGGCCTATACTGCTAGAAAAAGGTGGCAAAGAATTTGATTTGTCATTGAGTAAAAACAGCCTACAACTGCAATGGGCAATGTTGGCAACCCAGATATTTGCTGTCTACATTTACCATGATGAATTTCTCCAAAAATTGAGGTATGAATGCGGGACAGGATGTTAGTGGACCACAAGTGGAGAATTAATGGCATGGTAATGGAGCAGTTCTGCCCGAAACAGACATGTGTTAACCTGGTGTACATATAAGCCGACGTTGCCAGATACACTCAGAGTAGCCCATGCTACTCTTGCATGACCTAAGTTTAGTTTAGTGTGTCTAGCGATGTTACCCCAATGTGAGATTGCTCTAATGAATCCAGGATTTTTGGAATGTACGAGTGACAATCACCTTGCAGTTTACAAATATTTTGGGTGTTAAGACGAACCATCACATACCTGATAGCATAAACACATGGTATTTTATATCTTTTGAAAGACATATTGGAAACAGTGAGCTAAATCTTGTAAATCTTTTTAAGATTGAATAAAATAAAAGATGATTTTTTTTTCCAGATAATAGGCTTTTATATTATAAATAACTGTAGCCCCATTGCCGTCAGCATAAAGTATCAGTAGAAAGGAGATCTCAAGCACACATCGCAAAAAGCAAGCAACTGGACATCAGTGGGCGCCCCAAAGCACCTGTCAGATGGCTCTTCAATTGCTCTCTAAGGGAAACACACCTCTGCTACATTGTCATTCTAACTCACACTGGTATTAAATTGCAAACCTTTGAAGTCTGAATGGCTTCAGTATTCAGACTGCATGAATACAGAATAGATGTAAACCTATTTCTTTGCTGAATTTTTCTATCTGAAAAATAACTCATTCTTATTCATGCTGCTTTTAATTTTTACCTACACCTGATATTTTATACTTGTTACAAAAATAATATAAACACCTATTCTCAGGAAATATCCTCTCCAATTTGGTATTATCTCCTTGCCAGTAACAGCACGCCTGACTTACAGTTGGTAATTAGTGAGGGAGAGAGTACTTTGGAATTGACTGGCATTGAAATGGAAAGACAGGGTAGTGTTTTGCATCAATAGATACATTAGGTTAAATGAGTCTGGCAGCAAGATTCTGGTTTCTGTTTTCTTGATATAGAGAGGAAGCTGACTGAGAAATGTACCATTATGTCATATTTAATTCAGAGGTTGCATTGACTTGACTTCATTCTTTTTCTTCAAATCTATTAATTTTAGCATGCACAAGCAATGCTCTCTATTTCAAATACAAAAGATTTATTTACTAAACAGTCAAATCGGTGACTTGAAAACTGAAATCTATAAAAGGACAAAAAAGCTGAATCCTCAACTCCCCTTTTTTGGCCTAAATGTTGCATATTTGTTTTTCACAAAATAACAATTTCACTGCTTAATAAATGGATTTCCATAGCGTGTGTCTTCTTCTTTTCCAGTTCAACTGAGTGCTAATTTCTCCAAATTAGATATTTTTATTATTATTATTGGCATTTATATAGTGCCAACTTATTCCGCAGCACTTTACAATCTAATATAAAAGGGAGAAATTTGACAATAAATGAGACAATTACAAAATTTTACCGGAGCAATAAGTAGATGAGGACCCTGCTCAGACGAGCTTACAGTCAGACAAGATATCTTAGCAAAATTGTTGCAAGTTGACTTTTTTGGTTTAACCAAAATGCTTCTATGGAAACAGAGGAACTGCATATTTTTCAGTCCCCATTTAATTAAATAAATCTTTTTTTTTTTTTTTTCCACAAAAAAAAAATTAATAGCAACTGTAAGCCAGGAAAGAAAGAAAACAGATACAGAAAGGCCTGAGCTAAATGTGTACTTGTCAACAGGAAAGATCAGCAACACTATTTAGAATTAGTGTGAAATCACTGGTGTTAGTTTACTTTCACCTTTCAGACTGTTAATGACATTAGTACTGTTCTGGCCACATGCATGTTCCGGGGATTAAGGATGGCAGACTCCCCTGGAAAACTAGTTTTATGGAGCCAATGGAAAGTCAGCAAGCCTGTGTGGATGATAGAAACATGCAGAGCGAGCAGTCTATCACATCATCAAACAAAAGGAACAAATGAGTTCTTATTTGCTTGTCAAATCAGTACAGCGCAGAACAGGGTATCTGAAGACGACCACGTCTACAACATCAGGGATTATCTGAGACAGGGCAGATTTATCTATTTATTCAAAGTCCTCCTTCTTCTTCTGTAACTGCTCCCCTAATAGCAACAATACAGTGTAACATGCTATTCTAAGAGTTAAATGTAAACAAATATCTGCATTTTCTTTCAAAGGCCTCGATTTTAGTCTTTATTCACAATTAATTGTGCTGTGTCAGGATATTGGTAATAAAATAAAAACCTGTTAGGTTTTCAGTTGTGTAGTAGTGTATTCCTAAACTTTTGTCCTTTTGGGTGCCATAGGTTCCGACCTGTAGCTAAGCAATGAATTTGCCACACCTCTGTCAATCATCAGAGCTACAATAATTTATTATGTTGCACCTGCTATTTGTTATCATTATATATCTGCTAAGTGTGATGCAATTTATACTTAAGTTTCTGTATAAATTGTTAGTAGCTAATGTAAAAGCCTTAGGGGGACATCATAATCATGACATTATTAGTCATTAGCTCAGCAGAGTGTTTGTAGTTAATTAATTGCTGTATATGCTTAAACACTACCTGTAGTCAAAAATGAATATTTCAGACAAAAGCAATATGTGGTGTAAACCGCGCTGTGACACAAACACAAGCAGTGCAGCTAAATTCCACAGTAAAAAGAAATTAAGAAAAATACAAAGTGCAAAGCGCACTAAAGTGTATAAAAAAACAAAAATAAATTAGACTGTTGTGCACAGTGTATATGTGACTTTAATAAATGTATATACATACACTGATTAGGAACTGTGTTCAATTACGCTGTAAAAGAGAAATTCTCACATAGGGTAATATAGTCTGAATAAAACCCCAAATAAAATCAGCTTAGGTTTTATTGTATCCTACAAACATTTTCAAAAGCCTAAACAAGACTGGCTTGTATATAACGTTTATATGGGTATAATGACTTCTGTAGTGAAACTTCAGTAGTGTGCACCTCTCAGCAACCATAAAATGGAGATAGCAAGCAGCAAATTAGAATGAAAATATATAAATTTATTAGAAACAAAAATGTAATATCCTTGCATATTAAAACATAATAAGCTGATTCATAGTCGTTCAGTCTCTTAGTTCAGCACAAAATGCCTTCATCAGATGCATAATCCTATGTCTTTCTGTTCCTCTTTAAAATTCCAGAAGGTGCCGAAAATCATCCATGACACGCACCCTTGGGTGTGTTGCGCCACTTCTGGTGCTGCGGTGCATGCCTTTCCAAGTTCATTTGGACAAGTCTTACAATCATTATTCTGGGGCACCTTCTGGGCACCATATTTGTGCTCCCGGAAGAACCATACGCATATCCCAGTGTGTTCCGGATCACCCGAAAGTCCTCTTTTGGCCATCTTAAAAACCCTAGACTTCTTGCGGCAGTCCATTCCGCTGGAACTCTTTATCTCTCCTGAAGTATCTCACAAGTTCTTAAAGCATAGAAGCGCCACTGGATATACTTTGGCAGCCATTTTTGATTAGGCAACATCATATATAGTGACGGCAAGAACAGACATGAAATCTAAACATAAATAAAAATAGATTAGAAAAAATATATAGAAGTGCATATACTTAATATGGCCATAAATGTAGTATAGATTCACATCTACATATATCTAATTTAAATTGATAAATACAGAGGGGCGGAGCCTAAACACTTCAGCAGACATACTTCATAAAAGCTCCAGACGACCCAATGTAATAAAATGGACTTTGTGGCGGACCGCCTGGCACCCCGACCGGGTGCCTCCACCTATCACTACTTCCTAGTACCTCTGAGTATTTTCAAGCACACCACCAGACATCAACAGCACCGTTGGCCCACACTTCCAGCATTACAGCTTGGCTGGGGTCTCGCTGTCCTCCACCCACCCTGGACCCTAGACCAGGATACAGCTTCCAGTGGGCAGACCTCTCCTGCTCTGGAGAATGTAGCAGGCTGCTCTTACAAGAGCAAGTGATTATAACCCAGAGGAGTATAGTGATATAGCAATCCCCAGGGTAGATACAGCCGTTTCCCCCAAACATGAGACGAGGCTCTATGTTGAGGGTAAGCAGGAACTCCTTTAATGGCAGCCACAACTGGCCTTTTATGCAAGTCCCCATACAAGGGGCACTCCCCCCTGGACCTGAGAATAAACCACAGTATAAACAAATACACAATTACATTGGCTCTCAGATCCAGGACACTCCCACACATAAACAAACTACCAAACATAGTCATGTTCTTACCCTGGAGCTTGTTTCCCTCATCCAGGCGAATGATTTCACTGAACGCAGGCGATGATGGAAGTCCAGCGGTGTTCAGGAGTTTCTGTATCCGATTTTAATTCCCACAAGATTCATGCCCAAACACCGCTGCCTGTGTTCATGCGAACAAGATTGCCACCACGTCATGGTTGACCGTAGGAACTGCGGCCACCCAGACAAACAATTAGAACACTGCAGTGAGAACCGTTCCAAGGTGTTAATAGGTGTAACAAGCTCCCGGGTGCTCCTTGGTTCGTGCGTCTGTTTGGTTCCTTAACAGGATAGCAAAACGGCCAGAACAAAGTCTTTTATGAGCCTCTTTGCATGGTCCATAGTCCTGAGGCAGGAGGCTGGCAATCAGGCCCCCTCCAAGAACCAGTGGTGAAGTTACTTTCGCCACAGACTTTACCACTAAAAGTCAGCAGTTACAATTCAGAACGCTCCCCATACATCAGAGAACCATGGTCTGCTGCTATTTCCATTGGCTTGGAGCAGAATCACCGGCACTCAGCACTGGTGGACACTGTCGGAACTGAGGCCTATGCTGTTCGACCGGGAGGGAGTCGGCCAATCCCTCTTCTCTTAGACTCTCAGTTGTTTCAGGAGACCACCAGAGTTTCTCCAATCCCCCTCTTACCAGTAACGGTGATCACAGTACCCCTGCTACCCCCAGAAGCTACAATGGGATGTAAGCACAAAAAGCCTTATCACACAAAGAGGCCTGCACTCCCAGACAGTAAACTACCCAGCAGTTACCTATCAAAGCGATGCTTGAGCCTTAGAGTGAGCAATCTCTTAGATGACTCACGGGAGGAGGGGGAATAATGCACATCACCTCCTCCTCCTAGACTATACCATAAAGCAGATTATGACCTGTGACCCTAACAGGTAAACAAATACAAAAAAACAAACAAACCCATAGGACACCAAAGGAGTATTGCACAATTATTATTTTTTTGTTCACATAATGCATTAGTAAACACATAAAAGTAGTAAAGTGCAAACATGCAGAATATTCACCTTATAAGTTAGGCTCAGTGCATATAAGTGCTCAATGCATAAACACAAGTGTAACAACAGGTATACTGACCCAAGCTGGAGACCACAGCGCCCCAACGTTTCACACTACGCCTTCCTCAAGGGGGATCTCAAACTAACTGGGTTATGTTCCCATTTATATAGTCCTATCAAAGTGGATTAAGTGTAAAAAAATAATGAAAAACAGGTGTGGCAGACGTGGGATGTCCCCTGAAGCTAATCTCAACCAGTTCCCTGTGTTTCCGCTAATGAATAAATGTCACATTTTTATGATTTGCAGATATTATTGTACTGCTGTTCTCTGATGTTGCTGTTTGTACATGTATAGACTGAGGGATACAAAGGGGATCACTGAAATGAATCATGACTTTGGATCAGATAGTGGTTGAGAGGCTTACTATGTTGTGAATTTTGGACTATTTCAGTTCATTGTCCTTAGACGATTCTGACTTTGGGTAGCCCTTTCATTCCTTTTCTAGACCGCCCCGGCAGCCGTTGATGTGTACTTATGTTGCGTGATGACATCACACGTTGCAGTTGCATACATAATGATGTCATACGCCAAATGCAGAAATCATAAGCGGAAATACAGGAAACTGGTTGATATCGGCTTCAATGGACATCCTCTTTCTCCCACACCGCTGCCGGTCTGCACTTACTATCACCTGTGAGAGAATTTGTCAGTCGACCATTTGAAGTGTGCAATGGGCTATAGTTTAGAATGCAAATTTGCCTTGAGAATCCATTATACTTATGTTTATTTTCTTATATTATTTGATTTGAGTTGATTGTTGCATTGCAACCAATCTTGAAATATTCTTGACCTGTTTAATCTTTTATGACATATTGGCACAGTTGTGTACAAAACCTAATATACTACAAATTAAAAAAGAAAAAAATTATAAATACATAAAACCATGTTAACTCATTATATAGAATTGAAAATCTCAAAGTCTATATTCAATCCTGTTGGAGATAAGGAATCTAATTCGAAAATCCACCTCAACTCAGTTTTATTAAACTATTTTTATAAAATCACCATCTCTCCACTTTTTTCACATTTTGAATACCAATAAAAATTAGACATTTAGGGTTTCCATTATGATAATGTACAAAGTGGGCAGATACAGAGTGATTCAAGACCTTGATTTTAATATTCCTCATGTTCTTGCAGATTCTGAATTTAAAAGGGTCTAGTGGTCCTGCCTACATATTGCAGGCTACAATCACACGTCAAGTGATAAATTACATTGTTAACATTACAGGTCGTAAATGAGTCAATGTGATACTTTTTGTTAGTGACATTTGACATAAAACTACTACTTTTTTAGTTTTTTAATTGTAGTTTCTTTAGAAGCCTGCGATTGTCCTCAATTGCAAAAACATTTTAATTTAGATCCAAAATGTCGCTGTCTTCTGATTCTTTTAAAATACGGCTAGTGGTTAAAATCTAAAGTTGAACGTTTTTACTTCCCCATATACAATTTTTGGTTTGGTGCCAATAAACTGGCTCAGATCTTCATTTTGTTCCAAAATGTGCCAATGTTTATTAAAAAGAATCTTTTTAAAAAGTCCACAAGAAATATATTTACATATAAAATTCTGAAAACTCTGAAAAGGCAATGTTTACATCAAAAAGCCTACAGGGACTGACTATATTCACCATTACAACTACATTAACCCCTTAAGGACGGAGCCAAATGTACACGTTGTGAACAAAACAAAATGTAAACAAAACCTGGCATTTGCGCTACATGTCTGTCCAACCGTAATTCACCTCTTTCATAGTAAATGCACCCACCCTTATTATATATCATTTTATTCAGGGGAAACAGGGCTTTCATTTAATATCAAATATTTAGCTATGAAACATAATTTAATATGAAAAAAATGGGAGAAAATACGATTTTTTTGATTTTTTTAGTTCTACATGACATTTTAACGGTCAATGTCATAATACTGTTTGCTTTTACTGCAATAAAATACACATATTTGTATTCAGCAAAGTCTCACGTGTAAAACAGTACCCCCTATGTACAGGTTTTATGGCGTTTTGGGAAGTTACAGGGTCAAATATAGCACGTTACATTTGAAATTGAAATTCGCCAGATTGGTTACGTTGCCTTTGAGACTGTATAGTAGCCCAGGAAAGAAATTTACACCCATAATGGCATACCATTTGCAATAGTAGACAACCCAAGGTATTGCAAATGGGGTATGTCCAGTCTTTTAGTAGCCATTTGGTCACAAACACTGGCCAAAGTTAGCGTTAGTATTTGTTTGTGTGAAAAATGCAAAAGCAATTTTGGCCAGTGTTTGTGACTAATGGCTACTAAAAAAAGACTGACATACCCCGTTTGCAACCTTGGGTTGTCTACTATTGCAAATGGTATGCCATCATAGGGGTAATTTTCATTCTTGGGCTACCATAGGGTCTCAAAGGCACGTAACCAATCTGGCGAATTTTAATGTGAAAAAAATGAAACGCAAGCCTTATATTTGACGCTGTAACTTTTGAAAACACCATAAAACCTGTACATGAGGGGTACTGTTGTACTCGGGAGACTTCACTGAACACAAATATTTGTGTTTCAAAACAGTAAAAAGTATCATAGCAATAATATTGTCCGTTTAATGCTGTTTGTGCGTGAAAAATGCAAAAACGTCACTTTTACTGGCGATATCATCGTTGTAATACATTTTACTGTTTTGAAACACTAATATTTGTGTTCAGCGAAGTCTCCCGAGTAGAACAGTACCCCCCATGTACAGGTTTTATGGTGTCTTGGAAAGTTATAGGGTTAAATATAGTGCTAGCAAATTAAATTCCCTTTACTTTCGGCATGGGTTGTCAGGCAGGTCCCGCTAATTGTAATTAATTAAGATACCTAATTATGTAAAAATATTACATAAATATATATGTAGAATATAATATATGTATATATATATCTATATATATATATTTTTTAAATATTTTTATTTATATATAGGTATATATATAGTGATATATACGTATATATTTATGTGTATAAATATATATATTATTTCGTTCTATGTGTATTTTGATATATATATATATATATTAATTTCACAATACAGTTAGAACGAAATAACACACATCTATATATTTTTTAATTATTTATTTTTAATTATTTTTGTAATTTTATTTTTTAACGTATTTACATTTTAATTTTTTTTATAATATATATAAATATATATATAACAATAATTATATATATATTTAATCAGTATCAGTGTACGTGTAATTTGATATTAATATATATATATAATTATATATATATTAATAGTAAAATACACCTAGACGGTGTACATGTGTGTATGTATATGTGTATATATATACTTTGATCATATATATATAATATATATATATGATCTAAGTATATATAATTTTATTTTTTTACACTTTTAACTTATTTTACTTTTATTTTCAGCCAGCAGGGGGACCCCCTGTAATTACAGGCAGCCCCCCTGCTGGCAATACAGAAGCCAGCTATACCCGGCCATGTGATTGTGGGGTCCTCGCTAGGACCCCACTCTCACACGGCCGGGGGGCTTCCTGGAGGACGGTCGTGCCGCGGGGGGCTCCCTGGGAGTCCCCCCCACCGCGATCGCCGGCGTGGGACCGCCGGCGACCGGGTAAGTACAGAAAGACCGGAGGGCGTACTATTACGCCCGGCGGCGTTTAGAGCCGCCTATTAGAGGACGTAATAGTACGCCCTGCGGTCTTAAGGGGTTAAGCTATAGTGTCCCTTTAACTCCTGTCCTTAATCAACCACAATTTTCCCCTTTACTCCTAACCATTAACTCCCCACACGTTATTAATATAATTGTTAAATCCTATTCCTATTCTTACTCAAAACCAAGGTTAGTAGCAAAACAAAGAATGCCAGTATAAACAGCTGGAATAATGAAGCAACATTTCAAAGCTGACATTTCAACAGTGACATTTGGATGCTCCATTTGCATTTTTGTGGCTGTGATTGCAACAAGGAAATTATCCTTGGCAGTACATGCAATTATACCGTGCAGCATATATACATATATTAACCCTATAAGAGCCAAACACAATATTGAAAACAAACAACTGACGTTTCGGTAAATGATTTTTATCAAGATACAAACAACAAACACAAGCAGGACAAATCTGTATCCCCAATGCTACAGTGGCCGTGTACCTATTTGTAGTCAGTATAGTGCCTCTTCTGCTCTCCACCACCCCCAGCGCAGAAAATAAAAAGATTCAGTTAACTTTTTCCAACTTCTCATAGAAGAGCATTAGGGGCCTAATGCACATGAGTGGTGTGCACTGCATGCACATTTATACTTCCCCATAGGATGGCACTATCAGTGTCATGGAAGCTCCTCTAGTAGTTTTCATACTGACAGCCAGTGTTAAGTTTGTCACTAACAATTTCAGTCAAATTTTAGTCGACTAAAATATTTGAGATTTAGTCGACTAAAACTAAAACAATTCAGATGACTAAAATCTGACTAAAACTAAAATGGCTTTTAAGTCAAAAGACTAAAACTCAATTTAGGGCTTGGGAGAGAGACACCTAGAGGGGCTGGGAGAACACAAAGAGACAAAAAGGGAATGGGGACAACACCCCCCCTTCTCCTTCTACTCATATGCCGAGTGCTCCCAGCACGTGTGGAAAAAACTCTGTTGGGAGGAGCTGGCTGCAGGAGGAAACCCTATGGATTACTACAGAGGCGTGCTGCTCAGGGGCTGGTGAAGAAAAAGAGAGAAGAGACACAAGTGAGAGTAAGTTAGAACAGAAATTAAAGTGGATGCTTGAAGAAGAGGTTAATGGTTAATTGAGGCAGAGGCACAGCTATGGAGAAGAGAGGAAGTGTAGTGATGGTGATAAAGTAAGGGGTGACAAAGATAGGTGTGGAGTAAATACTAACATATATATATATATATATATATATATATATATATATATATATATATATATATATATGTGTGTGTGTGTATATAATTAATACAATGTTAAACAAAAATCACCTTGCGCCAGTCAAGCCATAAGATTTGCTTTTCCCACAGAAATCCCATAACTGCAGCGATGTTACAACCGCAAAGGATTCTGGGTGGGCATATGCCAATTAGTTTAACAAAGAATTAAATTTTTGCCTCATTCCATTTTAACCATATACTTGTAGATTCACGAGATTCTATGCTATCCGCGTGCAATGGTCTTTAAAGCGGGCTAGCGGCGGCATAGAAGCATGACCAACGTACTGCAACCTGGAGGTCGCGGTGCCACACTCCGCGCTGATCCTCTTTAGAGGGAGGACTGCCCACGACAGCCAGAGCAGCCTCCCATGGCAAATAAGGCCCGAAGTCTTACATGTGATGGCTCTCAAGAAGCGTCATAACCTATATAACAACTGTGGATCTGCCAGCAGGGGGAATGTCTGAAATGTCAGACAATCCCCCTGCTGGTGGGAAGTATTAAAAAAAGATTAAAATACACATGTTAAAATAAATTAAATGCATTTTTATATATCAGATATTATAGATATATAAGAAATTATAGATATATATATATACGTGTGTGTGTGTGTGTGTAACGTCATACGTAATGTATTCTAATATTAATATAAGTACATATATTAGTATTACACTTATACATCTATATATATTATATATATATATGTATATATACACGTATTAATACAATAATATAATAAAATAAAATATTTAAAAATAAATTATACATATGTAATTTCATTCGAACTGTATTTTGATATATATATCTCTATCTATCTCTCTATCTATATATGTAACAAAATACACTTAGAATGACATTTCATATCTATATATAAAATACAAATAACCGTGTATATATATATATATATATATATATATATATATATATATATATATATATATATATATATATATATATATATATATATATATATATATATATAACATAAATAACTACATAAGTGTACACGTAGACTTTAAATACATATATATGTATATATATTAAATTCCACTTGTATATTTAAGTAATATTTTAATGTAATTATGTGATTTAATTAGTTAAAATTTGATTGAAATGCCTGACAACCCAGGCAAAAAGTGCAGAGAATTTGAATTGCAAGCACTATATTTAACCCTGTAACTTTCCAAGACACCATAAAACCTGTACATGGGGGGGTACTGTTTTACTCGGGAGACTTTGCTGAACACAAATATTAGTGTTTCAAAATGGTAACTTGTATTATAACAATGATATTTTTAGTAAAAGTGATGTTTTTTGCATTTTTCACACATGAATGGCACTTTTACTGACGATATTATTGTTGTAATACAAGTTACCATTTTGAAACACTAATATTTGTGTTCAGCAAAGTCTCCTGAGTACAACAGTACCCCCCATGTACAGGTTTTATGGTGTTTTTGAAAGTTAAAGAGTCAAATATAAGGCTTGCATTTCATTTTTTTCATGTTAAAATTTGCCAGATTGGTTATGTTGCCTTTTGAGACTGTATGGTAACCCAGGAATAAGAATTACCCCCATGATGACATACTATTTGCAAAAGTAGACAACCCATGGTATTGCAAACGGGGTATGTCCAGTCATTTTTAGTGGCCACTTAGTTACAAACACTGGCCAAATACTAGTTTTTTGCTTTTTTCACACAAAAACAAATATGAATTCTAACTTTGGCCAGTGTTTGTGACTAAGTGGCTACTACAGAAGACTGGACATACCCCACTTGCAATACCTTGGGTAGTCTACTTTTGCAAATGGTATGCCATCATGGGGTAAATCTCATTCCTGGGCTACCACACGGTCTCAAAAGTAACATTACTAATCTGGCAAATTTCAATGTGAAAAAACTGAAAAATGGAATGTGCTATATTTGACCCTTTAACTTTCCAAAACACCGTAAAAACTATTAGTGGGGGGTACGATTGTCCTCGTGAGACTTTGCTAAATCCAAATATGTGCTTTTTTTGCAGTAAAAGCTTACAGTATTATGACATTTACAGCTAAAATGTGAGGCGGAACTACAAATGTTTTCAATTTTTTTTAAATATCTCACAGTTTTTTTAATTTTATTCATAATAAATTATGTTTCATATATACATTTTTGATAAGAAATGAAAGCCCTGTTTCTCCTGAACAAAATGATATATAATAAGTGTGGGTGCATATAATATGAAAGAGGTGAATTACGGTTGAACAGACATATAGCGCAAATTCCAGTTTTTGTTTACATTTTGTTTTGATCAGAACGTGTTCTATTGACTCCGTCCTGAAGGGGTTAAACATGGATTCCTTTTCATCTGTGTTTGCTGTATACAACAGCTTGAAACACAATATAGGAAAAGATGCAAAACCAGTGAACCACTCATGGACAGCTGTTTCATTGTTAATGCAACTCATCAGCATGAGGCTGGTTACTGGTTTGCTGGGGAAAAATTGTGATTGAAAACCCCTTCCACCTGAAGTCTGTGGATAATTAATACAATGCTAAACAAAAATCTGCACACCAGTCAAGCCATAAGACTTGCTTTTCCCACAGAAATCCCATAACTGTAGCGGTGTTACAACCGCAAAGGATTCTGGGTGGGCATATGCAAATTAGTTTAACAAAGAATCAAATTTTTGCCTCATTCCATTTTAAATATGGATTCCTTTTAATCTGCGTTTGCTGTATACAACAGCTTGAAACACAATATAGGAAAAGATGTAAAACCAGTGAACCACTCATGGACAGCTGTTTCGTTGTTAATTCAACTCGTCAGCATGAGCTTGGTTACTGGTTTGCTTATTGAGGCTTGGTAGTGCTTGGTATATATACCATCAGTTTCACATAGCCCAGTTCACTGGTTAGTGAACCAGGCTATGTTCACCTTTAGGCAGAGTTTTAATATTTTTTCTGTTTTCTTTATTATTATTTTTTGGTTGTTTTTATTTTTTTATTATTTATTTATTTTTTATTATTATTTGTCTATACTTTTATACTTCTTTGTTTTGATTTTTCTTTTCACCTTTTATTTTTTATTTTGTCCTGGTTCTCCTTTGTTATGATACTAAACTGCTCATTTAGCCTGGGGACATGTATATTATTTTTGGCTACGGGCTGATACACACTTCTGTGTGTCGCCTGTTGCCATGGATGTGCGTCTTGGTCCCGTGCGCATGCGTGATTAGGTTTCTTTTCGTGCATGCGCTCGGACTTTAGATGCTGTATACCCTTTGCGGCCACCGTACTTTTCACGTGGTTTGGGACGTAATCGCGTCTAGTCACGTGGGAGAGGCAGTCCTTTTTCTTTGAAGTGTTTGGTATTTCATTGAATCCCAGGTATAGTTTTGTATGATTAATTGCACTAATTTAGTTTAGTGATAGATTTATTTAAAAGATCTGTGCATAGATAATGGTTTATGTGATTCTGTGTAAAACCTGGACTGCTTGTCTTTCTCTTTTGACTATCCCCCCACTACTGCCTCTGACTCCTGCTTATATTGGACTGAAGGGGAGCTAACCCTGATTCTCCCTTCCCATCTTTTACTAAATGGAATTCCTCTTCTTCTCACATGTATTTCATAGCCAGCCTTATACATCATGCACAGGAAGCCACAACATACACCTCACACATAGCTACAACACTTAGAGACACCCTACACACCTACACAAGACACACACTCACACCACACATTCACCCAACATTTTAATAAATATTCACATCACATAACACTTAAAAAATAACATAGGGGAAGAATTTCATGGTGCACATGTCTATGCGCAACATGTGACAGCTTTACTGGAGTCTGGGAAAATAAGCTGCCCAGACAGACCCAGCAAAGAGTGTTAATACTGGCCAGCCAACCAGACTGGTGAAGAGGCAGGCACGCAGTGTGAATGGGTGATGGCAGACTGGCCAGACTCCATGTGCTGGCTGACGGTGTCCAGTGCACAATGCAGGCAGTTACAGCCATCCCATTAGGTTAGGTAGCACACCGCAAGAGTGCAATGTCTGTGTGCATCAGCACAGAGCTACAGGGAGCTGCGGGACCCCAGAAATCATGATTTCAATACAAATCTAATTGAGTGTGTGAATGTGGCTCTATGTAAGGAATAATTGCCGTCAGGCCGTTGCATTATTAGAAAAAAAAATGCACACCCGAGATGGTAATGCGGTCACAACGCGAAGCGGAGTGGCCGTTACACCTTGGGTGTGCATTATTTTTTTCTAATAATTCAACGGCCTGTCATATTATTCTGCTTATACTACAGTTACCACACCTCGAAACATTGTTCAGATGATGTATTTCAAGACGTTTGTCAAGTTTTTGTCATTAAAACGCTCTTGTATGTAGGACTAATTTCTCACGCAACTGTAATGCGGTCAAGACCTGTCTGGAACTACTTTAGCCGTGCGTCTCCCTGAAAATAATGCACACCTTAGAACGTTCGGCAACCAATAAGATTGAAGCATTCAACGGCCCTGTAGTATAAGTGTGCATAAATGTGTGTATATGAATGTGTAGTATCTTTGGATTAATGCAAATGTCATAAAAAGGGTTAGGGTATATGTGATGAGATATGTGGATCATATGGTTGTGGTGTCACAAAATGGGGGTAGGCAAATAATTTTTTGCCTGGGGTAGCAAAAATCTTTCCACTGGCCCTGACTAAAATCTACTAGAGATTTAGTCCACTAAAACTAAAACAATTCAGATTACTAAAATACGACAAAAACTAAAATGACCTTTTAGTCAAAAGACTATGACTAAATTGAAACCTAAATTGAGATTCCCAAAAATGTAATGTATTGCGGAGCTAAGGGAACAGGGACACTGCACCAAGACTATTCAATTGAGATGAAGGGGTCTGGGTGATTGTAGTGTTCCTTTAAAATGGTGCAATGACACAAAAGAGAGTAACATCAGGATCTAATGCAAAGCTTTGACAGCAAAACACAGTAACACAGAACCAAGAAGAAAAAATAAATAGTGTAAATACTTAAGAGGCTATTATCAATAAATTCTCCAAATGAAAAAGTTACTTGTTCAATACTGCTATTAATGTAGCCAGTACAAGATACAAAACTCACACCAAAGAAACAATGATGTTAGCTGTTCAGTGCCCATAAATTAAAATAGAAATATTTAAAGGTAAAAGTGTGGAGTCTCAAAACAACTTAATCTGACCATTGCCATGTCATGACTAAAAGTATATCATAGAAGTATATCATGAGTAAAATCACCTTTTCAAAGAGAGACAACTGGGGCCTGACCAAAAATTAATAAAAGTTTTTTATTCTCCAAGCTCCTGAAAACCCAGAATCACTTGCACTTCAGTAATTCCTGAGCATGATCACCCTCTCTAGGACAAAGTTAATGGCAATAAGCTGCAAAGAGGGCAGTAAATGACCTACCTCTACAAAGCGTCTGGCTAAGGGTTTTTCTGACATCCCTAAAGGCAGTACTTATCGAGGATCTGTGCACCCTAATTCTCTCATGAAGCGTTGTGTAAGTTTTGTCCACATCAATTAATCCACAGTGACATTGTAGTTTAAAGACCACAAATAAAGTGGTACATGTAATCCTGTGGTGAATCTGAAATTGTTGTCCTCTATGTGGGTGGTTGAAAGTGTGGCCTGGGGTCATGTGGCCACAGGGCACACTCCTTAGAAATCAAAAACATTTATGGGATCTACAGAATGGTGGGCATGTACCAAAATTTCCCTCAGGTTTGGAGGCTGTCTGTAGCTCATAAGTGACGTGTGTTTGAATCCTTCTGGAAGAAGAGGGTCATACCACAGCAACTTCCAATGTAACTACTTCATTAAAGGGTCCAGAAGAAGTACTGAAAGTCTGAATACAGCCAATATGCTTAGTAGCCTTCTTAGTCCTAATTATAGTATCACAAAATCTGTTTTTGGCCATCATTAAAGCTTTGAAAGCTTTCAAGTTCTGACTTGAAATATACTCTCTCCAAAAACGTTTGGATCATTTGGAACAACTGAACCTGACTTCAATCTTCATCAGAATTATTTAGCAAAACTCTCAAATAATGAGATGAAGAAATTCAGAAAGGGACTCTCTCAGTGGCTGGGGAGCTTTCTGTGTGCAGTAGGGTTTTGCAATCTGTTTGTTTTTCTTATTCCTATCAATACAATATATACCCAAAGGTATCACACATAACGAAAATAAACAAGTAAAAAAATTCAATTTCGTTGTAGTGTTGCTTCATAAAGAAGAGTTCAACACCATCGATGGAATTCAGTTCATCAGTCATGGCTAACAGTTTCTCCCCTGTCAGTGCCAAATTAAAAACGCATCATTGATGAATTTTAAATTGAGCAAAATGTTTTGTGAGAATTTAGACAAGGCTGACCAACGTTAGGTACATAAAGGCAGTAGTGGAAGTTTCTGTGAGTTGAGCATAGAAGTAATCCTCAAACATAAAATAATTAAAGGGATACATCAAACACCTAAAGGAACACTATAGTCACAAAACAACTTTAGCTTAATGAATCAGTTTTGGTGTACAGATCATGCCCCTGAAGTCTCACTGCTTAATTCTCTGACAATTAGGAGTTAAATCACACTGTTTATGTAGCCCTAGTCACACCTCTATGCACATGACTTACACAGCCTTCCTAAACACTTCCTGTATATAGTCATCTAATGTTTACACTTACTTTATTACAAACTCTGTTTAATTTAGAATTTCTTATCTCCTGCTCTGTTAATAGTGTGCTAGAGCGTGAAGGAGCCTCCTGGGTATAATTAAAGTTAAATTCAGAAAGCAGGAGATACAAACTTTTAAAGTAAGTAACAGCTGACTGAAAGTGAAAATTATTTTGTCTTGCAGACTGTGTCAGTCATTGCCAGGAGAGGCAAGGGCTGCATGGACAGAAACAAAAGTGATTTAACTCCCAAGATTGCAGATAATCGTAAAGTGAGACTGCAGAGGCATGATCTATACACCAAAACTGCTTCATTAAGCTAAAGTGGTTTTGGGTACTATAGTGTCCCTTTAAACCTTGCTTTATCCACTAGCCATTATTTATTTTTATTTTTTTTGGTTTGTATGTGGCCAGTGGAGTTTCCATTTAAACATTAAGCATCCTCAATGATCCTCATATATGCACTGACTGGACTGTGATATAGGTTAAATTGTAAGTTGTCTCAGCGGCCAATTGTTGTAAAATATCAGTCCTGTAAGGACAACTTCCCTGCCTTTATCAGTGGGGCGAACAATGAATGATCCTGTTCAAAACTTTGGAGTGCCATCCTTTCACTTTTAGTGAAGTTTGAATCGGAGATCACATGTTGGCCCAGTATCGTAAATGATTCATTTCTGAGTTGGGTAGAAAAAGTCTGGAGGCGGGAGGGTTAACTGCACTTAATAGCCAGGAGTTATTGTTAGCTCTAGTGTTATGAGTGGATAGTCGTAAAATTCTAGAAAACTTTAATCTAATCGAAAACAGCCAAGTTGTGACTACAGCTGAATTGGAGAATGTTTCTAAATACATTTTGCAATTCAGTTTTCAATCACAGTTTAATAAAAACAAACATAATGTTACTAAAATGTCACCAACAGGAATGTGTAATATGCCACAACATATGAACACCTTATATGGTCCAGGTGTAGATTTTACGGATACCTTTTCTGGATAATATTTTAAAACATTCAGTTTGTCTACTTCTTTCTGGAACTTAGAGGGTAAAACATTAAATAATAAAGCAGTGTTTATTGGTCATTATATATTCTAAAAGATACTGCGTATCAACTAGTAGCACTGTATCTTGCAAAGCAAATTTGCACAGAACAAGTCAGCTTGATGTTAAAATACCCACAAGGGATCCAAATGAAGTGTCTAAGCTCTGTATAATTTCCTATGCTGCATCCAACGCTTTGGCAGTTAGTAGACATTAAATGGAACATATAACAGTTCATTATAGAGAGGTTACTGTAGTTAATCATCATAACATTCTTATGAGATTCCTTCTGTGTACCCGGTGGGTGCAGTGTCCCGAGGAATATAAAGTCTGAACCAGTAACCAGCAGGGAAATATCTGCTTTTATAATAATGACATACCAGATAGGGCATGTGATTTAATCTATTTTGCAGGCATCTCTTTTAGAATCTTTTTATATTCATCCAGATGGTACAGAGCTCTCTGCCACTGCCTGCGCTAGGAAGTACAAAATAAACAGTAAAACACCAGTGCCGAAATATTTGAGGAATTTAATGTGTTTTGGTGCAAGCAACTGTCACTATGCAAGTTTAAAGCAGATCTAGGATATATCTAAGATATATGTTTGTACAGGCACCATTGTATGTGTTTATTTTTGTGCATTAAGGGAAATGCACACATTTAAATAATTCATAGAAAACTGCTTGCATCCCTGTCAACTGTACTGGATATAGTGAATCGGTTATGATTTTGGGCTTCTTAATGTGGTTGTGGCCTGCAATAATCCATTACTTGTAGTATATTGCAGTTCTCAGCTGGAGTGGTAGATCCAAACGAGAAACTCTTGTAGACATGTCTACCTCCCTGCTACTCCAGTGGGGAATTCTCCAGTTATGGTTCTGTCCCCTTCATAGTTAGTTGAACTTTGTGGAGCTGTACACGTTGGGAGAATGTAGTCTACCTATAAAAGTGCTCACTTCTCTGGGGGACAAATGAGTAGACCTGGAGAACAATACGATGACAACAACAAGAACCAAGTAACACATATTGTTAAACAATATATCTTTTATCAACACCAGCTCAGTTTGAATTGGAACCAGAAACTTTTGGGATATGCTGAAGGTCATATCTAAGTAGATATAGAGGTAGAAATACCATGCGTGGAAATCTATTTTAGATTTTTTTTTTTCTTTTGAGGATATCTGTTTTTCAACCTATGTTTAAGTGTTTTTTTTCTTCTGCTTCATTTTTAAATTTACTCCAGATTGAAGAAATGAAAAAAAGAATTTAGAGACCAGCGGTTCTGGATATAAATCAAGTTTATGTAAAATAAATAAATCATGTATTCATCTTTTGAAGATCTTTGGCTTGGAACTATTGCATTTATTGTATCTGGAACCAGTATGTTTAATTTTAGAATGTTCTCAATGACAGTTATTATGAGTCTCTATAGGACTTTGTCTTTTTCACTACCTAAACCAAAGACTTATTATGCAGATTTTAAAATATGTTTTGGAATGCCATTTCTGATCGAGACTGTCAGATTCCCCAGTTTTACGAGTAACATAATCAGTGCCCCAATTTCTGACATATCTCCCCAATGTGCTAGACAGTGCTTAGTTTAGGATGTTTATTTAATATAGTTATAGATAAGACTCCAAACACTTTTTCATGAGCCACAGCAAGCGTGACTTGTCCAATAATCTTAACAATACACACATGCTTGAACTGCACCCTAAAGTAGGGATAGCTACGCTTCGCACCCCAAATTTACAAAACAATATTTCTTGCGATGTTCAGCCAACGTAATGCAGGCAGTGTTGAGCAATACACCTCTGATTGCTCCCATGAAACCTTCCCATTTAATGCTCCACAACTGGCTGGCAAAGACTCATGGGAGTTGTATTTTGGCAACATTTGGATGTCTGGTATATAGTGAGTTATTTTATTGCTCCATTATATGATACAGAACACTGCAGTGTCTTGAGTGGATCGCAATATGCTGAATGTTCCACATTCTATTAGGCTAGCACAGTAAAAAATCTCGTTCCAGGTGAAAGAATAAGGGCTCTTTTCATTCACCATACCACACAGAATACTCTTTATCCCTTTTATGCTAGTTGCTGTTTGTAACTCCAAGGGACGTGGTCATACTTTCCATCTGTACATGCAGTGTGAGCAGCTCCGTAAAAAACAAGAAATACCCTTTTTCTACAGACCAGGAAATGGGGTTCTAATTACTTTGCAGGCTGAATGGACTCAGTGTCGGTTTTCTGTGAATTGCACAGAGCCCTAATCCACATGGTTTGTTGCATATAGAGATTTTATGACAGAATATTTTATAGCCAGTGGTCAAGTCCTGGGCAGCTTACATAATAAATATTTTGTAAACAGGATCATTGGGAAATTCATGTATAAACAGACTGCAGTTTAAATATGCAATGCTTACATAAAAAGAGGAAAACAAGTTTATTTACATATGCACACAAACACACACTTTTTATTTTATATTTTTGTGGTTAGATTGATCTAAAATATAAAAGGTGTGTGTGTGTGTATATATATATATATATATATATATATATATATATATATATATATATATATATATATATATATATATATATATATATATATATTTTTGGATGATTTTATTCAAAATTGAATTTAATTGTTTACATTTTTTATTCTTTATTTGTGAATGATCAATCAGGTGGAGTGACATGTATTATACATTGCATTTTGTACAACAGGCGTTTATGAAATACAACATGTGTCAATATAATATACTGCACAGTGTTACATTTGCTGTGTAGAAACAGTTGACATGTGTTGCACGCAGGCAACATGCTCTTTTGTATCACCGTGTTGTGCTACCGTCCCTTCGCCCCAAATCCCTAGTTCACATTTCTTTTTTTGATTTTTTTTTTTTTTTTTAAATAAACTTTCCTATTTTCTAGTTAGGCCTCAGACAGTGGGTGGTCTATAAAAAAGCATAATGTGGTCTTAACATCGCATTACTACATGACGGTGCTCCGATCTGCTACTGTTCTATTAGAAGTTGAGTCTTGTTTGGGCTCTCGGCATCTCAATACGGCGCTGCAGTTAGCATTAGAAGATGGTTAAGAAATCTTAATGTGATATACACATGCTCGTATGCGCTAGAGTGTGTCGCAAATTTAAGTGCGTAAGAGTAGGCAGTGCCCTAGAGGTCAACAAATTAGGCATTATCTTTCAGTTTGAGGAGTACCGTGTCTATGGGAGGTAACGTGGATCGAAGCCAGGTTTGTGCTAAAGCTTGTCTCCCTGCCAGTGTAATTTTATGAAGTAGTGCTTGTTCTGCTTTAGTCTAGCCATCTATTGTTCTAGAGCAGGGATAGGCAACCTTTGGCAGTGTTTTGAACTCCATCCCCCATTATGGTCTTGCACCCGTAATGCTGGAAAAGCATCGTGAGCGATGTAGTCCAAAATATCTGGAGTGCCGAAGGTTGCCTATGCCTCGTCTAGAGAGTAAAAACACCCAGGGATCTGTTGTTTGTGTAGGATTTGGGAGTATGTGCCACATAGTCTCCAACAGAGATCCGTTGGGGTCTTGTTTATATGGTATAGTTTAACAGGAGTGGTATACCAACGGATAATTGTTTACCTTTTTATGGGACAAAAGAAAGCTACTTCCCACCTACACATTATTAACCCCTCACACAGTTTATTTTTATTATATTCATGTTTTGTTTTTGTTTGTTTGTGTTTTCTTTAACTATTTACATATATCCATTTGGGACATGCATTTCAAATGATTCTGAGCTCATTTGTTGCCATTCAAGCTGAATCTCAATCTGAAAATTTGCATCCAAAATGCTCTGATATATTCCAATTTATTTTCTCAGAATGTATTATTGTTTAATACAATGTGTGCAGAATTGCAATGGAATTTCAAACTATAAGCCAAATAGCTGAATTGGAAAAATTCTCTATTTTTAGTTTGGTTATTTTGGACTATAATTTGCAATTCCTTTGTAAATTTTTAACAATTCTTAGTTTAGTGGATATCCCTGTAAATATTGTAAATATGAACTATATTACTCCTGGGATCACAAAAATAGTAGTAAATGTAGTAGTAAATGTTTTACAATAATTTGAATTGTTGAAATATGTTTATGAAAACTGGTCTCTCTCCAGGCAGCACACAGTAGTAGTCGCATGCAGGACTTAAAATTTCGACTTGCCCTCTAGCCATTAGCAAGTGAAAAATCAAGCACTCAGGAACAAAAGTTTAACCCTGCTGAGCGTGCATGCCTTCTCCCCCAGGTCACAGTGAGCCTATGAGCATGCACCCACATGTGCGCATGTTCTACATAACTCATAACTCTGCGTCCTCCTTGGCTCACCATGCTCAAATTCAGAGGCTTCTCAATGAGAAGCTTTTGATTGGCCATTTCCCTGGCACAGGCTGAAAGAGAGCTGCATTGGGAAGTTTGTGATTGGACCGCCACTGAAAGTCTGTGTCTGTGAAAAGGGGAGGGTATGCAAAGGCTGCAGATAAAAGTTTTTTTTAACATAATATTATTAATATGTTTGAAAAACAAAAACAAACAAAAAACAGCTTGAACCCTTTTTCAACAGACTATTTTATGCATGCGCTAATATTGAATGCCTAAAGCAAGCTTCACTTTTCGTGGTAAACCACTATGAATAATTTATTTTTAAAGAACTTATTATAACACCAACATATTAAAAACACAGGGTGCAGCAGAACCGATTAATCGGTTTTGAGGGGTTATAAAAAAATTAACTGAGGTGTATAGAAAAACACTGTTTTTATTTTCGAATTCCGCATTAAATACCATTTTATATTCCTTAAGTTTGAAAATAATGTCTTCGAGAAGGCGGCCATTAGCAGCAACACACTGTTGGAGACGATCTCTGAAGTTTTGTACAGCTCGTTCACACATATTCACACACGCTTTAACTTCTTCGATAATCTGCTCCCTTAGCTCTGGTAGGGTGATGTTTGAACACTTTTTCCTTCAGATATCCCCAAAGAAAAAAAATGCAAATGCTCAAATCTGGTGACTGCGCCCGCCACCGGCCACCTCACAGAGAGACCAGACGTCCGGGAAGCATTTCTTTTAAAACATTGTGTGAATTTCGGGCTGTGTGGGCAGTAGCCCCATACTGTTGGAACCAGACCTCTCCCAATTCCTCTTTAACAATCTCTTCCATTCTGGTCTGCAGAACATAGACACTCACTGACAGACACATATACACTAGCTATGAATACCAATCAAAGGTTACCTCCTTTTACAGAGGAGTGTGTATAACAGGGTGCTTTAGACAAAAAGGGGATTTACAGGCTGCTCAGTACACTTATGTGGAAATATCCTCTATTCTACAAGACAGAATTAAAATTATAGGTGTGGTTTAAGTAACAAAAAGACTTATACCAGTAAGTGGAGCGCTCCAACACATATACAGCTTACCAAATGGTATTTCATTCAATGGTAGAGTATAGGGTGCATGTTAAGAAAAAAATACAAGGAATACAATATAGTGCAGACGTTATTAAAATAATAATGTAGTTGTAGTAATGATATCTGGATAAATTGAACACTCACATTTCAAGGAGCCTGTATGTGAGAACACTGGCTCCGTATTTTGGCTTATGTGCTTATTAGGGTAGCACCGCCCGTCTCCTTCGGTATGGGGTAGTTCTCAAAGACAAAAACAGGAAGAGCAAACCAATGTGTAGAAAGTGCTTGATGGAAACACAATATTATGAAAATAAGTGGTGTGCTCACCTGTACCTGAGCCTGTGGGTCCCGGCTCTAGGTGTATGGGTATTGTGTCAATTTGAATGGGGATGGCACTGCCCCTGGGAAGATTCTCTTGAGGTTTCCAAAGAAGGACTTAAGAAGGATCTTGAGTAAAAAATAATGAATTTATTCAAGAGTAAAACAAATAAAAACAATTATAATGGAAAGTCCTTAAAAAAGTCCTCTTAAAAATAGCCAATACGCGTTTCACTCCTTCTGTGGAGCTTCCTCAGTCAGCTGTGATGTTAGTCCTCTGAATCTTCCATTTTAAATGTTTTTTAGGGTCCTCCCCTTTAATGGGTTCAGTCCATTTTGTCCAATCATGATAAAGGTTGCATATCCTTCATGGAATAAATTTTGTGTATGTCCCTTTAATTGGATTGAGTTTCTGGCGCCTTTATTGTCTCTCAATCTCAGTGGTGGATCGTGGTTGGTTGGCGGAAGTAGTCCGCATGTATCCGGGCGGTTGGCGGACCCACGTGATCGCCATTCCGCCGCCGCCCGGAAGTTCCCTGACTCCCCGGCCATGCCGCACGTCATCTCTGCGTGCAGGCCAAAGGGACTGAGCCCATTAAAGATGCGTATTAGGGACTTTAACTTGTGGCTTGGTGTATGGTATAGGGAGCAAGGATTTGGCTTAATTTCTCATGGTAGCTCTGTTTGGAATGGAAATAAACTGTACAAAAAAGATAGTTTGCATCTTTCTCAAAAGGGAACAAATGTTCTCAGTGAGCAGTTCAGAGGTTTTGCTAGGACATATTTAAATTAGGAGGGGGGCAAAAGGGCGATAAAAAAAACATCAATCCAATTGCCCCCCATAACAAGGACAGAAGGTGCCTGTAGCAAGTGTATTAAAAAAACTAGAAAAGCTACAATTTCTGGGGAAATTGTGTGAAGTGTTCTTGCCTCCACCAGTAGTCTACAACTGGAGTGGGCAGAGTAACTGTTATCATTTATATAGCACATTTAATTGCAACATTGTTGCACAGTTACATTAAACCATACATTTATAAAAACATTAGCAGGTGTTCAAAAGGCCCTGTCTATGACATCACTTGCTGCTGCAGCCTGGCACAGGTCAGAGTATTTTGGCGGTTGCCATCTTCAAACAGTCGTATTTTAAAAACTATACATCCTACAGCGAAGAGCTTTATATTGTGAGAATCACAAGACCCAGACCTACATTTAGTTGCAAACAAATGATTATATTGTGAAAACTATCAGGACTATGGCTTAGCCGTTGACATGTTTAGTGGCAGCAGGGATAGCTGAACGTTTTGATATAAGATTTGTGTAGGTGGGCCTGAAAATAAGGGAGTGGTGGCAGTTTAGAAATCATGTCCTGATTTTTCAGCTTTTGCCAGCTCCCACTCTAGCTTTGCCATTCATTCCTATGGGACAAATTTCGCCACAAGAACGACGATATTCCGTGAACCATTCGGCGAAACGTTCCACAAAGTAATAGCAATCCGATCGGGAACAATCTGCACGTTTTGGTAAATTTTTGTCTATGTAGTGTAAAAACTGTGGGAGGAGTTAGGGTGGCAAATTTTGCTATAATAATAATAATAATAACTAGAAAAGTTACAATTTCTGGGGAAATTGTGTGAAGTGTTCTTGCCTCCACCTGTAGTCTACAACTGGAGTGGGCGGAGTAACTGTTATCATTTACATAGCACATTTAATTGCAACGTTGTTGCACAGTTACATTAAACCATACATTTATAAAAACATTAGCAGGTGTTCAAAAGGCCCTGTCTATGACATCACTTGCTGCTGCAGCTTGACACAGGTCAGAGTATTTTGGTGGTTGCCATCTTCAAACGGTCGTATCTTAAAAACTATAACTCCTACAGTGAAGAGCTTTATATTGTGAGAATCACAAGACCCAGACCTACATTTTGATTCATAGTATGTCTCTGAAGTATTAAAAATGAAGGCACAGTCGCAGTTTAGAAATTGCACTTCAAATTTGAGCTTTGCAGAGTGAAGTTTCAATGAATGTCAATGGACGGCGTTAGTTGCAAACAAATGATTATATTGTGAAAACTATCAGGACTATGGCTTAGCCGTTGACATGTTTAGTGGCAGCAGGGATAGCTGAACGTTTTGATATAAGATTTGTGTAGGTGGGCCTGAAAATAAGGGAGTGGTGGCAGTTTAGAAATCATGTCCTGATTTTTCAGCTTTTGCCAGCTCCCACTCTAGCTTTGCCATTCATTCCTATGGGACAAATTGCGCCACAAAAACGACGATATTCCGTGAACCATTCGGCGAAACGTTCCACAAAGTAATAGCAATCCGATCGGGAACAATCTGCACGCTTTGGTAAATTTTTGTCTATGTAGTGTAAAAACTGTGGGAGGAGTTAGGGTGGCAAATTTGGCTATAATAAGAATAATATATATGTGAGATAACAATAAGTGTTCTTGCAAGAACACTTAATAATAATATATATGTGAGATAACATTAAGTGGTCTTGCTATGCAAGAACACTTAATAATAATAATAATAATAATAATAATAATATATATGTGAGATAACATTAAGTGGTCTTGCTATGCAAGAACACTTAATAATAATAATAATATATATGTGAGATAACATTAAGTGGTCTTGCTATGCAAGAACACTTAATAATATATATATGAGATAACATTAAGTGGTCTTGCTATGCAAGAACACTTAATAATAATATATATGTGAGATAACATTAAGTGGTCTTGCTATGCAAGAACACTTAATAAGAATAATAATATATATGTGAGATAACAATAAGTGGTCTTGCTATGCAAGAACACTTAATAATATATATGTGAGATAACATTAAGTGGTCTTGCTATGCAAGAACACTTAATGATAAGCTTAGAGTCATGTCTACAAATGCTCACAGTTTAGGGAATCCGATTCATGAATTTGTGGCTATAATGGCAACTGATAATGTAAATTTAGTCGCTGTTACTGAGACATGGTATAATGAGAAAAATGACTGGGACATAGCAATACCAGGGCACTCGTTATATAGAAAAGACAGGGAAGGCAAGAAAGGGGGAGGGGTGGCCCTGTATGTGAAATATAGCATAAAATACAGCCTAATAAAACATAGCGTCCGTTTGAGATACGTTAGAATTTGGTAATCACATAGTAACTCATGTAGGTGTGATTTATAGGCCCTGAGGACAAATATAAGAGTTAGATAATCTACTAGTTGAGGAAATAGCTAAACTGACAATGTAGGGGGAAGTTATCATCATGGGTGACTTTAATCTTCCTGATGTGAATTGGAAAACCAAAATAGCTGCTTGTGCCAGGAGCACACATATTGTAAACTCCCTGCTGGGATTGTCTCTAAAACAAGTCATTGAGGAGCCAACTCGTAAAGAGGCCATACTAGATTTAGTGTTAACAAATGGAGATTTGGTATCAGATATTATTGTAGGTGAAGGTTTAGGATCCAGTGATCATCAGTCAGTGTGGTTTAATATAAGAATAGTGACTGAGTCACACCACACCAAAAAAAAAGGTTTTAGAATATTTAAATATTAAAATTAGAATATGTGTAAAGGAGTCATTATCAGACTGGAGCAATTTAAATGGAGTCCAAGAGAAATGGGGTTATTTAAAAGTTGCACTGCTGAAGGCAACAGAAAATTGCATTAGGCTTGTTAGTAAAAGCAAAAAATTCAAGAAACCACTGTGGTACTCTGCAGATGTGGCAAAATAGTAAAAAACAAAAGGTTAGCATTTAGTCATTATAAAAAAAAAAACCAGAGTGAGGAAGACAATGATCTACAGTGCCTTGCAAAAGTATTCACCCTCATCCCCCTCCCCCCCTTTGGCATTTTTCATGTTTTGTTGCCACACAACCTGGAATTAACATGGATTTTTTGAGGATTTGCATCATTTAATTTACATGCCCACAACTTTGAAGATTTTTTTTTTTTTTTTAATTGTGAAGCAAGCAACAAATAGGACAAAATAACAGAAAAAATCAATGTGCATAACTATTCACCCCCCTAAAGTCAATACTTTGTAAAGTCAGTTTCCATGAGCTTTCCACATCTTACCACAGGGACTTTTGCCCATTTCTCCTTGCAAAACTGCTCCAGTTCCTTCAAGTTGGCTTGCACTTGTGAACAGCAATCTTTAAGTCTGACCACAGATTTTCCATTGGATTGAGGTCTGGGCTTTGGCTCACATTTACATGTTTCTAAACCACTCAAGTGTTGGTTTAGCAGTTTTTTGGGGTAATTGTCCTGCTGGAAGGTGAACCTCTGTCCTAGCCTCAAATCACACGCAGAGTGGTACAGGTTTTGCTCAAGAATATCCCTGCATTTAGCACCATCCATCTTTCCCTCAACTCTGACCAGTTTTCCAGTCCTGGCTGCTGAAAAACATCCCCACAGCATGATGCTGCCACCACCATGTTTCTCTGTGGGGATGGTGTCCTTTGGGTGATGTGATGTGTTGAGTTTGCGCCAGACATAGTGTTTTCTTTGATGGCTGAAAAGTTAAATTTTCGTCTCTTAATACCAGAGCACCTTCCTCCATACATTTTGGGAGTCTCCCACATGCCTTTTCGCAAACTCAAAATGTGCCATTTTGATTTTTGCTGAAAGTAATGGCTTTCTTCTGGCCACTCTGCCATAAAGCCCAACTCTATGGAGCATACTGCTTATTGTCGTCCTTTGTACAGATACTCCAGTCTCTGCTGTGGAACTCTGCAGCTCTTCCTGGGTTACCTTATGTCTCTGTGCTGCCTCTCTGATTAATGCCCTCTTTTCCCGGTCCGTGAGTTTTGGTGGGCGGCCATCTCTTGGCGGGCTTGCTGTTGTGCCATGTTCTTTCCATTTGGTTATGATAGATTTGATGGTGGTCCTGGGGATCATCAAAGATTTGGATTTTTTTTATAACCTCACCCTGACTTGTACTTCTCAACAACATTGTCCCTTACTTGTATGGAGAGTTCCTTGGTCTTCATGGCAGTGTTTGGTTAGTGGTGCCTCTTGCTTAGGTGTTGCAGCCTCTGGGGCCTTTCAAAAAAGGTGTGTATATGTAATGACAGATCATGTGACACTTAGATTGCACACAGGAGGACCCCATTTCACTAATTATGTGACTTCTGAAGGTAATTGCTTGCACCAGATCTTTTTATGGGCTTCATAACAAAGGGGGAGAATACATATGCACATGCCAATTTTCTGTTTTCTAGTTCTAAAAAATAGTTTTATGTATATATTTTTCTCATTTCACTTCACCAACTGCGCTCGGATTTTTTCTTTTTCGTCAGGTTTTTTTTTTTTGCGCTCAGGTTTTTTATTTTATTTTAAGTTCGACGGGTATGATGGTTTTTTATTTGGCCTTTTTTGGGGCTGAAAAATGAAGATTTTAGAAAAAAGAAGACGTTGAATGGTAAAGTTTAATTTTACTTTACAGGTTAGTAATTTTATTCCCCCTTCACTATTTTTTAGGGTGGGGGGGTGGGTGACTAAGGTTTTTTTTTTCGGTGAGCAGCCACATGTGCGGGAATCTCACAGTCTATCTAGTGTGGGCAGATGACGTATCCCACAGGAACTTCATCTACCCACACAAAGATGGCGGCGCCCTGAATAAAGATCGTGGCAGAAAAGAAAGATTAAAAAATAGGTAATATGGGGGCTTAGGGGCATTTGGGGGTGACTAGGGGGTCAACTGGATGTAGTGGTGGCGGGAGGCGTTAAAAAAAAAAAACGGGATTTGGCATAACAGTGCCGCTTTAAATACATAAAGGGAACACCGTAAAGGAGGAGACTATATTTAAAAGAAGAAAAACTACCACAACAAGAGGACATAGTCTTATATTAGAGGGGCAAAGGTTTAAAAATAATATCAGTAAGTATTACTTTACTGAGAGGGTAGTGGATGCATGGAGTAGCCTTCCAGCTGAAGTGGTAGAGGTTAACACAGTAAAGGAGACACACACATTAACACACTCTCTAACAAACACACACATAGTAACACTCAGACACATAGTAACATTCAGACACACACACACATTAACAAACACACATATAGTACACATAGTAACACTCCCTAACAGACACACACTCAGTAACACACACAAACACACTCACATTTTTTTTTTCTACCTTTGGGAGTGCTGGGGTGAATTCTCGCTTTCCCTGGGGTCCAATGGGACTGCTGGGTGGCCTGCCAGTCACTGCGGGCGCCGAGGGAGCACTGATCCTCCTGTTCAGCTCCCTCGTGTGCCGCATAGTGATGCCAGGGCCGGAGTAACGTACTGCTACGGCATCACTGTGGTGCGCGCAAGTGAGCTGAACAGGAGGATCAGTGCTCCCTCGCCGACCGGAAAGTGTAGCTGCTGCCAGCCTCAGGACAATGGGCTGGCAAGGCATTTGCCAGGGCGAGTGGGGGGACAACTTTTTTTGCCGCCCCCCAGGCAAATGCCTTGTCAGCCTCACGGTAAATACACCCCTGGCCCAAAGACTATGGATGGTTATTTGGGCCCCTGTAACTCTCTGTTATGGATTAGTTAAGTTAGCATGGCAAGGTTATGACTGCTAAAGCTGTTATTGTTTGCTGGTAAGTGCTAACATTGTGTAATGCATTTAATGTTAGAACTATTGTTTGTGTATTTGGTAAGCATGTGCTTACTCTTCCTTATTTCTTATCTGCATGTAGCATTTTTAGTGTAATTAAGTCAGTGTGGTAAAGTAATATTATTGTTATTAAAAGGTTATTTCAAGCCAGAGGTGTAACTAAAATCCACCAGGCCCCAGTGCAAAAATTGCCCTGGGACCCCCCCTCCCTGGTGTCTTATTCCCCGGGTCGCTCATCCTCCCCTGGTGTCTCATTCCCGCACCCAGGCCCCCCATGTGTCTCATTCCTTCGACCCCAAAGCCCTTCCATGTGTCTCATTCCTTCTCCCTCATCCCCTCCATGTGTCCAATTCCCTCTCCCCTCAGCCCCTCCATGTTTCCCATAATCTCCCTCTCTCCCCCTCCCTTCCATGTGTCCCAGGCCCTCTCTCCCACCTCCACTTTCTTCCATGTGTCCCGTACCCTCCCTCTTCCCCCCCCTCCCTTTAACGTGTCCCATTACCTCTGTCCATCCTCCCCTCCCTTCCATGTGTCTCATACCCTCTCTCCTTCTTCCCCTCCACGGACCCGGGCCGATGCGGCTGTGCACCCGCTCATAAGTTATCCAGGCGGCCCATGGTCGCAGGGATCATGGCTGCGGCCGGGCCCCCTGAAGTTAGGGGCCCGATCGCAGGTGCGACCCCCGTGATCATGGTAGGTACGCCACTGCTTCAAACACTATGAACACTTCAATGATTTCAAGTGGTCATGATGGTAGGAGCCTGGATGTGCAGTGTTTCATCTTGAAACACAGCACATCTAAAGATATTGACAATTATGTGCCAGGGACAAGTTGCACCCGCAGCACCCCCCCCACCAAGCCGAAACTGGCTTGGAAAAGGTACATTTCTTTCAAAGTCAGTTTAATGAATGGGGAGTCACTCTCAGTCAATCATTGGCGTCCCTCTCAGGCTGCACTCTGCGCTTCGTGAATATGAAATTTTAGGAGCCGTATGCTGCCTGGGGGGCAGTAAACATTGCTGCTGGACCCAACTTTGGGGTTATACCAATCAAGAACGGATTAACCGCTTAAGGTAAAAGTGCCTCTGGGGGCCTCCTGGCACCACAACAACTTAAATTAGTTGAAGGTGCCTGGAGGGACCCTTCAAGTACTACTAGTCAGATAGTAATGTTGATAATTTATTTTTACTTTTGGATGCTCTGGATAGTTGAAGGGAAAACAGTGTAACTGTCCAAGACTGAATCCCAAGCCTGGGACTGACTCCTGAATTCCTGTTACAAAATAAAATCTACTTCAAAATATATTTTCAGTTATATAAATTCAAATTTGATAAATAAAGCTATTTTTGTAACTATAGTTTACCTGGAAGATATATAATGGCACATTTTTCTAGTAGCATACATACGCTACATACACATTAAAAATAAAATGCATTATATTGCTTGGTAGTAAATCATACAAAATTGGGGAAAATAAATATTTTTTTCTATCTTTGCTCCTTTTCCATCTATTTTGTATTTCCATTTGTTTTATGCAGAGCCAAACTAGGGCAATATTTTAGCCTGTACATATTAGGGCAGAGCAGTCTAATAGGAGGTGCGGGGCCCTAGAGGCAGCATTGCGTGTCATCGCCAGTAGCATGACCATCACCCCAGATGGTAAAGTTAATTGAATGCCCATACTGGACAGTTCATGCTGAAGCCCTACTAAAGTACTTTTGCATGGATAAAATGCTATGTATTTGTTTAGTGCTACACAATTACATTTAGAGACGCACTGTCGTGTTTTTTTTTTTTCAACTTTCCTTTGTTTATGCCCATTGTATGCTAATGATTAGGCACTGGACTTTACTAGCTGGACACTGACAATTTTTTTTTTCTCCTCTGTCCAGTTTACCTTTACCTTTTCCTTTTCTGGAATTCTTTTGACTGATGGATTGTAGCTAAATTAGCTTATCAACTAAAATGGAACTTTGCTTATGTTCCGCCTATTGCCACAAATTGCCAAAGATATTGCTCTCCATTAAAACAAAACTAGACTATACTTTTTCATAGTATAACAACAAAACTAAGGTGAATTGGGGGGGGGGGAAAGAACATGGAGAAATAGAGGGACAAAAATCTAAACCAGGCATGTGTGAGCTCTGCTTGCTTTTCTGTTATTTTGTCTTGCTGCATAGTGTTTATTTGGGGAGTGGGCTTTGTAAAGTGTCTGTGTGTGTGTGTGTGTGGGGGGGAGGGGGGTCTATATGTGTATGGAGGAGGTGTTTATAGTTTGTGTGTGTTTAGGGTTGTTTATAGTGTGTATGTGGGGCTGTTTGTAGTGTGTGAGGGGCTGTGGTGTGTCGGGGTTCTGTTTGTAGTGTGTATGTTTTTGAAAAGAAAAATGATCTATTGATAAACATCATCTAGAAAAGATAATCTTTATCTTGACAAGATAATGAACTATTTCAGATGTGGACATTTGAATCTGCATTCAGGGTGGTACACCTGGCACACCTATGATTCAAATAATAAACAAATTTACACTAGCCAGGGCACAAATCAACTAATACATCCATTTGCATCTGATTCAAAACCAACTTTTATCTTGCTAAATGAAAGCTGGTAATAGAATACATGCCTTATATGCTAAAGCAAAACAAAAATGAAAAACCGTTTTAAAAGTATAATCCTAGGGTTAAAAAATTGCAAATGTCCATCCCGTATCTTGCTCCATGTTTACACTGTTTATGTTCTACCAGCTTACAAGGGGTATTTCTCTTTTTTTTTTTTTTTTGTTCCTTTGTTGTATGTTTGTGTTTGGGTGTGTCTTTATCTGAAAGATAATGTCACCTCAATTTTATAAAGGTTATGTTTTATAACTCATTGAAGTTTTGGGCTGTATTGCACTTTTGCAAAACTTCAGTATTAATTTATGGGATTGCCAAAGTCTAATTGCAGTCAATTGGGATTCTCTTGGCAGGTGTCTGGTGTTCAATTTGCTGGCTCCCACTCTGTCTTTATGTGAAATCATTGTTAGTTTATTTTCCTTTCAGACTGCTAATGATTTTTTTCTCTATTGGCTTCTGCTCAAAATGTTCTTAATCACGGTGTGCCAAAGACTCATCTCAATTCTGTTAAAATGAGATGAACACTTCCCGGTATAATTTACATAATTTTACAACAATTAGTAGACTACTGTCTCCTAGGTCCCGTTACAAACCATAAGGAGGTACAGGATTTAAGAGAATCTACAATTTTATTACAGTGAGGGAATAGGATCATTGGCCATTGATAAGATGAAGCTTATTTTGAAGTTGATGGTCTACTTTATTAACCCTAAAATTAAATCTATTATCTAAGCCATATATGGATGGAAGGGGCTTTATAGTTAAAAAAAAAAAAAAAGCAAAAAAACACCATAATTGCCATTATAAAATAAATAATTTCTCCTGCCACCAATATTTGTAGAGTATTTTTCTTATGTATATGAATTGACCAACAAAATACGATTGCTTTCTGGGGAAACTATAACCTATTATTTGACCTGGTCACACCGGTTCCTTGCTGAAGGCAAATGCAAGATATTGACTATGACTATTCTCATTTTTGGAATCTTAAAGGACCACTATATTGCCAGGAAAACAAACTAGTTTTCCTGGCACTATAGTGCCCTGAGGGTGCCCCCACCCTCATGGTCCCACTCCCGCCTGGCTGAAGGGGGAGGAAGGGGGTTAAACACTCACCTTTCTCCAGTGCCTCGGCGCTGGGGACTCTCCTCCCTCTTCTGACGTCACCGGCTGAATGCGCATTTGCGCGGCAAGAGCCGCACGCTCATTCACTATATTCCCAATGCTTTCCTATGGACGCTGGCATCTTCTCACTGTGAAAATCACAGTGAGAAGCGCGGAAGCGCCTCTAGCGGCTGTCAATGAGACAGCCACTAGAGGCTGGATTAACCCTAATGTAAACATAGCAGTTTCTCTGAAACTGCTATGTTTACAGCAGGCAGGGCTAATCCTAGAGGGACCTGGCACTCCGATTACTTCATTAAGCTGAAGTGGTCTGGGTGCCTATAGTGGTCCTTTAACTCTCTGGGTTATTCATGAAAGTGAGAATTGTTGCAAATACAAAGTAAATTTAAAAATGTTGACACAAATAGCCAAATTATGAAAGTGCTCGTGGTCAGTTCTGTTTGCATTTTGCTTATTTTGGCCTTAAATTTGAAATTCACTTTGAATTCATTCTGGCTAGTTACTTTGGTGAGTAACCATGTCTGTTTTCAATAGTTATATCCACCTCTACATACTAGGGCACAATTTTATTTTCTGGCAATAGCAGCTCAGCATTCAGACATAGATATGAAAAAAACCATTGGGTTGGATAATACAAAAATAGTGATAAATCTGTTTTTTACCTCTAGATCCATAGTGCTCCTTCTCCCCGGTCTTGATGACCTAACCAATTGGTAGCAACCTTTGGCACTCCAGATTTTGTGAACTTCATCTCTCCTGATGCCTTACCAGCATAATGGCTGCAAGAACATTTTGGGAGATGTAGTCTACAACATCTGGAGTCATGAAAGTTTTCACCCCTGACGTATCATATGTAATATGAACTTTTCTATGGGATTGTAAAAAGGAGAAGTTCTCTTAATCCCTACTACTTAAATTGAATATCCTTAACATGATCATCTGGCATCCTCCACATTTAGGGTGCCACCGCTTATGAACCTGGCATTGGCTCATCCTATTGTCATATAGAGTAGTGATGGTCTCTTATCCCTACCTGGTCAGTCAGGGTTCCAGAACATCTAACTCTATTTATAGACATGCAGTTTTTTATGGCTAACTAAAGATTTCTTAAAAATCTGAAACTTGATGCTTGGAAATAAACCTTTTCTTTCTTGATAAATTAGTGCCCTTGGATTGATACCTTCCCTATCCCCAGTTAAGGTCTGTCAATGTAATACCCTTTTCTATTTTCCTATCTTCTCGTTTACTCCCACTTTTTTAGATTTTCTTTTCTCTCTCCCTGTTTCTTTTCTCTCTTTTTTTTCTCCTCCTCTGTCTTTCCCTTCTCTCATATCCTCCTCAGGGCCTTTCACTGCTGTTTGTTTCACATGACATTGATCATCTTGCTGCACTTGTCTCATAGGGGTGTGGTGATAGTACAGAATTAAGAATTGTTGTTTCTTCGTGTACAGATGTATCCTAATATATTGATGATGGAAATCTAGCTTTCATGGGCATTGTATTTGTTTCCTTTAAAAATTTTCAATAAAATTTTATTTAAAAAATTACATATAATGTAGCATTAAAGGAACACTATAGTCAGCAGACCACTTCAGGTCAATTAAGTGGTCCGGGTGCCAAGTCCCCCAGGTTTTAACCCTGCAGCTGTAAACATATCAGTTTCAAAGAAACTGCTATGTTTACATTGCAGGGTTAATCCAGCCTCTAGTGGCTGTTTTCCTGACAGCCGCTAGAGACGCTTCCGCGACGCTCAATGCAAAAATCACATTAAGCACGCAGAACATACATAGGAAAGCATTGAGTAATGCTTTCATATGGGCGGTTTGAATGCACGCGCGGCTCTGGCCGCCCACTCGGTAGCTGATGTCGGAGGAGGAGGAGAGGTCATCAGCGCTGATGGAGCCCGGCGCTGGATTAAGGTAAGTGGCTGAAGGGGTTTTATTCCTTCAGCCCAGCAGGAGGGGGGCCCTGAGGGTGGGAGGGGAGACCTAAGGACTATATAGTGCCAGGAAAACAAGTTTGTTTTCCCGGCACTATAGTGGTCCTTTAAAATATGCACTTTTCAGATGTCAATGTTTTATTATAGTGGGCTAATTGACATTTGCATTTTAATGCAAATTTTGTGTTCATGATATACAGTATAGGTTTGTTGTTTGGTTTAGTTTGAGAGGGCAATAGGCTAAGGATGAGTCAGGCTAAGATTTACATTATCTACTGCACATACTCAAAATTTTGGATATTTTTGCATCCTCCATTTTGTGCATACATAATAGAAAATCAATTAAGGATAATGTGAAAAGCAAAAACAGCACATACCTCTGTTATGTAATACATAAAACCTGACTTACTACTAATTTGTAGAGCCAAAATCCTGGGTTTTCTTGCCTTGCTCAGTCAAAGAGTAACTATAATGGCTTACTGAGTGTTCTTAATTTAAAATTCACTCTATTATTTACATTATTTATTTATTTTACATTTCTGATGTGGCACTGATATCTAGGACATTTGCATTTATTTTCTATAAAACAGGTAATCAGTAAGCACATTAAATATACAGACAGCATTCTTATAAAGAAAATATAACTTTTTAATTCATTTAATGTCTTAATCTTAGTATGCCTTGTATTCAACACCCCTTATCCTATTCCAGGCATAGGCAGCCTTTGGCACGCCAGATGATTTGGACTACACCTCCCATGATGCTTTGCCAGCATTATGGATGTAAAAGCATTATGGGGGATTTAGTCCACAATATCTGGAGTGCCGAATGTTGCCTATCCCTATTCCATGCAGTATACTTCCCTCTGTGAAAGGACAATGTTACAACTGGCTCTTAAACAGACAATTTGTAAGAGCATCTCTGTACTAATGACTGTCTGTTTTACTGTAAAACCAGGGTGACCTTAAACAGGCACACTTTGTGCAGCTGGTAGGAATGAGATCTGGCGCCAGAAGTATTTGGTAATTTTCCAGAAAACAGGAGCTCCAAATCACATTAACCTTTTCGTTGCTGAAGGTGTTTTCCCCCAAGTTGATTCTTAATATGCAAAAAGATTTTCTTCTGTTAAGGTAGATTTCTCTTTTATTTATCCACCCAAAATACTTTGAACTGTATGATTTTGTAAGCCTCTTGTGCTAGTGTTTAGCATTATTGTCATTCATGCAGTCAATACAACAACAAACATTGCTCACACTCTGGTACATTTGCATGCTATCCCAGAAGACCACACAGATTAGAGGTTTAATGATTTAATGACTAAGAGGCTGCCATGACTCAGTGTTTGTTTATTTTTTTATTATTGTCTCTTATTCTCTTTTGTGTTTTTTATTGTCTCTCTAAAGACCCATTTTAAAGATCGAGCAAACAAACCAACACAATCAGAAATGGCATTAGCCACAGATGTCTAAAACCAGTTTATTTATAAAGGCGTGGAAGTGTATGGGCAGAGCCTGTACTGGAGTGAAGTGATCCTCACGGTCTGAACAGACAGAGAAGAATTATCAGGATCATGCTACTCAATGTCATTATTTAACATGGAAGGGAGCTTTTTAATTTCTCAATCTTGCTACAATGACATACCTTTCAGCAGTAAGAGGGACAGTCCAGATTTGGATCCTCAGTCCCATTGTTTTTAGGACAAGTGTCAGGATAGCATAGGCTATCCCGGGAATGGCTGGCAAAGATGGTCACATTGTCAGTTTGATTTAAATAATATTTGATCATCTATTTCATTCTGTATCATCATTATGTCAAAATGATTAGAGTATGATTATTTGACTTTGAATTGATTTCTTCATTCCCTCATATATATTATATAATTTAAACCTAAAATCGCATTTGCTGTACATTCACTTTGACATTTCACAAGACTGCAGTGTAGCTGATGGCATGCCATGTTTTACCTGATAAAATACATTTTGCTATAGAATAGGTAAACTTGATGTGAACTACTGTAGTTAAATAAAAAAAATAAAAATAAAAAATAAATAAATATATATATATATATATATATATATATATATATATATATATATATATATATATATATATAATCTCATTGAATGTGCTACCCACATCCATGCAGATACCCATCCAACAGCTGTATGCACTTTAAGGTTCTAAAAAAAAAAATTCTACAATTAAGTGCCTCTCCTTATCTATCCTCCCTTTTTTCATTAAAGCCAATCAAGATTTATCTTCAGGTTTGAATGGGACCTAGTGCTACATTGTGTCCACAAGAACCTCCCCTGTGCATTCCCAATGTATCAGACTGTATGTGTATCTTTATACTTTATCTACCAATACCCATAAAGATACATCCTTACAATCAGACTGATTCCACTGCAACCACATTAAAGGGACACTCCAATGCCATTTTTAAAATCACTGTTTAGTACATATACCCAACCATTTAACTGTGCAATTTTTTTTTTCATTGTGAGTGTTTCTGAAAAAAGCTTGCAAGACCTGCAGATCTAGTCTAAAGCCTTTGCAAGCCCTCTCCCTCTTCCTAATTTAGCTCAATGAGAAGTAACAGGACCTGTTGTCTAATTGACAGCCAGAGGGTGTAATAAGGTTAATATATACACTTGCCAACTTCTATTGAAATCTGCACTTTTTTGTAAAATGAAAAAGGACACATTATGCACACATAAAGCACTTCAACAAGATAAAGTACCTTAAAGGACCACTATAGTGCCATGAGGGTCCCCCCACCCTCCGGGTCCCCCTCCCGCCAGGCTCTGGGGGGAGGAAGGTGTTAAACTTACCTCTTTCTCCAGCGCCGGGCAGGGATCTCTCCTCCTTCTCTCCGCCTCCTCTCCTCCACTTCGGCTGAATGCGCATGCGCGGCAGGAGCTGCGCGCACATTCAGCCAGTCCATAGGAAAGCATTCACAATGCTTTTCTATGGATGTCAGCGTCTTCTCACTGTGATTTTCACAGTGAGAAGTGCGGAAGCCCTCTAGCGGCTGTCAATGAGACAGCTACTAGAGGCTGGATTAACCCTAATACAAACATAGAAGTTTCTCTGAAACTGCTATGTTTATAGAAAAAAAGGTTAAACCTAGCTGGACCTGGCACCCAGACCACCTCATTAAGCTGAAGTGGTCTGGGTGCCTCTAGTAGTCCTTTAAGTAAATATTTTCTCTGCATCTTTAACTAAATCACTATTTAGTAGACACACCTCCAATGACAACATGCATGCATTTAGTTATGATATTTTTTTTTTATTGGGAGTAAATCTATAAACAGCTTGCAAAATCTGTAGATCTCTTGTCTGCATTCTTTGCAAGTCCTTCACAACTTCCCCAGCCCACACTGTCTATTACCGTCCAATGCTTAACTTAGAGTTTAGAGGACACATACTACACAAGAGTCCTTGTTTAGGAGGGACAGTCTCTATCATAGGCGTGCGCACGGGGTGTGCCTGGGCACACCCTAATCCCCGCGGCACGCCTATGGAGTGAGACCTACAGGGGAGATCTCAGATTCTCCCCTGTCGGCTCATGCAGAGCCGGCGCTATCCGAGCCTCCCTCCCCACCGACCCACATGAATGGAAGGAGGCAGGTGAGGACCCAGGGAGCTATTGCCGGCAGCTCCGCCGGGTTTCTCTCGCGAGATCTCGCAAGAGTGAACTCTAGCCCCACAAGCTAGAGTTCACTCTCCACTGGACCACCAGGGAAGGCAGTAGGAACAAGAATCTCTCCCCCCCCCCCTTAATAAGGTAAGAAGGGAGGGGGGATATTAAGCAATCTGCCCCCACCTCCACTGGACCACCAGGGAAGGCAGCAGCACGGTCCCCCCTCTCTACATAAAGTAAGAAGGGAGGAAGAATATTAAGTAATGTACCCCCACCTCCACCCCCCACAATCACCCACAGACATACACAGCACCAACACACATACAGCACCCACACACATACAGCAACCACAGATATACACAGCACCCACACACATACAGCACCCACACACATACACAGCACCCACAGACATACACAGCACCCACACACATACACAGCACCAACAGACATACACAGCACCCACACACATACACAGCACCCACACATACAAGCACCTACACGCATACAGCACCCACACGCATACAGCACCCACACGCATACAGCACCCACACGCATACAGCACCCACAGACATACACAGCACCCACACACATACAGCACCCACACACATACAGCACCTACATACATACAGCACCCACAGACATACAGCACCCACAGACATACACGGCACCCACACACATACTGCACCCACACACATACTGCACCAACACACATAAAGCACCCACAGACATACACAGCACCCACAGACATACACAGCACCTACACACATACACAGCACCTACACACATACACAGCACCCACGCACATACACAGCACCCACACACACAGGACCCTCACAAACAGACACAGCACCCTCACACACAGCACACAAACAGCACCCTCACACAGCACACAAACAGCACACTAACAGTACCCTCACAAACAGGACCCTAACAAACACACACACAGCACACTACCAGTACCCTCACACACAAACAGCACCCTCACACATAGTACATTAACAGCACCCTCACAAGCGCACACAAACAGCACCCTCACACACAGTACATTAACAGCACCCTCACAAGCGCACACAAACAGCACCCTCACACACAGTAAATTAACAGCACCCTCACAAGCACACACAAACACCCTCACCCACATAGCACACTACCAGCACCCTCACACACACACATCACACTAACAGCACCCTCACACAGCACACACACACACAGCAGTGTATGTGTGTGTGTGTGTATATATATGTGTATATACATATATATACATACATACATACATATATATACGCGGCGTGTGCTTGCGCTTTAGGGTGCAATCCCTAATGCAATAGGCTGCGCATGCCTATGGTCTCTATTTTGGGCCCCAATTCCTCTGTCTTGCTTTTTTTTACCCTATTGTCCCTCTTTTCTAGGAGTTCCATGATGTTGATGTATCGGAGTGTATAACAGAGCTCCTTGGCAATAATACTCACAGCATGCATTTAAACTAAAATAAATGGGTTTATAAATCAGTCTGTGTAAATAAGATACATTGTTCTAAATTACATTTCAGCTACAGAAACTGGCATTAGTAAGTGACCTAAAATTTTTCTCAGAATAGCCCACACCCCTACAAAGAAAGTGTCCCTCTTTATCCTTTTGAAATGTTGAAAGGTACGCAATTTTCAAACATAAAGTACTTCGACAAGCTTTAGCTTTAGTACTTAAAGGGATCCTAAAGTGCCAGGAAAACAAACACGTTTTCCTGGCACTATAGGGTTAATAGGTCCCCCCACTCCCTTGGGGCCCTCCTCCCACTGGGCTGAAGGGGTTAAAAACCCTTCAGCCACTTACCTTAATCCAGTGCCAGACCTCCCCCTGCCGATGTCAGCTCCCAAGCTGGCAGCGTGCGCATTTAATCCCGCCCATAGGAAAGCATTACATAATGCTTTCCTATGGGGATTTTATTTGACTCTGTACTCCGTGAGGATGTCCAGCGTCATTTCAGTGTGATTTTATCACTGAAAATCGCGGAAGTGGCCTTTAGTGGCTGTCAGGGAGATAGCCACTAGAGGCTGGGTTAAACCTGCTATGTTTTCAGCTGCAGGGTTGAAACTAGGGGGACCTGGCACTCAGACCACTTCATTGAGCTGAAGGGGTCTGGGTGCCTGTAGTGATCCTTTAAAGGGACACTATAGTGACCAGAACAACTGCCTAATGTAATTGTTCTTTTATCTACAGCCTATCCCTGCAGGATTTTTAATGTAAATACCGCCTTTTAAGAGAAAAGATAGTGTTCACATTACTACCTAATTCTTAGAAAGCCACTAGATGTTCTTCCTAGTCACAGTGTGCGGCACAAACTTTCAGCATCCCCACACTCTGAATGGTCCCTATAGAGCAGTGATGGCGAACCTTTTTGAGCCCGAGTGCCCAAACCGTAATACATGCCAATTTTTTTTCCCCTCAAAGTGCCAAAACGGCAATTAAACCTGAATATTGAGGTTTAAGTTTAGAAAAAACAACTCATACAGTTGTCCGAACTAATTAACATCTGTGTGTGTATTAAGCAGTTTGTGTGTGTGCTCGCAGTCTGTCTGTATGTGTATTTAGCAGACTGCTGAATACACACAGACTGCTGAGTACACAGTCTGCTAAATACACACACACTGACTCCTAAATACACACACACACACACAGACTGCCGAGTACACACACAAACAGACAGACTGCTGAGTGTACACACACACACAGACTGCTAAATACACACACTGCATTGAGGGGTACAGTGTATGTGTTTGTGTGTGCGGTGATGTGTTTGTGTGTGGGGTGATGTGTTTGTGTGGGTGGGGTGTGATGTGTGTGTGTTTGTGTGGGGTGATATGTGTAGGGCAGGGGTGCTGTGTGTATGTCGTCCCCTCTCCCCCCATCCCTCCCTCATTTTTTTCTCCCATCCCACACTCAGTTCCCCCCCATATCTCTCCCTCAGTTCCCCCCCATCTCTCTCCCTCAGTTCCCCCCATCTCTCTCCCTCAGTTCCCCCCATCTCTCTCCCTCAGTTCCCCCCCATCTCTCTCCCTCA
>OW240912.1:110247218-110264953 GCA_933207985.1 Pelobates cultripes | reverse complement strand
ACACCACAAATAAGGTTTCTCTCCTGTATGGCTCCTCAAATGATGCTTAAGATTAGAAGCGGCTTAAAAGCATTTCTCACACTCTGAACAAAAATATATTTTTTTAACATTCTCTCCACTTTGAACAAAATGACGTTTGGGAAGAGATTAACATAATTAAACACAGGCAGTAAAAATACAGTTTTTAGCCATACCCTGTAACTTTAAAACTACGCATCCCATCTTCATAATTACATATTTGGAATCAGCACACTTAAAACATAAACATAACCAAAAATCAGCCAAATCCATCCAGGGGTTAAAATGTTAGCTGGAGGTCCCTTTATGACCGACCGCAAGCACATTTTCCTGCCCAAAACAGTTCATAGATTTGGGCTGTGCGGTCAGTCTATTTCAGGCTGAAAAAACGACTAGGTCGCATCGCCGAATGAGACTTAGTCTCTGCAGCTGAAATAAGGCTGTAAAAAAGACCCAAGTCCCATGCGCCGAATGGGACTTAGTCTCTGCAACTGAAATAAGGCTGAAAAAGCGTGAAAAAGACTAAGTCCAGCATCGCCCGAATGGGACTTAGTCTCTACAACTGAAATAAGGCTGAAAAAAACGGCTGAAAAAAAGACTGAGTCCCATCGCCGAATGGGACTTAGTCTCTGCAGCTGAAATAATTTCCCATTTACTGAACCAAGTGGGAAATAGCAAGGCAGGCACAAAGGGTTTGCACCAGGTCTGGGGACACAGGGGACACCGTCTTAAAGGGGCCGTGTCCCAACAAGTCTGGGGACACGGCCTTAAAGGGGCAGTGTCCCAATCTTCCTGATGTCCCAAAAAAGGTGTTTAAAGGGCCAGCACCAGTCACATAAAGAGTCCATAAGCCCCAATATGCCCACCGACAGTCTTAAAGGGCCATACACACCAAATAAAGTGCATACATTTTCACAATCTCCCAGGGGCCATAGTCATGCGGGAGGAGGCTGGCAAATAGGCTTCTCCACAACCCAGGGAAGCAGGGCAATTTGCCATTTAAGGGGCCCGTTACAAATAGCAGTTTGTAACAAGGTGTCAATCCATATCTGCCAAGTGACCCTATGTAGGGGGAACAGTCCCTATTCTGCTCTGTGTCCGTGTGCATCAGGGGCTCTGAGGACGGGTGTCAATCCATATGTCAAGGTGTCAATATGTCATATGTCAGGTGTCAATCCATATTCATTGTGATTTAGGAATGTTAGGTGATTTCTGCCCTTTATGGATTAAAACCAGACTCTGTATCAACTGTGTAATTTTCCATGGGAGTTTGCCATGGATCCCCCTCCGGCATGCCACAGTCCAGGTGTTAGTCCCCTTGAAACAACTTTTCCATCCCTATTGTGGCCAGAAAGAGTCCCTGTGTGTTTTAAAATTAGCCTCCCCATTGAAGTCAATGGCGTTTCGGGCGGTTCGCCGGTTCGCGAACATTTGCGGAAGTTCGCGTTCGCCGTTCGCGAACCGAAAATTTCGGGTTCGCGACATCACTATATATATAGTGATATATACGTATATATTTATGTATATAGATATATATATTATTTCGTTCTACGTGTATTTTGATATAAATATATATATATTAATATCACAATACAGTTAGAACGAAACAACAAACATCTATATATTTTTTTATTATTTATTTTTCATTATTTTTTTAATTTTATTTTTTTTACCTATTTACATTTTTTTATATTATATATAAATATATATATATAACAATAATTATATATATATATATTTAATCAGTATTAGTCTACGTGTAATTTGATAGTAATATATATATAAATAATTATATATATTAATATTTAAATACACTTCGTGTATGTGTAAATGTGTGTGTGTGTGTGTATATATATATATATATATACTTAGATCATATATATAATATATATGATCTAAGTATATTTTATTTGTAACTGTAATTTTTTTTTTTTTAACTAATATTTTATTTTTTCACAGGACAGGGGGCAGAGACAGTGTCAGCCAGTGATTTTACATCACTGGCTGACACACAGGATCAGTGATCACAGTGACTGCCTGTCACTGTGATCACCTCCTGCAGATTGGGTAATTGGCAACAGGGGGGAGTGCCTGGGTGGTACAAGCACTACCCCCTTCCAATCTGCAGGGGGATCTGTGTGCCAGTTACATGTGTCAGCCAATAGGCTGACACATGTAACACTGATCGCAGTGACAGGCTGTCACTGCGATCAGAGCGCTCTGAGATCGCAGTGACAGCCTGTCACTGCGATCTCAGAGCTAGCAGATCACGGTCACTGACCCCAGGGGGACTGCCTGGGGGGCCAGGTAAGTCCCCCGACCGCGATCTGCATTGCAGAAAGCCGCCGGCCACGTGTGTCAGCCGATTTGAAATCGGCTGACACACGTTAAAAACTGATCGCAGTGACAGCCTATCACTGCGATCAGTGACTGCAGATCGCGGTCACCGGCCACAGGGGGGGTTGCCTGGGGGGCCGGGCATCCCCCCCGACCGCGATCTGCAGCGGGCGAATAGCGCCGGCCACACGGGCGGCCATTAAAGTGAGGGCGTACTATTACGCCCGCCGGCGTTTAGAGCCGGCTCCTGCAGGGCGTAATAGTACGCCCTCCGTCCTTAAGGGGTTAAAACATGCATTTATAAAAACATTAGCAGGTGTACAAAAGGCCCTGTCTATGACATCACTTGCTGCTCCAGCCTGGCACAGGTCAGAGTATTTTGGCGGTTGCCATCTTCAAATGGTCGTTTTTTTAAAAACTATAAATCCTACAGCGAAGAGCTTTATATTGTGAGAATCACAAGACCCAGACCTACATTTAAGATTTGTGTAGGTGGGCTTGAAAATGAGGGAGTGGTGGCAGTTTAGAAATCATGTCCTGATTTTTCAGCTTTTGCCAGCTCCCTCTCTAGTTTTGAACATTTTGCCATTCATTCCTATGGAACCAATTTCACCACAAGAACGACGATATTACGTGAACCATTCAGCGAAACGTTCCACAAAATAATAGCACACCAATCGGGAACAATCTGCACGTTTCGGTATATTACTGTCTATGTAGTGTAAAAACTGTGGGAGGAGTTAGGGTGGTAAATTTGGCTATAATAATTTATATGTGATATAACATTAAGAGGTCTTGCTATGCAAGAACACTTAATAAAACATATATGTCTAGCAGAAGATTAATGGTAAGCAATATAAGAGAGCAGTAGTGAGCCATGGTAACAACTACCAGTAGCTATTAAACTGCTCATGTAAGGCACCAAATGTAAGTGAGAGTAAACCTAAAAAAAACTGAGAGTATGCTAGGGATCTGTATACGTCCTGCCTAATGTGATTTGCGATCCCTAACCAATGGGGTCATGGGGCGATATATATGAGAGTGTACAGCTCTCTTGTGGTGTAAAAGTGTGCTCACTGTAGCAAGAAAAAACACAAAAATATGTTTTAGTACATAGTGAGCCAAATATGAGAGCAAGCTTAATAAAAACAAGAAAACAGAAATAAAACCAGAATTAAGAGTGGTTTGGGTAGCTGCCCGAAATCTCTCTCCACTCAGTGGGATAAAAAGGAAAGTCCTCTCAGGATCCAACACATGTGATGTGGATGGTTCTTCCGTAGTTGAGGGCTTTAGGGGGAGTCCCAGTGCTTGTAAGAAAGGTTAGACCTCAGACATAGAGATGAGTCTCATTTGCTTCATTCTTGGAAAAGGTTGTGGATAGCCAGTTTAGTGGCTGGGGTTATTGCATCCCCTTCTGCCAGTACCACAGGGGTTTTTAGAGGTGTTTCAGATTCCATTGCTTTTTCCAGGTCATTTCAATGCACATGGAACAAGCGTCTGGGTCGAGCAAGGCCGCTATCTTTGGGCCATTGGGAATTGTAATATGGCCCCGATATAGAGGGTGCCTTTGCCTTCACCCATGTGTGATTTCTGGGATCTCTCTTCCATAGTTGCAATACTATGTGAATGTCTCTCAGTAGTTGTCTGGGAGGAATGAGCAAATCAAAAAGGCACGGGCTGGTAGCCATCACTATTGGTAAGAGGAGGAACGTAGTCTCAGTCTCGGATGGCGCACGGGAGCCTTGATTTTTTGCAGATTTATCATCAACCGATGGGAACTCAAGAGAATGCCGTCCGTGATACTCTAGTGTCAGGTTCTGCCCCCCAGCTTTATTAGATTTTAATTCATATTTTTAATGTGGCAGCTGGCTAGCAAGCGATTGGCCATCCGCCACAGGATTAACACTCGTACCACTTAAAAGCTAGTCAATAACTTGCAAATATGCATTTTGCTGACTGCATTCAGTCCCTATGTAGTTTAAAATCAGTGCTTTGTAGACATTCCGTATCCTATACTTTGTATAGAGTTCATATGCAAAAAGCACTGATTTTAAACAAGACGGCATGCATCAAGCCAATTGTTGCCAATCCAACTGGAGTTTGGTTTTGGGAATATTTTGGAATATTACCATTTTCAGTGAAGAACCTTGTAAATCTAAATGTGTTACAAGTAGTATAACATAGATGCTAAAAAAAAAATAGTAATACTAATAAAAAGTGGTGCTTTTCCTCTTTTAGTAACTCTAAAGCAGTTGCAATCAAGCCACATCAGCACTGCAAAGTTCTTCCATGTACATTTTCATTAGAAGAATGCCTCATATTGAAATATTAGGCTTGTGCTGCCCTCAGATTTCTAATAGCTCCAAACAGATTGCCATCATTGTAGATAATGAATTCCAAAATGTGGACAATAATAAATACCGTGATCAGTTTCGACATATGAAAACCACCAGACATCCCCAGATTATTTTTGTTAATCCTGACTGGAGATATTTGGACTTTAGTGAATAACCATGACCAATACAATAATTAAAGCCTTTTAAACTTATACATGTTTTTATTTATTTATTTATGAAAAGAGACTATAAAATGCATGGTTCAGTTTATACATTGATGTATTTTATCTATCAACCTTGGTTTTTTTCTCCTACTTGCTTTTTAAGTATTTAATTTAGCAAAACTGCATTTTTTTGCCATTGTGGGGAGTACATTAGTAACTAGAGTACTCCAGGTAAAGACATGTGTTAGGTGTACATGTTACTGTTCCTATATAAACAATAGCATAATATTGTTATATTAAAGGGACACTACAAGCATCATAGCTATTGTACAATGAGGTTCTTAGGCCAACAAATATATAAAGTGGGTATGTGCCTCCAACTGAAAACCTTTACCTCTGATTATTAAAACGGTAATGCAACATAAGATGTAATCTGATATAACTCGAAGTGTTAGAAAAAAATATCAGGAATTAATTAAAGGTCGCATTCCTATTCTTTTTGGTTTAACTGGATAAATATCGCAAAGTGGCCAGACTATTTTAAGCATTTTTTGTGATAACCTGAGCAGGTCACGCTCAATTTGTTTGCAGGGTAAAAACTGACTGCAAATGAGGTCCTTTGACCCTTATACCTGACTTACTGATAATTGGATTCACAAAATAATCCCTCTCTAAGCGATCATTACAGTTACTCAGAGAACAACAGGCTTTTATAAATCCAAAGTATAATTAGCTGGATAAGCTACATCAGAACAATTCCAATTTATATATTAACTAGTATATTTTAATAAGATGAAATCCACACGCAATGAAAGTCTATGACTGAACTATTCTTACAGGTGTTCACATGACATTTTGAACTTTGCAGCTGATCGCTTATAATTTATTCAAATGGTTTTTGGTCCCTGTAGCCATTACTTTATTACAAATAACCAAAAAAATTAGTAACATAACTTAAAAATGAATTTAATTCATTAACATAACAGTCTAAAAGTTGTACAGTATAGATCTCTCTCTCCTTACTTTCTCTCTCTTTATCTCTCCCCTCTCTGTCCGTCTCTCAAACCTCTAGTCTTGTCAGCTACCTAAAAAGTGGGCAACAACACTGGGCATATAATCAGCAAAACAGGACAACTGTATATTAGAAAATCATTTACTGGGCAGGTAAATCAGTTTGGCAGGCAGTTCAGAAGGCAGGCAGGCATACATACATACATGCATACATACATTGTAAACCCAAACTGACCAACATCTAAAGGAGCTTGTAGGTCAGTGAGCCATTGGGTAGTCATAATGTAGGACATCAGAGGTCGCCTTTGAAGGAAAGTAGATATCAATTATTATTTGCATTTAAATACTCCACATTGCTTTACAGTTATAGAATTGTTATAATTGTAATTGATATACAAGAGGCAAGAGGTAAAGAAGGCCCTGCTCATAATCTATGAGATGCTCTCTGTAAGGGTTGCTGATTAAAACACAAACAACAATAACAAAAAATACTTATGAGCCGTGGAGACATAGAGTGGTACCCAGTGGACCCCAGGAAAGTAGTCAAATTGTTCTAAAACAGCGGTGGGGGATATCAGGGCACTATAGCCATTGTAATGCACTGTAGTCATCATGGTGCTTGGAGAGTTCCTTTGCCAAACAAAGCTTATATATTTTTCTATTTAGCATTACTTACCATTTACTGTTGTTATCTATCTATCCAACTATCCATCCACTCATCCATCCATCCATCCATCTATCTTATCGATTTTATACATCCATCCAAAAATCCATCCATCTATCTATGCGTCTGTCTGTCTATAAATGTATCTACCTACTACACTTATACAAAAACAGACTTTAGTTTCTTCCTTGCTTTCTACCAAAATATTACAGAAAGTGCAAAAGGTATCTAATATTTACTTTGAGAGAAATAAAAATAAAACCGAAATCTGTTGAAATCCAGAATTCCACATAGAGAACAGATGTTTCAACTTGACGATGCTGTGCAAATAAAGTGAGTGTGTCGCCGACAGCTTGCCTTCATTAAGTGTTAATGCTTCTGGCTGATTGAAACCTCCCCCTGTGAGAGAGACTGATACCTTAAGCAGACTGGAGATATAGGTTTAGGAAATGAATATGAAATAAATCAGCAGCTCTGTTTTGATGACCTCTGCGGCACATGTGTGTGTGTCCTAGTATATACTGTGCGGGCTTTTGACTTTATACTTAAATTAAAAAAAAATTATTACTGCAAGAATTGTACACATTGCTTACATTAGTCTGATTGTGTGTGTGTTTGTCATCAAAATCAACAGTTATTATTGGAACACCACAAAATATGTTTATTCAGCATACTTGATGCCCTGTAACTTGACTGTCATTAAGGTCATGAAGCACATCCACCATCTGTTTTTTTCCCCACCCCCACCCCCAAAATCTCAGAGCTCTGATGTACTCTAAGAGCATCCCAAATCCAAGGGAAAAACCGAGCAACTTCATTTTCACTTAATATAATTACATAGGCCTTCCACCCAAAATCTCAGAGCTCTGATGCACTCTAAGAGCATCCAAAATCCAAGAGAAAAACAGAGCAACTTCATTTTCACCCAGCAGAATTTCAGGTATTTAGGCCACCCAGTGAAGGTGTGTCAGCCTGGTGTCAAACATTAACAGACAGCTCCTTACTTATACAACTATGCAGAGTTCACTCTCTGCATGGTCCTAGTGCTCACCGTACTGCGCAAGCACGTCTAATGATGCACTTGAGCTGTGCTGCCAGGAACAGTTCCCTGGTGGAAACCATAGAATTAATTCAGGATGGTGGGGACAGCACCATAAAATACAGTTGGGCGGATGTATTGTATAATTCAAGTTTTTGTATACTTGTGGTAATCTTCAAGTGGGAATTAACATTTTAATATACCCAGATATCACTGAGCAATTTCAAGATATACTGTACGTTAGGAACATTTTATAATGAATGTAATTTTTAAATAAAAGTGTTTTGTTATTTTTTTTTGTTTCTCATAAATGCCTTTATTCTTAAAGTGGACATTGGCAGATTTTAGTCCATAGAGAATGTTTATCGATGTCCCCAACCGCCTAGATGCATACAGATCCATATTATCTCTAATTATTTGCCACCAACATGAGCCCGACCAGCTTTTCCAAAACTTGTCATAATGTGGATGAAAAAAAAAAGCTCTAAAATTCAGTATTGCTTTTTGTTCACTGAACAGCTTGGCTTGGCTGAATAAATCCAAAAAGTCCTTGTGCGTAGGTAGAGGGTATTGTGTATGGGCATGCCAAAACAAAAAGGGGAGAACACCTTACTGTTCCCCTCTCACCCCTTTACTACCCGAAATAACCATGACCACAAACTTACTTGGGGAAAATAGGCTACAGCTTTATTATATATATATATATATATATATATAGTAGGTAAAAACGGGATGCACTCGCAGGTCTTCCAAATAGTAAAAAATGGTGTTTTATTTAAATAATAGGATGCATATAGAAATCGATCTACGTTTCGACCCTGCCGGGTCTTTTTCAAGATATTGAAGACCCGGCAGGGTCGAAACGTCGATCGATTTCTATATGCATCCTATTATCCTATACTCTACTCTATACACCGGATGATTGTGGATTTAGCACCCAGGCAAGATTTTTCTTATATTATATATTGAAAGGAGAGTACCAAGCTTTCATTGTTATATATATATATATATATATATATATCTTCATCATCAACTTTATAACATATTAACATAATATAACTTTCTCAGCAAAATTAACCGTCACTGAGAAACCACCTTGCCAACCAAACACAATAACTTGGGCGACTGCCCTCCCTCTTTGTCCCAACCAGCACAAAGGCCTTTCTTGGACTAACACTAAAGCCATGGTCACCTCCAAAACTTCTTGCAACGCAAGGTTAAACAAATCCAGGCCTACCTCCATAAGGTGAACCCGGTCAGTCCTGAAATACATAGCAGCATTTTGCTCAAAGATGCAGTGAGGTAGAGTGAGCCCCCCATCCTTTGACAAATTTAGACACCTTCTTGTTGAGCTTGATCCTACTCCACTCAAGCGCTCTTGGGTCCCTTGCACCCCGCAGTAATTCCAGAACAACATCTCCGACCACACAATACAAAGTGTCTGGAACATAAGCCATAACTGTGCCAAATTTCTCTGGATCGTTTCATTTCGTCTAGATCCCCCACCCAAATAGTGCCAAGATTATTACCCACCAGATGAACTATGAGGACATCAGGAACGCCGAGTAGGCGGGCCAACCGTTCCATTTCAGGCAGCAGGTGAGCCCAGCGCATGTCCCAGTAACCAAACTAGTGGCCGACCGCTAACGCCGGCGACAGACCCAGTCGCAGTCCCTCAGGACGAACTTTGGCACGCTTCTTTGCCCAATAAACATATGAATGGCCGATCCCCACACTCGCCTTCTGGCACCTACTGAGACAAAATGGGAAATGGAATCAGTCCAGCCGGACTAGCAAAGAACAGAACCACCTAGATTCCCACATCCCAATCTGCTGGATAGCCGCCTAAGAAAACCCCAGGCGTGACGCCTCAGTGAGAGTCCCTATCTGGAAGGAATGTCCTCCAAACTCAGCATAAGGTATCACCAAGGCCTCCTGCGCCATGTGGAAAACTCGGATAAATAGTTAACGGGACAGGAAACTAGAATCACTGTTAATCAGCAAAAGGGCCAGCGGACACGGGACGAACCCCACAGAACATTGGACCACTGATCTATGAACCCCTACATGCAACTAACCAGAGATCCCCAGTCAGGCTGCAGCGCAACGCCAGCACCACCCCCAGCCCTCACCCATCCATCCCAAACCACAGAACCAGACCGGATGGTGCAAGAGTCAACTGGAGCAAAGCAGTGACAACCAAATGCTGGGCCGTCCGGAACCACCTGGGAAGATAAAACAGGTAAGTCCATACCCCCCAGCCAGACCAAAAATGGGAGACCCACCCTAGGGGGACGAGGAACGTAGGGTTTGCCCTGCAGGCCCAGGAGAAACACCCAGGGAAGGAAGGGAGCTTGGAAATACCCACGTCTCCCAGTCAGCCCTCCACCCCCACACCAGGAGGGGAAGTCTCTGCCCCCCGTGAAGAACCTTTTGGCCTACTCACCAGCCTGGAGGCATGCCCACCACACAGCCCCCCTGGGCTACGGGCCCCACACAGAAGGTCCACACCAGATGATAGGGACACCAGCAATCCTAAGGTGGCCCAGGAAGGAGACCCAGCAGCTCCTGCTTCTAGGTGCCTGTGAAGGAGACTGGAACCGGTCACGAGTAGCCACCAGAGCCAGGCATCATGGCGGTGGATCGGCGAACCTGCGAGGCCAGGCCACAGCTCCTGAGCCCAGGAGACCTCTCAACATCCCCAGGGCTGAAACATCTCAGGGGTTCCCAGGAGGGGAGGCAGCAATCACTGCAGAGGCCTGCAAACTAGCAAGCTGAGCCTGCAGATGCAGATCCCCATCTTGTAGGGCCTCAGCACTGACAGCAGAAAGGACAGCCTCGACGTCCATACACTTGGCAAGCAGGTAAAGCAAGACAAGCAGATAAAAAAAGACCTCACCTAGGCAAAATACATACACACATACATACAGACACACACACAGACACAGATACACATACATACAGACACACAGACACACATACACACACACAGATACACATACATACAGACACACAGACACACAGACACACACACAGATATACATACATACAGACACACACATACATACAGACACATACATACATAGACACACACAGACACATACATACAGAGACACACAGCCACACATACACATGCACAGAGACTCACATACACATACATACCCACAGATACATACACACACATACAGACACACATACATAGACACATACATACAGAGACACACATACACATACAGACACATACACACACATATAAATACAGAAACATACATAGACACACACACACATACATACAGACACATATACATACAGACACATACACATACATACAGACATACATACATACAGACATACAGACACACATACATAGACACATACATACAGAGACACACATACACACACACATACAGACAGACACATATATGCACACACAGATAAATACAGAGACATACATAGACACACACACACACACACACACACATATACATAGACACATATATACATACAGAGACACACATACACGCAGACACATACATACAGACACACACATACACACACACACACATATATATATAGACACACACACATACATGCACACATAAATACACACACCGACAGACACACAAACATACATACAGACACATACATAGACACACAGACACACATACATAGACACACAGAGACAGACAAATACTAACACACATATGCAAAATATTTTAGTCACCCTCCTTTTACTTACCTTTTAGGTGCAGGAGGGTGACTTCCCTGGGGTCCAGTGGCTCAGGTTGATGGGAGTCTGAGTTCCCACTCTGACTCCCTCTGCTTCCTCCCGCGTGGCTCCTGGTGGTTGCACTGGAGTGAGGAGCCCGGTCGCTGCTGTGACCCCTGCAACTGCAGTATGTACGCCACTGTCTGGAGTGCTGAAGGTTGACTACACCTATATTATTCTATTGTAAGTACTAGACCATTAGCCAGACTTTTAAACTTCCTCATACATAATCATATTTCTGAAAGAGTTATATCCTGAAAATCCACCATAATGGTGAAACCTCGATCTTCGGCAGAGTGTAGGGGCCTAGACGGGACATACTTGTGTATTAGGGAGGATAGGTAGGTTGGAGCAGCATTGTGTTGAAATTTGTAAGCAAGAACCAGAATTTTAAATTGAGCCCTATATCTTACGGGAAGCCAATGCAGGGACTGACAGAGGAGTAAGGTGTGCAAGGTGCGGGCAGAGACGAAGCTAAGCCTCACTGCCATATTCACTCTAGACTGTAAAGGAGCATGTTGGGAGCACACAAGACCACTGAGAGGTGGATTGCAGTAATCAAAGATGAAAGAGGATAGCGGCATGGACCAGTACCTCAGGCTGCGTCCGGCGTTAAGTAGGTGCGGATGAGTGCTATGTTTTTTATATGAAAGCAGCAGGATTTGGCGATTAACTAAACATGAGGGGTGAAGGAGAGTTCAGAGCCAAAGAGAGATGAATGAGGATAGCGGCATGGACCAGAACCTCAGCCGTGTCCGGTGTTAAGTAGGTGCAGATGATCGCTATGTTTTTGAGATGGAAGCAGCAGGATTTGGCGAATGACTGAACATGAAGGGTGAAGGAGAGGTCGGAGTCAAAGAGAACACCTAGGCAATGAGCCTGCAAGGCGATGCTGATGGTGGCACCGTTAAGGTGGAGGGAGACAGAAACAGAAGAAGCAACACTTGAGGGAGGAAAGACCAAAAGTTCTGTTTTGGAAAGGTTGAGTTTAAGGAAGTGAGCAGCCATCCAGTTAGAAATAGCAATTAGGCAGTCAGAGACACAAGTCAAGAGGATTCAAGGATGTCTGTCACTCTCGCATGCACAACTCTTTCAAGGATTTTGGATACATAAGGCAGTAGCGAGATAGGGCGTTCACAATGAGATCCACCTAGTTTCCTTTTTTACCTGGAAAGTAAAAGCTGAGGTCCAGTGCTTTGCTTCTAGGATCAATTGCCCAGCTCACATCCTTTCTGTAGTGATGCTGGGGGTAGGATGATATCACAGCCTGCATCAAACATCAGCACAGGGTACCTGATGGACACTCAGTACAGAGAGATCCCAGCAGCCCCATCGGCATCTGCTCTGCAGCCACAGACATAACACCCCCTCAAATTAACATTTCATATATACATTTGCTAAGATTTTGCTATGCAGGAGTGGAATTGTATCAGTAACAACCTAATGTAAATTCATTTCTTTCCAGTCCAATATAAATACGCGCACATTAATCAGGTTTATCAAACTGGGATCTAGCACAGAGTACCTCTGAGATTATTATTGCACAATAAACTGAAAGATTATCTGAAAATATTGCACAAGAAGAATAGCTGCATTCATCAAATTCTTTACTTCATTTGAGGTAAAGAAAATGCATTCTCACTTTCCAGGAAGTCGCTGGATTCATTTTTGGTAAGATAACCAGCAGCTAGAATTTTTGGAAGAAGAAATAACTGTTTAATAGCCAGTATAATATTTACTGAAATGTTTTCAAAATGATAAAACATTTTTCGGTGCTATGTAGCAGAATGTCTGCTTTCTGATATCTGTCCTAAGTTCATATTACCTAATTTGAAACAAGAGTCTTGGTTCATCAAGAAAAGAAAACAGCTGTCAACTTCATATGTCACCTGAAGACGCTGAGGTCTCAATTCACTTGAGCTTGAAGTCTACCTTACAAAAGAATAAATTCTGCTCGGTATGCATACACAAACACCAATGGTTTTAAATTCCTCCTACCTCAGTCTGAAGTTAGTCTGAAATCACTGTGAAGTAAAATGTTAATTTTAGCTAAAATACTTCGCCTAGAGCTCATTAACAATCAAATTAAATACTGTGTGTTCCTCTGAGATCAAAGGAGAAGGCATTGCATGAGACATATAAAAATACCAACTGCTAGCAGTCTGTGCTCTTAATAGCCATAATTTCCCTCGACTTCCTTGCTAAATAAAAATAAAACACAGAAAAAAAAAACAAAGGCGAAAAGTAAATGTTTTCCCAGTCCATATGTGTTGAGTGAGAGCTTGGTAAACACAAGTCCATTTATATGCCCTGCTCCTACCTCCACTTCATGTGCAAAGAAACATGAATGTATTGACCTAATATTCTAAGTGTTACTCCAAGCACCAAAACCACTACAGCCTGGTTGAGTTTATTAAAGTCAGAGGTTTGGTTTCCAGTTCAGCTAATTTGACACTGAATTTGAAATCCAATTAAAATGTACTTTGAACTCACACTTAAACAAATAATCTTTTGCGTGGTCCGAACAGTGGTGCAAACGTGGAGCAATCAATGGAATGTGCTGCTGTTTTTTTACTGGTTCCCATGGTGGCTGCCTCACTTTTAGAACCTTGCATCACTTTCCGTTCATTGTAATTCGATGTCCCCATTTTTTTCATGTCTCCTCTTCTCTGTATGTTTTCTTTCTGCTGACTGAGAGATGCAAAGTACTTCGATACCAAGAAGGAGGCACACAGTTGCATTAAAAAATTATGTGGATTTCTACATTTAAACCTGTTTTCACATCTCACAAATATATGAGAAATATACGAAATAAGAAAACATAATATTAAAAAGTCTGAATAGTGATGGTTCCTCTTTAACTTTATTATTCAAATGTGTACACTTTTTAGACCCTTTCCCCTGTTTCAGAAGAGCAATTATGTGTCAAGGAAAGAATACACTCATCAGTAGCCTGATGTAAGACAGTCGCATTACCCGTTTCAACACATCCCTTTGCGTTTAGTTCAGCAAGCTCTATACTATAGAAAAAAGACAGTGATGTCATCAGTTATGTTCAGCTTTTTTTTCACAAAAGCAGGGCAGAACAAACAATTCTATATTATGTGCTTCATCCTATATTCAATGGAAATGATTGTCATGTTTTTAAAACTACTATCTACACAGAGGGATATTAAGGATTTTATTTGGCCTCTTACGCATTTTCAGCAATTATATTAGCTTTGGGATTGGTTTACCGTAAAGGCACAAAAGCATATTTTACTCAAAAATACAGTTGCTATTACACCCATTTAGTCATACATTTTTTCTAAAATACATTAACTTTTCAGTAAAATATTGTATGTATCTGATCAGAAATTGCTCACCGTAGCACCTTAGATATTTAAAAAAATTCATAATACTAAGGTAGGTACAAGGTTTCCTGGGCATCAAAGAGATTGTTGTATTTGGTTGTACAAAATAACTATTTGCATATATATGATATTATTATTATTATTATTATTATATTTATATAGCGCCAACTAATTCCTTAGCGCTTTACAATGAGTGGACTAACAAACATGTAATTGTAACCAGACAAGTTTGGCGCACAGAAACAGAGGGGTTGAGGGCCCTGCTCAATGAGTTTACATGCTAGAGGGAGTTCTGTATTTTTAGAAAAAAATATATTTATATATCATACCTGAACAATTTTTGCTGTGTGCCAAAGTGCATTATCATGCTGAAATTGACCTCTGACATCAGGCAACACCCTTGTCATGAATGGGTGTATGTGGCCTGCAACAATCTCTAGACAGGTGGTACGTGTCAAAATAATATCCACCTGAATGGTAGGATCCAAGTAACAGAACATTTCCCAGAATATAACACCGTCAGCCTGCCTGGTTCCCAGAGTACATCCTGTTGCCATCTCTTACCCAGGTAAACTATGCACAAACACCTGGCCATCCACCTGATCTAAAAGATATGATAAATCAGACCAGGCAACCTTCTTCTGTTCCTTCATGGTCAAGTTATAATGCTCACATCCCCATTGAAAATGCTTTCAGTGGTGGACAGGGATCATTATGGGTTCTCTGACAAGCAAACTGCAATGTACTGTGAGTTCTGACACCTTTCTATCATGGCCAGCATAAAGTTTCTCAGCAATTTGAACTACAGTAGCTCTTCTGTGTGTTTGGACTATATGATCAATATTTCACTCCTCACATTCATCAATTACCATGACCCTGACACCAATTCACCAGTTGTCCTTCTTTGCACCACTTTTGGTAGACCACTGCACTGGGAACACCCTGAAAGATTTGACATATTGGAGATGCTTTGACCCAGTTGTCTTGCCATCACTATTTGGCCCTTGTCAAAGTCGCTCAGATCTTTTCATTTGACTATTTTTCCTGCTTTCAACAAGTGAAATTAAAAAACTAACTGTTCACTAGTTGCATAATATATCTCACCCTTTGACAGGTGCCATTATAATGATAAATGATCAATGTTATTCAATTCACCTATCATGCATTGTACCAATCCAAACATCAAGTCACCATAGACTAATACATAGTTGGGTAAGTTGGAGTTTACATTAATTAGCAATGCGGCCAGACTAATAACATCCAGTTTTTCATTATTTTTATCAGCTTTGTAAATTGATTTAGCTTATTATTTTATTGCACCCATGACTTTCAGTTATTCTTGCTTTTTGGCTGTTGTCCTGAAGGTCTTCCAGCTGCCACAGATCAATTGTGAGCCACTTCAGGTCTATCGGATTGGTCCCTACAGGAGCAAACCTTGCATATGTACAATGTTCCTGAGCGTTACTATTCGAGATGAGAATGGGCTTTGCATCCAGTAAGTAGCTGGTACTTCAAAAGGATCGGACATAGCCTGATTACTTCTGTCAATATTGCACTATTTGGTCCTGTAGACACTATTATTCATACATTTTTAGATTTACAGATTTGAATTTAACAGTCATTAATGGTTAATGGATGTATTCCTTATATATTTATTATATAACTATTTCTAGTTTTTAATTGATCTGCACTATTATTGTTATATGTTTCCTCTATTTTCCATGTTTATTGCTACAATTTGAAAAATAGATAAATTGGTAAGTATTTTTTTTGTGTGTGAATATATATTTATTGTCAGATTTAAAACACATCTGAGATCGTTGAATCATAAGCAGTGGTGGGACGCGCAGGTCCCCAAAGAAACATTATCGTAAGAGGTGCGCAGGCCTCTGATGTGTCGTTCACTGTCATCGCAGGAGACTCGCAGGTCTCTGATTTATAACATTGTACTGCCATTGCTGGACTCTCAGGTCCCTTCAGCATAAAAATAAAACTGAAACCCTGACAGTTAATAAGGCCTGAGAGTAATCTAAGGAGTTGTATCATCCGTTATTACTGTATTACTGTGTGGCGGTATCTGGGTCTGGTGGGGAGGATGGGGTATGTGGTACAATGGGGAGGGTAGCGGGGAATGTCCTTGGTGTGGCGAGGTGGCATTACAAGTGTGGGTCCAATAGTTACGGGGCGTACGGTAATGAATGCTGTCTGCTGTCGTTCGTGCAGGTTAGGAGGAGCAGGGAGTCTCGAGTACTTTGGGTGGGACCACTCACGGGTCTTGCAGGTGTCTGCAGTACTGTGTCCTATGTTTGTGTGGGGCTTGCTTGCGTCCAGAAGGGCTGTCACGTGCTTTTTGGTTTGTAGACTGTCCCCTGGGTCGCCTTCAGTGGTCCTTTCAGTCAGGGTGGTCAAGTTCAGCAGGGGGTGGGGGGAGAAGGGGAGAAGACGGTGTGTGTTTTTATCGTCCAGTCATGTCTAGAGTTTGGGTACTGGCCCTATTGGACGTGTGGTGGCCCGATAAGGGTTGTGGCTCAGTAGTGGAGTTTGTCTGTGAACCCGTAACCAGTCGTGGTCAGTAGCCAGCAAGTCCATATGTCTAGGTATTGTTTTGGTTTGTCAGAGGATTTCATGTGTATGTCCTTTGTCACCCTTAAATCTTCCATTTGGGTAAACCACCTGCCCAGTGTGGGTGTGTCTGTGCTTTTCCAGTGTTGTGGAAAGAGCTGTTTCGCTACGTTGAGAATTCTAATGGTCATTGATCTTTTATATCTATTGCTCAGTGTAGTTGTATGGTAAAGGAGCATCGCAGCAGGGTCGAAGGGGGCGGCTGGTCTGCAAACTCCTGCAAATTGTTATGTATTATTCACAAGCGCACCTCATTTTGTTTATCACTATTTTTGCATTTTTGAGTGTGGGAGGACAGTAATAAAAGATAATTTTTTCTGCTCACCTGTTGTTCACGTATATTTAAGTGCCTATTGATACCACCTTATACTAGTTTATTGAAAAATACATATTTAATAGTAAAACTATTTAAATTATTTCAT
>OW240912.1:110216082-110245007 GCA_933207985.1 Pelobates cultripes | reverse complement strand
ATGACATTTGAGGGTTCTTTAATCATTCATGATCTTTAAATGTATACCCATAGTGTATGTATTCTTGATTTAAAAATTTGAGTTAATTATATACTGAACGTGTATAAGAACAGCATTACAGAAGACTCTAAATAGAGTATTCAATGATGATAATGAACAGATGTTTGTCAGTTAAAACAATGAAGAATCATAAACAATTATCTTTCTTCCTTAGAACTCTAAACCTCCAGATATATCTGTTTTGAATATGTAGGTGGAACCATTTTAAATATAGAGAGAAAGCTTTGAAAACTAGGAGTAATGAGCAAAAATGTCTTTACAGAAAATATCCAGTAATAAGATATTTTAAAGAATCTACTACCAGAAAGAGTAGTTAGCAGAATGTTAAATGAATTGAAAAAAATAGAGATATTGATAAAGCAAAATTGAAGATTATACTAGCCTAGTGTACTAATAATCTTAATTTTAATAATGACAAGAGGCGAGTATTTTGCATTAAATTTCTTTACTAACTCCATAGCAGCAAAGAAAAAAAAACCAGGTGAAATAAATAACCAATCAGAACACAGTCAGAGTGTATATAAGTGAAAGCAGATCCAGAGCACTTCCTCTTGACAAATGCGACAACACAAGTCCATAACCAAACAAATAACTTCGTACGAAAATCCAACTTTAAACTTGAAAACAATAAGGGATACTAATTGCTCCCATAGGTGCTGACGACTGGTTAAGCTGAAAGAAAAGAGACTCGTTTCAGTGATACTGAACCGGCCGTATGAATATATAACAGTGAGCTTACATAAGCAGATGTTAATAAGACTAAAGTTGTCTAACGATATCAGATGTTATCATAACTAGAACTATTCACACTTGCAAGAATCAAAATTCCATAACCTATAATAAGTCTCATACACGTCATATAGACATATAAAGTACTAGAAACCCCAAGTGTCCTATAACCCTATAACTTACCTTATACCAGGGTTGGGAAGAACAACAAAGGGAGAAAATACTCACCTCCTGTCATTATTAAAATTAAGATTATTAGTACACTACACTAGTATAATCTTCAATTTTACCACATGACAGGAGGCTTTATATTTTAACGCTTAGGAAGAAGAGAAAAAGCGGCGCTAGACGACAGACGGAAGTAGAATGTCCTGAACGTAGATTCGCATGACTAGTCCGCCGCTTGTAAAATATCCGAAAGTGACCCGCCCGCAATAAAAGCCGATGATGCCGTTGCTCTGCAAACGGAGTGGGCACCGAAAGACGGGTGTATCACGGTCAGCGTAAGGAGTCATCTAATTCATCTAGACAGGGTGGTGACCGAAAACCGTACCCTGAGGACTGACGTATGACACCAGCAGTTGTCGGGATGATGTTGGGCGCAATGCCTCTATCACCTTCACATATGCTCGCAATGCCGTAACCATGCATAGTTGAGGGTCCAAGGTGAAGAAGACCGACGACGAATCCAATTTTAGTTCATTGTGTAATATGGAATGTGACTCCATCCGGAGCGACCGTAAAAACGCCCAAGTTGAAAGCGTGCACAGCCGAGACTCTTTGGAACCAGACGAGACACAGTAGGAAGTTAAATTTGCCCGTCAATTGTCATAAGGATACAAGTTTGTTAGATGACCACACTCTCAAGAACCGAAGTGCTACGGTACATTACACGGGCCAGTGGCTCCATCGCATCCAGGAGCTTATCTCATGCTCCCCTGAAGCTCCTTTTTAATCCCTTTGTGAGGGTCACGACCTCCACGTGCCATAAATTGGTAGAACTAAGGCGTAAAAGCCACCTTATCCGGTAGCGATGGCCTGGGGCATTCAGCCCTCATCCGCTTGCGGACGTGTTTGTCCAGGGGCTTGCATATCCAAAAGTGCATAAACTTAAGGAGGTGTTCTGGTGGAGCTCACTCCCAGGCGTGGGGATGTCTGATGTTCCTGGGGTCGAACATCCTCTGACCTATAGCATCCAGAAAAACCTCCTGGTCCTGACCAGCAGACACTTCCATCATCTCTGCATCCTCCTTACTCTGGGGCTCACCCAGAAAGGTCTCCCTGATGTAGGTGTTGGAGCCCCAATAACCTTCGTCTGAGTATGAGACCTCTGCCTGTCTCTTGTCCAAGATGGAGAGGGAGTGAAGCATATCTTTTCCCCGTCCGAGCAATCATCCTGGATAGGCATGGGGGCCATATTGCGCTTGATGGGCACCTGTCTTGGGGGACTTATTGCGCTTGAGGGGCACCTTACCCTTGCTAGGGTCTTTCCTGGAGCCATCGCCCTTCCAAAGTCGCTTTGCCGGGCCTGCCCTCTCTCTGGAAGAATCATCAGACTCATCTGAGTTTTCCCTGTCTTGGGGGCGTTTAAGAGCCAGCTTGATAAGATCAGAGGCTGCCAGGAACAATGTGGCCATAGCCTTCTCTAGGGATGCAGCCACTGCCGCGTTAATCATAGCCTGGAGGTCCATGGGATTCTGGGTAGCTTCCATGTCAGGGCTATATGTATATGTATACTGTTAATTTAATAACCAGGCACAGGTAGGAGAGGTATAGGGACCGGTTGGGAGGGTCGTGAAACAGGCCATAGGCCGTAACTTACACACAGCCTAATGAGGTGCGTCAATTAAGCAGAGTTAAGTCAAGTTAGTTTAATATTCTGCCTACACTTCCAAGAATACGATTGGGAAATGTGAGTACAATTACCTTACTACATAGTGGACAAAGGGAGTTCAAATTCCTGAATGTACTTCCCACAAACTGGAGATTTTCTTCTACTGTTGACGGTCCTATCATGTCCTAAATGTTGAATGGCAGAACCAAGATCAGAGAACGCACTAATGGCACAAATTAGTGAGCGCTCATAGTTGGAGTCTTTACAATATAGTTCAGTAGATTGATTGATTAATGGCTTACATTTGGTGATTAATGAAACCAATACCCTGATTTTTTTTTTTTTTTTTGGCCTGGATTCCAGGTTTGAAAACCTTCTTATTGCTGTGTCCATTCACACAATAGTTTGCATTATGTTTTTGTTATTCAAATAGGGATGGATTTGATTTTCCGTTATTGCCGTTTAGTTTCACTTTCCTTCAAAAATGCACGCAACTGATTTGATGATTGAAAAGCTGCTCAATGCCCTGTGGAAGAGGGATTACAAACTTGATACTCCAAATACAAAACAAATGCTCAAGTTAACAATAGGAATCCATTTTAATCCCATCAAAAGTGATAGTTTTAAATCCATCCTCGTATGAAATCAACTGAAGCTTTTAGAATGACTAAGTCCCTGATTGATCCACCTTTGTTTATGTGGGGATATTGTAACATCCTGAACTCTTAGAAATACTAGAAGACAGATGTTTGGCCCTCTGTCTAAAAAGAAAATAGAGAAACAGGTATATATGTGGTATAAACATAAAGTCTGTAACTGTGCATTGTATCTATATCTAGCTTTTTCAGCAAATAAATGCCATCATTGACTATCTGAAGATTTTTAGGAAAAGTAAGTTATTTGATCATATCATTCCTTAAAGGTACTAAAAGGCGGCATACTATACCTAAAGGTCTTCTAGGGAGAATATACAATACACAGAGGACCCATTGTTGACCCCAGTGTTCCTTGTGTCTGTGGTAAGTGTAAGGATGTGTAGTAGTGAACTTAGAGAAAAGCATTTTCATGTTTTTTTCATGATCTGTTAACCTGTCACAAAACCATATATTTGCAACAAACTCACATTACCTTGTCCTTTGTGGTCAGATACAATTTAAGAAATAAGGAATGGGAATAGAGTAACAATGTACCCCAAATATAAAAAAGGAAATAATATATACTCTTGAGTATTCTCTATGGAAGAAAAACACATACAAGATCTCAAAGGGCAATGCAGCTGATGCAATAAAATAAGTGAATATCTAAAGAAACACGTGTAAAGTATCACACTCGCATTTTCCAGAGCCTGTACGTATAACTGGCTCAGATAGTACATGTGAGGGACTGCTTGGCACCCCGACTGGGTGCCTCCGTCAATCGATGCTCCTAGTGCTCACCGAGGACTCTAAGCACTTCACCAGACATAAGCACCGTAGACCCCACAAACTGCTGCAGCTTGGCTGGGGTCTTGCCACCCTGGACCCAAGACCAAGATCCAGCTTCCAGTGAGGGCACCTCTCCTACTCCAGAGAGTATAGCAGAAACAGCTCTTATAAGAGCGAGAGATTAGAACACAGGGTAGTATAAGGAGTATAGCAATCCCCAGGGTGAATATAGCTGTCCCCTCCACACAGACGAGGCTCTATGTTGAGGGTGAAGAGGAACTGATTTTAATGGTATAATGATTTTATATGACAATACCCATACAAGGGGTACGCCCAAATGGACCTGATGGTAGACTGATTTACAACGTCACAGAGCAATAACAATAAGGTTACAAGGCACAACACTCCCACACATTGCATACAATCCCTCCTCTCTGCCTGGGAGACAATTGAGTCAGATACTGTATTAAATCAATTATCTCTATGCAGAAAAATCTCATATTTTTACAAGTACCCCCAAAACACATAATATCCCTACAAATGTTACATCCGCTGATAGCCCTGATCTGGGTGACCAACATATCCAAAAATCACCCAGATCAGTTTCGGGGATTCAGGAATTCTTTGGAAGTCCCATTTTGACCGACCGCAGGCATGGTGCCATGCCCAAAACAGTTCCAGAGAGTCAGGGCTTGCGGTCAGTCTAGTTCAGTAGTTTGAAAATAAACAAACTACTGAACAGAGTCCATAGTCTTACCCTGTAGATTGTTCCCCTCATCCAGATGAATGATTTCACCAAACAGTGCACTTCTAAGTTGTATAGAAAGGAACACAGGCAATGATGGAAGTCCAGCGGTGTTTGGGAGTTTCTGTGTCCGATTTTAGTTCCATGACATTCATGCTTAAACACCACTGCCTGCGTTCATGCAAACAAGATGGCCGCCACCTCGTGGTTGTCCATAGGAATTGTGGCCCCCCAGACGAACAATTAGAACACTGCGGTGAGAAATGTTCCAAGTTGTTAATAGGTGTTAACAAGCTCCAGGGTGATCTATGGTTCGTGCGGTTGTTCGGGAGTTCGAAGTGCTGCTTCGAACCGCTTTGGGAGTTCGAAGTGTAGCCATACAAGTCCAAAAAGGCACAAACAGTGATTTTAACCAAGTTTTATCACAGGGGCCATTGTCAAAGGGCAGGAGGCTGGCAAACAGGCTCCTCCAAAAGCCAGTGGCGAGGTTACTTTCGCCACAGTACACTTGGAGTGTGATACATAGGATAACCTACCCAGGACTCTCTAGATCTTGTTGATTGTAGTTTTCACCCTCAGGAATAAGTATCAGAGAGAAGCACCAAAGGTAAGATAAAAAAAATCCAATATTTAATACATAATAAATAAAAACCTTAAATTTCATAAAACATGGTGCCGTGAAAGGTCCACACAGTATGCACAATGTGTTTCAACCCCTAGATGCATCTTCCTCAGGTACAGTTCGCATCTAGGCGTTGAAACGCGTTGTGCATACTGTGTGGACCTTTTAAGGCACCATGTTTTATGAAATTTAAGGTTTTTATTTATTATGTATTAAATATTGGATATTGGCTCTGGAAAATGTGAGTGTGATACTTTACATAAGCTATTCACTTATTTTATTGCATCAGCTGTATTGCCCTATGAGATTTTGTATGTGTTTTTTTTTTCTAGAGAGAATACTCAAGAATCTGTAAAATGTATATATTTATATTTATATTACACCTCTTCATGTGCTGTTCACCTTCTTTTGTATATGCCTATGTTTTATTGTGGAATTTGAGTGATTGATTTCACGGTGGTAACAAGCTGCATTATTCCACACTGCATGATGTTTGGATTGTACTTTATATCTAGCACCAAAGTTGTGTTGCACTACTCTGTCTTTTTTATTCTTAATCTACCTCACACATTTACATAAAAGGCTACTAATAGTCCAGCTACTTTGCCAGTTCCCCCATCCACCAAAAAAAGTGTGCTCTTGAGATTTTGGTGGGGGCTATATAAAAGTTGTGTACTCACTGTATAGAAAAAGTTCTGTAATGTATTATACATTTTTTAAAGCAAACTTCTATAATGATGCATACCTGCAAAGACATAGATAATCTCAAGAGAAGGAAATACTTATAGTTGTCATATTTTATGAGAGTACAAGAAAATACACAAATCCCCCTGAATGTCTAATACCTAGAGGAAGGGCTCGGAGACATTGACTCACAATGAGCTAAGAGGGCTTTCCCCATGCCAAAGGATTACAGTCAGTGAATGACTTTGTCTTTATCGTCATTATGTCTTCCGACGAGAAACACACTGCTGAATTTTTAGCGTTTGAGCTATGTGCATGAATCACCAAATAAGTTAAATGTTATTCAATGTCCAATTCATAACAGGAGAAAGGAAGTTTTACTGATGAGTCATAGCTCACTATCTAAATTGTTAGTTTGCTAGTTTGCTCTTTCAACATTTAATACTAAGGATATAACAATGCTCTAGAGGGCAGGATGGGAGGCACAAAATAGTGCAAACAGTTATGTAGAGCGATATACATACAAGGAGCATATAATAGATAATTTAATATCTAATTCGATGACCAACTGTGCAACATTGTACAATTTAAAGCGTCTACTCTTATAGTATGATAAGCTCATAGCGCCATACATTTCACATCGCTCTCAAAAGAAGTTGTACCCAAATCATGACATATGCATAGTCGCCTTTTCAGCAAATGCGTTAACCCCAAAAACCCCAAGGATACTGAGACACCTTCTTTTGAAAAAATTATCACAGTTTTATTAATAAATAAAAAAATAAATTATTAAAGGTCATTGTCAACATATTTTAACATGACATATCAACCCCAGCTCTTTTAACAATTCTACCCTGCCAATGACCCCCCATAAATGGGCTATGTTCGTATTAAAACATTAAAGTTATGTATTTTTATGCTATTTTTCATGTAGGCATAAAACGTGGTGTTTCTATGCGCTTGGAGATAATTGGGTTAGTATAACCATTGGAACTTATTATCTCCAAGTTTGGTGGGTACCTTTTCAAAGGATACAGTGTAATGCTATTGGTTAAAATATTGTATTGTCCTGTATCCCATCAGGTCCAGAGGGGGTTGTCCCTGGACCTATGGACTTGCATCAATGCCATGCCTGCGTGTCATTAAAGCCAGTTCATTTTGACCCTCAAATCGCAGCCTCAAGTCGTTTTGTAGGGAAGAGTGTATCCCAGCTGTACCACAGCTAGTGAGATTGTTTTACATTTGCAGGATTACCGTGGTATGCTGATTAGAGTGGCTCTTCTCTCTCTCCACACTCAGGAACCAGGATATCCAAGCGTTGCAGCTTCCAGCTAGCCTGGAGGTAACCGTAACATTTCGTGGCATGGGCGGGATCGTCCTGGACTTCCTAGGAGAGATACAGAGTGGATGGAGAGCGCTTATTACAAACTGAACCTTAAAGGACCTACTCGAAAGATGAGGTGGGAACGCAATCAACCGGCCTAGAAGGGAGCTGATCGCAGAATTGACTGAACTGGATCAAAGCTTCACCATGGCAGAAGCTCTGATGACAGCTGGTGACGAAAAGACCAGGATGGTTAGGGAGAGGCTCTCCCTGTTCGGCCCGAACCTGTCTGTGGAACTGATACAACAAACAATGGCACAGGTAGATGCGGAGATACAAGCAGCCAGAGCCCACGAACACAGCTTGCTCACAGCACAGCAAAGTCTTGCAACAGCGCCGACCATCCCCCCTGCAGAAACGACCTAGAGGCGGGGAACGAAGAGTATCTAGCAGACTTTGAGCGGCAGTGTGCGCTCCATCAAATTTCCAGCGAGGATTGGCCCAATATATTGTCCAGGAAACTGTCAGGCCGGGCACTAAATGACTTCCGGACACTATCACCCGAGGAGGTGACTCAATATGTACGGTTTGAGGACACTTTGCTGCAGTGATATGCTGTCACCCCAGATGCATATCACAGACAATTCAGGAGCACCAATAAAAAGCCGAGATGCCCAGGTTGCTTGCACTGGAAACATGTCAGTCGGGGACGGTCTGAACCGCTGCTACTGGGTGGTCACATGTATCACGTGGGTCCTGCTGGTACTGGGGCTCTGAAGTCGGGCCGGGCTGGTGTTCGGTATTTTCCCCTATTTTATACAGGATATCCAAGCGGTCCAGCTTCCAGCTAGCCTGGAGGTAACCGTAACAATTATTTATATATATATATATATATATATATAACTGTGACCCTAATTAATTTCCAACGTTTTATATATCTTATACAGTTATACCAACAAAGTTCTTATTTTTAAAATTTATTGTGAGTCAGTTGCAAAGTTAAAGAGATATTCTAGTCCCCTAAAGCAGTTTAGCTTTTAGGCTTTGTGCAAAAAAGTGTGTCCTATTTTTTTTTTTTTTTTAAGAGACATATACCTGTATTTAAACCTCCCCAATGTGATCACAACAAAAATGGATAATATAACCAATATGAAACTTGATTGTAATACAAACAGCGTAGAGCTTGATTGGGATATAGACTAAAACAAGAAAAGAATACAAAACAGCAGATAAATAATAAATGAATATATGACTCCCACTCACATTCTCCAATCAAGCTCTAGGCTGTTTGTATTACAATCAAGTTTCATATTGGTAATATCCATTTTTGTTGTGATCACATTGGGGAGGTGTATATACTGGTATATGTCTCTTTAAATTGTACTACTAATATCTGGTGCATAAGGGAAGCACTAGGGTACCGGTTACACCACTTGTTGTATATTTTCACTATATACGAAACTGTCATAATTTCAGTGAAACGAATACACACTATTTTCTCTTTCTTTTTTTTAACAAAGGGTGTAGATTTCAAGGTATTATCACTTTTATAAATTAACCTGATTACAACCCCTCTGGCTGTCAATCAGACAACAGGTTCTGTTACTTCCTGGTTAGGTTAGCTCAGTTGAGATAAACTCAAGAGGCAGCAATTGCTTAGAGTACCTGCAAAGACTTCTCATTGAGCTGTGAGTGGACAGTCACAGAAAGTCTTGGTGGGTTAGAAGGGGAGTTCTTGCAAAGACTACAGACAAAAGAACTGCGGGTTTTGCAATATGTTTTAGATTTATCCTGAAATAAAAAATATAATTAAATGCATGTATGTTTTAATTGAGGATATATCTACTAAAGAGTGGTTTTGATTGATTTATTTTTTATTTGGGCAGTGCAGTATCCCTTAAACTACTATTGACTTACACCATGACCCTGGCTGATGAAACTGAACTAAGCTATAAGAGTGAAATCTGCTGATAACTCATCTCAAAATAAAAGACACTGAAAATGTTTCAAAACACCAGAAAATTAAGATGAAGATTATGGCCTAGAAGTCTAAATGAGAAATAGTCTTTATCAATTTTCTTGTAAATAATCTTTTTTGCAATTATAACTTGCCAAACTTCTTGATGTAATGGACAGAAACTGGGTGATATTTAATACCACATCAGCAGCCCATTTGGATCTAGATCCTTTTTTCTACTGTTTACTGTAGCCACGTCCTAGGAATTTGTCTGTCATTTGTGTAATTTGTCTTTGCATGATATTCTCATTGGATTTATTCTGTATGAGTCCAAGGTATTGTGCGCAAGGTATTGAATCCTTAAGTGCTGTAGGATGAGCATTGTTGTTGTGTAATATGGTGTTACGATCAGTAGACTTCGAATAGAGATGAATATATCTCCAGGTCTAGAAATTGAACTTTTTCTGTGCTGATTTGTGCTGTCATTCTCACCAGAGTTGGGAGGTGATTCAAATATTCCACAATGGCATGTGCTTGGGATTCTGTTCCCTTCCACAGGATTAACACATCATGGATGTATCGAAAATAGCTTATGATGTGTTGTTGAAATGACGACAAAATATGGTCTATTTCAAAGATGTATAAGCATACCTGGGTACCATAGCAGCACCTGTGGATGTACCGGTTTTCTGCATATACCAATCATGTTCAAAGCGGAAATAATAGTTTTTTTTAATGTACATTTCAGAAGTTTTAGGACATATTCAATGGGAGATCCCTGATAAACGGTGGATTGGGTTAATACTTGTCTCATAGCCTCTATACCCTGATCATGTGGAATTATGGTATACGGCCTGCTGACGTCCATGGTGACGGCGCACTAATATGTGAGCATTATACCATACTTTATCATTATGGCAATATTGACTTTGATCTTCCTTATTTCCTATCAATGTTCTGTTATTATTTTATTTCCAATGGTTTACCGATCAATACTGTTCACGGTGTTTACATCCCTTTGTTAATCTTTGTTTCTATGGTGCGGTATGAAGCTGTGTGTATCCATGGCAATGTACATAAATGGCGTCCTGTAACTTCCGGGTGTGGCATGTTCACGCATGCGCACATCAACCTGTGAGACACCGGAGGGGTAACAAGATCCACCAGTGGTGAGTTAATTATTTCTAATTTATGGGCTATATAAGAATGTTTGTTTGTTTTTTATCTGTGTATTATGTTGTTAATCCTGAGGAAAGCCCCGAACGAGGGCTGAAACGTCAATTTTTGTTTAATTGGAATTACTTCAATAAAGAAATACTTTTAACTTCATTTGAGACCGTGAGTGCAAACTGTTTTTTGTATATAGATATATATAATTTTTTTTAAATGTTGGCATTGCAAAAATGTCTGATATTACAAAACCATTAAGCCAGGCAATATTGTAGACATTTTTGTATGCCAGGACAGACACGGGCACCATTATCGCTGCTGTTTTGGTTGCCTGAAGGGCCTTCCCAATATTTTTTTCGGTGCAGAAATGTAGAAACTTTGCCATCCCGAATAAAAACAAAACAATTCTGCCTAAAAAAAAATTTTTTGTCCTCCACAAGTCTAATGTCTAATTTTTTTTAATGTTTTTTATTTATTTTTTTAAAACATACCAACCAGAAAACCTCTACACATCAACCTAGGCGAGCTTTTCCTGGCTACAAAACTTGATTTCATAAAAAAAAAAAAAAAAAAAATGTAGCCCAGAGAAGTGTGACCTCTCGACACTTCATCAATAAATCCATTTTATTTTTCTCTTTTTTTTTATTATTCCCTTTATATTAACTGATGTTATAGAACAGTCTATCAGAAAAGGCAGTTCTGTTCTTATCTTTTAATTGAAGGAAGTCTGGTCCACATGCTGTTTTGTTTCCTTGAACACTTCATATCACAAAGTGGAGAAAAGCAATTTAATTTGACATGAGTGTCTGACAAAATGGCATTTTCTCACTCATCCAGCTATTGGTTTAATAGTCTTTTGTCCTATTCATTTTGCATTTCAGCAGTACAGAGTATAGACAAAGAATGTCAGAGGTATTATAGCTTGGGGGACGCTAACTCCTCATTTTCTTTAAAAACTGGTGTATTTCTCTTTTGCTGTTTCTTTAAAAATCCTAGAGCTGACATTCATTTAATGTTTAAAAATAAAAAATAAATTCAAACAGCAAATTCTTTACCTTTTGTTTTTTTCTTTGTGCATACGTCCTTATATTTAAATTGTAGTAATTTAACTCATTACTCTTACAAATCAGGGACAACATATCTATATATGTAAATGGATTGAAACTGAGTTAAAGGAAAAAGTCCACTCCCCCCCCCCCCAAAAAAAAATGAAAACAAAATCACAATTTAGCAGATATACATTTAATTATGCATTTTTGTTGTTTGGATTTGTTTGGGGTATATCTAAAAACATCTTACAATATCTGTAGATCACTTGTCTGCTGTCTTTGCAAGCCCTCCCCTTCTTCTCCTGAACAGACTTTCTGTGACTGTCCAATCACAGACTTCCCAATGCAGCTCAAGGCAAGTGCTCTGGGCAATTCCCTGCCTCTTGAAATTAGATCCATTAAACTAAAGAACCAGAAAGTAAAGAGAACAGTTGTCTGATTGACAGTTGGGTGGGTTCAATGCTTTCCTATGGGGAGGGCCTAATTTGAGCGGCATTCACTCTGAATTTCTGGTAATTCATGCATAAGAGGTTACTCCAGGCACCATGATCACTGCAGTGATTTGAAATGGTCATGGTGCCTGCAGTCTGTGTTTTTACTTTTTAGCTTTGAAACACTATACATACCAAATGTGACCCCGAACATAGATTCATGGGATTCCATTTCAGAGTAAGCTGGTCTATGTTCGGGGGAATTCCCCTGAACATAGACCTGCTTTCTAGCACATGGTTGCTACAGTTTTTCCCCGAAGTAAGACATCCCCCAAAAATGAGCCCTAGTGCATTTTTGGGGGGAAAATTTAGTATTAAATATAATTTAAGAACTAGTCTTTTTTTCGGGTTAAGCCAGTAACATGAGAGAATGTATAAATACATTTTGATTTTAAATATGTCTGGTTTGGAGACCTACCAAATCTGTTATGCATAATTATTTGTTTCATTGGGGGACTGAGTGAAAACTAGGCTTGTGCACAAATGCTTTTCGGCTGAACTAATCAAATTCCTTTTATTCTATGCCCGAATTAATCAGTCTGTTTGGGACTTACCTGTGAAGTCTTATTCAACGACTAAGACTCCACAGGTAAATCCTGGGTGGATTTATTTGTTCAGACATACTTTAAAAGGTATTTGACCTAATGAAATACATTTTAGTACACGTCTCTATTAAACCCCTGCTCAATTTTTTAAGCTTTCTAAACTGCCTACCCATTAAATGAACAGAAAAAAAATATATTGGTGCTAACTACCTGATCTAATGCAACGATTCACCAAACAAGGAATTCCCACAACCTTGTGCAAAACAAGCAAATGTAAACAAAAAATAATGGACTGCGCTCAGTGATAGTAAATAAGAAAAGTAATTACATATAGATACTAGAAGATATCTTAACAAAGTAAGAAAAAGGAAAACTAAACAAATAATAGTGCAATACAATTTTATATGGGTAATAGACAAATATAAAGTGCCAAGGGAATACTCAACACTGATAGAGCTAATAAAGCTCTATTATAGTAGGTGTGGACCGGATAATCCCCATATGTGGATATAATGGTAAAGGTCAGCAGTCTTGACTTTAGGTAATGGTAGACAGTATATGAATGGAAATAGCAAAAAGGAACTCCAATAGTGCAATATAACAGCAATTAAAGGTGTATAGGTGGTAACCTAGTTACAGGAGCTGGAGCAAGGACCTACACTAGTGTATAGGAGCTTGGGTAGAATGATCCCCGCCTGAGGATACAAAGGTGGTCCAAGGAGCCAAACAATAAAAAAAAGAATAATAGAAGTCCAGTGACTGGATAAAATTACTTTAAAAAAAGTATTCTATTTTAAAATAATGTCGCTATTAGTTTTAGTATTTGTTAATATTGCATTTGACCTGTAAAATAGCATAATTGTGCTCGGATTCTATAGTAAAGGTTTCTCTTCATCAACATCAACCCAAAGGTTTTCTAATGTTTAAAAAAAAAAAAGAAAAAAAATCATGAAGAAAGCTTTCCAGTGGTTGACAAAGAAATATATATATATATATATATATATATATATATATATATATATATATATAATTATTTATTTTTTTGTTCTCTACATTCTTCTATTTGGAACAAAAAGTCTGAAAGAAACCTTTTAAAAACAAAGATATGCATGAAAACAAGTCAACATTTTAATTTAACTTCTGGGAATGTGTTTTGACCCGATACATGAGATATAACAATCCAGCAGCCTTGATGCAATGGGCATGGGAATCCTCCAGTGGAAACCCACAAGTTTATTCTCCCATGCCCTCATATATATTTTCCTGTCATTGTCACTAACATAGTGTAACACCAAATATAGTTGTTAGCTTACAAAAGTTTAAACATATTCTCACAAATTCAACAATTTATCGATGTAAAAAGTGTTTTTAACTCATTAAAGACCGGGACTATACCATCGTAACAATTGGTTAGGGCTGCAAACTTTGAAATGTCTGGGAATTAGAACACTTTATTCAGCTCGACCCTCATTTTACAGGACAAAATCTACACAAATCATACTTGGTACTCAGTTATCTGTGATGATTGTTTTAGGTTCATGACCTACATATATCCTTTCTTGCTAATTATCTGCATGCCTTGACAATGTTCTTTGTGTAATTTTTCAGTTTCATTCAGCTTAGCTGCCTGACTTGGCTATTCTAAAACATTCAAGTTTTTCGTCTTTAAAGAGAAACTGTAGTGCCAGGGAAACAAACTCGTTTTCCTGGCACTACAGCTTCCACTTCTGTCAAGTCCTCCTGTCCCCCCCCCCCCCAAGGTGCAGAAGGAGGGAAATAACCCCTTCTATCACTTACCTGGCTCCAGCACCGATGTCCGATGGCTGCGCTCTGCCCACGCTCCTCCCTGGCAATGGCTGCGCTTGCATTAGGATTTCCCTATAGCAAAGCATTATTCAATGCTTTTCCTATGGGGATTCCGGTGATGCTAAAAGTCCTCATGCATATCGTTGTTTAGGTGACCAAAAGTCGCTTATCCACCCGGAAGTCCCTTTAGTGGCTGTCTAGTAGACAACCACTAGAGGAGGAGTTAACCACAGCAGGTAATTATTGCAGTTTATAAAAGCTGCAATAATTACATGCTCAGGGTTAAGGGTGATGGGAATTTGCACCCAGACCACTTCAATGAGCTGAAGTGGTCTGGGTGCCTACAGTGTCCTTTTAAACTGGCTGCTTTACCGGTATGACCACAGTATCTGTCCTGCCATAAGGGGAAATACCTTCCAATTACTTTGGAGCTCTTTGTTGCATCTGAAAATATTTTTATACACATACTAAAATTCATCTTGATGCTGCTGTCAGCAGCCACATCATCAATACAAGCAAAGACAAGTGAGTCAATCAAGACAAGTGAGTCACTTTTTTCTGGCAGCTATAGATGCCCAAGTCATAACAATACCTTCTGAATGTTTCACGGATGAGTTTATATCCTTCGAATCATGTGCAGTACTTTTTATGTCACCACATTTTCTTTTTTCCTTGACTCTGGTAAATGTTAATCTCAGTTTTAAGAGTTTGTCCCCATGAGGCTGACCCAGAGCATGCAGCTTTGTCTACAGTACACGGGAGTGAGAGAAGGAAAGAAAGAGAGAAAAAAAATTATACATTTTGAAATTTAAATTAAAAAATGTAAATTAAATGTCTGGTTGCTAATCGCTTTCTGTATAAATAAATAATAAAATATATACAGTATAATGCATGTATTGAATTATAGTAAATGTATTATTAAATTAAAAGGATACCCCAGGTCCTTAAAGCACTTTAACTTGCTAAAAAGCTTTATGTGTGAAAAGTGTGTTCTCTTTTTTTATTTTGGAAATAGCACAGATTTCAATAGAAATTTACACTAGTTACATCTCACTGGCTTTTTAAGCAAACAGGTCATGTTACTATCTGTCTAGGTTAGCTTATTTGCACAGAACTCAAGAGATAGCAATTGCTCAGAGCACCTGCCTTGCAAAGACTTCTCATTGAGCCGCATTGGGAAGTTTGTGATTGGACAGCCACATAAAGTCTGGGCGGGGTTAGAAGAGGAGGGCTTGCAAAGGCAAAAGACAATAGACCTCCAGCTTTTGCAAGCTGTTTTTAGATATAACTTCAATGAAAAAAATCATAATTAAATGCATGCAAATTTTCATTTGGGGTATATCTCCTATAAAGTGATTCTTATTTATTTTGCATTCGGGCAGTGAAGTGTCACTTTAAGTTCTTTATTATAGGTTTACATCAAGATAAAGATACTTGTCGCAATGAATAATGTGTTTTCCTTATGTATAATTGTGATTAGATTTTTCTTTTCTAGGATATATTCTATAAAGTTAAGAGATTTGATGATTCTTCGTTGCTCTCAGAATTCTGTTTGACACCTTTCTTTCAACACCAATTTACTATTTCTCATTTTTTTTTATCCTTACCAGCTTTCTTTTCCTTTCTAGAAAATATGGGCGTGGGTGAATTTATCCGTCGGAAGACACAAAAAAATTCCAATTATATTTATGTCAAGGTTCCCACAAAGCTCTCTATATAATAACAGCGTGTTACCAAAACAAATACGTCTTTTCCAGACAGTACATCTGTGATCCTTCTCTTTAAGAAGATTACTACTTGTTTTTCTTTCTCTCTTCAGCAGTATTAGGTGGCATTTTCTCTGATCTAAAATTCTAGCTCAAAGAAGATACACAATCTTCAGATGGAGACTTAGCTGAGTTAGACTTATCTGTGCAAATTGTTTCACATACACTCAAGGCCAAAGTCATCACCAACACACAGTAATGCCAATAATAAACTATGACCGGCAAGAGAGTTATGGTAGAACTTTTCACAATATTCTGTATTGAGTTGCCGGTTATCATGCATTCATACTCTTTGCAACCTAATGTTAAAAGTTAATTTAAAAAATCTATTGAATTTTTTTTTTTTTAATTACAAAATTATGAATATGGAATTTTATAGCAATTAAAATAAACCCTTACATGTATACTACATGGGATTCATATATATTATGCTTATTTTAAAATTATAACAATTGGGAGTATTAAGGACTCATTGAACATATTAGAGCATGGGTCCTCAAACTCCGGCCCCCCAGATGTTGCTGAACAACAACTCCCATGATTCTTTGAATTACATAGATAGCCAGAGAATCATGGGAGTTGTAGTTCAGCAACATCTGGGGGGCCGGAGTTTGAGGACCGATGAATTAGAGGAACGAGAAAGGAATTCACCTATTATGGAAAAATGAGAAAAAATAATTGCACATCAGTCCGCCTATACATTTGCTTTTTAATTATGGATGTTGAAGATAATAAAATGCTTTAACTAGTGGAAATCTCATTTAAAATGTATTGTAAACAAAGGATGGTTTCTGTAACATTTGGTACAGCTACCTCCTGTTAGTGTCCCTAAATGTCTGGGCATGGGTAAGATAAGATAACATACAGATAGTTGCCTAATGAACATCTGTTGCTTGATAATCCTCCCACCCATAGCTTCAGAATTTGTATGACCATGTACTCTGTTCTGTAGTCTGAATCAGTACAAGGGTGTCAGAAGCAAGATAATAACACATGGGCCAAAAATCACACAAGAGGCATGAGAACAAATTAAAATGATTAAGCCTATACCTAGAGTTTAATAAACTCATGCGCACAAACTCTTAAAATGCTTAGGGGTGTTGTCTGTCTGCACTAGCTAGTGACATTCCAAACATTATGCACTTCCTGTGACTCAAGTGCATGTGTATCTTGTACCAACTGGAAGAGACTTGAGCTAGCATCAGATAGGCGTAATATTGCAGGTGTATCACCAGCACAAGCTTTTATCATGTCCTAATGAACCACGTCCGCATAATGTTTTTAGAATATCCCTGTTGAGACAGAATCAGATAATCTACAGAACCCAGCATATTCATGGATATGGCTATTTACAAAATGTAAAATGTATAAGAAAGTAGAATGTATAAGAATGTATATTTACAAATGATCAGTATAAGGCAGGCGTTCTCAACGTTAGTCCTCAGGACCCCCTACCAGTCCAGGGTTTAGGGATTACCTGGGTGTGTCTAAGGTGTTTAGAAAAAGAAAAAAAAAACACCTTAGACTCTAAGGTGTTTTTTTCCCCTTTTTCTAAACACCTGAGACACACCCAGGTAATCCCCAAATCCTGGACTGGTAGGGGGTCCTGGTGACTGGGTTGAGAACCCCTGGTATAAGGGATATTTTTATTTTGAGCAATGTTGCTCAATCCAGTCCTGGTCCGGTACCTGTTTTTATAGATTACTAATTTTTGTCAAGATAGAGAATGTAGGTAATTATGATCCATTTCTAAAGATCTGAGGTTTGACTCCCCTGGTATAGACTTTTCATTTTGCACCACCCTTATTATATTGTCCTTATAAGTTTACTTTTTAAGTTATAGGACATTACTCTCCTTATTAGCTGCATGTCAGAGCTGAGTTTCACAGTTTATTCAAGAATACTTGCCATTAAAAAGTGTATAATCTTATAAAACACAATGGAATTCTTTGTTATAGCATATATTATTTCTTTTTGGTTATATTATGTCTATTAACGTTTTTGAAGAAATCACTTACCTTCTTTCCCCGCTCACTCTTTTTGACCGCCATTTTTATGCAGCTTCGGTCAGACTGCCCAGTCTTAGCTCAACATTTTGCAATGCTGTTGCAGCATTTTCTGTTAGGCAATTATGAAAAGCAACGTATAATTGCATAATAGTGAGCCTTCTCAAGGATAACTGACTGCATGTCGGAAGGCACATAAAGATGGCTGACAGAGAGACAGCTAAGGTAGTGTTTTCTTTAAAAATGTCAATATACATGAAAATGAAAAATATATAAAATAAATTATATCATAAAGATTATACTCAGAAATAATGACACATCCTTTCAGTAGATTTTGTTAGAGAAAGGGAAAAAGGATGCGTCTAAACACAATTTTCTCATTGGAATGTGACAAAGCTAGTATTATATTAATGAAAATTACTAATTATAATAATAATACAAAATAAAAAGCAGTTCTTGTTTGTCTAGATTTACAACTTTTAGCTATTGATGCAACATTTCAAAGCATGTTGATACATGGCTGGGAATTACTCCACATCACTTGTTGATCGTTAACTTTACATGAACTTTGAAAAAAACAACTGGAGTATTTAACGAGAATCTATGCATTAATATATTTAAAATGTATTCTTTAAATTCTATGCTCATTTCCTAGAGCAAACCCTTTGATCTGAGATATATACAAAACTTATTTTTAAAGCCAGTAATAGCTTCTGGCAATTAAGTTGTTGTGGAGTACAATATCCATCAATCTCACTCATTCTATATATTTACACATATACAGGGTTATCTACTAAAGTGAGTCTTGTGAGGAATTAAAAGTGAATTTCAAAATTAAGTCCAAAATAGTCAAATTATCCACATCAAGTCTGTTTTTAATTTGGCTATCTTGGCCTTAAATTTTGAATTCACTATGAATTCAATTTGAATTACCGTGAATTTTCACTTTAGTAAAGAACTATGATGTTGTAAATGTACTAAATGCATTGACACTAACATACGTGTACTCTGTCCTTGCTGAATTGTGCGTAACAGTGAGATTTTGAGGGGAAGAGCCTGACAGATGACCAGGACAGCCGCATGATGCTGGACCTCCTCTGGGGAATCAACTTCTTGAGTCTAAAACTCGATATTATTGCTCTACTCTTGTCACAAATCCTGCATGTCTCCCCGGGAAGTGTCCCACTGATCGTCTGGTACCATTCTGCCTGCAGCTGGTGCTCCCAGCCTGTGTCTGGCTTTCCTGCAGCCTAAAGCCACATTCGAGGAGGGGAGGCAGCCGATCCTCGGCCTTCAATCTTAGTATGACTCTCTGAACAGGTAGGGGATATGGAGGACATGGATATAGAGACAGATAGTGGGGCTGTGGGAGGTAGGGATGAGACACATGAAGGGGCTGCGTGGGTGAATGAACGCATGGAGGGGCTAAGGAGGGAAATGAGACACATGGAGGGGCTGGGGGGAATGAGAAACATGGAGGGACTGGGGAGGGCAGGGGAATGAGAAACATGGAAGGCTCGAGTGGTGAATGAGACACATGTAGGGGCCGGGGGAAACGGTACATGAGACACATTGAGGGGCACAAAAAGACACACTAAGAGGCACAAAGAGACACACAGAGGGACTATGGTCACAAACAGACACACAGAAGGGCTGGGTGGACAAAGAGACACACACTGAGGGGCTGGTGGGCAAAACAAGACTCACAGAGGGAGGAAAAAGAGACACACTAAGAGGCACAAAGAGACACATAGAGGGACTATGGTCAAAAACCGAAACACACAGAAGGTCTGGGGGGCACAAAGAGACATACAGAGGGACTGAGAGAGACAAGAATATGCACTGAAGAGCTAGGGGGACAAAAAGACACACAGAGTGGCTGCAGGGGGACAAACAGGCACCCAGAATGGCAACATACAGAGGGACTTGAGTGGGACAAAGAGGCACCCAGAATGGCTGGGGAAGGGAAAGAAGAGTCACACAAAGAGGCTTGGGGGGGAAACAAAAGGTCACACAAAAAGGCTGGGGGAAGAGACAAACAAATGAGAAGGGAAAAAAAGAGACACACAAATGGTTTTGGGGAGAAACAGATGCACAAAGGAGAAACCCCTCTCCAGGGCAGTGGCGGATCCAGGGTGGTGCTTCGTAGCAATTGCCCTTCCCCACCCCCCCAGAGGTTGTCACATGTACTCCCCTGCAGGGCTGGTGCTATCCACCAGGGCTTCTCCACCGGACCCCAGGGATTGAGAACTGCTCCCTTCCCTGAGCAAAGGTAAGAAGGGAGGGAGGTTATAAAGTATATGATTTTTATAAAAAAAAACAAATGAAAACATATATTTGCTTTAGGCTACCAACACACTTAATAAAACTCTACACATTCATACACACTGCCCCTCCACACACACACACTGCACCCTGCACACACACACAAACACTGCCCCACATACATACACTCTGCACCCCTCAGAAATGCACACACACATACTGAACCCCTCACACTAACAATGCACCCCACACACAGACACTACATCCCACAAACAGACACTGCACCACTCAAACACACTGCCCCCATGCACACACACATATACAGGGTTATCTACCCCATAAACACACACTGCACCCCTCACACACACACACTGCACCCCGAAAAACAGACACTTCACCCCACAAACAGACATTGCACTCCTCACACAAACTGCTCTCCTCACACACAAATTTCACTGCTCACACACATTGCATCTGTCACACACTTCACCACACACACACACACACACTGCACCCTCTCACACACTACAGCCCTTATCCTGGCAGAACCCAGGTAAGTTGTTCTTAAATGGTTTGACTACTTACCAAGGGAGGGCGCCATGGGGCTCCTGGAACCATAACCACTACAGAGTGCTGTTGTGGTTTTTGTGCCTGGATTGTCCCTGTAATAATCTCCAAGTGCCCCTCCAAGATTCAGTTCTGGATCCACCCCTGCTAAGATTCAGTTCTGGATCCACCCCTGCTTCAGGGGCCCATTAGACTACATTGTTGTCTCTAATGGGGCCTTAAGTGGACTCTTTCTAACATACAGTTTACAAATGTGTGCAATAAATATTCTTGAAAAAATTTTTTTTAAATCTGGAGATTTTTACATTGTGAAGTTGGAGGGGGAGAGGGTGGGGATCCAAATACTGGGCCTGCACCAGGTGCCGAATGCTTCAGCTTGAGTTTTTCTCTCTTCGTCTTACCTACAATTGTGTTACTGTTATTTCTTATTTACTAAAAATGTGCAGTTTCCTCGATATTTTACAATATGCCTATACCTATTATTATGTATTTTGCGCAATGTTTGCGTACTCGTTTCAGTTATGCAATGCACAACAAAAAAGAATGTAAAAAAAAAAAAAGAGTTAGATTTTGCTTTTTTTTTTCTTCCACAATTTTACCAAATTCTTTAGCATGACATAAAATCTTTCTGTCTATTGGTGGAAAGTATTTTCACTCTTCTTCAAAACCTGCTTGAAGAACATTAACATTAGAGAAGATGTATAAAAGTGACATGCTTCATGTCTGTATTTGTTGTCTCTGCCTAAACATTTTAACTATTTATGATATTCGTACAAGTACCTTTTTTTCTTGACAACAAGTTAAAATAAATATGTATAGAATTAGCGGTTGGCTTTTCTATCTCAGAGTTTTTCTGTTATTGTTGAACTTCTTTTATGATTATAAAGATCAGCAAAATGCTGATGGCTTTCTTTTTTGTTATGCCTGCCTTCATTTGTCAACTTTTTTTTTTTATTCCTTCTTTAAAAAGTTCTCATTGAGTGATTGGGTGTAACAGTATAGCCTAGATCATAGGCAGGGCCGGATTTACATGTCAGGGGCCTTTAGGCACAGACTTCTAAGTCACCCATTGCTGCCCCCCACAGAAAGTCAGACAAAGTAAATTCAATTAATTTACTATATTGAGAGGGACTAATGACAGGGTTAGGATAGGGTAGGTGTTGAGGATTAAAAGCTGAGAGGGGTTAAAGTTTTGTTAGATATTTTTAAAAGATTTGAGTCATGTTAAATTTATTATTGGAGTAATCGGGTATTTATTTTACGACAATCTACCAGTTTTGTTGTTAGGAGGTGAACGAAGTTCAAAAGCCAGGAGAACTAGACGTCAGAAGCAAAGGGGCAGAGACAAGAAGCGTGGTCAGGGTCAAAGCCAAAGGTTAGATGCCGAGCGGTATTATAGGGAATCAAGAACCAAGAACTGGAAATCTGTAAGAGGGAATCGGAACAAGGACCAGGATCACAAACATGGACCAGGAACTGGAACAAGGACCAGGAGCATGGACCGGGAAAAAGGATCAGTAACCAAGAACCAGAGAGCCAGGAGACGGGAAGCCAACACCAGCACAATCAAGCACTGACTAAATGCAGTGCTTGGCAATTTATATGGAAGAGCCAATCCCACGATCGCCCCCCCCACCCCTCTGCAGGTGGAGCCCCAGTGCCTACAAAGGAAGGGGGGAGACTAGGCACCATATTGATCCTCCCACCAGCCCTCTTCGATCCACAGGCAGCACTGCGTCAGCATGGCCTCTGCCATCTTGCCATGGCAGCAGAACCCAAGGGTTGTCTGGCGCCAGGCAGTAGCATGTGGATCTGATTGAACAATGGTGGGAGCATGGCAGGACAGAGTTGCAAGTGCTCAAAACACCTGAGAAACTCTAGGATGCCGACAGTGCAGTGGAGAAGGAAAGTGCTGCAAAATAATTTACCTTGTTTCCAAGGCTCACGCTTATAGGTGTCATATTAGATATCGTATATTAAAATTGGCTAACTTTGACTCAAGAAATGCTTAATACTTAAAACGACACTTAAGACGATATATGTCTAGTTCCGGGAGCAGATAGCCCCCACCTGAGCTGTCTCTCTAAAACAGTCTGTTCCTTTTCTATCCCGGAACTTATCTGTTATATGTACATGATGTTCATCCCTATGTCTTATCTGTACTCCCTTCACCCTTTCACTCCCTTCCTACTACTGTTCCATAAGCATTTGCACATAAGCACTTACTTTTTAATGTATAAAAACACAACTAACAAAATAATAGGTATTATATCATTTTGTTTTCTGTTTATGCAGCCCTAGCCACACCTGCCCTGTCTGGGACTAACACAGCCTGCATGAAAAAATGGTTTCACTTTCAGACAGATGTAACTTACTTTAAGTTTGTATCTTCTGCTCTGTAAATGTAACTTTAATCAAATACATGAGACTCCTTCGCGATCTAGCAAGTTATTAATAGAGCAGGCATTACGAAATGCCTAATTAAACAGAATTTGAAACAAAGGAAGCATAAACAATAGATGATTCTTTAAAGGAAATGTTTAGGAAGGCTGTGCAAGTCACATGCAGGGAGGTGTGACTAGGGCTGCATAAACAAAGTGATTTAACTCCTAAATGGCAAAGAATTAAGTAGGGAGACTGCAGAGACATGATTATACACCAAAACTGCTTCATTAAGCTAAAGTTGTTTTGGTGACTATAGTGTCCCTTTAATTATACAAGATGTCGGGGTATTTTTTGAAAATGTCTCTTTCTTCGAACATACAGTCCCTCTCCGACTTCAAAAATGCAATCTCCTGCTGCAATATAGAGAACTGTCTACAGATTAGACAAAAACCAAACCTCCAAAAAGTGGAACGTGAAACAAATGCACAACTATTACACTGAACTAAGTCTGCCATTTTCATGAGATGAGGTGTTTAACCCTCACACACAAATCACACACACATCACACACAACACCCACACACACAAATCACACACAGCACCCTCACACAAAAATCACACACATCACCCACACACATAAATCACACACAACACCCTCACACAAATCACACACAGCACCCTCACTCACAGCACCCTCACACACAAATCACACACACAGCACACACATCACCCTCACACACATCACCCTCACACACAGCACCCTTACACACATCACACACAGCACCCTTACACACAAATCACACACACAGCACCCTTACATACATCACACACAGCACATTTACACCCATCACACACAGCACCCTCACCCACAGCACCATTACACACATCATACACAGCACCCTCACTCACAGCACCCTCACACACATCACCCTTACACACATCACACACAGCATCCTCACACACAGCACCCTCACACACATCACACACAGCACCCCTCAAACACGGCATCCATCACACACACACATACTGCACTCTTCACATACATACTACACCCCTCACAGACACCCACTGCACCCCTCACACATACACAAAGAACACCAACACACTGCACCAAACACACACACACACACACACAATACTTCCAAACATATTCATAATATATATATACATATATATATATATATATATATATATATATATATATATATATACATACATATACACACACTACAGCACCCCTCACACACATACTGCACTACTAAACACATTACATTCCAGACACACACTAGATCCCTTACCCAACTCTGGATCAAATACACACACTAGATCCCTTTATACACTCTGAATCCATTATATACACACACTCACTAGATCTCCTACACATTCTGGGTACTTCAAACACACACTAGACTCCTGTATACACGCACACTGCACCACCTACACACACACACTACATTCCTAACATGCAGACTCTGGATCCCTTATACACACACTAGATTCCTTGTAAACAAACACATACTACAACCCTAAACACACACTCTCTACATCCCCTACAAACACTACATCACCTATATACACACACACACACACACTATAGCCTGTATGCACACACTTACTACATCCCCTATACACACATTCTCTACAGCCCCTAGCCACATATGCATTACATTACACCAAAAACAACACGACTAAAACCGACCTTATTACACAATACCACACAATAATCAGCTCACTCTACACACACGCAATCCCACAAGCAGGCTCCAAACACATGCACAATACTCTTTCCTGACCCTTTTGTCTCCTGGTTTCCATTAATAGAGACACCAGAGACAAGTTGCAAGGAAACACAGTGCAAGAATGTTATTAAATTTGCTGGCACTGTGCAGAACAAATACAGGGCTTTTTTTTCTTATGCTAGAGCTCTTTAGCAGAGCTCTGTGCATGGTCTGCCCTGGAAGAGCATTGAACCAACATGCTCACTTTGAGAGGGGGTGTGTTTGTCATTGGTGATGATGAAACACACCCTCTTGCCCCACCCCCTTCTTAGTGGGCCACTGTGATAAAAAAATGCCCGGGCTGAATTTTTCTCCCAGTCTGGCCCTGTAGGTAATACAATTGTTTTAAACATAACTCTTCTTAAAGGGACACTCCAGACCTCTAAAACACTTTAGCATGCTGAAAAGCTTTTTGTGTGAGGAGCTTGGCAGCTGCTTCTATGTGCTGCTACAAAGTGTATTTGGAGGTATTCTGGAGATAAACTGGAGGTAGCCTGAGGTATACAGAAGGTTGAAACAAAAGAAACAAAAAGTAAGATTTGTTTGATTTAACCCTTTAAGTACCACACATGTGTCCTTAAGGGGTTACACACCTCATCTCATGAAAATGGCAGACTTTGTTCAGTGTAATAGTTGTGCATTTGTTTCACTTTCCACTTTTTGGAGGTTTGGTTTTTGTCTAATTTGTAGACAGTTCTCTATACTGCAGCAGGAGATTGCATTTTTGAAGTCGGAGATTTGTAAAGTATCTGTTAAACAATCTCAGGCTGGGACTGTTGCAAATCCACTGCAGCAGAGATGTCCAAAGAATGGCAGATGGATTACTGTAGGATCTGGTAGACTTAGAGATGTGGACAAAAGGCATACTACACAGTCTGTGTCTTTACATAATTCCTTTTGTGCACTTTCAGATTTTAGTGATGTTACGGAGAAATACTCAGGCACCGAGTTTGTGGAACCACCATCCTCTATGCCTAAGGTGACAGGAGTGCACCCCAGGACAAAAAGGACAAGGTGAGGCCTGATAGAAAGCAGTTGTTGTTATGGGATTCTATCTTAAGAGGTGTAGAGTTGAACAATAGTGGCTTTGTGAGATGTCTTTCTGGAGCTACTGATCACAGAGACAGGAGATGTATTTGTAATATTGTTAAGCAAGGAATGGGAATTAGATGTACTTGTCCATCTTGGGACAAATGATTTGGCTTGTAATGAGGTTTCTGAGGTAAAGGAAGGGTTTTGTGTTCTTGCCAATGATATGCGGAAGGTTGCTTCCACACTGTCATTCTCTGAAGTTCTGCCTGTGCATAACACTCAGAACGACAGGCGGATGCGTATTAGGGACTTTAACTTGTGGCTTGGTGAATGGTGTCGGGAGCAAGGATTTGGCATTGTTTCTCATGGTAGCTCTATTTTGAATAGAAATGAACTGTACAAAAAAGATGGTTTGCATCTTTCTCAAAAGGGAACAAATGTTTTCAGCGAGCAGTTCAGAGGTTTTGCTAGCATGTATTTAAACTGGGGAGGGGGGGGGCAAAAGAGTGATAAAAGATCAATCCAATTGCCCCCCAAGAGTGTGTTAAAAAATAATAAGCTTAGAGTCATGTCTACAAATGCTCACAGTTTAGGGAATAAGATTCATGAACTTGTGGCTATAATGGCAACTGATAATGTAGATTTAGTCGCTGTTACTGAGACTTGGTATAACGAGAAAAATGACTGGGACATAGCAATACCAGGGTACTCTTTATATAGAAAAGACAGGGAAGGCAAGAAAGGTGGAGGGGTGGCCCTGTATGTGAAGGATAGCATAAGATCTAGCCTAATAAAAATTAGTGAGGAGAACATAGAGCCTGTTTGGGTTATGTTAAAATTTGGTAATCGCACAGTAACTCGTGTAGGTGGGATTTACAGACCCCCTAGACAAATAGAAGAGTAAGATAATCTACTAGCTGAGGAAACAGCTAAAATGACAATGAAGGGGGAAGTTATTATCATTGGTGAGTTTAATCTTCCTGATGTGAACTGGAAATCCAAAATAGCTGCTTGTGCCCGGAGCACACATATTCTAAACATCCTACTGGGATTGTCTCTAAAACCAACTCGTAAGGGGGCCATACTATATTTAGTGTTTACAAATGGAGATTTGATATCAGGCTTCCCCAAACTCTGGCCCTCCAGATGTTGCTGAACTACAACTCCCATGGTTCTGTGAATGAAGTAGATAGGCTGAGAATCATGGGAATTGTAGTTCAGCAACATCCGGAGGGCTGGAGTTTGAGGAAGACTGATCTAAAACATATTTACTTTGTCGCTCAAGAATATTTATCTTAAATGGTTTATGGATGCCAACAAACAAATAGATTTTTGTCTCATACTATATCCACAGGGAATTTCTTTAAATTTAAATCTGCTGTTGTTCTTGGAGTCAGAAAAACGTAGGACTAACATTTTGCGAAAAAGTTTAATGAAAATTTAAAATTGCTTATAATCTACTTCAATACAGATTTGAGGTGGCAGCACTACTTTAGAGATAGATTGTATCAACATCTCATTTGTGTTTTGTAAATTCATGAATGAAATGTTCTATTTTGTTAGGTTTATTCCTTTTTTTATATTTTAAGAGGTGGTTGGTTTATATATCATTAACTGAAATAAAAATACATGTAATGGAATTGTATGCATTCACTCAACTTGTCATATTTTTGTGATGCTGGAAGGAATTTATATTCAAATATCTGTTGTTTTAAAAAAAATAAAAAAAATTTAAACAAACTGTTGAATATGCTTTATAGCTGTACCCTGATTAGTCACAATATCAAAACCACCGATTAATAACATTGTTTATACAGTTATAGTGACACATGGCAAGGGGTGCGATACATTAGGCAGAAAGTGAACAGTTCTTGAATTTCATGTAATGGAAGCAGGAAAAATGGACAAGGGAAAAGGTCTGAGCGACTTTGACAAGGGCCAAATAGTGATGACTACATGACAGGGTCAGAGCTTCTTTAACCCCTTAAGGACGGAGCCAAATGTACACAGTGTGAACGAAACAAAATGTAAACAAAACCTGGCATTTGCGCTACATGTCTGTCCAACCGTAATACAACTCTTTCATAGTAAATGCACCCACCCTTATTATATATCATTTTATTCAGGGGAAACAGGGCTTTCATTTAATATCAAATATTTAGCTATGAAACATAATTTAATATGAAAAAATGGGAGAAAATACGATTTTTTTAAATTTTTTTAGTTCTACATGACATTTTAACGGTCAATGTCATAATACTGTTTGCTTTTACTGCAATAAAATACACATATTTGTATTCAGCAAAGTCTCACGTGTAAGACAGTACCCCCTATGTACAGGTTTTATGGCGTTTTGGGAAGTTACAGGGTCAAATATAGCACGTTACATTTGAAATTGAAATTCGCCAGATTGGTTACGTTGCCTTTGAGACTGTATAGTAGCCCAGGAATGAAATTTACACCCATAATGGCATACCATTTGCAATAGTAGACAACCCAAGGTATTGCAAATGGGGTATGTCCAGTCTTTTTTAGTAGCCATTTGGTCACAAACACTGGCCAAAGTTAGCGTTAGTATCTGTTTGTGTGAAAAATGCAAAAAAACGCCAATTTTGGCCAGTGTTTGTGACTAAGTGGCTACTAAAAAAGACTGGACATACCCTGTTTGCAATACCTTGGGTTGTCTA
>OW240912.1:110158582-110213582 GCA_933207985.1 Pelobates cultripes | reverse complement strand
AGAAAGCCGCCGGCCACGTGTGTCAGCCGATTTGAAATCGGCTGACACACGTTAAAAAACTGATCGCAGTGACAGCCTGTCACTGCGATCAGAGACTGCAGATCGCGGTCACCGGCCACAGGGGGGGTTGCCTGGGGGGCCGGGCATCCCCCCCGACCGCGATCTGCAGCGGGCGAATAGCGCCGGCCACGTGGGCGGCCATTAAAGTGAGGGCGTACTATTACGCCCGCCGGCGTTTAGAGCCGGCTCCTGCAGGGCGTAATAGTACGCCCTCCGGATTTAAGGGGTTAAAACCTAAAGTCTTGTGTTGGTTTCCTGTATCCAGTGGTTAGTAGCTACCAATGGTCTTTGATTCAGGTGGGGAGTGAAGGCTAGCCTGTCTGGTCCGATCACACAGAAGAGCTACTGTAGTTTAAACTGCTGAAAAGCTTAATGCTAGCCATGATAGAAAGGTGTCAGAACACAAAGTGCATTGTAGATTGCTGCATATTAAGCTGTGTAGCCATTGGTTAGCTGTTGCCAACATCTGTGGGCTGACAAAGGAGACCCAAAATGCACAGCAATGTAATAGGTGTATAACTGTGAGTGGTGTGTGTAGCTGTGTGTGGGTAGACCGTAGCTATGTATGGCATGGTTAGCTGTGTGAGTAGCTGTGAGTGATGCATGTGACAATGTGTGGGTAGCTTTGATTAATGTGTATTGCTGTGTGTGGGGTAGCTGTGAGTCATGTGTGTGACAATGTGTGATGTGTGGGTAGCTGTGAGTAAGGTGTATTGCCATGTGTGGGTAGCTGTCAGCTGACCTGGGAGATAAAATAGACCTTTTACAGCAGAGTAGCCCACTTCCATATTTTACAACTGGAAGTTTTTCTACAGGATTTAAATAATTGCACATTAAAGACACACAAATACACTTATGAACATATTCATTCTGTATTTATGCATGCAGACATACTGACAGATACACATACACACACACTCACAGAGACATACACACAACATAATTCATACATTCAGATACATTCATAGTTACATTTAGGCTGGTCTCAAATATATGTACTCCAGCACTCTATGTCTTGAAAATAAAAATATTCTTTATTGTTACATCAATCAACTAGTCAAAGTGTCAATTTACACACCGTTCATCCAAAAGATGCACTCACAGATACAAAACATACAGACACACAGTCACACAAACACATACACACACATACAGTCATACAAACATATACAACTGCAAACTCAGTGACACATGCACACAAAGATACATACTCTCAGAAATACAGATACACAGTCAGTGATATAGGCACAATACACATGAGAAGAAATACATGGGGGAAGTAGTAGAATTTCCATTTAGTACAAAATGGGAAGGTAGATTCAATTTTGCTGCTCCTCAACCCAAACTTTCCAGGGACAGTAGTGGGACAAAGAATATAGGCAGTAGTGGGGGGCTAAGTGCTGAAGTCGGGGTTCTGGACTGTAGTGAGGGACATGGGCTGTACTAGGTGTTACGGTACCCTCAGCATCAAATGTAAAAACCGCCGTTTAGTGAATCCTCCCCTCTCGCAATAACACAGGCTTCATTCGTATCAAGTGCAATCATACGAACCGCAAGCAGGGGAACGCTGTAATCTCACGAACTGGACACGTACGGGCACTTCACTTCACGAGCTCCAAACTCACGAATCGCCAATAGTAGCCGAACACATATATCTCCCAAGTGGCTTATAATCCCATCCGGCAGTCTCTAGTCGTCGGTAATAAATCCCCCCAATAATGAGACCAAGCTCCGCATTGAGGGTAAAACATGAACTGGCTTTACTGTGGGCTACCTGCCGTATTTATGCAGGTCTCCCACTTGGTGGACACTCCCCTAGGGGACCAAATGGGAGACTGTAACAATAGACAGACATATGGCAGGTTAGGACCCACAGACACAGAATATTCCCAGCATGCATTATGATTTCCTCCCCTCTGCCCTGGAGATAATTGAGAAGTAATTCAATTATCTCCAGGACAGAGGCAAATCGCCATTTTAAATTCAACACAAAAAACACACAAAAATATATAACTTTATAATTGTCGAACATTTCCCATTCGTATCACATATCCCCAGATAGTCTGGATCTGAGTGCATATTTTTGGCGAATAGCGCTCAGATCCCATACGTATAGTTCAATCGCCATGGAGTCAAAGTCTATTACAGTCTTTCGGTATGCGATTTACTCCATGGGAAGGTTATCTGGGTTAAGTCCATTCGTGCGTTTCAAACTCCCGAACGGCCGGTGTTCGTGTACTTCTGTTGACTGAGAAGGGAGGTCGGCGGCTTCAGCGGTGTTCGGCAGGAGAAGTGTCCGTTTTCAGTTCCATGAAATCAATGCCGAACACCGCTGGTCTTTCGCATGGTTTAAAATGGCCGCCGCCTCGTGGTCGACATACGAACGATGACCACCCTGTATTCGGTTTTAATTGAGAAGTGTCTGCGGTTAACCACAACGTTCTAATTGGGTTCAAGAGGTTAACCAGCAGCACACTTCTCTTCTGGGTGGCCGTCCGTTCGGTAGTTTTGTTCGGCAAAAAACGTAAATTATACGAACAGAGGCATACGAATGAGTAATTCCCCGAAAACGGCAAAACAGATGAACCAGCAATCCCAGGTTATACAGATGGATCTGTCACACTGGGGAAATGGGCAGTAGTGGGGGGTTTAGGTCTGTAGCAGGATATAGGGCTATAGTGGTGATATGGGCTGTAGGGGAATATAGGGGCTGTATTGGGGAGTTAGGAGCTGAAGTGGGGGGTCAGGAGATGTAGTGCGGGTAAGAGGGCAACAGTTAAAGGATGTAGTAGGGATTACGATTAGTAGTGAGGAATAGGGGTAGTATTGGAGGTTTAAGAGCTATAGTGGTGGTTAGAGGCAGTAGTGGGGGCTTGTGGCAGTAGTGGTGGATTATGAGTTGTAGTTAGGGGTCAGGGGATGCAGGGGGACTAGGAGCTTCATTGGGGTTGTTAGAAGTTACAGTGGGTGGTTAAGGGCTAGAGGCAGTGGTGGGGGTAGGTGCTGTAATGGGGATAAGAGCAGTAGTGGGGAGTAAGGAGGGTAAGGAGCAGTAGTGGGATGTTAGGGTGACATAGTGGGAGGTTAAGGAGCTGTAGTTAGATGGAGTGTAGATTTAAGAAGCAGTAGTGGGGGTTAGAGAGCTGTAGAGGGGATTAGGGGGGCAGGGAGGGGGATATCCTGATCCCTAATGGTGCAGTGAGAAATACAGCTTGTCTGTGCTCCTGGTGGGTTACCGCAGCAATGCATTAATACAGGAGAGGAAGCAGAGATCAAGTTCTCCCTCCTCCCCCACTCGATCAGGGGGCAGCTGGAGACCGCAGCTGGTGCCATGGCTTGGCTTCTTGAGCAGTTGGGGAAACAGGGCTGGTCAGGGAGGAGACTCTGGCTTCATTAGGTTGTGCTTGGGTACACCTGTCACATCTTGTGTGCATGCCTATGGGTAACATGTATTTCATGTAATGGAAAAGTAGGTTGCTCAAAAAGTTTAAAATGAAGACTTAGTTTATTTGATGATTCAGTTGCTGAAGAGAAGGTGGGTTAGTTAGACAGGAGCAGCATTATGAAAAGATTGGTAGGGAGGTATGGGAGGTGCTGGTGTTCACTGGGAGAGGGTGACACTAGTAAGAAACAGATTGCAGTAGTCAGATTGCAGGATGAGCACCACAACCGCATCCGGTGTTAGGCAGGCGGCAGCAGCTATGTATTTGAAATGGAAAAGATGGGATTTGGCAACTGACTGGACACATGAGGTAAAGGAGAGGTTGGAATCAAAGAGAATGTAGAAGCAGGGGGCCTGTGAGAAAGAGCTGATGGTAGTGTTGCCATGGAGGGAGATAGACACTGGAGTAGCAGCATTTGAAGGAGAAAAGACAAGTTATGTTTTGGAGAGACTGAGTTTGAAGAAGTGAACTGACATTTAGTTAAAAATTTCAAAGAGGCAGTCAGATACAAGATCCAAGAGTGACAGAGAAAGATCATAAGAAGACAGTCAGATTTTCATCTCATAGAAGAGATTTATGACGCCAAAGGATAATTGATTTATCACCTAATTTGCTACCTGCAGCTTTTGACTTCTGCATAGTACAGAGAAACACTTTCCATATATTTCGATTCATAATCTTCAACAAAATGGTATAGGTGCATGTGACAGAGCTCCCGTACTCTGACTGAATACCGCCACCAGGTCCACTTTCTCAGCTGCTATGAATGAACCTGAAATGCTTATGCTTGACTGGGTGTCATGGAACGCTGTTACGCTGTCACTTGGGCATCAAGGGCTCCTTTGTTTGGGTGGGCTCTGGTGGAGAGCGGCCATTTAGACCACACAGACTTAGACCTAGCTACAACCTGGAGAGTCAAGATGGCGCTGAACCAGAGACTGTGTGACCACGTGAGTGGGGGTTGGAACTTTTCCCTTTGTGACTCAGAGAGCTGAGTCACCTATTGTTGACTGTGTGTTAATCCCTTTGCCTAATGCATAATGTTTTTCTGTGTATGCAAAGTAGGGGTTTTGTGATGGTGTGTCCTATTGGTTATTAATGGGCTTAGTGTGATTGGCTGTTTGTTTAGGCCCAGTTTGATTGCTGTTCCAAACCTTTGTGTGTTTACTAATGAGTTTACTTGTATACAAATACCTGGGTGTGTCTAATAAAAATTAGTTCCTGTTTTACCCTCAAGCTGTGTGTGTTTGCTGTTCTTGTGGGAGAGGTGTTAGCTGACTGAGTCTTCATTAACCGGCTGGCATCTGTGGTTTGGCGGTGGGAACAAACTGTTTGGATGGGTGTGCTCAGTTGGGGCACAGCGGACCCGTCACACTGGGTTCACTGAGAACTTCTTCCACTCTGGACCAGACTGTAGCTCTCTCCTTCCAGGCAGGTATCGTCCCCTCTGCCTTTAACTCTTCATCTACTTTCCAAGGTAGGTATCTACACCTCATCCTGCACTGTGGCCAGCTACTGCCTTTACAGATCTAGCTCTCAGATCTAGCTCCCAGGATGTAGGGACCAAGCAACCACCCAACAGGTCTGAAAACTCTGTTACTGGGATCCCCGAATAAACCAACCAGGCCACACAGTCCAAAAGCAACTAACACTCTATGTGTTAATTATTTGTCAGGACTAGCCCATAGGTATAGAAAATCAAATGTTAAAATTACAAACTGAATCTAATACAAATAAATATATCATATGGGGAAACATAAAGAAGCTCACAATAACACAATAACATGTTTATAAAGAGGTGGAGAAGACAACAACTAACAAGAACTACCTTCCCTGCCTGAATAAATCATTATATGCAAATCTACCTGAATATGAAAATTAATAATCCTTGCTATTGAGGTAGTGCATATACCTCTTTCAAGATTCTCACAAGCAACAGATGGTAATAAACAGGTTCCACAGCCAAATCCATCTACCGTGTTTCCCCTGAAAATAAGACATCCCCAAAAATAAGCTGTAGCTTATTTTTGGGGGATGCTCGTAATGTAAACCCTACCCTGTATAAGCCCTCATATGTCTGTCTATGTTCGGGGAGTCATATATATAGTGTATATCTGTTGTGTCTTATTACTTGTCACATATGTGAAAACGTCAGTCCATCTGTTGGCATTCTTCAAATGTAGATACGCAATGTCATTCGCCAGTATGTAATGTATGTGTGTGTCAGTAATCAGAACTGTGTGTGTCAGTGTATGTGCCGAGTGTCAGTGTCATATTTCTCGTTCTATGTGGGTGTAGTATTTTGTCATTTGTGTCATGTTATTCATGTTATACATGGCATGTCTGCAGTATGTGTGTAATGTAGTGTCAAATATGTGTCCCACAATCAGTATGTCTCACCTCAAGCAAGCATTGTGGCACACTCGGTGGCTCAGTGCTAAATATGTAATATTGTCAAAGCATCTGAAGTCTTGCAAATTGTATAATTGAATTTTGCTACCTGGTTTGTGTGAATGCATGTGCCCATTTTTAAAAATATGTCTCACAATCCAGCAGTGGACCTCCCAAGTTCAGGCTCGTGTAATATGTAATGTGTTGTCCATCTGAAATTGTATTAACCTAATTTTAAGACCTGCTATGGAACAGATTATTGTAAATATGTCCTGATTTGTAAAACCATATAATTCAAAGAGGGTGTACTTTATTTTTCCCATGACTGTAATAGACTGTAATGTTGAGTGTCATATGCATTTTACTGGTATGCTTTGGATCATGGAGGTGCAGGATTGTGGGCTGCTGACCAACATATTATGTAACAAATTTTTAACTATAATTGTATTTAGTAAATGCAGTGACTCATTTTTTTTAATAACAAAATTTAAAAAAGGAAGTTGGTGTAGTGGGACAATGTTCGACCTTGGTCTTGACATGAATTTATTATATCATTAATTTAAAAAATTCTAAAAATAAAGGATATTGTGTGAAAACGATGTACCTAAGGAAGAGAAAAGCAAAGGTTTGTAAAAACATTGAGATATGAAATAAAATATTTCCCATCAAAATAAATAAAAAACATTTTTTGCATCCCTTTGGATGGCAAATTTCACTCATCCCTACTATAAATATATAAAAAATTATATAACAAAAACATATATTTTCTTTTATATGAGATATACCCTACCGAATTCAAAGACACAATAGGTTTCCAATTCAATCCTGCATCTGTGAAATATCTAGTTTTAGTGTGTGCTTTTAGGAAACAAGCTTGGAATTAGATCAGACCTTTCATTAAATACTACCATTCTTTTGAATTACATTTTTTAATGTTCAAACCCCATGCTTTCCACGTGCTGTTTTACATGTGTTTCTGATTTTTACCCCATCGTGAAACATTTTTCAAGAATAATCCAACAGAGCACTATCAAAAAAGTATGTTCCAGATGGGACAATGTATAAAGCATACATGAAACAATAAGGGATGGTGGGGGTGTTGGTGTATTTACCCCCATTCATTCTGTCACCATTACATTATGGGGCTTTGATGTATGGAAGGAGTTGGGTTGCCATAATCTGTTCCAGTTCGGGATCATCTGGCATCTAAAGATAGCAATATGGTAAATGCTTCTTACCAGCCTAACATTGTATTATGACTCATATTGAATTTATTATTGAGGAAAGTCTGGTATTGCACTATTAACTATTTTGTACCACTATGTTGCATATTTTCCTCCTTCACGGGCTGATTCAGTTAAAACCCTTTGTTCTACTTTAGTCTGGTATTAGACATCAATTGCTAGACACCATTAACAGCGCATGACTAACAATTGATCAGTTATTTATTGTAACAATACTATCCTTCTAGCCAAGTTAATTTTTTTCTGTATTGCAAATGGATAATAAAAAAAATATTACAAGTATTCATATTATTCTGCACAATAAAGTCAGTGAAATCGTGTTTCCTTGGTAACTATTCAATACAGATCTATATCTGTTAAAATAATCAGCACTGGATAAAATCAGCATGCAATAGTGCGAGGAATTTCCTTGCACAGGTTTTATAATAATTTATAAGTATCATAAGGCAATAAAATGCTAAATGTATCATTTAAATATAAAACAAAAAACACATGGAGCTGATTTTAGGACAAAAATGTACAGATACGATCTTTCAAAAGACAAACTAGAATATAGGAAAAACTATGGACATATTATGTACTATGTATTATGTATGTAAGTGTGGGGGGTATAAAGAGGCAAAAATAGGAGGAGGTAACATCAACACATGATCTACAATTGGGGAACTAAGAAGCAGAAAAGAGAAGGGAATACAAAATAGTGCAAGATTATATATTATAATTACCTTAAAATATAAGTATTTTAGTGATAACACTCTGAGAAGCTGTGTATTTGATCACAAACGATGTTGTAATTAGGCTTTGTGTCATTTCTAGAATAAACCTGATTATTCTATATTATATGAAAATATTTATTTTTATTCTGAAAGTATATATATATATTTGCTGGCTAGCATCACGTCCTGTCTTGGATGGAATGCACATTTGTAGGTAGTATGCTGTGCACTGCTTAGGAAAGAGATCAACACTAGCCCAATACTGGACCTTTATTTCTGGATTGCACCACTCAGAGGAGATGCAGCTGGTCAGACTGGTTGGTCTTCAAGTCCACACAATACCTGGAACAACTGTTGTGATACTCCTGGACAGGCACTCACAACTTTAATCCAAAGATGCATAGTCATAGGCATTCTCCTATCTTTGTTGTCATTTTAAAAATGGACGTGACTTCTTATGTCAAGTAATTACAACCAGACAGCCTTGTACATTGCTAGACAGTCCTGTTTCAACAAGAAAAAAAGTTAAGAATACAAATTTAGAGGTAAATCAAAAACATCTTGGGTAAGTCATTTGACTAATTGTATTTCGATTTCCAAGTTTTAACATTTCTCTGGGGATGATGATTAATACATGCACCATACTTTTTTCTGTCTTTAACTCAATTTATAACTGGTGAATGTTTTGCAGTTTGTTTCATACTATTCTCCTTCATGGTCTATTCATCCTAGTAAACTCTAATATTGTTTATTATTTTGACTTTTGTTGAGCAGAAATGAGAACTATATATCAAATTCATTTACATTGGTTAGTTTAGCAGAGTTATGTGGGCGACCCTTTTAAAACTTCATTTGTTTAGGGGAGATCAGCCTATATTGACTCCAGTGTGGACTCATCTCTGGAGTTTGTCTAAGTAGAGGTAGAATTCATGAAATAATTTAAATTGTTTTACTATTAAATATGTCTTTTTCAATAAACTAGTATAAGGTGGTATCAATAGGCACTTAAATATACGTGAACAACAGGTGAGCAGAAAAAATTCTCTTTTATTACTGTCCTCCCACACTCAAAAATGCAAAAATAGTGATAAACAAAATGAGGTGCACTTGTGAATAATACATACCAATTTGCAGGAGTTTGCATACCAGCTGCCCCCTTCCACCCTGCTGCGATGCTCCTTTACCATACAACTACACTGAGCAATAGATATAAAAGATCAATGACCATTAGAATTCTCAACGTAGCGAAACAGCTCTTTCCACAACACTGGAAAAGCACAGACACACCCACACTGGGCAGATGGTTTACCCAAATGGAAGATTTAAGGGCGACAGAGGACATACACATGAAATCCTCTGACAAACCAAAACAATACCTAGACATATGGACTTGCTGGCTACTGACCATGACTGGTGACGGGTTCACAGACAAACTCCACTACTGAGCCACAACCCTTATCGGGCCACCATACGCCCAATAGGGCCAGTACCCAAACTCTAGACATGACTGGACGATAAAAACACACACCGTCTTCTCCCCTTCTCCCCCCACCCCCCTGCTGACCTTGCCCACCCTGACTGAAAGGACCACTGAAGGCGACCCAGGGGACAGTCTACATACCAAAAAGCATGTGACAGCCCTTCTGGACTCAAGCAAGCCCCACACAAACATAGGACACAGTACTGCAGACACCTGTAAGACCCGTGAGTGGACCCACCCAAAGTACTCGAGACTCCCTGCTCCTCCTAACCTGCACGAACGACAGCAGACAGCATTCATTACCGTATGCCCCGTAACTATTGGACCCACACTTGTAATGCCACCTCGCCACACCAAGGACGTTCCCGCTACCCTCCCCATTGTACCACATACCCCATCCTCCCCACCAGACCCAGATACCGCCACACAGTAATACAGTACTAACGGATGATACAACTCCTTAGATTACTCTCAGGCCTTATTAACTGTCAGGGTTTCAGTTTTATTTTTATGCTGAAGGGACCTGCGAGTCCAGCAATGGCAGTACAATGTTATAAATCAGAGACCTGCGAGTCTCCTGCGATGACAGTGAACGGCACATCAGAGGCCTGCGCACCTCTTACGATAATGTTTCTTTGGGGACCTGCGCGTCCCACCCCTGCTTATGATTCAACGATCTCAGATGTGTTTTAAATCTGACAATAAATATATATTCACACACAAAAAAAAATACTTACCAATTTATTTATTTTTCAAATTGTAGCAATAAACATGGAAAATAGAGGAAACATATAACAATAATAGTGCAGATCAATTAAAAACTAGAAATAGTTATATAATAAATATATAAGGAATACATCCATTAACCATTAATGACTGTTAAATTCAAATCTGTAAATCTAAAAATGTATGAATAATAGTGTCTACAGGACCAAATAGTGCAATATTGACAGAAGTAATCAGGCTATGTCCGATCCTTTTGAAGTACCTGCTACTTACTGGATGCAAAGCCCATTCTCATCTCGAATAGTAACGCTCAGGAACATTGTACATATGCAAGGTTTGCTCCTGTAGGGACCAATCTGATAGACCTGAAGTGGCTCACAATTGATCTGTGGCAGCTGGAAGACCTTCAGGACAACAGCCAAAAAGCAAGAATAACTGAAAGTCATGGGTGCAATAAAATAATAAGCTAAATCAATTTACAAAGCTGATAAAAATAATGAAAAACTGGATGTTATTAGTCTGGCCGCATTGCTAATTAATGTAAACTCCAACTTCCCCAACTATGTATTAGTCTATGGTGACTTGATGTTTGGATTGGTACAATGCATGATAGGTGAATTGAATAACATTGATCATTTATCATTATAATGGCACCTGTCAAAGGGTGAGATATATTAGGCAACTAGTGAACAGTTAGTTTTTTAATTTCACTTGTTGAAAGCAGGAAAAATAGTCAAATGAAAAGATCTGAGCGACTTTGACAAGGGCCAAATAGTGATGGCAAGACAACTGGGTCAAAGCATCTCCAATATGTCAAATCTTTCAGGGTGTTCCCAGTGCAGTGGTCTACCAAAATTTGTGCAAAGAAGGACAACTGGTGAATTGGTGTCAGGGTCATGGTAATTGATGAATGTGAGGAGTGAAATATTGATCATATAGTCCAAACACACAGAAGAGCTACTGTAGTTCAAATTGCTGAGAAACTTTATGCTGGCCATGATAGAAAGGTGTCAGAACTCACAGTACATTGCAGTTTGCTTGTCAGAGAACCCATAATGATCCCTGTCCACCACTGAAAGCATATTCAATGGGGATGTGAGCATTATAACTTGACCATGAAGGAACAGAAGAAGGTTGCCTGGTCTGATTTATCATATCTTTTAGATCAGGTGGATGGCCAGGTGTTTGTGCATAGTTTACCTGGGTAAGAGATGGCAACAGGATGTACTCTGGGAACCAGGCAGGCTGACGGTGTTATGTTCTGGGAAATGTTCTGTTACTTGGATCCTACCATTCAGGTGGATATTATTTTGACACGTACCACCTGTCTAGAGATTGTTGCAGGCCACATACACCCATTCATGACAAGGGTGTTGCCTGATGTCAGAGGTCAATTTCAGCATGATAATGCACTTTGGCACACAGAAAAAATTGTTCAGGTATGATATATAAATATATTTTTTTCTAAAAATACAGAACTCCCTCTAGCATGTAAACTCATTGAGCAGGGCCCTCAACCCCTCTGTTTCTGTGCGCCAAACTTGTCTGGTTACAATTACATGTTTGTTAGTCCACTCATTGTAAAGCGCTAAGGAATTAGTTGGCGCTATATAAATATAATAATAATAATAATAATAATATCATATATATGCAAATAGTTATTTTGTACAACCAAATACAACAATCTCTTTGATGCCCAGGAAACCTTGTACCTACCTTAGTATTATGAATTTTTTTAAATATCTAAGGTGCTACGGTGAGCAATTTCTGATCAGATACATACAATATTTTACTGAAAAGTTAATGTATTTTAGAAAAAATGTATGACTAAATGGGTGTAATAGCAACTGTATTTTTGAGTAAAATATGCTTTTGTGCCTTTACGGTAAACCAATCCCAAAGCTAATATAATTGCTGAAAATGCGTAAGAGGCCAAATAAAATCCTTAATATCCCTCTGTGTAGATAGTAGTTTTAAAAACATGACAATCATTTCCATTGAATATAGGATGAAGCACATAATATAGAATTGTTTGTTCTGCCCTGCTTTTGTGAAAAAAAAAGCTGAACATAACTGATGACATCACTGTCTTTTTTCTATAGTATAGAGCTTGCTGAACTAAACGCAAAGGGATGTGTTGAAACGGGTAATGCTTCTGTCTTACATCAGGCTACTGATGAGTGTATTCTTTCCTTGACACATAATTGCTCTTCTGAAACAGGGGAAAAGGTCTAAAAAGTGTACACATTTGAATAATAAAGTTAAAGAGGAACCATCACTATTCAGACTTTTTAATATTATGTTTTCTTATTTCGTATATTTCTCATATATTTGTGAGATGTGAAAACAGGTTTAAATGTAGAAATCCACATCATTTTTTAATGCAACTGTGTGCCTCCTTCTTGGTATCGAAGTACTTTGCATCTCTCAGTCAGCAGAAAGAAAACATACAGAGAAGAGGAGACATGAAAAAAATGGGGACATCGAATTACAATGAACGGAAAGTGATGCAAGGTTCTAAAAGTGAGGCAGCCACCATGGGAACCAGTAAAAAAACAGCAGCACATTCCATTGATTACTCCACGTTTGGACCACTGTTCAGACCACGCGAAAGATTATTTGTTTAAGTGTGAGTTCATAGTACATTTTAATTGGATTTCAAATTCAGTGTCAAAGTAGCTGAACTGGAAACCAAACCTCTGACTTTAATAAACTCAACCAGTCTGTAGTGGTTTTGGTGCTTGGAGTAACACTTAGAATATTAGGTCAATACATTCATGTTTCTTTGCACATGAAGTGGAGGTAGGAGCAGGGCATATAAATGGACTTGTGTTTACCAAGCTCTCACTCAACACATATGGACTGGGAAAACATTTACTTTTCGCCTTTGTTTTTTTTTTCTGTGTTTTATTTTTATTTAGCAAGGAAGTAGAGGGAAATTATGGCTATTAAGAGCACAGACTGCTAGCAGTTGGTATTTTTATATGTCTCACGCAATGCATTCTCCTTTGATCTCAGAGGAACACACAGTATTTAATTTGATTGTTAATGAGCTCTAGGCTAAGTATTTTAGCTAAAATTAACATTTTACTTCACAGTGATTTCAGACTAACTTCAGACTGAGGTAGGAGGAATTTAAAACCGTTGGTGTTTGTGTATGCATACCGAGCAGAATTTATTCTTTTGTAAGGTAGACTTCAAGCTCAAGTGAATTGAGACCTCAGCGTCTTCAGGTGACATATGAAGTTGACAGCTGTTTTCTTTTCTTGATGAACCAAGACTCTTGTTTCAAATTAGGTAATATGAACTTAGGACAGATATCAGAAAGCAGACATTCTGCTACATAGCACCGAAAAATGTTTTATCATTTTGAAAACATTTCAGTAAATATTATACTGGCTATTAAACAGTTATTTCTTCTTCCAAAAATTCTAGCTGCTGGTTATCTTACCAAAAATGAATCCAGCGACTTCCTGGAAAGTGAGAATGCATTTTCTTTACCTCAAATGAAGTAAAGAATTTGATGAATGCAGCTATTCTTCTTGTGCAATATTTTCAGATAATCTTTCAGTTTATTGTGCAATAATAATCTCAGAGGTACTCTGTGCTAGATCCCAGTTTGATAAACCTGATTAATGTGCGCGTATTTATATTGGACTGGAAAGAAATGAATTTACATTAGGTTGTTACTGATACAATTCCACTCCTGCATAGCAAAATCTTAGCATATGTATATATGAAATGTTAATTTGAAGGGGTGTTATGTCTGTGGCTGCAGTGCAGATGCCGATCTCTCTGTACTGAGTGTCCATCAGGTACCCTGTGCTGATGTTTGATCCAGGCTGTGATATCATCCTACCCCCAGCATCACTACAGAAAGGATGGGAGCTGGGCAATTTATCCTAGAAGCAAAGCACTGGACCTCAGCTTTTACTTTCCAGGTAAAAAAGGAAACTAGGTGGATCTCATTGTGAACGCCCTATCTCGCTACTGCCTTATGTATTCAAAATCCTTGAAAGAGTTGTGCATGCGAGAGTGACAGACATCCTTGAATCCTCTTGACTTGTGTCTCTGACTACCTAATTGCTATTTCTAACTGGATGACTGCTCACTTCCTTAAACTCAACCTTTCCAAAACAGAACTTTTGGTCTTTCCTCCCTCAAGTGTTGCTTCTTCTGTTTCTGTCTCCCTCCACCTTAACGGTGCCACCATCAGCATCGCCTTGCAGGCTCATTGCCTAGGTGTTCTCTTTGACTCCGACCTCTCCTTCACCCTTCATGTTCAGTCATTCGCCAAATCCTGCTGCTTCCATCTCAAAAACATAGCGATCATCTGCACCTACTTAACGCCGGACACGGCTGAGGTTCTGGTCCATGCCGCTATCCTCATTCACTTCTCTTTGGCTCTGAACTCTCCTTCACCCCTCATGTTTAGTAAATCGCCAAATCCTGCTGTTTTCATATAAAAAACATAGCGATCATCTGCACCTACTTAACGCCGGACGCGGCCTGAGGTACTGGTCCATGCCGCTATCCTCTTTCATCTTTGATTACTGCAATCCACCTCTCAGTGGTCGTGTGTGCTCCCAACATGCTCCTTTACAGTCTAGAGTGAATATGGCAGTGAGGCTTAGCTTCGTCTCTGCCCGCACCTTGCACACCTTACTCCTCTGTCAGTCCCTGCATTGGCTTCCCGTAAGATATAGGGCTCAATTTAAAATTCTGGTTCTTGCTTACAAATTTCAACACAATGCTGCTCCAACCTACCTATCCTCCCTAATACACAAGTATGTCCCGTCTAGGCCCCTACACTCTGCCGAAGATCAAGGTTTCACCATTATGGTGGATTTTCAGGATATAACTCTTTCAGAAATATGATTATGTATGAGGAAGTTTAAAAGTCTGGCTAATGGTCTAGTACTTACAATAGAATAATATAGGTGTAGGCAACCTTCAGCACTCCAGACAGCGGCGTACATACTGCAGTTGCAGGGGTCACAGCAGCGACCGGGCTCCTCACTCCAGTGCAACCACCGGGAGCCACGCGGGAGGAAGCAGAGGGAGTCAGAGTGGGAAGGCTGTCCTTTCTGTTGTCAGTGCTGAGGCCCTACAAGATGGGGATCTGCATCTGCAGGCTCAGCTTGCTAGTTTGCAGGCCTCTGCAGTGATTGCCGCCTCCCCTCCTGGGAATCCCTGAGTTGTTTCAGCCCTGGGGATGTTGAGAGGTCTCCTGGGCTCAGGAGCTGTGGCCTGGCCTTGCGGGTCCGCCGATCCACCGCCATGAGGCCTGGCTCCCGTGGCTACTCGTTCCAGTCTCCTTCACAGGCACCTAGAAGCAGGAGCCGCTGGATCTCCTTCCTGGGCCACCGTAGGATTGCTGGTGTCCCTATCATCTGGTGTAGACCTTCTGTGTGGGGCCGGTAGTCCAGGGGGGCTGTGTGGTGGGCATGCCTCCAGGCTGGTGAGTAGGCCAAAAGGTTCTTCACAGGGGGCAGAGACTTCCCCTCCTGGTGTGGGGGTGGAGGGCTGACTGGGAGACGTGGGTATTTCCAAGCTCCCTTCCTTCCCTGGGTGTTTCTCCTGGGCCTGCAAGGCAAAGCCTACCTTCCTCGTCCCCCTAGGGTGGGTCTCCCATTTTTGGTCTGGCTGGGGGGGTATGGACTTACCTGTTTTATCTTCCCAGGTGGTTCCGGACAGCCCAGCATTTGGTTGTCACTGCTTTGCTCCAGTTGACTCTTGCGCCATCCGGTGAGTCTGGTTCTGTGGTTTGGGATGGATGGGTGAGGGCTGGGGGTGGTGCTGGCATTGCGCTGCAGCCTGACTGGGGATCTCTGGTTAGTTGCATGTAGGGGTTCATAGATCAGTGGTCCAATGTTCTGCGGGGTTCGTCCCGCGTCCGCTGGCCCTTTTGCTGATTAACAGTGATTCTAGTTTCCTGTCCCGTTAACTATTTATCCGAGTTTTCCACATGGCGCAGGAGGCCTTGGTGATACCTTATGCTGAGTTTGGAGGCCATTCCTTCCAGATAGGGACTCTCACTGAGGCGTCACGCCTGGGGTTTTCTTAGGCGGCTATCCAGCAGATTGGGATGTGGGAATCTAGGTGGTTCTGTTCTTTGCTAGTCCGGCTGGACTGATTCTATTTCCCATTTTGTCTCAGTAGGTGCCAGAAGGCGAGTGTGGGGATCGGCCATTCATATGTTTATTGGGCAAAGAAGCGTGCCAAAGTTCGTCCTGAGGGACTGCGACTGGGTCTGTCGCCGGCGTTAGCGGTCGGCCACTGGGACATTCGCTGGGCTCACCTGCTGCCTGAAATGGAACGGTTGGCCCGCCTACTCGGCGTTCCTGATGTCCTCATAGTTCATCTGGGGGGTAATAATCTTGGCACTATTTGGGTGGGGGATCTAGACGAAACGAAACGATCCAGAGAAATTTGGCACAGTTATGGCTTATGTTCCCGACACTTTGTATTGTGTGGTCGGAGATGTTGTTCTGGAATTACTGCGGGGTGCAAGGGACCCAAGAGCGCTTGAGTGGAGTAGGATCAAGCTCAACAAGAAGGTGTCTAAATTTGTCAAAGGATGGGGGGCTCACTCTACCTCACTGTATCTTTGAGCAAAATGCTGCTATGAATTTCAGGAGTGACCGGGTTCACCTTATGGAGGTAGGCCTGGATTTGTTTAACCTTGCGTTGCAAGAAGTTTTGGAGGTGACCATGGATTTGTTAGTCCAAGAAAGGCCTTTGTGCTGGTTGGGACAAAGAGGGAGGGCAGTCGCCCAAGTTATTGTGTTTGGTTGGCAAGGTGGTTTCTCAGGGACGGTTAATTTTGCTGAGAAAGTTATATTATGTTAATATGTTATAAAGTTGATGATGAAGATATATATATATATATAATAAAGCTGTAGCCTATTTTCTCCAAGTAAGTTTGTGGTCATGGTTATTTCGGGTAGTAAAGGGGTGAGAGGGGAACAGTAAGGCGTTCTCCCCTTTTTGTTTTGGTATGCCCATACACAATACCCCCTACCTACGCACAAGGACTTTTTGGATTTATTCAGCCAAGCCAAGCTGAACAAAAAGCAATACTGAATTTTAGAGCTTTTTTTTTTCATCCACATTATGACAAGTTTTGGAAAAGCTGGTCGGGCTCATGTTGGTTGCAAATAATTAGAGATAATATGGATCTGTATGCATCTAGGCGGTTGGGGACATCGATAAACATTCTCTATGGACTAAAATCTGCCAATGTCCATTTTAAGAATAAAGGCATTTATGAGAAACAAAAAAAATAACAAAACACTTTTATTTAAAAATTACATTCATTATAAAATGTTCCTAACGTACAGTATATCTTGAAATTGCTCAGTGATATCTGGGTATATTAAAATGTTAATTCCCACTTGAAGATTACCACAAGTATACAAAAACTTGAATTATACAATACATCCTCCCAACTGTATTTTATGGTACTGTCCCCACCATCCTGAATTAATTCTATGGTTTCCACCAGGGAACTGTTCCTGGCAGCACAGCTCAAGTGCATCATTAGACATGCTTGCGCAGTACGGTGAGCACTAGGACCATGCAGAGAGTGAACTCTGCATAGTTGTATAAGTAAGGAGCTGTCTGTTAATGTTTGACACCAGGCTGACACACCTTCACTGGGTGGCCTAAATACCTGAAATTCTGCTGGGTGAAAATGAAGTTGCTCTGTTTTTATCTTGGATTTTGGATGCTCTTAGAGTGCATCAGAGCTCTGAGATTTTGGGTGGAAGGCCTATGTAATTATATTGAGTGAAAATGAAGTTGCTCTGTTTTTCCCTTGGATTTGGGATGCTCTTAGAGTACGTCAGAGCTCTGAGATTTTGGGGGTGGGGGTGGGGAAAAAAACAGATGGTGGATGTGCTTAATGACCTTAATGACAGTCAAGTTACAGGGCATCAAGTATGCTGAATAAACATATTTTGTGGTGTTCCAATAATAACTGTTGATTTTTATGACAAACACACACACAATCAGACTAATGTAAGCAATGTGTACAATTCTTGCAGTAATAAATTTTTTTTAATTTAAGTATAAAGTCAAAAGCCCGCACAGTATATACTAGGACACACACACATGTGCCGCAGAGGTCATCAAAACAGAGCTGCTGATTTATTTCATATTCATTTCCTAAACCTATATCTCCAGTCTGCTTAAGGTATCAGTCTCTCTCACAGGGGGAGGTTTCAATCAGCCAGAAGCATTAACACTTAATGAAGGCAAGCTGTCGGCGACACACTCACTTTATTTGCACAGCATCGTCAAGTTGAAACATCTGTTCTCTGTGTCGAATTCTGGATTTCAACAGATTTCGGTTTTATTTTTATTTCTCTCAAAGTAAATATTAGATACCTTTTGCACTTTCTGTAATATTTTGGTAGAAAGCAAGGAAGAAACTAAAGTCTGTTTTTTGTAAGTGTAGTAGGTAGATACATTTATAGACAGACGCATAGATAGATGGATGGATTTTTGGATGGATGGATAAAATGGATAAGATAGATGGATGGATGGATTAGATGGATGGATGAGTGGATGGATAGTTGGATAGATAGATAACAACAGTAAATGGTAAGTAATGCTAAATAGAAAAATATATAAGCTTTGTTTGGCAAAGGAACTCTCCAAGCACCATGATGACTACAGTGCATTACAATGGCTATAGTGCCCTGATATCCCCCACCGCTGTTTTAGAACAATTTGACTACTTTCCTGGGGTCCACTGGGTACCACTCTATGTCTCCACGGCTCGTAAGTATTTTTTGTTATTGTTGTTTGTGTTTTAATCAGCAACCCTTACAGAGAGCATCTCATAGATTATGAGCAGGGCCTTCTTTACCTCTTGCCTCTTGTATATCAATTACAATTATAACAATTCTATAACTGTAAAGCAATGTGGGGTATTTAAATGCAAATAATAATTGATATCTACTTTCCTTCAAAGGCAACCTCTGATGTCCTACATTATGACTACCCAATGGCTCACTGACCTACAAGCTCCTTTAGATGTTGGTCAGTTTGGGTTTACAATGTATGCATGTATGTATGTATGCCTGCCTGCCTTCTGAACTGCCTGCCAAACTGATTTACCTGCCAAGTGAATGATTTTCTAATATACAGTTGTCCTGTTTTGCTGATTATATGCCCAGTGTTGTTGTCCACTTTTTAAGTAGCTGACAAGACTAGAGGTTTGAGAGACGGACAGAGAGGGGAGAGATAAAGAGAGAGAAAGTAAGGAGAGAGAGATCTATACTGTACAACTTTTAGACTGTTATGTTAATGAATTAAATTCATTTTTAAGTTATGTTACTAATTTTTTTGGTTATTTGTAATAAAGTAATGGCTACAGGGACCAAAAACCATTTGAATAAATTATAAGCGATCAGCTGCAAAGTTCAAAATGTCATGTGAACACCTGTAAGAATAGTTTAGTCATAGACTTTCATTGCGTGTGGATTTCATCTTATTAAAATATACTAGTTAATATATAAATTGGAATTGTTCTGATGTAGCTTATCCAGCTAATTATACTTTGGATTTATAAAAGCCTGTTGTTCTCTGAGTAACTGTAATGATCGCTTAGAGAGGGATTATTTTGTGAATCCAATTATCAGTAAGTCAGGTATAAGGGTCAAAGGACCTCATTTGCAGTCAGTTTTTACCCTGCAAACAAATTGAGCGTGACCTGCTCAGGTTATCACAAAAAATGCTTAAAATAGTCTGGCCACTTTGCGATATTTATCCAGTTAAACCAAAAAGAATAGGAATGCGACCTTTAATTAATTCCTGATATTTTTTTCTAACACTTCGAGTTATATCAGATTACATCTTATGTTGCATTACCGTTTTAATAATCAGAGGTAAAGGTTTTCAGTTGGAGGCACATACCCACTTTATATATTTGTTGGCCTAAGAACCTCATTGTACAATAGCTATGATGCTTGTAGTGTCCCTTTAATATAACAATATTATGCTATTGTTTATATAGGAACAGTAACATGTACACCTAACACATGTCTTTACCTGGAGTACTCTAGTTACTAATGTACTCCCCACAATGGCAAAAAAATGCAGTTTTGCTAAATTAAATACTTAAAAAGCAAGTAGGAGAAAAAAACCAAGGTTGATAGATAAAATACATCAATGTATAAACTGAACCATGCATTTTATAGTCTCTTCTCATAAATAAATAAATAAAAACATGTATAAGTTTAAAAGGTTTTAATTATTGTATTGGTCATGGTTATTCACTAAAGTCCAAATATCTCCAGTCAGGATTAACAAAAATAATCTGGGGATGTCTGGTGGTTTTCATATGTCGAAACTGATCACGGTATTTATTATTGTCCACATTTTGGAATTCATTATCTACAATGATGGCAATCTGTTTGGAGCTATTAGAAATCTGAGGGCAGCACAAGCCTAATATTTCAATATGAGGCATTCTTCTAATGAAAATGTACATGGAAGAACTTTGCAGTGCTGATGTGGCTTGATTGCAACTGCTTTAGAGTTACTAAAAGAGGAAAAGCACCACTTTTTATTAGTATTACTATTTTTTTTTTTAGCATCTATGTTATACTACTTGTAACACATTTAGATTTACAAGGTTCTTCACTGAAAATGGTAATATTCCAAAATATTCCCAAAACCAAACTCCAGTTGGATTGGCAACAATTGGCTTGATGCATGCCGTCTTGTTTAAAATCAGTGCTTTTTGCATATGAACTCTATACAAAGTATAGGATACGGAATGTCTACAAAGCACTGATTTTAAACTACATAGGGACTGAATGCAGTCAGCAAAATGCATATTTGCAAGTTATTGACTAGCTTTTAAGTGGTACGAGTGTTAACCCCTTAAGGACACAGCTTCAAAAGCTTGTCTTGCACTTAAGGACCCAAGAAATTTTCACATTTTTTGCTGTTTGCGTTCAACTGCAATTTGCATTTTACTATTTTATTGCACCGACACATATTATATACCGTTTTTTAAAGGACAAAAAGGGCTTAAAATTGATGTAACATATACATATATAAATGCTTATTTATTATCAAAAAAATACAAAAAAAATGCCCAAAAATGTAAAAATATTGTTTTTTTTCTTCAGTTTTTGCAATAATAATGTGTGCATAATTAGTGCAGGTTAAGGAAAGTAATTAAAAATAAATTCATTTAGTTGTTCTGATTTACAAAATATATAATGTGTCTAGGATTTTCAGTTTTTTTTGGTAGTTACAGCTCACAAAACACAAGGAGTAAAATAAACTTTTAATGTGGAGCGATTTTAGAATTTGGTATGTTTGTCTTCTAAGCTTAATAGCCATAAAAGAAAACAAAATTGCCACACAAAAGTATATATTTATATAAAGCAGACATCACAGGCTATTTAACTAACATTATTTTGACACTTTTAACTTAGCCATTTCACCGCTAATCCCTGCTAAATATTGGACAAAAATTTAGTTTTTTTTTATTTTTGACACACAAAATTATAACAAACAACTTCTCATGTGTATTTCGTAAAGTTAGTGTGTGCTATTCCTGTACAAAACCTAATTTTGTGTTCAGCTACATTTGCTGGGTACAACGATACCCCTATTGTATGTCTTTGGCACTATTTCGTGAAGCTATAGCGCCATATAGGAGACATGTCCATTTCGGTATTTACAGTAGAATTCTGAGAGACGGATTTGATGGGCCTATGTTTCAATTTGGGCCACTATAGCAGTTTGACTGTTGGAAAAAACCCCACAAAGGCCTACCATTTGTAAAAGTAGACACTCCAGGGTATCTCACATGGTGCATATTGTGCCTTAACATGCCCCCATTTTTTCACCAATGTATGTCAAAGTTTGAGGTAAAAAATAATTTTGGGCATTTTTAACATCCGCATTACTTTTTTGCTGGTCATTTTGTATATTTGACATGTGCCACCATGATCAAAGCCCCAAAATTATGCTCAGCTAAGTCTTCTGAGTAAAATGACACCCCCATTGTATGTCTTTGGCACTATTTCGTGAAGCTACAGCGCCATATAGGAGACCTGTCGATTTCAGTATTTACAGTAGAATTCTGAGAGACGGATTTGATGGGCCTATGTTTCAATTTGGGCCACTATAGCAGTTTGACTGTTGGAAAAAACCCCACAAAGGCCTACCATTTGTAAAAGTAGACACTCCAGGGTATCTCATATGGTGCATGTTGTGCCTTAACATGCCCCCATTTTTTCACCAATGTATGTCAAAGTTTGTGGTAAAAAATAATTTTGGGCATTTTTAACATCCGCATTACTTTTTTGCTGGTCATTTTGTATGTTTGACATGTGCCACCATGATCAAAGCCCCAAAATTATGCTCAGCTAAGTCTTCTGAGTAAAATGACACCCCCATTGTATGTCTTTGGCACTATTTCGTGAAGCTACAGCGTCATATAGGGGACCTGTCTATTTTGGTATTTACAGTAGAATTTTGAGAGACGGATTTGATGGGCCTATGTTTCAATTTGGGCCACTATAGCAGTTTGACTGTGTGAAAACCCCCACAAAGGCCTACCATTTGTAAAAGTAGACACTCCAGGGTATCTCATATGGTGCATATTGTGCCTTAACATGCCCCCATTTTTTTACCAATGTATGTCAAAGGTTGTGGTAAAAAATAATTTGGGGCATTTTTTACATCCGCATTACTTTTGTGCTGGTCATTTTGTATGTTTGACATGTGCCACTATGGTCAAAGCCCCAAAATTATGCTCAGCTAAGTCTTCTGAGTAAAATAACACCCCCATTGTATGTCTTTGGCACTATTTCGTGAAGCTACAGCGCCATATAAGGGACCTGTCTATTTCGGTATTTACAGTAGAATTCTGAGAGACGGATTTGATGGGCCTATGTTTCAATTTGGGCCACTATAGCAGTTTGACTGTTGGAAAAAACCCCACAAAGGCCTACCATTTGTAAAAGTAGACACTCCAGGGTATCTCACATGGTGCATATTGTGCCTTAACATGCCCCCATTTTTTCACCAATGTATGTCAAAGTTTGAGGTAAAAAATAATTTTGGGCATTTTTAACATCCGCATTACTTTTTTGCTGGTCATTTTGTATGTTTGACATGTGCCACTATGGTCAAAGCCCCAAAATTATGCTCAGCTAAGTCTTCTGAGTAAAATAACACCCCCATTGTATGTATTTGGCACTATTTCGTGAAGCTACAGCGCCATATAGGAGACCTGTCCATTTCAGTATTTACAGTAGAATTTTGAGAGACGGATGTGATGGGCCTATGTTTCAATTTGGGCCACTATAGCAGTTTGACGGTTCAAAAACCCCCCACAAAGGCCTACTATTTGTAAAAGTAGACACTCCAGGGTATTTCAAAGGTCATATTTTAAACCCTAGCGTAGGATCATTTTTTTGCTAGTTTGTACCAAGTCTAGTAGCAATTAGCATTTTTTCTGCCTTTTTGACACACACTTGGAGATGTTACTGTATATTTTGCAATCCTTATGTGTGCTACGGCAGTATAACACCTATTATGTTGCTCAGCTATGTCGTCTTAGTACAACAATACCCCAATGTGTACCTTTTTTCAGGGATATGTGGATGTTGAAGGGACACATTGGAGACTAAGCCATATCAGTTCTTTTCAAACTTTGAATTTTGAAGCTGGGTCCATGTGCAATTTTAGAGCCTCTTAGCAGGCTGATATTTCAAACCACCCCACAAAGGCCTACCATTTGTAAAAGTAGACACTCCAGGGTATTTCAAAGGGCATATTTTAAACCCTAGCGTAGGATCATTTTTTTGCTAGTTTGTACCAAGTCTAGTAGCAATTAGCATTTTTTCTGCCTTTTTGACACTCACTTGGAGATGTTACTGTATATTTTGCAATCCTTATGTGTGCTACGGCAGTATAACACCTATTATGTTGCTCAGCTATGTCGTCTTAGTACAACAATACCCCCATGTGTACCTTTTTTCAGGGATATGTGGATGTTGAAGGGACACATTGGAGACTAAGCCATATCAGTTCTTTTCAAACTTTGAATTTTGAAGCTGGGTTCATGTGCAATTTTAGAGCCTCTTAGCAGGCTGATACTTCAAACCACCCCACAAAGGCCTACCATTTGTAAAAGTAGACACTCCAGGGTATTTCAAAGGGCATATTTTAAACCCTAGCGTAGGATCATTTTTTTGCTAGTTTGTACCAAGTCTAGTAGCAATTAGCATTTTTTCTGCCTTTTTGACACTCACTTGGAGATGTTACTGTATATTTTGCAATCCTTATGTGTGCTACGGCAGTGTAACACCTATTATGTTGCTCAGCTATGTCGTCTTAGTACAACAATACCCCCATGTGTACCTTTTTTCAGGGATATGTGGATGTTGAAGGGACACATTGAAGACTAAGCCATATCAGTTCTTTTCAAACTTTGAATTTTGAAGCTGGGTCCATGTGCAATTTTAGAGCCTCTTAGCAGGCTGATACTTCAAACCACCCCACAAAGGCCTACCATTTGTAAAAGTAGACACTCCAGGGTATTTCAAAGGGCATATTTTAAACTCTAGCGTAGGATCATTTCTTTGCTAGTTTGTACCAAGTCTAGTAGCAATTAGCATTTTTTCTGCCTTTTTGACACACACTTGGAGATGTTACTGTATATTTTGCAATCCTTATGTGTGCTACGGCAGTATAACACCTATTATGTTGCTCAGCTATGTCGTCTTAGTACAACAATACCCCCATGTGTACCTTTTTCAGGGATATGGGGATGTTGAAGGGGCACATTGGAGACTAGGCCATATCAGTTTTTTCCAAACTTTGACGCTGGGTCCATGTGCAATTTTAGAGCATCTTAGCAGACTGATAATTCAAACCACCCCACAAAGGCCTACCATTTTTTTTAAGAAGATATTAATCACCGTATTAACCGGCATCAAACTCTGGGGCATTGCCTGTCTGCTGACAGAATTCATAACTTCCTAAGCATTTTTTACTTTTTACACAAGAACTTTAACTAAATAATGTTATAAAATATTTTTTTTTCTATTTTTTTTTTTAAATCTTTTCACCCCTAGCGTAACAATAAACTCCCCAACTTCCTATGAATTACCACGCACCCTAATTAACTAAAATAAGAAAAATAAAAATAATCAGTCAGAGGTAAGAATTTCAGTAGCCTCCTTGGTCCTAAACGTTGTCAGCAACTTTAAAATGGAAGAACTAAATAATAACAAAAATAATAAAAATATATACAATGTGCAACTTATTCTCCCTGGGTGTGAAACACTTTAAAACAGTTGCCAATGCAAAGGCCGGGCTGAGAGGGGCAATCAGGGCAATAAAAGCTGGTTTCCGTCCTTATGCCCCTCTGGTAGCACAACCTGCACCTTTTCTGGGGTGTCTTCTTTTTGGGGGTTGGAGGTATCCGGAAACAGAAGTGACCTGTCTCGACCCTTCTGCTGCTAGGCCCAGCTGATGGTTCCCCACTGTGGCACTCAGTGAGCAGCCCAGAAATAAGCTGAAACTGGAAATCCAGAAATGTGGATTTAAGGTCAGCATTTGCCTTTTTGTACAGAATAAAGGCATTGTGAGTCGCCATTTGCATAAGGTAAATGCCAAGCTTTTTGTACCATGCCCTGGTCTTCCTCAGTATTAAATAGGGTTGCAGCAGTTGGTCGGACAGGTCAACTCCCCCCATGTGCTTGTTATACTGCCTAATGCAGACTGGCACCCGTCTAATTTCTTGTCTGCCACGAACTGCGACTCTTCGAGTGTGCTCCGTATGCATAGATGTTAGCATGAACACCTCCTTCTTGTCTTTGAATTTGAGAGCCAGCAGTTCGTCCTGGCAGAGAGCAGCCGTTTCCCCCCTCTTCAACTTTTTTTGTGCCAGGGCTTTTGGGAAACCGACACGTGTCTTTCGTATAGTGCCGCAGGCCACAGTTTCAAAGCAATAAAGCATCCTAAGAAGAGGGATGCTATTATAGTAATTGTCTATAAATAAATGATACCCCTTATTTAGCAATGGGTTAATTAAATCCCATACGATTTTTCCACTCGTCCCAATGATATCCGGGCAACCTGGGGGATCCAAGTGGCTGTCTTTACCTTCATACACACGGAAGGTGTAAACATACCCACTGGCACTTTCACAAAGTTTATACAACTTTATCCCATACCGGGATCTTTTGGCCGGAATATATTGTATAAACCCCAGTCTGCCCTTGTATTTCATAAGAGACTCGTCTACACAAATATTTTTTTCTGGGGTGTACATTGAGCCAAACTGTCTGTTGAAGTGTGAAATAAGGGGGCGAAGCTTATAGAGATTATCGTATTGAGGATTATCTCTTGGGGGGCACTTCGAATTGTCGCTGAAGTGTAAAAAGCGAAGCATTGCCTCATATCTGGACCTGTTCATAGTCTGGGAGTATATAGGGGTGCTGCATACAGGATTTTTGGACCAGTACATCCTGATGCTGGGTTTTTTAATAATGCCCATTAGCATTGTTAGTGCCCAAAATTTTTTTAATTCTGGCACACTGGTGGGGTACCAACTCCCTTGCCTGGCGATGAGACTCTGATCATTAAGTGTCAGGTACTGCATAGCATAAAGGTTGGTCTGGGTGACTATATCCCCTAAAATATCATCCCCCAAGAATAGCTCCATGAAATCTAATGCACTGTAGTTGGTGACGTCCAACTGAATTCCAGGACTGCCAGTAAACAGTGGGATTTCAGGCGTGAAATTATTTAGGGGTTCCCAGTCACCAGCGTCATGAGCCAGGTCAGGGGACTCGACGCTTACAACAGAGGGCCCTGCAGTATTTGGCACAGTCTCATCACCACTCTCAGAGGCAGTGTCTGTGGCGTCAGAGTCGGCTGCTAGTATATCATAAGCCTCCTCAGCAGTGTACCTTCTAGACATTATGAAGGTGTAACTTTAACAAACTTTTTTTCAAACTGTTTTTTTTTTAACTGTTTTTTTTTTAACTTTTTTCTTTTTTTTATCCTTTTTTTATATTTTTTTCTTTTTTTATAGTTTTTTTTAACTTTTAAGAACTTTTCAGAACTTTTCAGAAAGTTTCTAAACTTTTCGTCTCTAACTAGCCTAAAACTCAATTTCCCAAATTCCCACTAAAGTCCACCCACTCCAGCTACCTAAGGAATTAACGTTAAATTAATTAAATAACAAATTAAATAAAATTAACCCCTAAGGGTTAAAAAAAAATCAAAATTAACCCTTGAGGGTACAAACAAAAATTAGATCAGAGTAAAATACTGTGATCAGTAAACTGATCACTGCAGGCAGTGATCAAAAGGGCAGGGAAAGGGTTAAAACTGTTTTAAAAGTATTAAAATGACTTTTAAAACACAGATACACTTTAAGCTAAAATGGCACACAATGTTTCAGCACTGATCCGTCTCTCTCCACTTCTCAAACCACACAGAGGTGGAGGGAGGAGGATCAGGAATCCCAGTAGCACTGTGATCGCTGTGACTGGCTGTCACAGCGATCACATGTGCTGGGACAGCTCTATTCGCGGTTGCTGGTCTGCCTCTGAGATCAAGGCACCCAGCAACAGCGTTAACCCCACGATCGCCGCGATCGCGGCGATCTGGCGTTAACGTTAGTAAATGACGGAGATTTTCCGTCAGCGGTCCTTAACGCACGGACAAGCTTGACGGAAAATCTCCGTCATCGGTCGGGAAGGGGTTAATCCTGTGGCGGATGGCCAATCGCTTGCTAGCCAGCTGCCACATTAAAAATATGAATTAAAATCTAATAAAGCTGGGGGGCAGAACCTGACACTAGAGTATCACGGACGGCATTCTCTTGAGTTCCCATCGGTTGATGATAAATCTGCAAAAAATCAAGGCTCCCGTGTGCCATCCGAGACTGAGACTACTTTCCTCCTCTTACCAATAGTGATGGCTACCAGCCCGTGCCTTTTTGATTTGCTCATTCCTCCCAGACAACTACTGAGAGACATTCACATAGTATTGCAACTATGGAAGAGAGATCCCAGAAATCACACATGGGTGAAGGCAAAGGCACCCTCTATATCGGGGCCATATTACAATTCCCAATGGCCCAAAGATAGCGGCCTTGCTCGACCCAGACGCTTGTTCCATGTGCATTGAAATGACCTGGAAAAAGCAATGGAATCTGAAACACCTCTAAAAACCCCTGTGGTACTGGCAGAAGGGGATGCAATAACCCCAGCCACTAAACTGGCTATCCACAACCTTTTCCAAGAATGAAGCAAATGAGACTCATCTCTATGTCTGAGGTCTAACCTTTCTTACAAGCACTGGGACTCCCCCTAAAGCCCTCAACTACGGAAGAACCATCCACATCACATGTGTTGGATCCTGAGAGGACTTTCCTTTTTATCCCACTGAGTGGAGAGAGATTTCGGGCAGCTACCCAAACCACTCTTAATTCTGGTTTTATTTCTGTTTTCTTGTTTTTATTAAGCTTGCTCTCATATTTGGCTCACTATGTCTTTGGTAAGTACTAAAACATATTTTTGTGTTTTTTCTTGCTACAGTGAGCACACTTTTACACCACAAGAGAGCTGTACACTCTCATATATATCGCCCCATGACCCCATTGGTTAGGGATCGCAAATCACATTAGGCAGGACGTATACAGATCCCTAGCATACTCTCAGTTTTTTTTAGGTTTACTCTCACTTACATTTGGTGCCTTACATGAGCAGTTTAATAGCTACTGGTAGTTGTTACCATGGCTCACTACTGCTCTCTTATATTGCTTACCATTAATCTTCTGCTAGACATATATGTTTTATTAAGTGTTCTTGCATAGCAAGACCTCTTAATGTTATATCACATATAAATTATTATAGCCAAATTTACCACCCTAACTCCTCCCACAGTTTTTACACTTCATAGACAGTAATATACCGAAACGTGCAGATTGTTCCCGATTGGTGTGCTATTATTTTGTGGAACGTTTCGCTGAATGGTTCACGTAATATCGTCGTTCTTGTGGTGAAATTGGTTCCATAGGAATGAATGGCAAAATGTTCAAAACTAGAGAGGGAGCTGGCAAAAGCTGAAAAATCAGGACATGATTTCTAAACTGCCACCACTCCCTCATTTTCAAGCCCACCTACACAAATCTTAAATGTAGGTCTGGGTCTTGTGATTCTCACAATATAAAGCTCTTCGCTGTAGGATTTATAGTTTTTAAAAAAACGACCATTTGAAGATGGCAACCGCCAAAATACTCTGACCTGTGCCAGGCTGGAGCAGCAAGTGATGTCATAGACAGGGCCTTTTGTACACCTGCTAATGTTTTTATAAATGTATGTTTTAACCCCTTAAGGACGGAGGGCGTACTATTACGCCCTGCAGGAGCCGGCTCTAAACGCCGGCGGGCGTAATAGTATGCCCTCACTTTAATGGCCGCCCATGTGGCCGGCGCTATTCGCCCGCTGCAGATCGCGGTCGGGGGGGATGCCCGGCCCCCCAGGCAACCCCCCCTGTGGCCGGTGACCGCGATCTGCAGTCACTGATCGCAGTGACAGGCTGTCACTGCGATCAGTTTTTAACGTGTGTCAGCCGATTTCAAATCGGCTGACACACGTGGCCGGCGGCTTTCTGCAATGCAGATCGCGGTCGGGGGACTTACCTGGCCCCCCAGGCAGTCCCCCTGGGGTCAGTGACCGCGATCTGCTAGTCTGAGATCGCAGTGACAGGCTGTCACTGCGATCTCAGAGCGCTCTGATCGCAGTGACAGCCTGTCACTGCGATCAGTGTTACATGTGTCAGCCTATTGGCTGACACATGTAACTGGCACAAAGATCCCCCTGCAGATTGGAAGGGGGGAGTGCTTGTACCACCCAGGCACTCCCCCCTGTGGCCAATTACCCAATCTGCAGGAGGTGATCACAGTGACAGGCAGTCACTGTGATCACTGATCCTGTGTGTCAGCCAGTGATGTAAAATCACTGGCTGACACTGTCTCTGCCCCCTGTCCTGTGAAAAAATAAAATATTAGTTAAAAAAAAAAAAATTACAGTTACAAATAAAATATACTTAGATCATATATATTATATATATGATCTAAGTATAATATATATATACACACACACACACACACATTTAAAAAACACGAAGTGTATTTAAATATTAATATATATAATTATTTATATATATATAATTACACGTAGACTAATACTGATTAAATATATATATATATAATTGTTGTTATATATATATATTTATATATAATATAAAAAAATGTAAATACGTAAAAAAAATAAAATTAACTAATTAAAAATAAATAATAAAAAAATATATAGATGTTTGTTGTTTCGTTCTAACTGTATTGTGATATTAATATATATATTTATATCAAAATACACATAGAACGAAATAATATATATCTCTATATACATAAATATATACGTATATATCACTATATATATACACCTATATATAAATAAAAATATTTTAAAAAATTATATATATATGTATATATACACATATGTGTATATATATACATATATTAATTCTACACATATATTTATGTAATATTTTTACATAATTAGGTATCCTAATTAATTACAATTAGCGGGACCTGCCTGACAACCCATGCCGAAAGTATAGGGAATTTAATTTGCTAGCACTATATTTAACCCTATAACTTTCCAAGACACCATAAAACCTGTAAATTGGGGGTACTGTTTTACTCGGGAGACTTCGCTGAACACAAATATTAGTGTTTCAAAACAGTAAAATGTATTACAACAATGATATTGCCAGTAAAAGTGAAGTTTTTTGCATTTTTCACGCACAAACAGCACTTACACGGATGATATTATTGCTGCAATACTTTTTACTGTTTTGAAACACAAATATTTGTGTTCAGCGAAGTCTCCCGAGTACAACAGTACCCCTCATGTACAGGTTTTATGGTGTTTTCAAAAGTTACAGCGTCAAATATAAGGCTTGTGTTTCATTTTTTCACATTAAAATTCGCCAGATTGGTTATGTTGCCTTTGAGACCCTATGGTAGCCCAAGAATGAAAATTACCCCTATGATGGCATACCATTTGCAATAGTAGACAACCCAAGGTATTGCAAACAGGGTATGTCCAGTCTTTTTTAGTAGCCACTTAGTCACAAACACTGGCCAAAATTGGCGTTTTTTTGCATTTTTCACACAAACAGATACTAACGCTAACTTTGGCCAGTGTTTGTGACCAAATGGCTACTAAAAAAGACTGGACATACCCCATTTGCAATACCTTGGGTTGTCTACTATTGCAAATGGTATGCCATTATGGGTGTAAATTTCATTCCTGGGCTACTATACAGTCCCAAAGGCAACGTAACCAATCTGGCGAATTTCAATTTCAAATGTAACGTGCTATATTTGACCCTGTAACTTCCCAAAACGCCATAAAACCTGTACATAGGGGGTACTGTTTTACACGTGAGACTTTGCTGAATACAAATATGTGTATTTTATTGCAGTAAAAGCAAACAGTATTATGACATTGACAGTTAAAATGTCATGTAGAACTAAAAAAATCAAAAAAAAATCTTATTTTCTCCCATTTTTTCATATTAAATTATGTTTCATAGCTAAATATTTGATATTAAATGAAAGCCCTGTTTCCCCTGAATAAAATGATATATAATAAGGGTGGGTGCATTTACTATGAAAGAGGTGAATTACGGTTGGACAGACATGTAGCGCAAATGCCAGGTTTTGTTTACATTTTGTTTCGTTCACAACATGTACATTTGGCTCCGTCCTTAAGGGGTTAATGTAACTGTGAAGCACTTTGGGCAACAACGTTGCAATTAAATGTGCTATATAAATAAATAAACATTAAAATGCATTTCTCACTCTATCAAGCTTGCCATGTGCACTTTTTAAATTTGATCAATCAATTGGTTAGTGTAATGTTTACTATCTTTACTCACTCCAAACACTCCACACAGTTACTCTGCCCACTCCATAAAGTTACTCTGCCCAGTCCAACCTTTCCACAGTTACTCCAGCCACACAACAGTTACTCAAGCCACTCCACCCAGTTACTCCGCCCACTCCAGTTGTAGACTACTGGTGGAGGCAAGAACACTTCACACAATTTCCCCAGAAATTGTAGCTTTTCTAGTTATTTTTAATCTCTTACTGTGTTTTACTTGTGATGAGAAAGATTGCTCTAAGTAGGGCCTATTCTATCGTATCCTTGAAATTATATGGCCTAAAGTTTTGTTTATTACGTGATGGATTTGGCCCCTTACAGTTTAGCTCTGTGTCTCTCCCGAAGTTTTCAGTCTTATTATACTATAAAAATGAGGTGTATATTGCTCTTTTGTCTACAAACATATGCAAACACATGTTTGTCCTTTATTGTTATGTCTAACAATATATTGCTTGTTTGTTACCAAATAACCTAAAAAAAAAGAAGAATTACAAAGAAATGTAATAAAACCTACGAGCGTCTAATTGACCTTCATATTACTATAAGGGAGATTTTAAGCCTTATGCACCACCTGCCATGTTGCAAAATAATAAATAAATCCAATTTATTCCTGGCTGTTTAAACGTATTGACAGGTTTGGAATCACATACACAGGTACAGGAACAAGCTAGAAGAATCTATGTAGAATGGATACATTGTTCATATGCAGTCTGTGTGTATGAAAAATATTTAAATATACCACGTGTGTATTTGTAAAATGTGTTATTTTATCATTTTTAATTTTATACCATACAAATTTGTCCATACATAAAAATAATTGCTTATCTAGGCAACAAAGACTATAAAATGCTAAAAGTTGTGGTGGTGTCTGGAGTGTTAATTTACAATAATATTGAAGCATTGTGTACTTTACCTTTCTTTACCTTTTACCTTTCTTCACTTAACCTTTCTTTCTCACCTTTGGTCTTATAAACCAGCTTTGGGAATTAAGGACCTTCGCACCTATGAAGGGATAAGGAATGTGGAGTATTTCAGATTAATCTTCAGATGTCCATAAGATCAGATGTCTATCACACCTAAATTTCCCCACAGATTTGGCAATAGCAGTTGATAATAATATTAGTATATATAAAGCAATCTATTTTTTGCAATTTCATTTTTGAGGCTAAAAAAAAAGATTTCAAATATTTTTTAAAATGCTTTAAGAAAAAAGACATCTGATGGTTGGTATAATTCTTTTTTTTTTTATTTGGCTCCTTTCACTATCAGCTTGATGGTACAGGCACATAGACCCCTAGCTACCCAGTTTAAAATTGGCACCATTTTTGGTGGGGGACAATGGCATTACCAACCACCAATCCTCCCAGAAAAAGCACTGAGCCAGGGGGTGGTCGGTGTTCAGTTATTTTCAAATACCGAACCAGAGAAAAGCAACTTGTGAAACAGAATATCAGAACTGTTTCCTATAGAGTCTTAATAGTGATTTCCTCACATCACTCCCCCCCAGTTCCATGGAACAGCATACCCGCTTAGACCCCAACGGGTTGGCTTCCTGGCCAGTACTGCATGGTGAAATTGTAGGGTTGCAGTGCCAGATTCGGGGGTTGTCCCCTGCTACTCTGTTGAGCCAAATCAGGGGGTTGTGGTCCGTCATGATCGTGAAGGATAATCTGTATAAGTATGGTTGTAATTTCTTTAGTGCCCGTACCAGGGTTAGACACTGCTTCTCCACGGTGGTATAGTTGACTTCTGGGGGTAACAATTTTCTGCTCAGATATGCCACCAGGTGTTCCATGGTGTTTTCCCTCACCTGGCTTAGTACGGCTTCCAGTCCAAACATGGAGGCATCTGCATGAACGAGAAATCTTTTAGCATGGTCGGGTGCAGCTAATACAGTTGCCTCACTTGCAGCTTTCAGCCTTTGGAAGGATTCCTCCACTACCCAAAAGGGTTCCTGTCATTTTGCTGAAGCTTATCTGTTTTAGTGGGTCTAAGAGCAAGTACCTTTTGTCCAGGTTCTAGGATACGGTCCCTGTCTCCTCTATCGTACCACTGTTCCTGCGCTGTTGAGCCACCTGCAAGTTCTCCTGAACGGACTCTGTTACCTGTAGTCGGTCCCACAACTCCAGAACATATGGCACGATAGGAGTGCCCTCCTCCCCGGTATCTCCCTTCTAATGTTCTCGGATAAGACCCAGGGGCCCTTGCACTCTCTTCCCATACAATAATTCAAAGGGGGGGAATCCAGTAGACTGGCCAGAAGAATGTCTGAGTTCTTCTGGCTAGTCCACTTCTGTATGCCTAGACGGCCTGCTAAGGGGATATCGTGGCTAAGTTTTAACAGCTCAGCACGATATTTCCGAGGTACAATTAGCTGTCTTTTTGGTAGCACCCATGTCTCTCAGCCTCCTGCCCATTTAGCTTCACAATTTGTCGGTGATGAGCTCGGTTGTCTCTGGCTGTTTGCACTGGATTCACCTTGTGTAGCACCGAACAGTGTTTCTCCAGGCAGTGGATCAGGTACTAACAGTGGATCCATAGGAGTCTCCAAAGAGCTCTTCCCGGTAACAATGAGTGACTGCCCACATCGGCTGGGTTGATGGTCGGTCCCACTCTCCTTGGCTGCAAAGGGGACAATTTATTGTAATGTGTTCCAGTTGGTTGCACCCGTGGTACAGGGGTCCTGTCTTCCGAATTGGTACGGTCATTGGCAGGGGTGTAGGTTGATGGGGCTGGTTCGGCGCTGCGGTCATCGGGGTTTAAGTGTTCGGTCGGTACCTTTGTCGCTCCCGCTAGTTTCGGCCCTTTGACCAATCTAGCTGCTTCTTCTATGGTCAGGGGTTTCCTATCCCTGACCCAGTCTCTAACCTTTGGAGTATGATCGAAAAACTGTTCCAACAACAATAATTGTAAGGCATCGTTTAAGGTGGTTACCTGGCACCCTTGCATCCAATTTTGTGCATCTCAGCTCATCCTAAATGCCCATTTGGCATACAAGTCTCTTCCTGATTTTCTGAGCTCTCAAAATTTTCTTCAGTCGGCTTCGGGAGTAACAACATACATTGCCAGCAATGTCTCTTTGACTTATTCATAATTGTGGATGTCTGAGTCAGACACTGCTTGGTATGCTTCCGCCGCTATTCCTGATCATTTGCTGCTAAGTATCGCAGCCCAGTTAACCTTTTCCAGGCCCTCCAAAGCACATTGCCATTCAAAGTCTTGTAAATAATTGTCAATATCCAACTCTTCATCCATGAACCCATTAAAAGCTGCATAATTCAGCTTCCTTGGTTGTCCATTTATCGATCCTTGTAGGGAAGCCTGCCCAGGTTTCTCTGTGTCTGGGAGAGAATAGAGTTTGCTTTGACTTAAACTAATTATCTCCCAGGCAATAGAGGTACACAATATGATACAATACACCTCAAAATACATATAATATTGATAGGAACCTCCACAAGTATTATATCCCTGGATAGCCAGGATCTAAGCGCCCAAGTTGTCTAAGTAGCGCTCAGATTCATGTTTTCTAGCTGATTTGCCATCAGGGTAAAATTTTGACCGACCGTGCACGGCTCTTGCTCAAAATACTTCCCTAGAAAAGTAGGCAGCGTTTGGTCCACTTTCGGGAGTTCTTAGGGACTCATTGGGAGCGAATGATCTCTCTGTTCAGAAGTGGGTTATACGAATAGCAGCCACCCAGAAAGAGCACTTAAATTTGTTGTTTTTTTTGTAGTTAACGAGCCAGGGGGTGGTCGGTGTTCGGTAGTTTTCAAATACCAAACCAGAGAAAAGCATTTTGGGTTCGGTAAAACTTGTGAAACAGAATAGGGGAACTCTTTCCAATAGAGGCTTAATAGTGAGTTCCTCACACAGTAAAGCAAGCAAAAAAAAAAAGATAACGATAAGACTGATAATTATCCACTATTTATGGCTGATATATGTAAATCTAGATCTAAGTGTGTAGGATGCATGAGTTTATATAATAATTTTCCTTGTATTTCCTTCTTTTTTCAATATATATTTTTTAATTTTTAATGATTTCAGAAATCAATAAGCCATTACAATGGTTTTTTTAGTTTCATAAAATATATCTATGTGCGTATACAGAAAGTAGGCTTAACATATTCTAATACATTCTAATAATCCTATACAGCCAATTCATGTACAAAATTATAAATCTTATATTCACTGCTACTACCAAATAGCTTCAATAATAATAAGGTATTAAACCTAAACCTCTAGTCAAATACCCATTGCTTCCTACTTCCTGGTCTTCATATTAAATCTATTTGTGAGCATAAAACTTAATAAACTTCAATTTATCCAATCATACTTTAAATAAAAATATAATCAAAACATAACAAAAAAAAAACTCCTAATCCTAGATAAAAGATCAAGAAGACCCATTAACTGCAAAAACTGTGCTACTATTGTAAAGAGAGTAATAGGTTTTTTTTTTTTTTTTGATTACTTATTGTCAATCTGTTTTGTAACTCTATTTCTTAATTTTATCAAAATTGAACGCACTGTGGTAAGTTTTTAAGTTTATAAAAATGTTTATAATAAATAAAAGTTTATTATATTTTTAACTTGGGGGACCGGGCACTAAAATGGCAGATGAAATTTAATGTAGAGAAATGCAAAGTTATGCACTTAGGGGTGAAGAATGCACAAGCAACTTACACACTAAATGGTAGTGAATTAGGGATAACCGAGAAGGATTTGGGAATTGTTATAGACAGCAAATCAGGCAGCAATATGCAATCTCAATCTGCAGTTGCTAAGGCCAGTAAGGTTTTGTCGTGTATATATAGGGGCAAAAATTCTAGGGATGAAAATATAATTTTGCCTCTTTATAAATTGCTGGTAAGTCCAAACGTTGAATATGCTGTGCAATTTTGTGCACCTGTTTTAAAGAAGAATATCATGACACTAGAAAAAGTGCAGCGACAAGCTACCAAATTGATAAAAAGAATGGAGCACTTTAGTTACGAAGAAAGGTTAAAAAATGTAAATCTCTTTAGTTTGGAAAAACGGCACCTCAGAGGGGATATGATAACATTATAAAAATATATTCGCGGCCAGTGCAAACCACTATCTGGAAATCTATTGATAAACAGGGCTATACATAGGACACAAGGTCACGCATTTAGGCTGGAAGAAAGGAGATTTAATCTAGGGTTTTTTTACAGTAAGAACTATAAGGATATGGAATTCTCTGCCTGAAGAGGTGGTTTTATCAGAATCCATACAGATGTTTAAACAGCAATTAGATAAATCAAAAAACATAACATACAGGGATATAATTTCTAATTAGTGGGGTAATAGCTGCTTGATCCAAGGAGATATCTGACTGCAATTTTGGAGTCAAGAAGGAATTTTTTTCCCAGGTTGTTGCAAAATTGGAAGAGCTTCAGACTGGGGTTTTTGCCTTCTTTTGGATCAACAGCAACAACATATATGAGGAAGGATGAACTTGATGGACGCAAGTCTATTTTCAGCTATGTAACTATGTAACTATGTAACTTACATTGGAGCTGCATTAATGAAGAGATAAATAGAATACATAAAGGGACAATCTGGGCAACATTGTGACAATATTTTGGTAGTATTAGAAGTAGTTTTAGTTTCTGGAGATTGTCACACCATTTTGATTTTAATTGTTTTGAATGGTTTAACCCAAAAGTGCTTTTGAGGATGCCATTTAGCTTGACCTTTCTGCCATCTATCCATCCTCCGGATCATACATATTAAAACACTGAAAAAGTATCAAGCATGAGTAACTGATAAGACAATTATTCAGGTATGAGTATGACCCACTAACAACGAGTTATGTTCCAAGTTCCAAACCCAATATGTGAATGGGTGAGTGGTTAATAACCAGGAAAGAGCCACATAGCAATCCATTTTTCTCATCTCCTGTTTCTGTGGGATGGGAGGGTATACTGGAATACATGTTGGATTCCAGGACAGGTGACAAAGTTTTATATGATATGGTATTGTTGCAGCTAGTTTGTAGGTCACTGTACAGGCCATAAATGCCACAAGATGATCGAGGAAAATAACTAGGGTGGAGGAATTATTCTTACATGTATTTTTATATTCTGGAAGTTAAGTATGTAAAGATCAGTTGTAGAGAGTGAGGAAAGCTATGGATTGGATAAAGTGATAAACTTGTCAACAGTAAGAGAAGGTTGACAATTGGCATGTGGATTTTACTTACTACTGATAATAGGGAGATTTATGTACTTTCCTCTGTGGGCAATAGTATAGGGGCATGGCTGGTCTGAATATATGGAGTACTACACTGAGAAAGGAATAAAAAAGATCAGATATAAGAATATTCCTGACATTGGCTTATATTACCTCTGAGATGATTTTTGGATGATGTTTGTCTTATATTTGCAGGTAGATATTTCTATTGGTGCAAAGCATTTATTTAACTATAACACATTTAAAAGCTGTGGAAGGAAATAATACTATTTTCAAAATGAAATAGAAAAAAAAAGGATTGTTCGAGAGATATACTCAGGATCTATGATATAATTAGGCATATAACAACTATATAATATCTCTTTTTTGGATCTCACTACTATCCCAGTAGGGAAGTCATTAGTTGTTCTTATAGACATGTTGCCAAGCATCATAATTTTAAAGGTGTGAGAATAGAAATCTGAGAAACACAAGCTTCCCAGTGTTTTATGTGACTGTGAGAAAAGGACTCTTCCCTAGGGGTAGTGTGAGCTTTATGCTCTCCTTGTAATACTGCTGAGAACAGTCTGCTAAAAGCCCAACACTGCTAAAGAAGGAAAACCACATCAATATCCGAATGTCTTATATAGATTGCTCTAATATGTTATCTTTGCTGTATCAACATTAGATAACTTTTTACATAATTTTATGGAAATGTATCATGATATATAATATCATGGGAAAAAGAAAGTACACCCTGTTTGAATTCTATGGTTTTATATATCAGGACATAATAACAATCATCTGTTAACATTAGCAGGTCTTAAAATTAGGTAAATACAACCTCAGACGAACAATAGGTATATCACACCAGGTTATTATTTATTTAACAAAAATAAAGCCAAAACGGAGAAGCCATGCCTCAAAAACTAAATATACCCTTCTTGCTTCAATAGGAATTAAGTAAGTAGCTGACATGTGCTGCTAATCAAATGCCCTTGATTAATTTATTATCAGCAAGTGTGACCACCTCTATAACAGCAAAAAGTTTTAGCAGTTTGCTGGTCTGGAGCATTCAGGTGTGTGTTAACACAATGCCAAGGAGGAAAGACATCAGCAATAACCTTAGAGAAGCAATTGCTGCTGCCCATCAAACTGGGAAGGGTTATAAGGCCATTTCCAAACAATTTAAAGCCCATCATTGTACAGTGAGAAAGATTATTTAAAAGTAAAAAACATTCAGGACAGTTGCCAATCTTCCCAGGAGTGGATGTCGCAGTAAATTCACCCCAAAGTCAGACCGTGGAATGCTCTGAGAAAATACAAAAACAAGAGTTACATCTCAGACGCTACAGGTCTCAGTTGGCATGTTTACTGTTAAACTTCATGACAGTACAATTAGAAAAAGACTAAACAAGTATGGTTTTTATATTTCATCTTCTCACCACTCAATTCTTGCTAACTAGAGTAACTATGTGCATCACTTGCTACTCTCCACTGTTTCTGTGCCTTAACTCAGAGCACTGCTAACATTTGGTTATCTTTACATGCTTTAGACCAGTGGTCCCCAACCCAGTCCTCATGGACCACCATCAGTCCAGGATTTATGTATTTCCCTTTTATATTCAAATGACAGCATTTCATAGATACTGACAAAACCTGGGCTGTTGCTGGTCCATGAGGACTGGGTTAGGGACCACAACTTTAGACAGAAACAGACTGATACCATGAGAGAGAGTACCAGCACACCACTGATGCACAGGAAATACATTTGTAGTGCTAGCACAAATGCTTTTAACCAGGGATTACAAGGATTTAATTTATATATTTCCCAGCCTCATGCTGAATTTGCCTCTTTTCCATCAGCTTTTTATTTTAACCTCCCTCCTCTTCAAATCCACCCCTCCCATCTTCAAATCTCCTTCCCTATGTTATTTAACTTGCACTTTTTCATTTTCCATAACTCTTTGCCTCCTAAATTATCAATTTTCTGACTTTTTTTAATTTCTCTTTTCTATAGCATTTAGTGGCAATTTCTCTTTCTTGTCATCCTTTTCTACTCTGTGTGATATGACTTATGTGAGTATATAGTTACAAATGTGTTATGGCAATCATGTATGAATTTATGGTGGTGGGGGTCTACATGTGAGTATATGACTTTGTGTGTTTGATGAGAGGTGTGTGATTGTGTGAGGGCTGCATGTTTTCAGGGCTCTCCATGTGTCATTGCTTTTTGTGAACTTTGTTTGACAGAGCATGTAGATATAATTTCTGTCTGCACCTCTTGTATGTATGGACCACTTTTATTGTTCCCTTTAGTTCTGCATTGTCAGGATTACAGTTGATCCAGCACACAGAATAGTATTACACCTAGGACTAAGTGTAACGTCTAACCGAACCCATGAATGGCTGGACTTAACGTACCCAAGAATAGTCAATATACTAACCGAGGTCAGGGACACAGCGATAAGGAAAAGCCAATAGTCAAGGATACCAGATGTCAGGGAAATCAAAACTAAGCCAAAAAGCCAAACTCAATAACCAGAACCACACGATCAGGAACACACTCTTGGATAACCATCTAAGGGAAACCATGACAGGGCAATGAAAAAAAGTAAAAATTAGTTTAAATAACCCTCCTACAGATCTGATTGGCCGTAACCGTCCTTTGACCCCAAAGAGTGAGTGCGCATGTTATGCGTGATGTCACACACGTTGAAGTTGTCATTACCGTGGGTGGACTTGGGGCTATAATATGGCATGGATCCGCAGCGGCCGGCGTCCACCGTAGTGCTGCAGAAGTGGCACTTCCGTTATTGCCAGGAAGACAATTTCTACTGCAGACACCATAAGGTGAGGATGAATATGTGACATTAGTGATGTCCCGGACGGTTCGCCAAATGGATCGCCGCGGACGGTGAACATAAACATAAACTTTGACCCTGTACCTCACAGTCAGCAGACACATTCCAGCCAATCAGCAGCAGACCCTCCCTCCCAGACCCTCCCACCTCCTGGACAGCATCCATTTTACATTCATTGTGAAGCTGCATTCTTAGTGAGATGTCCAGGAGGTGGGAGGGTCTGGGAGGGAGGGTCTGCTGCTGATTGGCTGGAATGTGTCTGCTGACTGTGAGGTACAGGGTCAAAGTTTATGTTTATGTTCGCCGTCTGCGGCGAACTGTTCGGCGAACCTTTCGGGATATCACTATGTGACATGCATACATTTTTGTATCAGAGCACTTGATGCATAATATGGAGCCAGCACCCTGATATACCAAGACGTGTTGCTTCAAGAGGGAGGTGCAGACCACATGTTCCCTCACATCATTAAGGGGGGCTTAGCCAGTCGGAAATATCTTACTGCCAACTGGTGAAGATAAACCATTGGTTCAACTTTTCTGACACAAGCATTCACTTTACAGTAATGCCTGTCAAGTGACAGGACCATGTTCTCTGTGTCCCACTGGCTAGATGACTTTATCAGTGACCTGGCTGCTACCTGCTGCCAGGCCAACTAGACAGTTAAATTGCCTGATTGCATTTGCAAATTTTACCAGATTTATAATAATATAACTTTGCAAATAAATCATTTGCCAAAACTGTATAAAAGTATACATTTATGAGAATAGCCTCATATTAGACTCTGACCCATAAGACATAGCATCACTATGCATTTAATAGTATATACTGTATAAACATGTTCTTGATACATACTTTTAAACTTACATGCCAAGTATTAAACAGAAAGGAAGTATGAACAAGCATTCAAACATAAAACTAAACATGTCTTGAGAAAAAGTCAGTATGAAATATTTCGTTATACCTCCACTACTGATGCTTTACAATTTCAGTTTATGTTAAGTGCATAATCTTAGACATTTGTGTAATGTAAAGATTTCTAATGAAGGGAATATTTATCATCACACATGAAGGTTAAGAATAACAAAAAGGGCAGCTCCCTCGCTTTTTGATAGAAGCTTGAGGAAACCGCAAGAATTAAATAAAAAAAAAAAACAATGGGAAGGTTTACCACATTTCTCCGAGGAGAATCCTTGGTTTTATTCCAAGATTAAGTTTGGATTCTGTCCAATGGAAACAGTTAAACATGACTTAAAAATAGTTTCGATTCAATCAGCAACTTTCACTGGAGACATTTTGAAATTATGATGTCATCTGCGACACTGCTAGATAGTATAGTGTGGGCTTTTTTGTGTGTGACATATCTAAACAGCTATGATATCAGGTTGGTAGTGTTTCATCGTTTAAGCCAGATATGCTCCTGACAGTAGTTTTTCTATCCAGACGGATTACACTAGGAACACTTTTACAGACCCATTTACCACACACTTAATTAAAGGCTTGCACACATTCATTTCTATTAATTTTTTATTTTTAAAAGCTTTAGGTTAATCTCCAAATTGATTAGAAAGGTGCATTAAAATACTAGTGCTTTGTTACAAAAGACTGACTCAAAATTAAGTTTGTTTAAATCTCAAGTTTGTCAAAATTTCAACATGGGAATCATTTTTTGTTCAAATCAGTGACATTGGCCATTATTAATTTAAAAATGCACAAAATCAAAAGTCAGTTCCTAAAATCCACACATTTATAAATGTTCACTTGTATGTGTGAATGAGGATTAACTATACATTATTTCTCAACAGAAGCATCAACTACAATACAGATGTCACAAATGATCGTATAATTCTTCAGCTATTTTGTGAAGGCTGAATACCTGTAAGGAATTATTAGTGAGATGGATAATAAGCAGAATAATTAGGATACTAGCTACAGTATATACTCGAGTATAAGTCTAGTTTTTCAGCACATTTTTTGTGCTTAAAAACCCCCACTCGACTTATACTCGAGTCACTGTCTGTATTATGGCAACTTAGAGAGCCGCGGCCGTCAGAGCCATGGCAACGATCCGCGCGGCAACCAGACTGTGAGACTTACAGTGGAGGTGACCGGAACGGAGGAGAAGGGAGCTGACAGGAGCTGCAGGAAAGGTAAGTAAATGCTTCCTGCCGGCCCCCCCACTTCACAGCCCATGCCACTGGACCACCAGGGATTAAGATAGCCCTCCTCCCTGACCAGTTAACAAGCAGGGAGGGGGGACAAAATAAAATTAAAATAATAAAATAATAATAATAATATTAAAATAAAAAAAATTTTAATAATAAAAATGCCCTCCCTCCACCCAGTTCACACACACTACACAAACACACACTCTGCATTATATACACAGAGTGTGTGTATATAATGCAGAGTGTGTGTTTGTATGAGTGTGTGTGTTTGTATAAGTGTGTGTGTATATAATGCAGAGTGTGTGTATATATAATGCAGAGTGTGTGTTTGTATGAGTGTGTGTATATAATTATAAAAATCACAGAATTTCATAGCCCCAAGTTTTACCCTCGACTTATCCATGAGGCATAGCATATTTCACAATTGTTGGTCACAAAACTGCACTCGACTTATACATGAGATCGACTTATACACGAGTATATACGGTACTTATAAGACATGGCAAAACCTTGGCCTAATTTGCACACTACACAGGTCAATTGCGGCCTATGGTCATATTTCAAATAACTCAAATTCTTTAATTACAGCTTTGTTTTGTTTATAAATGTTTTTTATTTTATTTTATCTTTTGCCAAAGGCCTAGTTCACTGCAGTGTACTTACAATTTGTACTAGACAACATGATTAGACAACAAGCTGACACATAAATTCTTCAGCTCAGTTTTCAAACATATTTTCTCAAGGATATTGACCCTCTGGTTACCGAGGATTGAAATAACATTCAGTTTGTACTATTTTCTTCTTGATGATCATTGAATAAATGTTCTGATGTTCACCTGAATGATCCGCCATATTTGAGCAGACATTAAATCAGTAGTGAAGGTACTGTGATATAATCCTATAACGCATTTTAATCTACACTTTCTTATATTTATATACAGTGGAACCTTGGAACTCAAATTTAATCCATTTCAGAAGGCTGTTTCAGGACCGATTTGTTCGAAAACTGAATCAAAGTTTTCCATAAGAATTAATGAAAATTAGATTAATCCGTTTCAGACCCCCAAAATTACAGCATTTTAACACAAATTTTACAGTTTAATATTACCTTAAATTCATAAAATCATACAGAAAACCAATAAACACAATGCAAATTAAATAAAAATGTAACTTCACTTTTTCAATGTGTATGTATCATGACTCCTTAGGCAGGAGCCTTGCTATGCACCTGGATCGAAGGAAAAGTTCCTACTCACTTAAACAGTGATTGTACTATATCGACTGTAAACACTTTGTTTGTGCACCACGTGAAACTATTGCTCACAGAATATCTCTAGTAATTTACACCACCACAAGCTTTTTTCATATGGATGATTCTTTTGTTCTTGCTGGAGGCCTTGCAGAATAGGAGGAAATATTCCAATATACAGAACAGGATGCTGAGAGGATTAGGTGGGACAGCTCGAGTATAGAACTACCAAACACCACAACGCTAAAGGAAATTTATTTTGAACTGTTGAGACTTAGAAAGAGGGAAACAGACTTGGACCTGCATTGTCTCTTCTTGTCTGAGTACTATAAGTTCCTCCCAATTCCATTAAGAACATACCAGCCGTAGGTCGCCTTAAACCAAAGGACTGCAAAAGCTGGATTTCTGTCCTGAATAATTGTTCACTAAACTTGATGCTCATCATAATTGAGGATGTCAAATAGGACTTAATAGCAGTTAGAAAGAGGATCACAGAATTGGAATCAAAAGAAACCTTACTACTCTCTGCTGTTGAATCTGCACCAAAAGTACTTAAACTGGAACAAAACATCAAAAATTATAAAACTGACTTGATAAGATTTAAAAGGGAGAAGCAAGAAAAAATAAGCAATGACTATAAGGAACATCGAGTGTGTAGGTGAATGAGTGTACAGAGCGAGAGACCATGCTTCGCTCGCCGCAGAAGACTGATCACCAGAACAAAGCAATTTTCAATAGACCGTACTTCAGGCAAATCAACCTCAGACTTTGAGCCAGCCCAAAGCAATTGCACCAAGAGACCACCAACTCAGGAGTCTTTTTTAGAGACAAATCCGGCTTCCTCATCCAGAATCAACACTAGGTACACCTCAAGACTAAGAGAAGGTACATTACCAGAAAAGGCCAGAAGGGTAGACCCTGTTGGGACAAGGGGAAAACCACCACGTCCCCCAAGATAATACCGGTCTTCAACTTATCCAACAGGACAGTGAACACAAAGGAAATTCAGCTACTTAATAAGGGACTATCTTTTGTGCCTACCAACTACCCTAACTTTTTTCAGAGTGACATTGAAGTCTATAAATTTGGCAGGACATTACGTCTAAAATAATTCTTTAACTCCTTAAGGACCAAACTAGAATAAAAGGGAATTGTGACATGTCACACATGTCATGTGTCCTTAAGGGGTTAAAGACAGCCCCAAGTACCTGAAATAACCATAAGTGAATTCAAACCTAAAAGCACATTTGACCCTCCCACACAACAACTGTTTATCAGAACCTTCTAGAGAAATATGCAACGTGAAACTACCTCTGTATTGCAGCTAGAATAACATAACTGCAACATCAGTAATAAAGAGAAGATGATTATCCGCTCTCTGTCGAATGATGAAAATATTGTTATTCAACCAGCAGACAAGGGTGGGAGCATTGTGATCCTTAACTACCAGGATTATAGAGATGAATTACTCTCACAACTACAAGATACAAAAGTCTATAGAAAACTTAAAGGAAGTCCAACCACACTGATCATGCAACAGATAGCAGCCCTGGTTCAGAGAGGTGTGAAGGCCAACTACCTTACTATAAACCTCCAAGAGTACTTGGTCCAATCTACACCAAAAACACCTATAATTTATACCCTACCCAAGATGCACAAAAGTACAGACCACCCACCGGGCAGACCAATAGTCTCGGCCACAGGGGGGTACTTGAACCATTGGCTAAATGGCTTGATGTTTTGTTCAAAGTCACAGTTGAATCATTACCAACATGTATTAAAGACACCCCTAGGTTACTAAGCTTACTGGATGCTATTAAATTACCAGAGGGATCCATCTTCTTTTTTACATGTGGCGTTAAAAGTTTCTATAACATCATCCCACACCACGCAGGTATAGAGGCTATGCGCCAAGTCCTACAGAACTCCTCAGTATACAGAGGTCCCCTTATTGAATATGTACTTGAAGTAGTGGAGAAAGTCTTGACCTCAAACTATTTTAGATTTAAACATCCATGGTACCAACAGTTCTCTGGAACATCTATGGGGCAGCGATGGCCCCCATGTATGCCAAAAGTTTTATGTTCATGTTTGAATCAGAACACATTATACAACCATTCAGCAGTAACATCATACTCTATAAGAGATTCATTGATGATGTCTTCTTGATATGGCGAGGGGATACTGAATCTATCACTCAGGTGATAGAAAACATCAATGGAGCCCAAACACCGGTGAAACTCACCTTAACCATGAGTTCAGATGAGATTGACTTTTTGGATGTTCACATATACAGAAGCAACACTAACCTTGCCTACACCCGCTTTACCAAATCCACAGATAGAAACACCCTGCTACAGGCTGACAGTTTCCACCTGAAACACCTTAAGGAATCATTACCACTGTCACAGTTTATGAGAGTCCTGTAAAACAACTCAGAGCCAGAGAAAGCTCAACAACAGATCAAAGAGATGTGGAACACATTTAAACAAAGGGGGTCTAATAAATCTACACTTCAACGTGCATTAACCAAAAGCCAAGAACCATCCAGACAACCAAGGCTTGGTATTCTCTACCACCTTCAATACAGCGTCCTCTAGAATACATAGCACATTGAGATCCAATTGGCGTCTCCTGGAGAAAGACCTTACTTTACCAGAGATTTTCCAGAATCCCCCCATGCTATGCTATAAGAGGGGAATGAACCTTTGTGGCCACCTGGTAAAAACTGATCTGATACACTGCTACACTAAGAGAGAGGCAACAATCAACAAGGGCTGCTTTCGTTGCTTGGGCTGTGTAACCTGCAGCCATATGGTACCAGGCAATCTTTTCTGCCATCCACACACAGGCAGGAAATATCCAATGAAGCATAGACTGACCTGCACGTCAGTCTGTCATTTACAAATTACAATGCCCCTGTGGTTTATCTAATGAGAGGAAAACTGACCTCCCACTCAGTGAACGGATTAGGAATCATAGATCAAACATCCGTATTGCCTATAGGGACAACAAAGCCAACCTCCCGGTGGCGAAACACTTCTTGGCAAAGGGGCATACTTTGTCCACTTTAAATTCATGGCAATTGACCATGTCCCCCCCACACCGGAGAGAAGGGGATAGGAAGAAAATCCTTCTCCAACGTGAGGCAAACTGGATAAAAACTCTCAATACAGTATGGCCAAGGGGTCTGAACAAAAAGTGTTCATTATCTATGTTCCTATAATCAAAGACTCAATTATGCCTTTATATTTTTTTGTCATCAGGTGTAATTTACTATGGTTATTTCTGTACTTCCTTCTATTCTACTTCATTCTATTCTACTGTTTTTCCTTCTATTCTACTTCATTATTTTTGTGACAACCCTGTCCACTTAACTTAAGGATTATTATTGGGGGGTTATTTAATTTTGTAGATGTAATTTTCTTCTTTTCCACTCTAATTACTTAGGATCCAATTTACTCCTTGTATTATTATGGGAGTTTTATCTGTATAGTTCTTATCACGTTTTGAGTGCGTTTTTTTTGCATGGCTTTGTATCACCCAGCCTTATTATCGCTGACTGATGTTCCCATGATTAAACATGTACCCTGGCAGCCCCCTACCCTCTGTCCTGATTATTGCGCCATCGTATATATATATATATATATCCTTATATCCCCATGACTCAGGGTCCTGTGATGATGTAGCTCTAATATAATAATTAGGTAGTTTAGTGCCGATTTTGGTTTCTGTTATGTCCCTTCCTCTAGACTCTCCTTTTAACATACTGTATGCCTAGCCGTACATATACTTTTGGGTATATAATTCAGCTATTAAATTTTGTGTCTATGCTAGTATTACATTGGCTTCCAGTTAGATATAGGGCTCAATTCAAGATTCTGGTGCTTGCTTACAAGTCCCTACATAATACTGCTCCAACCTACCTATCCTCCCTAGTACACAAGTATGTCCCGTTGAGGCCCCTGCGCACTGCCAAAGACCTAAGTCTATCCTCTGCCCGTACTCCCACATCTGACGCTCGCCTCCAAGACTTCTCCAGGGCTACACCTTTTCTGTGGAACTCCCTTCCCTTCTCCGTTAGACTTTGACCCAGTCTCCACTCATTTAAAAAATCTTTGAAAACACACTTCTTCGGGAAAGCATATCATAAAAACTGTTTGTGGGTTTTCATCCCCTTCCCCCCCACGACTCCTCTCCTGCAACTGTCAAAAATAACCTACTAAGTTCTCAGTGAATACTTTTCTAGCAACCTCTTTCATTACCCCTACTTATACTCTTTGTGTCAGGATATGTTTTTTTCTGGGATGTTGTGTGGGTATATCATGTCATGTTATCACAATGAATTGTTTGTCCTGATAAAAACTCCTTGTGATATATATATATATATATATATATATATAGAGAGAGAGAGAGAGAGAGAGAGAGATAGATAGATAGATAGATAGATAGATAGATAGATATAAACTGCATAAGTAAGATAGCACTCCAGGCACTTCAAAATGTTATTAACCCCTTAAGGACTGGACCTTTTTTGCGATGCTGTACATTTGCGACCAGGCATATTTTTACACTTTTGTGGTGTTTGTGTTTGGCTGTAATTTTCCGCTTTCTCATTTACTGTTCCCATACAAATTATATATTGTTTTTTTCAGGACAAAAGGGGCTTTCTTTATATACCATTATTTATATAAACTCATGTATTTTAATTTAAAAAAAATAAAAGAATATGATGAAAAATTGAAAAAAATACATGTTTTTTTACTTTTACTTGAAAAATCTTTTACTCATCTACAAAAGCGAATGAAAAAAACTGCTAAATAGATTCAAAATTTTGTCCTGAGTTTAAAAATACCCAGTGTTTACGTGCTTTTTTGCTGCTTTTTGCATGTTATAGGGCTATAGGTACAAGTAGGATATTGTGGTTTCAAAACATACATTTTTAAAATGTATCAATAGTGACATTGTAACACTATTATCTGTCATAAATCTCTAAATAACACCCCACATGTACATATTTTTTTTAAAGTAGACAACCCAGGGTATTCAATATGGGGTATGTCCAGTCTTTTTTAGTAGCCACTTAGTCGAAAACACTGGCCAAAGTAAGCATTCATATTTGTTTGTGTGTGAAAAAGTAAAAAAACTAAATTGAACGCTAATTTTGGCCAGTGTTTGTGACCAAGTGGTTACTAAAAAAGACTGGACAATACCCCATTTGCAATACCTTGGGTTGTCTTCTTTTGCAAATGGTATGCCATCATGGGGGTAATTCTCATTCCTGGGCTACCATACGCTCTCAAAGGCAACGTAACCAACCTGGCCATTTTCAATGTAAAAATATTTGACCAATATATTTGACCTTGTAACTTTCAAAAATACTATAAAACCTGTACATGGGGGGTACTGTTTTACTCAGGAGACTTTGCTGAACACAAATATTAGTGTTTAAAAACTGGAAAACGTATCACAACAATTATATCATCAGTAAAAGTGCTGTTTGTGTGTGAAAAATGCAAAAAAAGTCATTTTCACTGACAATATCATCACTGTGATATGTTTTACTGTTTTGAATCACTAATATTTGTGTTCAGCGAAGTCTCCCGAGTAAAACAGTACCCCCCATGTACAGGTTTTAGGGTGTCGTAGAATGTTACAGGGTAAAATACAGTGCTAGCAAATTCAATTCTCTGGAATTTCGGCCTGGGTTGGCAGGCAGGTCCCTCAAATTGCAATCAATAAAATTACTTAATTATGTAAAAATATTACATAAATACGCACGTAGAATTTAAATATATATGCATATTTATATATTTGAAGTCTATGTGTATATTTATATAATTATTTATGTAATTTTGTATATGGACATATGTATATTTCGTGTTATTTTTATTTATTTATATATACAAATTCATTCTAAGTGTATTTTGATATAAATATATATATATTAATTTTAAAATACAGTTAGAATAAAATTTCATATAGATATATAATTTTTTTTTAATTTTTTATTATTATTTTAAAAAAAATTATTTAAGTTAAATTACTTATCATTTATATTTTATAATAATATATATATACAATATATATAGTTATTATATATATTATATATATATACGTGTGTAACTTAATTATAAGTGTATTTTTTTATTAATATAAGTACATATTAATATAAAAATACACTTAGTATGACATTATATATATGATATATAGACATATATTATACAGATATAATATATGTCTATATATCATATATACACATATATAATAATTTTTTTTATTTTTATTAACACTAACTTTATTTTTTTTTTCTGATTTTACACTAGCAGGGAGACTGCCTGTCAGCACAGACAGTCCCCCTGCAGGCAGGCACTAGGACACCTATTGTGACCATGTGATCGCTGTGTTGAGCGATCACATGGCCACAGGGGTCCTAATTCAGTGTGGGGAGACTGTCTGGGCTGCAGGCAGTCTCCCCACAACCGGAGCAATGCTGGTCGCCGCCGGGGGAACGACGGCGATCAGGTAAGTACCTCTGACCGTTAGGACGGTTCAGGACCGTCATCGGTCGGCAAGGCAAAAATGCCGATGACGGTCCTGAACCGTCCTCGGTCGCGAAGGGGTTAAACTTAACTTTTATTCAACAAATGCTGTACAACAAAATCGACGTTTCAGTTCTAATTCAAACTTTGTTCAGGATACCTAAAGAAAGTTCGAATTAGAACTGAAACAGCATTTGCTGATTAAAAGTTAAGTGCTATCTTACTTATGCAGTTTGGATAACTTTGCAGAACAGCACCGGGCTGAAATATTTTGCAACATCTGGAGTATTTTAGTAATAATATACAAGGTTATACACTGAAGTGAAATTGAAGGTGAATTCAAAGTGAATTTCAATTTAAGGTCAAAATATCCAAGTTCGAATAATTTTCTAAATCAGCTATGCTTTCAGTTAGGCTACTCTGGCCTTAAATTTGAATTTCACTTTCAATTTGCCCTGTATTCTTACTTTAGTAAATAACACTGTCAGTTTTTCATAACTAAAACAAGTATGAGTTTCCTTCCAAATCTCAACCAAAACACAAGAGGCATATATCTTCAGAAAATGGAAGAGAATATGTATTTTATAAAATACATGTTAACATGTAGAAGTAATATGTATTACCGATTCATGTAAAATGTGTGAAGGTTTTTTATTTCTGGTTTTCTGATTGTGAGTATCGAGTTTTATAAATACCATGTAAAGGGATAGAAGTTTGCTTTTAATTTTCAATTTTATCAGAACCATACATTTTATAGTTGCTTAAAGTTTTCTGTTGGTCCCTTGGGTAAGCTTCCTGTTTTTTTCAATAACCTAATGCTAAAACGTTTTACTTTCGACCCAGTAAGTTGGAAAGACCATTGCAGGGAAAACCACTTCTGAGAGCTGTGAATTGAAACTGTCCAGCATAATTAAAAAGAACTAAACAGAATTGACGGAGAATTGAAAACACATAGAAGTTTAAAATGAATGGCTTGACATAATTTAAGTAATACAAGTCTTGGGATTATCACTTATATGCAGATGACACGCAAATCTACCTGTCCTCTCCTGATCTCTCTCCGCCCAACTTGACTCGTGTTCTCTGACTGCTTCTCCGTGATTGCCAACTGGATGGCTGCTCATTTCCTTAAACTCAACCTGTCCAAAACCCAACTTCTGGTCCTTCCTCCCTCAAGTGTTGCTACTCCTGTATCTGTCTCCCTCCAAGTCAACGGCGCCACTGTCACCTCTACCTCACAGGCTCACTGCCTAGGTATTCTCTTTGAGTCCGACCTCTCCTTCACCCCTCATCTAGCGGATGGCATTGGGCTGTCCTGAAAACTACATGTATTTTAATGTATTCGGTTAAATTGTATCTATGTATGTGAAACTGTATGCAGCATTCGTCTGATTGTTCGGTAGAATCAATCTAGGCATTATGCGAATGAAACTACCGAACAGTCAGACCACCCCAGTGGGAAGTGTGCCTCCAATTACCAGTTGCAAAAATGTTGCAAACGGGTAATTGGCATTCTGTGCAGTGGGTCCTTTGTTCGCGGGGTGGCCGCCATTCGGGAGACTAACACGTGGCGGCGGCCATTTTAAAACTCCCGAACAGCGGTGTTTTGCCGTCGAGTGTCTGGAACCCAAATCGGACACTTGGCTAGGTGAACACCGCTGAGACCTCCACACTGTCCTTAAGTTCGTATCCAAACTAACGAACGGCCACCCGTTCAGTAGAAAGAAACAACCGAACAAGGGAATTCATGCAAACCCTCCCTAGTCTCTATTATTCCCTTCTTTTGTGACCGACCGCAGAGCCCCATCTAATGGAACCAATTTTGTCTGTTCCCTCCAGCGCGGTCGGTCTTTTTATTACTTCCACAGATTTCCCGAACCCCTGGTCCGATCTGGGTGATTTTTGGATATGTCTCTCACCCAGATCAGGGCTACCAGGGGATGTAACATTTAAAGGGGTACCCCTAGGTTTAGGGGTACATCCAGAAACCCAGGGAATGTGTGTGCTGTATAAGGGGATTATGAGTCAGACTTAGGGGAGGAGATGTGTGGGAGGTTACTCAGGTATGATTGGACACTGTACTAATGACTGTAAATCCCTTCCTTTATAAGGCCACTGTGTGAATAAAAGTTTAGTTCTGCTCCTGATGCTGTGTGTCGTCCAGTCATTGGGATTGCTGTTGGGATATTGTTGGAGTATTTTGCCTGCTGGAAACCTTGCCTTATGGATTTATAAATACTTGTTCCTGAGCCTCACTGGGATCTTAAGCGGAGATAACTTGTGGAATACCAGGTCTCCGCTACACCTCATGTCCAGTCGATTGTCAAATCCTGAGCTTCCATCTCAAAAACAAAGCTCACATCCGCCCCAATTTAACAACAGACGCGACTAAGGTGCTGGTCCATGCCGTAGTTCTTCCTCGCCTTGACTACTGCAAACCCTTTCTCAGTGGTCTTACGTTTTACCAGATTGCACAGCCCACTTTCCTGTCCGCCCGCACCTCCCACGACTCCCCCCTCTGTCAGTCGCTCAATTTAAGATTCTGATGCTTGCTTAAAAGTGCCTACATAATGCTTCTCCAACCTACCTATCCTCCTTAATACACAAGTATGTCCCGGTGAGGCCCCTGCGCTCTGCCGAAGACCTACGTCTATCCTCTGTCTGGACTCCCACATCTGATTCTCGCCTCCAAGACTTCTTCAGGGCTGCACCTTTTCTTTTTTTTTATTTTTTTATTATAAATTCTTTTATTCAGTTTTTTACATAAATATAAATAACAACTCAACACCACAAGTCACGTGACATCTTTACACAGTCAAAACGTTCACAATAGACAAACAAGTTACACTATTATCTGCGGGATCGGGCTAGTAGAGGAATATGTCTTAGCTCAGGACTCTTACTATTCGGATATTACCAAATTTAATAGATATCTGTCTAATTTATAGACTAGCTTCTATTTTATTAACCCATCTTTGCCATAAGTCCCTTCTTTTTGGGGAATTAAAATATGGTATACTTAGATCTCTTTCCATCCTCATCTGAAGGATGATTTGATCTTTAATAGCATCCCATTGGACTACTTGATTAGGGCTGCACCTTTTCTGTGGAACTCCCTTCCCTTCTCCATTAGACTTTAACCCAGTCCACTCCTTTAAAAAATCTTTGAAAACACACTTCTTAAGGAAAGCATATCATATAAACTGTTAGTGGGTTTTCATCCCCCTCCCCCCTGACTCCTCTCTTGCAACTGTCAAAAATAACCTACTAAGGTCTCAGTGAATACTTTTCTATTAACCTAGTTCCTTACCCCTACTTATACCTTTAGTGTCACTATACCCCACTTCCTCTAACAGTAAGCTCATTGAGCAGGCCCTCAACCTCTCTGTTCCTGTGCGTCCATTTGTCTGGTTACAATTATGTATCTGTTAGTCCACCCATTGCACAACGCTACGGACTTTGCTGGCGCTATATAAATAATAATAATAGTATGTTAAGTGGTATGATACTTCCCTATTCAGAAGCATGTGTCCAACTACAATGTTTTCTGTTGTTCTTTTAGAATAGTTTATAGAATATTACATTTTAATCTCATCTGATTAGAGTGGAAGAAAATCAAAACCACTATTAGACACAACTATATTACGATTAATGTACAATGGATTTCTATACTGTTCCTATCTGGTAAAAAGAATATCCTATTTAAGGGCAAACTGTCAACATATTTGTAGGTAAACATTTTTAACAAGATACACTATAACTTAAGTCTTGTAGAATTTGAAATCTTGATTAAGAACAAACATACCTTCTTTTGTTAATATTCAGTGTTCACTGACACAGCTGAAATCGTTGAGCACCAGGGTCTTTGCTTTAAACATTACAACTTCAGAAGAGTTTTGAAGGAATCTTGGGGG
>OW240912.1:110015612-110158482 GCA_933207985.1 Pelobates cultripes | reverse complement strand
CAGCAGTGGCAGACAACTGACTGCTATTCAATCTATAACAATGAAAAAAGTTTTTTGTTTTTAAATCCAAGCTATTGTGACACCAGATGTAAGTGGTGCCACTGACTGGGGAAATGGGCACAGTATGCACTGTGAGCCCGACACAGAAGCTGGCAGCAGTGGCAGACAACTGACTGCTATTCAATCTATAACAGTGAAAAAAGTTTTTTGTTTTTAAATCCAAGCTATTGTGACACCAGATGTAGTTGGTGGCACTGACTGGGGAAATGGGCACTGTGAGCCTGACACAGAAGCTAGCGCTTAGTGGCAGACAACTAGAAGATGCACACATTTACATAGAAAAATGAAATTAAAAAAGCATACCCTAACCCTAACCTAGCTATGCTTTTTCCTATCTAATGAACAGCAGCTACACTTTCCCTCCTCTTACTAAGCATGCAGCTTGAGAATGAATCTAAAATGGATGCTGTCCAGTAGGTGGGAGGGTCTGCTAGGGAGGCTGTGCTGCTAATTGGCTGGAATGTGTCTGCTGACTGTGAGGTACAGGGTCAAAGTTTACTCAATGATGACGAATAGGGGGCGGGTCGAACCGCGCATATGTTCGCCCGCCGTGGCGAACGCGAACATGCTATGTTCGCCAGGAACCGTTCGCCAGCGAACCGTTCGGTACATCACTAATTTTGTGTAATGATTGCCTAGTCATGGTGTCACTGTAATTTGGGGACATTTTGTGGGTGTGTTCATGGGAGTGTCATGGGCGTGTTTACTGTGTCTCTATACTGTATAAAAGTGGTCCATTGAGCCTTGATTAAACAGATTTGTTTTACCCCTTCATCGAGTCTAGGCTGATGTTTGAGGATTTGAGAGCTATAATCACGTTTCGCTTGGGACCTGGGAACTTCATAACGGACATACTCAGCCGGAGCTTAGGGGGTCCATTACAGTAGCCACCCGAGAGTGTTAAGTGTTAAGTGTTCACTTCCACTCTAATGATCTATGGATTGTTGATATATAGTTACGAGATAGTGTTTTGTGATGACCCTTCATACATTTGTATAGAAATATGGTTATACCTTCAAAGATAGATCGAGAAATGACTTTAGTAGCTTTTCCTACAATAGGCCCTTGCTCCGGTCTAAAGATTGACCATTTGCATATCAGTTGCATAATCCCACCCAAAAGGTCAGCCAGATCCCAAATTATACTTGGAGATTCGTTTCGGTATGAACTGCAATTGCCTTGAATTTTATTCATGATCAGGTGATCGTCCAAATTCACGTTTTCTGAACAACCACATAGACTAATCATGAAGCAAATTACTTGTACAGTGGACAAACATGTTTGTTTGATTTGTGATTCGAAGTTACACCTTTAGCACCAAAATCAGAGATTATTGATGGTAAAAAAGATATCTAGAGGACAGCCCCTAAATGTTGATTTTATTTACAGATCAAGTGAGAAGTGACTAACAGAGAAAAAAATGGAGGAGCAGTAAAAAAAAAAAAATCTATATTTATTTATTATATTTACAATAAATATATATACACATAAAAATATAGATTTCATATTACTTTTCTTGCTTTTACCTTTATTGATTACTTTTTCTCACTTCATCTGTGTACCAATTAGGATAATGTACCTATCAGTGTACTGCAACATATGTACATAATATTTATGAGTGGCCCATTTTAATACCCTTATGGCTCCTCGGATCCGTTTCCCTGAATCTTTTCCGTTGAACGTAATTCTGATAAGCCGAACTACCACATGCAGAAAATTCCGCTGTTCTGAAAAATTTTTATTTTCAGAAGATGTGGTTCAGCAGACACAACATTTTTGCTGGATGAGCCTATCCAAAATGCTGTCAAGTTCTCTCTGCGCAAAAGATACAATAACCCCAGATGATCATTTCGGCCCTCCTCCTACTCATCAGTGCAATGGATGCTACTTTAGGCACAGTGAGCAAATGGTCCACATCTGGATTACCCTTCTACTTAACAAAAGGTTGCAAACAAAACAGTCAAATTGTAAATATATGAAGAATGGCCTGCCATAGGCCATTGGAACACAACATTACGAACCATTCTTCAGAAAAGTAGAACAAGCCAATGACAGTTATTTAGTTATTTCACATTATGATATCATATAAAAAGAAGAGTTATGTCTGGTTTTCAGAATTGTATATACTACATAACAAAATAGAATGACTGATTTATTTTTTCTGCATATCTCAGAAGATTTAAATTGACTACAAACATTCATGCCTTCAAATATTTCTATGAGCATTTGAGCAAATCAGGGAGAGATACTGGAGTGCCTCCAACCCACATCTGAGACTTGTACGGGATATGTTTTTACATTTTCTGGGCTCAGATTACGAGGCATGATGAATATTTTATGTTTTGTAAAACCATAGTATTAAAAAAAAGGATTTGCAAAATTAAACATTTTTTTTTCTACAAGCATACCAAGATTAAAAAAGAACAGTGGCCTCAAATCTCTAAAATGTTATCTAAAAACATCCATTATAAAATCTATTCCATCTGTATCATTCTACAGCTTTCAAGCAGATGTTTCCCCTCAGTTTTGGAGGGAACATTTCGCGCTCCAAAATTACTCAGGTAGTTGTTTGACAACTTTTTCTACACGGACAAGCTGTTGGATAGAAAAAAAAATAGAGTTCACGATTCTAAAGATTCGTTCAAGCAGCCCATCATTGTGTAATATTACCTTATTTATTATACTTTCACAGATAGTCCATTAATCATTGTTCAAATCACTGTTTAAGTGACTCCTGACCAAATTAAAATAGATCATTGTTGATAAGAAAAAGACAAAATAGAATGTCACTTAAAAACATAAGGAATGTATTTAACATATTTTGTATTCATTTAGGATTATTCAGCTGTTCCACATTACAGGAATTTTGGATGTACGACCTTAAAAATGAATTATTTGCAAATCTCAAGGGATCTATACCTCTAAGCACAAACATCACAAAACAGACACATGCACACACACATGCAGTATACTCAACTTTTCCTTGAGACAATCGATTGTTGATATCATTAGGTCTAGTTGTTGTTTAATCATACAATATAATAGGGAATATGCGTGAGCTAAATGACCTGAACATTGTGTGATTGTTGGTCTCTAACCTGGTAGTTTCAAAATCTTAGAAACAACTGATTACTGATTTTAATGCAATATAGTTTTAAAGGCTAAAATATATCTCGAGTGGTAGTTTTGTGGCCAAAATATTGTGATATCTTGAGAAGTCAGAAGAGAATTGTAAAACATATTAAGTCTGACAAAACAATCAAACACACAATACTTATATTATTATTATTATTATTGCCATTTATATAGCGCCAACAGATTCCGTAGCGCTTTACAATATTATGAAAGGGGATTTAACTATAAATAGGACAATTATAAATAAACTTACAGGAACAATAGGTTGAAGAGGACCCTGCTCAATCGAGCTTACATTCTATAGGAGGTGGGGTGTAAGACACATTAGGACAGGATATATATATAAAACAATGTCTTCCAACAATAGTGTGTAAACATGCACGTTATATCAAACATTAAACTGGATAAGCATCTCCTGTTCCCACTTATATGGTAATTGATGTGATAAGGCCTAGGAAACAACAAGTCCTGAGATCATTTATATAGTAATATATCTGATAGGGCCCAGTATACCACATCTTTTGGGACCAATTTAATTATTACTCAGCTTTCAGTGCCATAGTTTCCTATGGAAGGCTTGGGTTTTGGATGGAATTGGAATCGATAAAAGTTACATCAGTTAGTGAATATCATTTTTGGGATGAATTTGCTGCAATGCCCAAAAAACCCAGAGGATTTTATTGAATCAATGTACATATTGTTCATGTGCCAAAATGAAATGTTGTAACATGAAGGTAAATGCTCCAAATGGTGGTAATTATAATAAAGGAAGACTAAAAATTCTTCTTCTAGATAACAATACTATCTAGACTAAGATAACCTGAATAATAACTGTATAGTATAAGGAACACCAGGAACTCCTGACCAAATTAAAATAGATCATTGTTATTCACGTTGACTACATTCATTTTCTATTTTGAACGTATTTGAATTTTCAAAGTCAAACAAATATAGGTCAGAGGGACAGTGTTTTCTAAATAACTTGTAGTTTGATTTATTTATTTGTATCTTTGTTAATTTTACACAGGTCTTTAAAGGACCACTCTAGGCACCCAGACCACTTCAGCTTAATGAAGTGGTCTGGGTGCCTGGTCCAGCTAGGGTTAACCCCTTTTGTAATAAACATAGCAGTTTCAGAGAAACTGCTATGTTTATCAATGGGTTAAGCCTTCCCCCTATTCCCTCTAGTGACTGTCTCATTGACAGCCACTAGAGGCGCTTGCGTGCTTCTCACTGTGATTTTCACACTGAGAGCACGCCAGCGTCCATAGGAAAGCATTGTAAATGCTTTCCTATGAGACCGGCTGAATGCGCGCGCAGCTCTTGCTGCGCGTGCGCATTCAGCCGGCGGGGCGTAACGGAGGAGGAGAGGAGGCAGAGAGCTCTCCGCCCAGCGCTGGAAAAAGGTAAGTTTTTACCCCCTTCCAGAGCCGGACGGGAGGGGGTCCCTGAGGGTGGGGGCACCCTCAGGGCACTATAGTGCCAGGAAAACGAGTATGTTTTCCTGGCACTATAGTGGTCCTTTAATGGATAGAATAGAAGGCAACAACCAATGATTACAGCACATTTTTAGTTTACCAGTTCATGATCTGGTTTACCAGGTTACTAGAGAAAGACAGCGGATATGCTGAAGGAAAGTTTCAAGTGAACGCATACATTTTAAAGGGATACTCTAAATCCCATAGCCCATCTATCTTATTGCAATATATGAGTGCTGTCACTCTGACTTTTGTCGGTTTTCAGTTGTTTTTCTTTTTTAAATCTGGTTCACCTGTGCATTGTGCAATTCTGGTTCCTCAACTGTCCAAGATAATGTAAAGAATTATCCAGACAAATATGTTAACATTCTGGAAAATGACAATGCTCTCTGCATGATCCTAGTGCTCATTAAACAGCTCAAGTGCCCTCATGCTGTCATCCCTGGGGACAGTTCCATAGAATCCCTGGATCGGTACACCAAAGAACAAAATTGGAATGGCGGGCAAAAATCAATTGGAGTAATATTCCCTATTGTCCAAATTCTAGATTGTAACCTAAAGTTGCACTGAATATACTATACATTACAGGCAATTTAGATATACACGTGGAGATTAACTGCAAATTCAGTTTTGAGTAATTTTGTTTCCACTGAAAAGTTCATCTGATTTGACCCTAAGTATGACTGTTTGAGAATACATTAATTGATTTTTGCATAACTTTTTTTTTTTTTGATGGACACAGCATTAAAAGAAATAGAGAGTTGGAAAGAAACATATCTCAATGTACTGGTCTGGTTGCAGTGTCCCTGTCCCCTTAATCATACAATGTAAAACAACATTGTAGTTTTTATGTGGCTTATTCTGGCTTATTAAGAGTTTTCTAAAATCAGCTAACTTATAGAAAATAAATATTGATTTGGGTACTTAAGGATAAAAGCAAAAATAGCAGCTTTATTTAGAGCAAAGCAAGAGCAACATTTCGACCCAGGAGGGTCTTTGTCAGGCTAAGGATCAATATTTATTTTCTATATCTGAAAGTAAGACCTGGCATCTTCAGGTCCCGAGCACCCTGAAAGCCAAGATAGTGTGGCATCCATTATGTTTTCTAAAGGTAAATTTACTAACATTTCTATAATAATTACGAATTACTCAAAATAAAATAAAATACTTTTCTTTACATTTGTTACCAAAGATTTGGACCAAAGTGAATAATGCAGACATACAGTAAGGTTTTCTGTAATGCAATATTTAAAGGGACACTACATTAACCCAGACCCCTTCATCCCGTTAAGTATGCATGATGGAAAATTTACGTAATTTACTGAAATTAACCCCAGATGGCTGCGATCTCGGCGATCGCGGGGTTAACGCTCCTCCAATCTTCCTACATATTTGAAGCAGACCACGAGCACCTGATTGCGCTGTCCGTGCAGCTCTGATCGCTCTGACAGGCTGTCAGAATGAGCACATGTGTTGCAGGAACTTCTGATCCGCCTCCCTGTGCTTCCGCTTTCAGTGTGAAGTGCAGGGAGATGGATCAGCAGTGATCTTCTCCCTGTGTGAAAAAAATAAAGTAAGTTTAAAATCTCACCCCCCCTTTACCCATTTTAAATAAAAATTAAGCCCTTACCTGCCAATTGATCACTGACTTCAGTGATCAGTTGGCAGGGACTACATTTTACTGTGATCTGATTTTTTTTAACCCCTGAGGGTTAACTTTTAAATTTTTTTAACCCTCGGGGATTTAATTTATTTTAGTAATTAATTTCAATGTTTTAAAAATATATATTTAGCTAGATGAGGTGGGTGGAAGTTAGTGGGGAATTGGGTAATTTGGTGTTAGGCTAGCTAAGGGTTAACGTTAAAAATATTTTTTTAAAAAGCCTTAAAAAGTTAAGAAAAATGTTTTAACAACATTTCAAAAAAGTAAAAGAAGTCCTAATAAAACTCAACCCCTTCCCTACCAGTTGATCACTGCCTACAGTGATCAAAATACAGATCACAATATTATATTGTGATCTGATTTTTTTTTAAATCCCTGATTGATAACTTTTATTTATTTTTTAACTTCAAGGGTTCAGTTTATTTCATTAATTAATTTAAATATTTTTAAATTATATATTTTGCTAGCTGGGGTGGGTGGGAGTTATGGGAAATTGTGGAATTTACTCTAAGTGCTACTTACTGCTAGTTAGGGGTTAACGGTAAAAAAGTTTATACAGATTTTAAAAGTGTAAAAAAGTTTTTTAAAAGTTTTAAAAAGTAAAAAAAATAATAAGTAAACAAAAAGTTTAAAAACAAGTTTTAAAAAGTAAAAAAAAGTTTAAACAAGTAAAAAAATGCATTAAAAATGCCTACACCTACAAATGCCTACCACTACACCTGGAACAAACTAGCGAAAAAATGATCCCACGCTAAGGTTCAAAATATGCCTTTAGAAATACCCCAGGGTGTATTCTTTTAAAAATGCTATACGTTAGTGGGGAAGTTTGAAAAACCAATCAGCTAATCTACTCAGAAATGGGACATGGACACAGCATAAAACTTCAAAGTTAGAAAAAACCTGAATGGCTGTGTCTCAAATGGGGGTATTGTTGTACTCAGACGGCATAGCTGAGCAAAATATGAAATATTATACAGCCATAGCACACATAGGATTTGCTAAATATACTGTGCAAACTCACTTTGTGAGTCAAAAAGGCAGAAAAAAATGCTTATTATCACTACACTTGGTACAAGCTAGTGGGAAAATGTTCCCACGCTAAGGTTCAAAATATGCCTTTTGAAATACCCTGTGATGTCTTCCTTAAGAAATAGTATGCCTTTATGGTGTAGCTGGAATATGTAGCCTGCTCAAGTGCTCCGAAGTTGGACACAGACGCATCAAAAGCCTCCATGAAAATTCACACTTAAAAACCTGAACTTGTCACGTCTCTTTAACAGCACTGTAACTTCACAAAATAGTGTCTAGGTCATACATTTGGAATATTGTTTTACTCAGAAGATGTAACTGAGCATAATGTGGAGGATTTTATGACAGTGGTACATATCAAGTGTAAGAAATACTCTGCAAAAATTCAACATGTATGTAAAAATGCCAAGGAAACAAACACCCTCACCACAAACATTGACATAAATTGGTGAAAAAATTGTGACAAATTAAGGCACAAAAAAGAGCTGGGGTAGATCCAATACTGGGTACACTAAGACATGGGGGGTAAGCCCAATTGGAAAACTAACAAGCTAAAGAAGCGTACCAGTTGGGATTGGGATAAAGGAAAGAAACTCAATTGACATATAAGATGCCCACAGGCTAGTAGCAGACTAGATATAAACACTAAAATAAATACATTTTATTAAGTAATACTAAACATACAAGTGTGTGAATAAGTGCTCATGTACTAAACGGTGGAGAAAAGAAAAATAAATAAATATTAAACCAGTATGGAAGCTATCAAAATCCCTGTTGCAACTGATGTACCCATATGGTATATCATGTATCTGCAATACCGATAGCATAATTCTAACGGGAACTGGTAATCGTGTCTGTGTCTGCTTTATCAAATGGAAGCCCTTTGTGGGGTTATTTGAACAGTCAAACAACTATAATACCCTAAAATGAGACATAGGCCCATCAGATCCATCTATGAAAATTCTAACTGTAGAAACTAAAATAGCCTTGTCACTTACATGGCATTGTAGCTTTACAGAATAGTGCCAAAGGCATACAATAGGGGTATCATTATACTCAGCAAATGTAGCTGAACACAATATGGGTTTATGTGCAGGAATAGCACACACCAGCTTTACGAAATACACATTAGAAAAACTTTGTTATGTGTGTATATGCCAAAATAGAGAAAAAAACACAATTTTACTGCAATACTTAGCAGAGATTGGCGGTGAAATGGCTACGTAAAAAGTGTAAAAATAACATTAGGTAAATAGTCTGTGATGTCTACATTATATAAATATATACTTTTGTGCGGCAATTTTTTTTTCTGTGATGTCTACTAAACCTACAAGACAAACATACCAACTTGTTGAAATTGTTTCACATTGAAATTTTATTTTAGTCCTTTTATTTTGTGACCTGTAACTTTTAAAATAACCTGAAATCCTATACATATGATGTAATCTATAAATCAAGACACATAAATGAATTTATTTTCAATTACTTTTTCTAAGCTGGACATATTATGCACATGCTATTATTACTTGTTTCTTTCCCCATGTTTTGGCATTTGCTTTATAATTAATGAGAATGTATCTATGTATATGTGACATCAAATTAATGCCCTTTTTGCCCTCTAAAAAACAGGATATAATGTGTTGGTGCAATAAATGACAGAGATGCAAATTGCATTTGAACACAAAAATGGCTTGTTTCCTTAAGTGTATGTCCAGTTTTTGAAGCTGTGTCCTTAAGGAATTAACCCCTTTTGTATAAAACATTGCAGTTTTTTAGAAACCGGAATGTTTACATTGCCTGGTTTAGTCCACTCTAGTGGCTGTCAGTATGAGGTTCTGCTGTACTGACCTAGTAAAACTTGGTCACGTGACACACAAGTCTCCATAGGAAAGAATTGATTTAATGCTTTCCTGTGGGAATGTTTGGATGCATGCAAGGCCCGTGCCGCACATGTGCATTAGGTCCTCAATTGGACCATCACAGAGAAGGCCACGCCTCCTCCATGATCTTGTGGGAGGAGGAGAGATATGCAGCACTGAGTGATCCTCTGTGTGGGAAAAAAAAAGAAGTAAATCTTATGTAATTATTTTAATTTTAATGTACATGGGGGAGTTTACCTGATACAGGTATGGACATGGACACTGTATCGTTAGGAGTTGAGTTTTTTTTTGTTTTCCAAAGTGTTCCTTTAATGTAGCATTCCAAATACTTAAAGCACTTTAGTTTGCTGGAAAAATGTATGTGTTAAATGTGTATCTTCTTTTTTCATTTTACAAAAAATGCAATAAATGCATGCATGCTTTCATAGGGGGTAAATCTAACAAAAAATACAAAAAGAAAAAATACATTGGGGTTTCTCTTTAATAAAGGTGGCACAATCACCAATGGCTACTAAAACGTGAGTGGTTGCTGCTATTTTTACTTCCAATTATAAAGATTATTAAGATAGCAGACAGTTTAGGGAGTGGTCTCTCATACCATAAATATTACTGTATGTAATCTAGCATAGTACGGGAGGCATAGGCAGCAGGACACTATAAAAAACAGCATCTTGTGTATAGTTGTATATAATAAACATTTATACATAAGAACAAACAATATTCTGGCTATGCCATACAAACACTTCATTTATACTGTTGGTTTAAGCATTAGATCGAGATTTTAAATAAAAATCATGACAGATCACTAGAGGGAACATCATAACATGATAATTGGTGAAGGTATAATGTTGCCTGTAATAATAATAAATTACATTTGATAGCTTCAAAATCAAAGATAAAAAGCTATTAAATTAAAGAGAAGTGGACATTCTACACGGTTTCTTTTTCTCTCCTTTTTTCTTTCCTTTTATTTTTCTTTCTTTCTTTCTTTTTTTACAACTTAAAGGAATGGGTAGGGTTATTCAAGAACATTGACTTTGGATGTGAATATAGGAATCTGGTGTACACTTATAAATAGTGACCAGCCGACTTGCCAGTTTTCAGTACTGATAAGGCCGAAAGACTCTGTGGCATGGGAATATCAACCGTTTTCCAAACCTAAACACGTTGTCAAAAAAGAATCATTAAAAAGTAAACATTTACAATCATAATGATAAGAGAGCTTGCTATGTGCTTTCTAATAGAGAAAAGAACATATATTTCAGTATAAACGACTTGTCAGATCAAGGCGCATGGCTTTTGGCTCTATATATAGTTGTTGTGGAGTAATTAACACTGAAATATTTTGTCTAAACACAGATGTTACCTAAAGGATTTTTTTTTGTTAAAGAAAAGAAGACGGCAATCAACTGTGGGTTGAAATTCTCCAAGGAATGATCTGTCATACAGTAGGTGGTCTCCATTCTGTAGTCATGCTACGTATGTTTATATAATGCATTTCTTTAGGCAGTTCTACAACAGGCTTTACTATAAAGGTACTGCCGCATAGAGTTTGCAGTTTATTTAAGTTCCTCGGTTACTTTGTCATGAATGACATTATGTATAAAACCCTCAACTCTTCATGAAAACATACATTTTTTTTTCTGTGTTTACAAGGATGTCAAATGCAAAAAAAAAAAAAAAAAATCAAATTCTTTACTAGGTGCAAGTATTTAACCTTCTCCGTCTATTCACTAGACTAGAAATTGAGGAGAACTGACTAGGGGATTGCATATTCTAGTGAAAAATATTTCAGCTAGAGAAATCTTCCATTTTACTCCAATTCAGCTATTATGTCCTAAAATTTGAAATTAATTAGGTAACTTTTCCCAGTGTATTGAGCACTGCTTTGTTGAACTGTGGGGAATGCAGTAGGTTAAGTTGTTATGATTTACTCCTTATTTAAAATGTAGTGTAGCTCTGTAGCCAGTACCATCTGAAACACCTTGGTAAGAAAAGAACACGTTTCAATCAGAATCAAGAGCAGTCTTTCATCATTTATTGACATATTGGCAAAAATAACTAGAATAGAAATTGATATAAGCATTTGGGAACAAATATACATATTTCCACTTCATACTTTTATTGTTTAAAGGAACACTATAGGGTCAGGAACACAAACATGTATTCCTGACCTTATAGTGCTAAACCCCCCTTAACCCCCTATAAAAGTTTAAAACTCACCTTATTCCAGTCTGCCAGTGCTGGCGCCGCCCCCTTTATGACATAATCAAAATAGGTGATTTTAAGCCAATACAATGCAATTGGCTAAAATCGGCACGGGGAGGGGCCAAAAGCAGTTTTGGCCAATCAGGACCTCTTCATAGAGATACATTAAATCAATGCATCTCTATGAGGAAAATTCAGCGTTTCCATGTAGAACGTGGGGACGCTGAATGTCAGGGCTGCTTATTGTGCAGCCCTGAGCCAGGAAGCCCCTCCAGTGACCATCTAAGGAGTGGCCACTTGAAGGTGTCCCTAGGGGCAATGTAAACACTTACTCTGAAAAGGCAGTGTTTACATGAAAATGCCTGAAGGGAGCTATTATACTCACTAGAACAACTACATTAAGCTGTAGCTGTTCTGTGACTATAGTGTCCCTTTAATAACATTACTCATTGGGGTCTATTCACACTAAAGTGAGCTGTAAATATTGATATAATTAGTTGGAAAGCTTGAAAAAAAAAAAAACCTTAGTTCTTGGTTCATCTTGGTAAAGTCATTATAAACAAACAGTGTTTGCTTCAAACAATCAGAAACCAAAACAAGGTAGTGTTTTTACAACAAGAATAAAGATACAATACAGTAACAGGTGTGCTATCCTTTTAAATATCCTTATTTAATTGTGCAAGCTGCAATCACAATGTTACTTCACAAGTGAAAAATTATACAAATCCCGTGCAGCTAAAACCACACTACTACTTTATGGTTAGAAAAAAAACTTAGCCCATGGATGTTTTACATCATGCTAAAAGCCATATTTAAAATAAAGATGAACGCCTCTTCATATCGTCACAATCATTTTTATTAATTCCTACTAAATGCTTAATATAAAAAAAAATTTCATCTTAAACATTTCAAAAAAATGGAAATTAATTTAGTCAATTACTGTTTACACTACTCGTATTTACAACACTTAATTTTACCAGGTTTCTTGGTTCACTCTTACATACTGTTACCTAGATTCTCATATCCAAATTACTAAATTATTTAAAATACTGATGCATATTTAAAGTTAATGTTACAATTTAATAATAAAAAAATTAAAAAAAAATTAAATCAAACATCTAATTCTCTAATCTACTTCAGATCATCATTTTTAAAATCAAACAGTATTAAGGTTTATAAATATACCTCTAGTTTCATAATATAATAAACCGTATCATACTGTATAATACATGCAAAAAAACATTTACCCCTGATTGAGAACCACTGGGTGCTTTCCCAGTGATTCTAACAATACCTTAAAGTGCATGTCTACTAACTTACTCACTCAGAAAACAATGAATTAAAAATAATGGGTTTACATACATAATCAATATTAAAAATGATCCTCTTATTTTATATATCTCCTAATAATTAAATCATAAGATACCTCCTTTCCCTTTATAAATCTGTTTTAATATTTAATTATATTTTAAATATAATATAATCTTTTAAATATTTAAAATATTATAACAAAAAAATTAAATAAGATAAAATAGTTTTATGGATAAATAGTGCCCCTTCTCCAACACTTAACTTTATAAATATCAATAAAATGTAATGTGCTAAGGTCAACATTATGCTGCTCTAAATAATGTCAAAGACACTGCTGCATTTTTATGTTTATGCATTCATGTTTTCTTATAGTTTTGCATCCAACATATTGAAAACTGCATTTGCACTCCAATAAATATTTGTTTGTGTGTTAAAAATGCAAAAAAAAAATTATGAATGCTAACTTTGGCCAGTGTTTGTGACTAAGTAGCTACTACAAAAGACTGAACATATCCCATTTGCAAAGCCTTGGATTGTCTTCTGTTGCAAATGGTATGCCATCATGGAGGTAATTATCATTCCTGGGCTACCATACGCTCTCAAAGGCAACATAACGAATCTGGCAAATTTCAATGTGAAAAAATGGAAAATCAAGAGTTATATTTGACCCTGTAACAAAAGCAGGGAGACTGCCTGTCAGTTCAGGCAGTCCCCCTGCAGGCAGCACAATGGACGCCTATTGCGGCCATGTGACCGCTCTTTCTAAACGACCACATGGCCTGCGGGGGCCTAATTTGCCAAGGAGGGACTGTTTTCATCCTTTCAACCTCTTTTTTAGCACTCTTTAAAACTAATCAATCAGGACTTAAATGGACCAGTGGCGTACACAGATCCAGAACCAATGACTATGTTAACAAAAACTGTGAAGCCTGACTAAAGCTCCATTGTTTGTCAACTTTTGTAAATCTGCTTAATCTATTAAGGAGATGTAGTCTCCGCTTTTCTTCGTGTATAAATGAAAAAAGGTGTTCAAAACAAAAAAAAAAGGGTCCATACAGGGGGGATTTTGGATATGCCTAATATATAAAAAAAAAAAACAAGGGACGGATGGACTTGCAGTTATAATGAAATGTCCAAGTATCTTCTATGCAGGGAAGAAGAAATATATCTTAATGGTACCATACACCAAACTGCACCTTCACGCCGGGATTCATGATTGTACAAATTCCAGGGTATGTAGCCATAGCCTACAATTGTGTATACACAATTTATATGATTTCAAATGCATTTGTTTATTGCAAGTTAATTTTGTTCAGCGCAGAGGTAAAGGGAGCTGCTGTGACAGACCACCTGACACCCCGACCGAGTACCTCCGTCAATCGCTGCTTTCTAGTACTTGCGAGCACCATGAGCACTGCACTGGAACACCATAACAACCATACACCACATGAACCGCCGCAGCTTGGTTGGGGTCTCGTCGTCCTTCACCCACCCTGGACTCAAGACCAGTATCCATCTTCCAGTGGGTAGACTTCTCCTAGTCCAGAGAGCGTAGCATGAACAGCTCTTATAAGAGTAGTATTGTGATATAGCAATCCCCAGAGTGTATGTAGTTCTCCAATCCCCCAAACTTAAGCCAAGACTTCATGAAGGGGTTTAATGGCAGCCACCACTGGCCTTATATGCAAGTCCCCATGCAAGGTGCACTCCCACCTGGACTTTGTGGGGAACTGCAGCACCAAGTCACAGACCAATAACAACAATGGTTAAATGCATGACACTCCCATATACAAACACACAATCCCTCCCCTCTGCCTTGGAGATAATTGAATCAGGAACTGTACTAATCTAATCCAATTATCTCCAAGCATAGAAAAAACATAGTAACAAGCACCCTAAAAATACATAAAACCCCACATTGTTACATCCCCTAATAGTCCTGATCTGGGTGACCAACATTTTCAAAAATCACCCAGATTAGTTGAGGGATCATGAATTTCCTGGAAGTCTTATTTTTGACCCACTGTGCACATGGTCCCATGCCCAAAACAGTTCCAGAGAATTAGGGCTAGCGGTCGGTCTCTCTGTCTGAAGTACAAAAGTACTTGCAAGGTATATTGCAAGGCCCATAGTCCTGAGGCAAGAGGCTGACCAGCAGGCCCCTCCAAGAACCCGTGACGAGGTTCAGTTTGTCACAGGGCCATAATCCCAGAGTAGGAGGCTGGCAATTAGGCCCCTCCAAAAGCCAGTGACAAGGTTATTTTCGTCACAGCCGCAATACTATAAGTCTGAATACATAGACTGTAGCCAGCACTCCAGGGTTGCATGTCTCTTCCCTTCCACTCCATCAAAGTAGAAGAGGAGCCGAAAAGTGTAGAGACTGAAATCAGGTGCCGAAGTTGGTGAGTTGTACCAACAAATGGACATATCTTCCTTGTGATATATAAAGACAACAAAAATCTTCCCCTCTCACCTCCTTAAATATAATTACATATATATGAGTCTTGGTGTGTATATCTCTGAATTAGCATAGATCAGGGGTGACCAAATGGTAAATCCCGAGATTTTGTAGAACTACAGCTTCCATGATGCTTTTTCATTCTAAACCATTTAAACGCATACAAAGCATCATGGGAGTTGTAGTTTTACAACATCTGGGGGTCTACCTTTTGGGCAGCCCTGGTGTAGATGAATAAGTGTATCTCTGAATAAGTGTACCTCTTAATAATTTGTAGATGTGTGCCTGTGGGTGTATCTATGAGTGTGCCTATCAGTGTGTGCTTGTGTTTGGTGTTGAGTGCCTTTTTCTGTGTGTCTGTGAATGTGTATCTTTATATGTGAGTCTACAGATGTCTGTATGTGTGTCCAAAAAGGCAATGATATAGTAATGCAGCAACATATGCAGTTATAATCAAAATTATTCAACCAGCATTTCAAATCAGGTTTATTGTCAAAATTTACAGACTTTTCAGACTATGTGCAATGAACAAATAAAAAGAAGGAATTGAAATAGCTCAACACAACAAATGTTTGTGGGTAAATTTTCCATTTAAATCATTTCATACATTTGTCAGAAACTGTGTGGTCAGCTCATGTGGTTATATATTGTTCAGTATGTGCCTTGTGTGAAATAAAACAGCCAAAATGCAATATATGTTTTGGAATTTTGGAACTGGAAAACCTACAAACACAAAAATGTAGACTCTAAAATAGATTACAAAAATTATGAAGAAGGATTAAGTTGAATCGGTCAAGGTGACTTTTAGTGGTTCTTTAAGCTCTGCCTAGGAAATATTAAATTGCTAATGTGTGCACAAGACTCTTGTAGCATGCTATATCTATTTATTTATGTCTAGTTGCAAGTTTTGTTAATACACATAACTCATTGTATTCAACATTGCGGTGTCATTATAAAAGAAATTAAACATTTTTCAGGACATTAAATAGACAGTTATTGTCAATTATTAAAAAAAAACAAAAAAACACAACAACCCCAACTGCCCTGGTGCCTCCCATTTGCTCTCTGTAACCTCCTCCTTTGGCTTTGCACAATGATCTAATTCAGCAACTCGTGCAGCAGGAAACACTCTTGACACACCAATCTCTGTGCCGGCACTAATCTCTCCGTTGTTCCCTTTCCGTTGTCTGACCACCATCTTCTGACCTTTGACATCGACATACCCCATACCCAAATTACACTACCTTCAATTCACCAATCTCACAGAAACCTCCACTGCCTTGACATCCAGCAATTATCCACCAAACTCCAAACTCTAATTTTACCCATTTTAAACCTCACCTGCTATAACTCTGCAACCTCACTCTACAATTCCACCCACTCATCTTAACAAGACATCGTGGCACCTCCTACATTTAAAGGCAGCAAGTGCTCCCAATTACAACATTGGCACACAAAGCTGACCCGATACCTCCAAATATGTTCCGGAACTGCTGAACGCTGCTGGAGAAAGTCTCACTCTGCATCTGACTTTGTCCGCTATACATTTATGCTGAGCTCCTACAGTTTGGCTCTTTTCTCTGCAAAAGTAATCTACTTCAACAACCCCATAAGCAAACTCTCCTGCAAACCTAAATGCCTATTTTACACTTTTAATTCTCTTCTTTGCCCTGCTGCTCTGCCTCCTCCTAACACCTTGCTGCCACAAAATTTGCAACTCACTTCACTGAGCAGATTTCTACAATCAGAGAAGAGAGCTCTCATCTCTCTCCCTCCCCTACCAATACTTTCTCTAACTGCGACAGTGGAAGAGGTTCCTGCTCTGCTCCAGTCCTCCCACCCCACCACCTGTTCCCTTGATCCTATTCCCTCATTACTCATCCCACTCTTTCTCCTTCTCTTGCTCTCCCTTTCACAAAAATTTTCAATATCTCCTTTTCTTTTGGCACATTTCATTCACCATTCAAACATGCAACCATTACCCTGATTCTGATAAAGCCCAATCTTGATCCCAACTCCCCATCCAACTATCGTCCTATTTCACTATTGCCTTTTGCCTCCAAGATCCTTGAGAGAGTTGTGTATGCAAGATTGACAGACTTCCTCAAATCCAACTCTCTATTTGACCCACTTCAGTCTGGATTCCGCGCTCATCACTCTGTCAAAACAGCTGTGACCAAAGTATCCAATGATCTAATCGCTATAAATCTAATTATATCCTTATTCTCCTTGACCTTTTTGCTGCTTTCAACACTGTTGATCATCAACAGTTTCTTCTTATCCTCCGTAATCTCGGTATATGGGATACTGTTCTCTCCAGGTGCTCCTCCTCCCTTTCCCAGCACTCTTTCAGTGTATCTTTCTCTGGCTCTGCCTATTCTCCCCAGCCCCTCTCTGTTGGTGTTCCCCAAGGTTTTGTCCTTGGTCCCCTATTGTTCTTAATCTATACAAGCACTGTGGAATATATTGGCACTTTATAAATACCAGTAATAAAAAAATACTCCATCCCTTGGTAAAATCATCAGCTCCTTTGGCTTCCATTGTAATTTTTATTGCATGACATGCAAATCTATCTGTCCTTTCTTGACCTCTCTCTGCCTCTCTTGACTCATGTCTCTGTCTGCCTCTCTGTGATTTCCCTGTGAATGGCTGCTCACTTCCTTAAACTCAACCTGTCCAAAACAGAACTTCTGGTCTTTCCTCCCTCAAGTGTTGCTACTCCCATGTCTGTCTCTCTCCAAGTCAACGGCACTATCATCACTTCCACCTCACATGCTCGCTGCCTACGTGTTCTCTTTGACTTCAATCTGCTGCTTTTGGATGTGGCTAAGGTGCTGGTCCATGCCATTGTTCTCTCTCACCTTGACTACTGCAATCCACTCATTAATGGTCCTACGTGTTCCCAGCTTGTCCTATTACAGGCTATAATGAATATGGTTGCAAAGCTCATCTTACTGTCCGCATGCACCTCCTACACATCCCCCCTCTGTCAGGACCTTTATTGGCTTCCTGTAACACAGCATTTCCCAATTGGTGTTCCGCAGAACCCTATGGGTCCACGAGAACTAAATTGAGGTTCCATGCAGTGGCGTACACACAATCCATGGGACCCCGGTGTGAAACTGATCCGTGGGCCCCTCCTCTCTTCCCCCCACTCTCTCCCCCTGACAGACACACACACACACATACATAGACACACACATACACACATACAGGCAGATACATACAGATACATACACACATACAGACACACACACACACATACAGACAGACACACACACACATACAGACTGACACACACACATACAAAGACACATACATACAAACAGACAGGTACACATACATACATACATACAGACAGATACATACATACAGACACACACACAAGACACACATACATACAAAGACACATACATACATACAAGCAGACAGGCACACATACACACAGACACACACACACACAGACAGGCACACACACATACAAAGACGTACACATACATACATACAGACACATACATACATAAAGACACACACACACATACATACAAATACACATACTTACATAAATACAAACAGATAGGCACACCTACACACATACATACAGACAGACACACACAGACACGTATGTAAAGACATACATACAAACAAACAAACACACACACACACAATGTTTAAGTCATCCTCTTGTTTCCTACCTTTTAGGTGCAGGAGGGTGACTTTCCCTAGGGTCCAGTGGTGGCTCAGGTTGATGGCAGTCAGAGTTCCCACTCTGACTCCCTCTGCTTCCTCCCGCGCGGTCTGTGTGTTAGCTGGGAGGAGTGACCGGCAGTCACTTCCTCCCAGCGTGTGATGTAATCACCCAGCGCTGACCGGGCCCTCTGACAATCCATCTCCATCACGTTACCCTGACAGCCTGGGCCACCCGATGGACCCCTTGGACTGCAGCCCCGGCGGTTTCCCGCGTGGCCAGGGCCACAGAAGATGGCGGTGGGTACTCGGTCGCAGGGGTCCGCAGGGCAGCCAGGGCCCCTGGAGTGATGTGCCCGGTCACAGCTGCGACCCCTGTGACCCCTGCGACCCCTGCAACCGTATGTACGCCACTGGTTCCACGAGAACAAAATTAGGGTACCGCAGTGATTTGCCTATAGGGTGGCACAACCACTTATGACCACCCGATGGGTATCACTAGACAGGGGACCGATCAGGTGATGCGTCTGTTTAAGACCGTGCCCGGGCCTCTGTAGTATGGGATGCTAGGAGGAAGTGACAGCTTGCACGCACACCGACTGGAGGGAGAGAGGGAGCAACGGAGACTGAACAGCTGCCGACCAGGCACACCAGCCTCATCCAGCAGTCTGCGGCACTAAAGGAAGTCAACCTCCTGGAGAAAAAAAGGTAAGCAAACAGGAGGGTCAGTGCAAATATAAACATGTGTGTATGTGTCTATGTGTGTATGTGTCAATGTGTGTGTGGGTGTGTATATGTCAAGCTGTGTATAGGTGTCAGTGTGTGTTCCTGTGTCAGTGTGTGTATCTGTATGTCAATGTGTACCTGCCAGTTTGTGTATCTGTGTGCCAATTTGTATATATGTGTGTCAATGTGTGTGTATGTGTCACTGTGTGTATCTATATGTCAGTGTGTGTATCTGTGTGTCAATGTGTGTATCTGTGTGAATGTCAGTGTGTGAATCTATGTGTCAGTGTATACGTCAGTGTGTGTATCTGCCAGTGTGTATCTGTGTGTGTAAGTACCAGTCTGTGTACCTGTGTGTCAAGGTGTGTTTATCTGTATATCAGTGTGAGTATCTGTGTGCCAGTGTATATCTGTCAGTGTGTGTATCTGTGTGGATGTGGCACACCTCTGCACGCAAATGCAAACATTACATACAAACACATCTTTGTATTACAAGCTAAAATTATAAACACCAACTCTACACAAATAAACACACCTGCTCCTAAGTATTACAATCTGTTTACTATCTATAGAAGTTAGTGTGTATATATAGCAAAAACAAAAAACAGCACAATTTTTTTTTTTGGGGGGGGTGAGAGGGGTGGAGAGGGGGGTTCCACGATGTTGATTCACTATATCAAAGGGTTCCACAGAAAAAATTAATTGAGAACCCCTGCTGGAAGATATAGGCTCAATTTAAAATTCTGGTACTTGCTTACAAGTCTCTACATAATGCTGCTCCAGCCTACCTATCCTCCCTAATACACAAGTATGTCTTGTCTAGGCCCCTATGCTCTGCCAAAGATCTACGTCTATCCTCTGTCTGTTGTTAAAAGCTTTCCCTCCTCGCACCCTGAGTCCCATTCCTGTAACAGTCAAAAAAACAAAACACTAAGCCCTCAGTGGATACTTTCCTAGCAACCTTAATTTCTACCCTTACCCTTACCTTGTGTGTCACTATACCCCACTTCATCTAGAATGTAAGCTCATTGAGCTGCATCCACAACCCCTCTATTCCTGTGCGTCCAACTTGTCTGGGTACAGCTACGTGTCTGTTGGTCCACCCATTGTACAGCACTGCGGAATTTGTTGGCAATGTGTAACTAATAATAAGAATTTTTCCACATTATTATTTATAAGGCTTGCTCCTCAGAGTAAAATACAGAGTTGATTTGAATGTAGTAACTCAACAATGAGCTATAGAATGAACAAATATAACCACTGATTCTAAATTAAAACATTTTTGCCCATCTTCCACTATGTTTTAGTAGACTTTTCAGTTTGATGTTCATCCAAAAGAAACATGTAAAAGGTAAAACGTTTTTGCCTCCGAGAGAAATAATATGTCAAACTGAAAAAAATTAGTTCAAACATAAGCACCTCGTTTCACAAGCAATACACAGTGTTACGCTTTTATGTTTTAAGATCTTGTTGAAGTGCCATCCTTAACACAACCAAAAAAACCTCAAAGAGATTGGCTCTTGAAGATAAAAATCCAGGTTATGGAATTATCTAATGAAGAGTAAGGTAAAAACAACAAAGCAATGTGAGAAACTGACCAACAATTTCAAGAAAAGTTTACTTAAGCTCTAGTGCTCAAGGCCATGACATGTATAATTCAAAAAACGCACTAGATGAGATGACCTGTGTTGCGTAGACAACCATCTACCTTAAAACCTTTAGCACTTGTAGGCCTTTTGTAAGGCTTATTAGAGCACCATGGATGTGGTTGTGATTAAGTCTGAGGTTTATAAGACAAAATATGCTAGAAATTACCCAGTACTTTTATAAGTTCTCTCGACACTTCACATGAATTTCTTAACTTATATGAATAAATTATTCTATTATTCTACTTGCTACATTTCAAACACTGCTACTAATACTGACATATTAACTGCCATATTTTAAAATAATTCATAATTATGTATATATATATATATATATATATATATATATATTTTCTTTCAGGTTCTGCTTAAATCACCTTTTTTTTTTAAAAAACTGTTTTTATTGATAGTGACTTTACAGTGATACAATAAATAAATTACAAGAAATACATAATGCAGCCAAATTTCCATTATCATGTGTTAAAAGCTAAACTTCGTCATGGTTATGGTTGATAATGAAGCCAACAGACAGGAGGATAAACACTTCTGAAATTATGATTATGTACAAAGCACTGAAAATCATATAAAATGTATAATCAAGAATTGAATGTGTTTATTTTGCTATGAGATACTGTTAAGGATATTTCCAGACTTGGTTATCTGTCTTTTAGAGTTCATCGGCATTCTGCCAATGAAGATTTGCCATTTTTCTGCTTTTGTCCTTAATTTCCCACCCTGGTGTGATAGTACTGGCGTCTCCATGTCTAGGCTGTAAACAGGGAACACAGAGACATAGAGATGTGTCAAGTAGACTGTATCTTTAAGAAAAGGAAATGTGTCGGTATATAATACGTAATTTAGAGGATGAACCTTTAAATTGCTCAATAGGTATGATGGAAGACCTTAGTATTGCATTCTAGACCAAACAGACACAAAATAGACTTTTTATATGGATAAACAATTTCAAATGTTGAATTGATTAGCATTTCAACAAAAACACATTATAAAACCTCACATTTTCCGATGTTCAAATCACTATTGCAAGCATACTAGCCATTGTTTGATACACTTTTTTTTATTTAGCCATAGGCAGTGATAGGGTTATGCAATATGCTGAATTTCAGCCAATTTCAAGCTTCCATAGAACACAAATATCCACTTTGCTCCCTTTGCAAACACTACTTACACATGTAGTATACACAGAATACTTACACAGCAGTTGCACACAATAACTATGCAGTGCCTCTTATTAGGTTTGCTTATTAGGTTTCCATCAATGTTGTTACAATCATATTACTTTCTTTAACCCCTTAAGGACCAAACTTCTGGAATAAAAGGGGTTAATGTATATACTTCTATAAATGTTTACTTAATGCACCATGTTTACAAAAATACCACCAGACTCGACTTCATTGTTGTGTATAATATAATGCCTACCTTTATAGTTTCAAGATAAAATGAGAATAGTAATTACAGATGGATCTCATCAGAATATTTATGAAACATCCCTTCCTATGAAAATACCTAGTACTAATATAAAATGGCAGTGAATAGCAATATTAACAGGTTTTCCTAGAACAGAATAGCTTAAAACAGTGGTTTATTAGAAAATTTATCTCCATTATAGAGTATCATATGTTACTTCGGTGAATTTAGTTACATTTTCTATGCCCCTTTTAATGTCTCGGTTAATAGCATAACAATATAGAATGGATACTGGTCTGGATCTGCTACTGATTAATAAGGTTGACCTTTTTCAAACATTGATGTAATGGATCATATTATGGGATCATTTAAAACCATAAAAACACCCAAGGGCAGAAACACTTTTAAAAAAATTTAAAAATAAATGTTTATAGTTTTGCTTTTTTGTCTTGAAGAATAAAGATTTGCAGTGTTAATAAGTAAACTAAATTGTCTAGATATCTTCTAAGGAAAATTTCTAAACTTACGCCATGTCTATTTTAATCTTAATATTACACTTCTGATTTAATATCTGGTTTAATATGTTAAAATCCGTTATTAAATAACAGCACAGGTGACTGAAACATTAAGGAAAATTTAACAAAGTGCACTAAAAAAGCTTTAATTTTTCGTCTCTAGTCAGTTTGCATTTATTAAATAGTTTTAAAATTAATCTAAAAAAGTGTAAACTCATGACTGCCCTAATTCCTAAATTTTTCACAGAAATATCCATTTCAGAAAAGATCACCAAATTTAGGCCTCGATTAAATGGTTTTCGATAAGCTTTTGTTATGATTTAATATTTTTGGATACACTTTTAAAATATGTTCTTCAAAATATTAAATATAAAAAAATATATATTGCATATACAAAAAGATATAAAAATATAAAAATGTTAAAATATTTTTCAAAATATTTAATCATTTGAAAAGTTTATCCAAAAGTACTAAGTTGGTTGAAAATCTTATGCAAAATTTTAAATGTAGGCCTTATAGTGGGGGGAAAAAAGTGAACACTTTTCTTACAGGTCTTTCTGAAAGATTGATACATTAGTTTTGTCTCTGAAAAAAATGGCATATATTCAAAAAAGATGGTTAGGGCGCAAAAAGAAGCAAAAGATGAAAAACATATTTAATAAATTGCAACAAAATTAAAGAAAAAAAAGCAAAAATGGTACAAAACTATCTTTAAAACGCTTTAAAAAATGTCCCATGATAATTTTTTATTACAAAGTATTGTGTCACATCAGCCATTGTGGCCTAAATTGTGCAATCCATTTTTTTTTTCAATTTAAAATATAACAGGAATAAAAAAATTCAACTACATCTAGTTTGTATACTTACTTTCTAACAGAAGGCATATTTCCTACAATACCTATAGTAACTCAGTTGGTAATTAGCTCAGCTGCTTTTGTAATTACTACTATTTTCTCTGTTTGCTTTATTGTGAAATGATATAACCTTTCCACTTTGAGGTAGGAATTCTTTGCTTTTACTACTCTCTTTAAAGTAACATCTGTCTAGCAGAATCAGCAATAAAATTGTATGTACAGATAATGGTCTTTCTTCTGGACACCTACAGGCAAAATCAAAGCATTACAAATCTGATTAACATAAACCACTGGTATAATTAAGTCTAAAAAATTGTGACGTATGTTTAGCATTGTTGAGCTGTGTTTCCATACCTTATATGGTATTTTGTAAAGAGTGAAAAATGTACTTAAATATGTCCATCCTGGTTCAAGACTAGTTTAATTTTTAACTTGTTACTCCACTTACTGTTATAAGTCTTTTTTGTTGGTTCCAAGTAAGTATGATACATTTTTTGCTCAGGAACTCAGTTCATGTTACAATAAATGAATGGTCAAACATTGTCTACTTAATTCCAAAAATACATATTTTGTTTTTAAATGTAAGGTTTGTTTGTTTTTTAGCATATCCAGCAATAATAAGCACACAGTATTATGGAGATTACAAATGTACCACTCATGTTGTTGAGTGATTTAAAATTTCAAATCTTTCCCTACTAGCCAGTCTATAAATGTTACTGTCAGTAATGGAGATATCATAACACGCAAACCTAAAGGAAACAGTAAAGGAACACGCACCAATCCTTAAAGGACCACTATAGTGCCAGGAAAACAAACTTGTTTTCCTGGCAATATAGTGCCCTGAAGGTGCCCCCACCCTCAGGGTCCCACTCCCACCAGGCTGAAGGGTGAGGACTCTCCTCTTCCTTCGGTCATCATCGGCTAAATGCGAAGGCGCAGGAAGAGCCGCACGCGCATTCAGCCAGTCCATAGGAAAGCATTCTAAATGCTTTCCTATGGATGCTGGCATCTTCTCACTGTGAAAAGCGCGGAAGCGCCTCTAGCGGCTGTCAATGAGACAGCCACTAGAGGCTGGATTAACCCATATGTAAACATAGCAGTTTCTCTGAAACTGCTATGTTTATAGCTGCAGGGTTAACCCTAGATGGACCTGACACCCAGACCACTTGATTGAGCTTAAGTGGTCTGAGTGCCTATAGTGGTCCTTTGAAGAGGCCGTGCTAGTGCTTGAGGCAGATATATGTACTATCTGCAAGCAGACAGAGAAGACAGGCCGAACAAAGTCTAGGATAACAAAGATACACAGAATTGATAGTCAGGCCAAGATCAGTATAACATAGAGCAAGAATAGTCAAACAAAACCAGGTCAGAAAACAGTAAATCCAATACACAGTATAAACACATTCACAGGTAACAAGAACCACGACAGAGCAAGGAAACAAGGACAACCAGGAAGTATATATACCCTATACTGGGCTGTAATTGGTTACAGGGAACCATGATGTCACAAGTGTGTATACATTATCAAAAAGTGCCACATAGACTGACATTATAAAAAGAGACCCATGGAAGGAATTAATGTAATTTATGATGTCATAATGATGCATCAGCAAGCTAGGGATGAGTGGGTGTGCATCAGAACACAGAAGAGACATAATTTCCGAGATCCCACAGATCTGCAAGGGACAGGTATCATGACAGTACTTGCCACTGCATGCGTGGATGGTCCATGGTATAATCCACAGGGATTCATTTCTACTCCCAGAGCTAAATTTCCACTCGCTCCCTGAGCTAAATTTCCACTATAACAATTAAAACTGCCAGAGCTAAATTTCCACTATAACAATTAAAACTTCCATAGCTAAATTTCCACTATAACAAGTAAAACAAAGAGTTTTACTTACCTTTATCCCATGGCCTCACTGAGACAGCTGCTCCCCCTTAATGAGATCATCATTATTGACGATCTCAGTCAATCTAGGACATGAAAATGCCAAAAATTGATCATGCATTATTGCAAAACAGTAAAACAGAGCCAGGATTTTAGTCCAATGTGCATTTATTAAAGAAAAAAAATGACAATGTTTCAGCTCACATAGGAATCATTATCAAGCTAACACACATGAGAACATCAACATATTTATAGGATTTGTTATAAGACGGGTATGTAAACAAGCATGCAATCAAAGTGCATGCCTTGTACAAAGCAAACAAATAAGAAAGTGTGAAAAACATAGACACGTGCGAAACCTTTAGGCACAAAATTATGACATCATTAGGTATTAATATGTACTTAATTTTATAAGTATGTAAAATGAAGTAAACATATACCGTATTTACTTGAATCTTATGCTCCATTGAATCTAATGCACACCTCAATTTTTGAAACCTGGAAGCTGAAAAAGGATTTTGCTGGCGAATGTAATGCACATTTATAGAAGAAGATACTTCTATACAACATTGTGCTACAGTGAAAATGTTTATTGCCAAATACCGTAGTAACATTGAATATTTGAATTCACCTGTTTGAATTCGCCTGTTTTAATTCACCAGTTTGAATTCGCTGGAATGCAATTCACCGGTAAATTAGCAATTTTGCCCTGAATCTAATGCACCATCAAATCTAATGCACATTAAAATTTTGGAAACTTTATTTTTCAAAAAAAGTGTGCATTAGATTTGAGTAAACACGGTATATGCTACTCTTACCACCTTTTGTGTCTTACATCCCCTATAGTGTACCTTATCCTCAATGTTTCCTCTTTGTTTGTCTTACTTTCTCCCAGCCCCTTTGTGTCTCTTCCTACCCTCCAGCCCCTCACTCTTTTTCACTGTCCACCTCTGTGTCATTGTCCCCTTCCCCAGCCCTTCTGTCTCAATGTCCACTGCCCTAGCCTGTCTGTGTGGGCCATTGTCCCATCCCCAGCGCCTCAGTGTTTGTAATTGTCCCCTTCCCCTGTATCTCTGTGTTATTGTCCCCTTCTCCGGCCCCTAGGTGTTATTGTCCCATTTCCCATCTCCTCTCTATCATTGTCTCTTTCTCCAGCCATTCTCTGTGTGTCATTGTCTCCTTCCCCAGCACCCCTGTGTCAATGTCCCCTTCCCAAGCCTATCTGTGTGTCATTGCCCTTTTTCATGCCCCTCTGTGCTATTGCTCCCTGCCTCAGCCTCTGTGTGTGTGTCATTGTCCCTTTTTCCAGCCCCTCTGTGTGTGTCATATCGGTCACCTTCTCAGATCCTCTGTCTTATTTTCCCCTTACTAAGGACCTTTTGTGTGTCCTCTCTTCCCCCCTTGAGTGCCTGCTTACCTCTCATCATGTAGCGTGGTCGAGTGGACCACAGCAAAGGAGCTTCTGTTTCCTCTACCTAGACTGACAGGAAGCTACTCAGTGCTCTCACTGAACATTTCCTGTCAGACCAGGTAGAGGATAAAGATCCTCTACCGTGGCGTGGCGTGGTCTGCTCCTCCACACTACATGAAGTGACTGGCAGGCACTGCCTGCTATCCTCCTCAGGAGGGATAAGCCAAATGGCAAATGATTTAGGTAAACTAGAAAAATGGTCAGAATTGTGGCAACTGACATTTAATGTGGATAAGTGCAAAATAATGCATCTTGGACGTAAAAACCCAAGGGCAGAGTACAGAATATTTGATAGAGTCCTAACCTCAACATATGAGGAAAGGGATTTAGGGGTGATTATTTCTGATGACTTAAAGGTAGGCAGACAATGTAATGGAGCAGCAGGAAATGCTAGCAGAATGCTTGGTTGTATAGGGAGAGGTATTAGCAGTAGAAAGAGGGAAGTGCTCATGCTGTTGTACAGAACACTGGTGAGACCTCACTTGGAGTATTGTACACAGTACTGGAGACCGTATCTTTAGAAGGATATTGATACCTTAGAGAGGGTTCAGAGAAGGGCGACTAAACTGGTTCATGGATTGCAGGATTAAAACTTGCCAGGAAAGGTTAAAGGATCTTAACATGTATAGCTTGGAGGAAAGAGGAGACAGGGGGGATATGATAGAAACATTTAAATATATAAAGGGAATCAACACAGTAAAGAAGGAGACTATATTTAAAAGAAGAAAAACTACCACAACAAGAGGACATAGTCTTAAATTAGAGGAACAAAGGTTTAAAAATAATATCAGGAAGTATTACTTTACTGAGAGGGTAGTGGATGCATGGAATAGCCTTCCAGCTGAAGTGGTAGAGGTTAACACAGTAAAAGAGTTTAAGCATGCGTGGGATAGGCATAAGGCTATCCTAACTAATGAAAGTATTTAGAAAACTGAGCAGACTAAATGGGCCGAATGGTTCTTATATGCCGTCACATTCTATGTTTCTATGTTTCTAGTCACCTGGAGCCTGGACATTGCTCCTCCCTGGTCGTTACGCCATAAGGCAGCCACCTCTGCTGCCTTATGGCAGTGCTGGCCCTGAGTGAATGCAGTGTGTCTTTTGTGGATACACTGTGTGTTTGTGTAGTGGATTCAGTGTGTGTAATGAATGTACTGTGTGTGTAGTGGATACAGTGGATGTAGTGGATGCAAAGCACTGGGCCGACTTTGCACTTGGGTACAACCTGTATAGTCATGATGGGTTGCACCTAAACGGGAGAGGGTCTGCAGTGCTGGGGGATAGGATGGCTAGTAGGTTGGAGGAGATTTTAAACTAGTAGTAGTGGAGGAGGGTCATAGCAATCTACAAAATGGAGATAGGACAGAAAGGAGATGGACTTTATAAGGGGGGTGGAGACAGGGGAGGGGCAATCTCAGAGCAGAGAAGATATGTAATGTTGATAATTCACAAAATGTACAAGTGACTCATGATATTAAATGTATGCTTACTAATGCAAGGAGCCTAAATAACAAAATGGGGGAACTAGAGGCAATAGCATACACTAAACAATATGACATAATAGGCATAACTGAAACGTGGTGGGATAAGACACATGACTGGGCAGTTAACTTAAATGGGTACATGTTATTTAGAAAGGATAGGAAAAACAAGAAGGGTGGTGGGGTTGTTTGTATGTCAACCATGAGTTAGAGCCAAATCTTAAGCCAGTGGAATGTGATGAGGAAAATGTGGAAGCTTTATGGGTAAATATCTGCTTGGAGCAAAAGAAAAGGAATCAACTATTGGTTGGGATATGTTATAAACCACCTAATGTTAACCCCTTAAGGACGGAGCCAAATGTACACGTTGTGAACAAAAAAAAATGTAAACAAAACCTGGCATTTGCGCTAGATGTCTGTCCAACCATAATTCACCTCTTTCATAGTAAATGCACCCACCCTTATTATATATCATTTTATTCAGGGGAAACAGGGCTTTCATTTAATATCAAATATTTAGCTATGAAACATAATTTAATATGAAAAAAATGGGAGAAAATAAGATTTTTAGTTCTACATGACATTTTAACTGTCAATGTCATAATACTGTTTGCTTTTACTGCAATAAAATACACATATTTGTATTCAGTAAAGTCTCACGTGTAAGACAGTACCCCCTATGTACAGGTTTTATGGCATTTTGGGAAGTTACAGGGTCAAATATAGCACGTTACATTTGAAATTGAAATTCGCCAGATTGGTTACGTTGCCTTTGAGATTGTATAGTAGCCCGGGAATGAAATTTACACCCATAATGGCATACCATTTGCAATAGTAGACAACCCAAGGTATTGCAAATGGGGTATGTCCAGTCTTTTTTAGTAGCCATTTGGTCACAAACACTGGCCAAAGTTAGCATTAGTATTTGTTTGTGTGTGAAAAATGCAAAAAACGCCAATTTTGGCCAGTGTTTGTGACTGAGTGGCTACTAAAAAAAGACTGGACATACCCTGTTTGCAATACCTTGGGTTGTCTACTATTTAAAAAGGTATGCCATCATAGGGGTAATTTTCATTCTTGGGCTACCATAGGGTCTCAAATGCAACGTAACCAATCTGGCGAATTTTAATGTGAAAAAAATGAAACGCAAGCCTTATATTTGAAGCTGTAACTTTTGAAAACACCATAAAACCTGTACATGAGGGGTACTGTTGTACTCGGGAGACTTAGCTGAACACAAATATTTGTGTTTCAAAACAGTAAAAAGTATCGCAGCAATAATATCGTCCGTGTAAGTGCTGTTTGTGCGTGAAAAATAAAAAAAGTCACTTTTACTGGCGATACCATCATTGTAATACATTTTACTGTTTTGAAACACTAATATTTGTGTTCAGCGAAGTCTCCTGAGTAGAACAGTACCCCCCATGTACAGGTTTTATGGTGTCTTGGAAAGTTATAGGGTTAAATATAGTGCTAGCAAATTAAATTCCCTTTACTTTCGGCATGGGTTGTCAGGCAGGTCCCGCTAATTGTAATTAATTAAGATACCTAATTATGTAAAAATATTACATAAATATATATGTAGAATTAATATATGTATATATATACGTATGTGTATATATATGTATATATCTATATAATTTTTTTAAAATATTTTTATTTATATATAGGTATATATAGTGATATATACGTATATATTTATGTATATAGATATATATATTATTTCATTCTACGTGTATTTTGATATATATATAATATATTTTTTAAATTTTATTTTTTAACGTATTTACATATTAAATTTTTTTTATTATATATAAATATATATAACAATAATTATATATATATTTAATCAGTATCAGTCTACGTGTAATTTGATATTAATATATATATATAATTATATATATATTAATAGTAAAATACACCTAGACGGTGTACGTGTGTGTATGTATATGTGTATATATATACTTAGATCATATATATATAACATATATATATGATCTAAGTATATATTATTATTATTTTTACACTATTTATTTTATTTTATTTTATTTTCAGCCAGCAGGGGGACCACCTGTCAATACAGGCAGTCCCCCTGCTGGCAATGCTGCAGCCAGCTACTCCCGGCCATGTGATTGTGGGGTCCTCGCAAGGACCCCACTCTCACATGGCCGGGGGGCTTCCAGGACGTTGGACGTGCCGCGGGGGGCTCCCTGGGAGTCCCCCGAACCGCGATCGCCGGCGTGGGATCGCCGGAAACCGGGTAAGTAGGAAAAGACCGGAGGGCATACTATTACGCCCGGCAGAGTTTAGAGCCGCTTAGAATAGGGCGTAATAGTACGCCCTCCGGTCTTAAGGGGTTACTATTGACAAGGAACAACAGCAAACTGAGAAAGCTGCAAATCTGGGTAACACTTTAATTATTGGAGATTTTAATTACCTGGACATAAATGGGGACAGAGGGACTAATAGCTCAACAAAGGGAATTAGGTTTTTGAACTTGTTAGATGACACCTTCATATCACAACTTGTGCAAGCACCAACTAGAAAGGACGCTTGTCTGGACGCTTGCAGAATAATTGTAATTGGTTAACTCAAGACAAGGTGCTGCAGCAACTAAAGAAAGTTAATATAAACAAAGCTCCAGGGCCTGATGGTATTCATCCACAGGTACTTAAGGAACTAAGTGTAGAAATAAGTGAAACTCTGTTTTTAATGCATTCTACGAAGAAGTAAGTAGAAGTATAGATGAGGGTGTTGCAGTGGATGTGATCTATTTGGATGTTGCCAAGGCATTTGATACAGTTCCACACAATAGATTAGTGTTCAAACTCAAAGAAATCAGTCTAGATGAAAATGCTTGTTCTTGGGTAGAACATTGGCTTAAAAATCAATGGTAAATTTTCAAGTTGGACAGAGGTGGCAAGTGGTGTCCCTCAGGGTTCTGTTCTGGGACCCCTTCTATTTAACATATTTATAAATGATCTTGAAAAAACCATTGAAAGTCATGTTTCAGTGTTTGCAGATGACACAAAACTCTGTAAAGTGATACAATGTGAGCAAGATATTACTTTGCTGTAGATGGATTTAGATAGACTGGGGCACTGGGCACTCAAATGGCAGATTAAATTTAATGTTGAAAAAATTATGCACTTCAGCGTAAAGAATGCTCAAGCAACGTATACCCTTAATGGAAGCGAATTAGTGATAACAACACACAAAAAGGACTTGGGAATTGTTATAGACAACAAACTATGTCACATTGTGCAATGTCAATCAGCAGTGGCTAACGCTAGTAAGGTATTGTCATGCATGAAAAAGGACATTCATTCTCGGGATGAGAATATCATTTTCCCTCTTTATAAATCACTAGTAAGAAAACATACTGAATATGCTGTGCAATTTTGGGCACTTGTTCTAAAGAAGGATATTATGGCACTAGAAAAAGTGCACTAGAAAAAGTGCAGAATTGAGACTTGAAATCACTGTTCAGTGAATGAGTGAGTGCACTGGATTGTGTGTTTTGTATGTTGTATAAATTGGCCCCAGCAGCACCCTATAATATATTTTTTCTTATGTTATTATGCTTTTATAATAGATTTTCTTTAGCAGTTTAGCCCACCTACACAGGGCCCCTACCTCCAGTATCACTTGCCCTACAATACTCTCATAGCAACCTACTTTTCTACCCTACCCTTATATTTTGTGTCACTATACCCCACTCCAGTGATGGCGAACCTTTTTGAGCCCAAGTGCCCAAACCGCAATACATGCCAACTTTTTTTTCCCTCAAAGTGCCAACACAGCAATTAAACCTGAATACTGAGGTTTAAGTTTAGAAAAAAACAACTCGTACTAACTAACGAACTAATAAAAATATTTTGTTTTACAAGAAGAACACAACAGACAGTTCAATGATACAAATTTTAAATAATGATATAAATAGATACAATTAAGCTTATATTTATAAGTATCTCCAACAAATGCAATACATACACACAGACTGCTGAACACATTCACACACCAACTGCTTAATACATACACACACACCGACACACAGACTGACTGCTAAAATCACACACACAACGGTCTGCTAAATACATATACACAGTCCGCTAAATACACACACACAGTCTGCTAAATACAAACACACAGTCTGCTAAATACAAACACACAGTCTGCTGAATACACACACTGCTGAATATACATACACTGCTGAATACATACACACACTGCTGAGTACACACACACACAGACTGCTGAATACATACACACAGTCTGCTGAATACACACACGTAAAGACTGCTGAATACACACACACACACACACACATACTGCAATGAGCGGTGCTGTGTGTGTGGTGCTGTGTGTGTGTGAGGTGCTGTGTGTGTGTGAGGGGTGCTGTGTGTGTGTGTGTGGGGGGGTTCTGTGTGTGTGGGGGTGGGGGGTGCTTGTGTGTGTGTGGGGTGCTGTGTGTGGGGAGGTGTTGTGTGTGTGGGGAGGGGTGTTGTGTGTGGGGTGGGGGTGCTGTGTGTGGGGGTAGGGGATCTGTGTGTGGGGTTAGTGGTGCTGTGTGTGGGGTAGGTGCTCTGTGCTGTGTGTGCTGTGTGTGTGGGGGGATAAGGGTGCTGTGTGTGGGGGGGAATTGGGGATAACAACACATGAAAAGGACTTGGAAATTGTTATAGACAACAAACTATGCCACAGTGTGCAATGTCAATCAGCAGTGGCTAAGGCCAGTAAGGCATTGTCATGCATGAAAAAGGTCATTCATTCTTAGGATGAGAATATCATTTTGCCTCTTTATAAATCACTGGTAAGACCACATATTGAATGTGCTGTGCAATTTTGGGCACCTGTTCTAAAGAAGTATATTATGGCACTAGAAAAAGTGCAGAGGTGGGCTACAAAATTAATAAAAAGAATGGAACATATCACCAAAGGAAGATACATTAAAAAAATAAAAAGTATATTAAATCTGTATCCCCCCCTCCCTTCTTCTTACCTTTGGTGAAGGATGGGAGACACAACCATCTCTGGTGGTCCGGTGGTGGTAAGTATGTGACAGGTCCTGCAGCTTTCCTGTCCTCCCGTGCGATGCTGTGTGGAGCGTTTCCATGGTAATGCGCAGCACTGCTCCACACAGATTGCTCGCGGGAGGACTGGAGAGCTGCTTCCTAGATGCATCCCCCCTGCTTCCGGTCCTCCCGACAAGAAAACAGAGTAGGCACCTGCTGTTTTGGGCAGGCAGGTGCCTACTCTGAATTGGTGGCGAACCTTTGGCCGAATGCCCACAGAGAGCCATAGGTTCCCCATCACTGCCCCACTCCTTCTAGCATGTAAGCTCATTGAGCAGGGCCCTCAACCCCTCTGTACTTGTGCATCAAACTTGTCTGGTTACAAATATGAGTCTGTTAGTCCACCCATTATACAGCGCTACGGAACTTGTTGGTGCTTCATAAATAATAATAATAAAAATAATATGTGAGCCTTATTGATTGACCTTCATAATGCTGTCGATTCATATCAGCTAGTACCAGTCATGCATAGTCTTTTGTTACGTTCACTGTTATCTAGCCTATTCATACTCACTCAGCCTACTATTCCACAATGTAGAGCATAGTATCGATAATAGCAAGTTTAGTCTATCATTAATATTTTTCACTTCTTACACTTTTTCTGAAGGTTATCCAACTATCGTACAATTAAACGTGTACACCTAGCTTGATCACCTATGTTGTTCTATACTAAAAAAAATGTGCAAATATATCAGTGCTATGTATGTGTAATTCCCTGTCTGATTTTATTGTGCATGCATATGCTGTTGTGGCATCGTATGCACTTTTGTTATCTTGTGCACAGAAAAAATAAAGAATTATAAAAAAAAAATAATAATAATTAGCACGTGATCACATTAGTGATCATGTCACTAAAGTCAAAAGCACTAAAGGAGACTGATGGCCATGTGATTACAACAGGCATGACTGTCTGTCTCCTTTAATGCCATCTTTAAATTCTTGATATGGTATGGTATTCGTTCTGATTTGTGACGCCTGATTTGTGACGCCTGTGGCACCGAAATAGAGATCATTGATGGGAAAATAGTTGATTGATGGCTAAATGCCACTAAATGTTAATTTAAGTCATAGATCAAATGAGAATTTAGCAATAGAGGGGAAAAATAGGAGCAGTATAACTAAATCTGTATTTTTACATTACATATTTTTTAACTATATAATGGATAAATATATATTTTTTTTTTTTACAGTGACTCTTTTTTTCCCTCTTTCACTTACTTATCACTTAATATGTGAATAAAATCCCATTTAGTGACTGTCCCGTAGTCATCAATTATTTTTTTAGTTAATCTTTTAGTATCTTAATAGTTTTCTCATCAATTTTTTTTTTTTTTGAGACCAGGTGAAATCCAATATCACAAACTGATACAAAAATGCTTGACTTTTTCATTTTTTTCAGTTGGTTCATGATTCGGGTACATTTTGGTTTGGAGTTCGTAAATTTGACTGATCATCCAAATGGCGAAATTTGGATGGCTTACAGTTCACACACAAAGAAATCTCCAATTCTACAGTGTTTTTAGGATTACTGCTAAGTCCCTTACCTCCAGTGGAGGGATATATATCTACATCTATGCAGCAGAAACTGGGACTCTAGATAATTCTGTGCTTAAAAAGAAAATCCACAATAGAATTATTTTGTCTAAATAAGCACCAGCTGTGAACCCTGATTCCACAGAGCAATACCATAATCAAAATAGAAACAAATACAAATTCACTATTTTAACATTTACATGGGGTTATTTAAATGAAATATAATTTATTTCAAGCAATAATAAATACAATTGACACATAGAGAAAAAGTAGGTTTATTATAGCATTCATTTCACCAAAGATACAGTGATATGTTTACAGAGTTCAAAGTTTAAACTGAAGTCTTCAGAAGCTGTAGGTGGGGGCGAGATTCCAAAGAGAAGCTATTGATCATCTTGCTGCTCTTCCTGGAAATAGAAAAATTGAGACAAATAGGATTGTTACAGTCTTGAAATATGTAGTGATAATTCACTAAACTCGGAATTAGAGAGAACTGCAAAATTCTAGATAAAATAGTCAAGCCGTCACTATGGGTAAGTTGGAGAATTATTCCAGATCAGTCATTTCAGCCCAAGTCCTGTAATTCAGATTCCAGTACAACACAATCTGGATTTTAGAACAGCCATGTTGCAGTTGACTAAGTGCTTTACTTTTTGAGGCAACAGTATAAGAAAGATTCTTCCCATTGTCATCATGACTATGCTTCCATTCACACAGAAAAATCCAAAAGAAGTTCAATACACACAAAAGCGATCAGTATACAAGTTGTGGACTAACTTGACCAAGTTCCCTATACAGTTCTCAGAGTCCTCCATACACACAACACTCAGCCCGTAAACATGCTGGCACACACACCATTCACAGAAACAGAACCCAGGGACCTGAGAGGTGGATCCAATTTGGCACTCTGCCTAGGACCCTGTACAACTACAACTGGCTCTGCTAACCACATCAAGCACCTTAGGTGGAATTGAAAAAAGCCAAACCTAACGTCACAGAATTGGTGTCTGAACTCACTAATGTTGTCAATCCCAGCAAGATTATATCAACATCTAGCAGACATCCTTCCCAGAAAAGTGAGGATTGTGATTTTAAAAAGGGGCAAATCAATAACCATGTCCATATAGCGTTCACACCTTTTATTAAAAAAAAATAATCAGTGTATAAGGGACTACAAGATATATGGATCCATTAATATTTTATTCAATCGATTTAAGATTGAAGGCAAAGTGCAGTGAGTTGTACGGTTGTTATAGCTTTATGTTTTCATGCCAACAGTTAAAACTATGGGAAATAAAATATCTAGTCGTTCCCACTGATGGAAAGATATAGGAAGTGACCATAATAAGACTGAATATGGCAAATGGATGGAACACTTGCGATACAGTAGCGTTTGGCTGTATCAAAAATTCGGTTAAAAGTCTGCTTCCAGAGCTATGCCGTAGCCTCAGAGTTTAAAGGTTATAAGAACTATTTATAAAGAAAACAGCAGTAGTTAAGGACAATCACACAGTACTGGATGGTTTTATAGTCTTAAACTTAACAGTAAAAAAATACTTTATATATATATATATATATATATATATATATATATGTGTGTGTGTAATATTAAAGAAAATTAAAAAAAATTATATTTTTAAACTCTATACACAGATAGAGTATAAAGTGTGAAAATGTATATGGAGATACTGTGTATGATCAAAATCCTCCCAAATGTATTATTTTTTTTAAATAAAAAAGCAGGCAGTAACATTTAAATATGTCCATATTGTAATGTGTTTACCTGCAATATTTAGATGTTTATCTATCACAGTCATTATCACCAGCATGAGGCTCAGCTCACATGACAAAATAAATACAAAAGACAGGATACAAAGGACTCAGTAGCAATAAAAAGGTTCAGAAACAGGGGCACTGAATAACAAACATGGTTGATAAGACTTTAGCCCTCACAGCAGGCATCACAAATGCACTTTACCTCCCCATTTGTAGTCTTTAAAGGAAAACTCCAGACACAAAGCATTTAAGCATGCTGACATGCTGAGACCATCATGGTAGAATGTTTAAAATAAACTAACAGACAATACATTAGGATATCAGAGATGATGAAGAAAACACCCATCACAAGTTTAGATAGACTATCTTGTAATAATAATACCAGAACTGAGAGTACGTAACAGCAGCAAAATTATAGGTTCTTTTTAGGAAAGCTCGGTAACCAAGGAGCAACCGGTTGAGCAATACGATACAATTGAAATATAGCCAAAGAGAAATCAGATACATGAAGAGAAGGAAATAGTAAACTGCAGAAAAATGAAAAAGAAAAATAATTGTATCCAAAGTAAATAAATCATAGGGCATGATAACAGCCATGTTTATGACAGTGTAATCACCCTGCATCATCAGTTGAACTCAAACAAATAGTGCAATGCTGTACATATCTCTCTCAAGGAGCTTAGATGTTAGTATGTTAGTTCCAGGGAGCACAGAGAGGCCCAAGGCCTGTTATAAAGCCGCATCTTCAGCAGTTAAGTTAACCCCTTAAGGACCAAACTTCTGGAATAAAAGGGAATCATGACATGTCAGACATGTCATGTGTCCTTAAGGGGTTCAAGTGTTACTACAACCAAAAAGCAGGGTTTTCAGAAAACGTTATTTTTGGTCACTGCAACTCTTCCTATCCAGGACCAACCAATCAGAAAAATACCTCATACCTCCATTCCGGCCACAATGCACATAATTAACACTAGACTGCCTGGAACTCAAGTGATGCCCCATTTATACGGATGGAGGTGGAGTTACACTTCTGCAAGAAAAGAGATAAAACTCATAGCAAAATTCTGCACATAAAGACATTGTGAACCATAACCACTTCAAATTACTGAATTGGTTATGGTACTTATGGTAACCCTTTAAGCTTGTAAAAATTTATATTTCTGTCTACTATTAAGTCTCAGTGACCGCCAATGGTATTGGATAACTGCATGACATTAATTGATGCAAGATGTGCACAAAAAAGATATCTGAGGGGGTTCAAATGTGTGGAGAATCTCGACCCTCATTGAAGACATTCATACTTGTTTTTTCCCAATGGTTTAAAAAGCTGAAATATATTCCAGGGTGCTGCACTAGGTGTCCTGTGGATTTAGGAAGCCCAGAAAGTCAATCCAAGTATGTTTCCATTGCATGTTTGTAAGGTAATATATAATTAAAGGGACACTCCAGGCACCCAGACCACTTCTGCCCATTGGAGTGGTCTGGGTGCCAACTCCCACTACCCTTAACCCTGCAACTGTAAATATTGCAGTTTTAATAAACTAATTTCTCCTATAGTGGCTGTCTACCTGGTCTATAGCACAGGTTTTCTGTGCTATAGCGTTGCTGGACGTCCTCATGCTATGTGAGTACCTCCAGCGTCACTAAAATCCCCATAGGAAAGCATTGAAAGCAATTTCAATGCTTTCCTATGGGGAGGTCTAATGCGCGTGCGCGGCATTGCCGTGCATGTGCATTAGGTCTCATCCCGCTTGCAGTCGCACATTCGCAATTGGTCTCCCGCGCCGTCTGACGTCGGCGGGGGAGGAGCATAGTCGGACCCTAAACCACCGGTGAGGGACATCGGCGGTGGTCTCAGGTAAGTCACTGAAGGGGTTTTCACCCGTTCAGCAATATGGGATGGGGGGTGGGAGGGGGAGGGGACCTGCAGTGCCAGGAAAACGATTTGTTTTCCTGGCACTGGAGTGCCCCTTTAAACAGCTTCTGGAAAAGTGAGGCACTTCCTCAAATTTTTTGTTTGGCAATTTGCTCAACAGATCAGAGATAAGCTTGTATGGTTGGCATTTGTGAGGTAAGGGAAGCCTGTACTTTTCATAGTAACTTTAAATCCTCCTGTACAAGTATTCGGGTCTTCACAGAGTACTGCTAGATCCATCAGGTCAGAATATCCTCTTTAGTGGCTGAAACATCGAGATCTGCCAGCTGGCAGGTTTACAAACAACCTGTTGTATGTAGAATATCATAGAGTGTGTTGGGAATTCAATTTTTCTTAAAAACGGGATTGCGTTACTACCTGTGCCACCACCTTGATCCACATATGGGAAGGTCTCCAATATCTCCAGCTCATTCCCTAGGATAAGCTCTCACGTTTGTTTATGTTTCTAACCATTGTGAGCAAGGTGAAGGTTAAAGAAATATCTATGTAATTATGACACACAGAAGTGATTAGAAAGTTGATGCTACAAGAAAATGTGTGCACTCACTACAGCAAGCATGTCAAACTCGCGGCCCACAGGCCGCTTTTGGCCCACAATGGACATCTTTGTGGCTGCGAGTACATGCCTTGTGTTAAAGCAGAGTAGGCACCTGCTTTCTCCACATTGCAAGTGCCTACTCTACTAAAATTTACCCGAGGGAGCTCAGTCTTCCTGCTCCTCACTGCTCCCTTACGCACGCCGTCTGTAGTGATGCCGGGTGCCGGAACATGATGTCATATTCTGGCACCCGACATCACTAAACTGCGCACAAGGGAGCAGTGAGGAGCAGGAAGGAGATCTCCAGATAGAAGATCATGGCTGGACCCCAGGGAATGATGTGAGTGTGTGCAAGAATGTGTAAATGTGTCTGTGTGTGTCTGTCAGTGAGTGTGTCTGTCTGTGTCTGTCAGTGAGTGTGTGTGTGTGTCTGTCAGTGTGTGTGTGTCTGTGAGTGTGTGTGTGTTTGTCAGTGTGTGTGTGTGTGTCAGTGAGTGTGTTTGTGAGTCACTCTGTGTGTGTGTCTGTCAGTGAGTGTGTGTCAGTTAGTGAGTGTGTCTGTATGTGTGTGTGTTGTGTGTCGTTCAGTGTTGCGATAGCCGCGGCTGGACAGTGGAGTACCTGGAGGTGCACGGAGGCACGCAATGCCACGTCACATTCCGACGTGATTTCGACATGCTCCATCTTCACAGGGTTTCAAGAAGTAGCGGTGGATCCACTTTGGCACAGGGTGGTATATCAGAGGCCGGACTCTAGAGTCGCATACTGGCAGCGGCAATGTGAGTGGAGTCTGCTTGTTGGCTAGAGGAGGGTGCTGGGATTTAGTATATTGGGGGGACTTTGATTTAGTATTGGGGCGACTTAAATTTAGTACAGGGGGGGACTGGGACTTAGTGGAGGGGGGGTACAGTAGTTTAGTAGAGGGGCATGCTGTTTTTTTTTTAATACTGTACTTTTCAAAATAAACCTAAGTTTCTATGAAAATGTAAGTTTTTTGGGGTTTTTTTTGTGGCCCACATAAACTTAACACTTGTTTAATTGGCCCGTGCTAGACTTTGAGTTTATGCTTGCACTACAGACATCCCTTCACCCTCTCCCTACCCCCCCAAAAATATTAATTCAAAATATACCGTACATAAGAATGTGATGCATGTATTATGAAGAGACATGGAATCTGGGAGACCTGTGGAATTGCAATTTCTTCCAAAGTCTGACATGTCATATACAGGTGATGCACAACAGTAAATTTTGAATTTGAATGAATCAGTGAGGAGTTGCATCATATTTGCTCTCGTCACATGTTAATATATACTTACATATCTATCTGTCTGTCTATTTATCTATCTATCTGTGTTGGCCATATTTTTTGCCAGTCATACTTTTTAATTCACAATTAACCAATGCATCTAATAATTGTACTACAAGTGTACTCAAATCACCAACACAAAATGATCACATGAACAGCTTTGATAAACCCGACTTTACAACAGGCATTCTGATTCTGAGTCACTGACTTAAAATTTGCTGTGTAGATCTGTTAAAGTCTGTTATAGTGATTGTCAGGCAGAGCTCTGTAAAAAAATCACTTCACAGGTTAAATGAGGTGCTGAAATAACATATTATGTTACTGCACATTCCGTATGCCAGATATAAAAACACCAATAAAATTTATGAGCAAATCTTTTTTTTTTTTGTTTAACTTCAATTACAGTAGACACTTTAGGGATTCCTACATCAGCTAACAGTTTCAATCAGCTGAGAACACAAATACAACATAATCTGTTTTAAAAACCACAAAGAAATAAGTTGGTAAATTTAATGGTGAGAAAGAGCGTTCATTTAATCTCATTTATGCACAGAAAAAATATGTACTTTGCAGTTAATTTTGAAATCTCTATACAGGGCTCTAGAGAATGTGCTGAGATTGTGCAATGCATGTAGTGAAAATGCATTCGGAGTAATTACATAAATGAGAAAAACTCAAAATTGTCAGTATTTTAACACTGGATTTTCAATAATATGAAGTCAATACGATGAGCCACAATATTTACTAAGTAAATTAGGAAATACTAAATTGATATTTTTTTCTTTTACTTTCATTTTTTTTACATGTATACTGCAACACTTTCTTATTAAGCAAAGAATTAAAATTTACAGTTATTGTTCTTCCAAGTTAATGCAGAATTTTAATTAGGCCTTAATATTGTAATGGAACTGTGGCCTTAACAATCGTAGAACAAACAAAAGATAACAACAATAGATATTTTGTGTGTACAGGCGCTTAAACAATATGGATACAAATAAATATGAGCTGCTACCACCAGCGTGTAAGTATCTCACTCCTTAACACAAATGGTAATAAAACCGTGTTAAACTGTGTGGTATAGAAACCAACCCGAGTTGGAGTATTTTAAACAAAAGATAGCAGACTATAGAGACAGTTTTATAAACAAGATGTAAGCAGGGAAGTCTAGCAGGGAAATACAACCTCAACTACATCTATTCATAGATAGATGTTGGAAGTGCCTCCTAAAACCTCACAAAACTGACTGCACGTTATAGACTGTTGGGAAACTCTATACCCCTAAAAAAAGATATTCTTTCCAAGAAAGATGGGAGACAGTTTGCGGCAACGCCTTTTTAGACGGGGACTGGCTAGAGTCTCTAAACACCCCAAAAGAGTGCTATCATCACGTTGAAGCACATTGAAAACTAATATATCGGTGTTACTTAACCCTACTCGCCTACACAAAATCTACACCTCAGTGCCTCCAATATGTTGGAGATGTGGGTCGAAAGAAGGAACCATGCTCCACATCTGGTAGTTGTGTAGGAAAATAGGACCTCTGTGGAGAGATACAGAATTTTTTTTTCTCATTAATGGAACTTATGGGTGTCCTTCACCCACAGTAACTACCTCCTATTTATGACTACAAGTGTTGAATCTTTCCCACAGAATGCATTACGCAAAATTGTTTCCCTGGTTGCTCACCATCTCAGCTTTAGACTGGAAGAGCACACATACCCCCTCACTGCAAAAATGTAAAGACAGAGTGGATATATACCACAATATAAAACCTATTGAGGCCATTAATGTTTGACAAAGGCAATAAATTGACGAGAGCTGGACACCTTGGGAAACATATAAACAAGATATTGCAAAACAGACATAAGATTCACTTATGTTGTACCCAGTCCTGTTGCATTATGGTACAACTTCTTCTGCTAGCATAGAACCCAATGCACTTCATTGGTTCCTTCATTGGTTCTTTTATTGGTTACTGTTCTTTTACTTTCTTTTTGTTTTTCTTCATTAAAATGGTAATGCTGTAACTGTGCAACCCAATTGCTTGTATATGTACAGCTCAACGAAGCATTAACTGCGTTTAACTGAATGTACCATTGCCTGAAAATGCCAATAAACTATTAATGGAAAGAAAGACTTAAAAGAAAAAAAAGTATGGCTTTTAGGTAACTCGATTCTGAATATATTTTAGACAGACGCAACGTTAAAGAGTTTAAAAAAATTACTTCAAATTATTATTTGCTTGCAAAAATGTTTTGCAAATGTGCATCCTACCATATGCATCCGGTCCCAATTTTTTTAAATTGGTGCTTTGTAAATATTCAGAATCCAACATTTTGTATAGGGTTCAAAAAGCACTGGTTTTAATCCAGACACTGAATGCATTTAACTGATTGGGGCATATTTAGTTAGGTTTGCCAAAGTCAGACCGGAATAAGATTTAGTAAGTATGAGCAGTGATGTATTTTCCACGAGGCTAGCATGGCATTTGACTTGGGCGGCACTTTTATGGGGGCATTAAAAAAAGCCACCCCCTCAATGCCCTGGCAGATGCCCTGTTAGCCTCTTTCATGGGGGGGGGGGCAAGAGCTGGCCAGCTGGCCACCTCAGGGCACCTCAAGGTGCTCACAGTGCGGCAGCAGTGATGCTGGGAGCCAGGATATGACATCACACCGGCTACCAGAATCACTGAGAGGCGCCCGAGGTAGATAAGCAGGAGGATTACAGCTCCTTCACTGCCACAACTGTGTTCCTGCCTGCCTGCATGCCCTGCCACCCAGCAAGCCTAGCCCAGCCACCAGCAGCCAGCCCAGCAAGCCCCACTGGACCCTATGGAAGAATCCACTCCAGCTCTCCCAAAGTGGGGGAGGATGGGTGGATTAAAATTTAAATTGAAAAAAAAAATACTTTGTAAGTGTGTGAGGGTACTTTGTGGTCCTGGGCCTGCTGTTTCTCCTCTGAACCACCATACTGCTCAAGTAACAGCCTGAAGTCTAATCTTGCCTTGTATCCAGCACTGGGGGTTGGAATTTACCTGAGACTGCTCCTGTCACTCATGGTTCACCTGTGGCTGATCACTGATTAGCCAGGTATAAGACACTGCCTCTCCCTGAGGGCAGTGTCAGTTCATTGACTCTGGTTCATGTGTTGGTGTTTGTGTTTGAGTGTTCTCCAGTTGACTCCTGACCTTGGCTTTCTATTTGTGTATCCTGACTTCTGGCATCCTCTGACTTTGGCTAACCCTCGTTTATCCTGACTTCTGGCACCCTCTGACCTTTGGCTTACCCACAACGATTCGCCTGCTTGTGTCCATACCTGTACTGTGACTTGGAGCATTATTCTGCACAGCCCCATGCACAGACTCACAGGCCAGGTGAATTCTTACCTGACCACCTTGGCCTGTGTTTAATTGCAAGGGTGAGCACATATCTCTGCATACCAGATTCCCAACTAAGGTAAGCCGTGACAGTCTGTCAATGAATGCGTGTGTGTGTGTGTCTGTCTGAATGTATGTGTGTGTGTGTGTGTGTATGTCAGTGAATGTGTGTCTGAGTAAGTTTATGTCACTGTGTCTATGAGAAAATGCATGTGTATGTCTGTGAGTTAGTGTGTATTTGTCAGTGAGTGTGTCTGTCAGTTAATGTTTGTGTGTGTAAGACCGTGGTATAAAATGACCACCTGAACAGAAGAGAAGTGCAGGCACTGGCAAGGTAGATCTGAAGAAGCTGTGTATAGCGGCAAAACGCTACCACGCTATCAGGTTACTATGTCATCACGTAAGAGGACGCCGAATCCCGCCTCCTGGAAGACTCCAACAGCATCCGGATCCGATATCATGGCCAGATTGAGGGACTGGGAAGGAGCTTCACTAAAAGTAATGGAGGGACAGATTGATCTGCTGGCAGAAGCTATTTTAAGGTTGCTTGTAATAAATATGTATTTTTTTACCTTACTTCAGCCTCAAGTTCGCCTGCATTTCATGGTTACTACCTACTGGAGCCTTTATAGTTAGAGCAGACTCATCTGCTCTATGCTTGTGAGTAAATTTTTAGCATTTGTACACTTATTATAATTTTAGCAATATTATACTATAGTTTGCTCCTTTTTTTTTTTTTTGTATACATATGAACATGTTATACCTTGCGAGGATACCTCTATACAAGTGAGTTTTAAAACGGTATTACTGTTTAAATATTAAGTGTGTGGTTTACACTACTTAGACACCTGTACTAAGCACATTGCACTTTATATGTATTTTATACTCTATCACCCAACACTGGAAGTATTATTTAAAGGGTATTTTGCACTATATATAAATTGTTGCTACTTTGTTCACAAATAAGTGTTCAGGTGGTCGTTTTATATCAAGGTCTTAAAGCCACAGCACACCTTTTTTAATCTGGTTTTTGTTAAAATTTTGGAGTGTTTTCTGGATTAACACTTTAAATGTGCAGCTACAAGTTTCTTACATATTTCCTTGCACATTATTTAAATCGCCATTTTTACACTTGTTAATTTGCTAATGTGTGTGTTGTTCAGTGAATGTATGTCACGGTATGTGTATCTGAGAGTGTGTGCCTGTCAGTGAATGTGTGTGTGTGTGTGTGTCTGTCAGTCAAACTGCGTGTCCATCTTAAACAGGTAGGGGCGGGGGAAATTTAGATGGGGGTACCCGAGTTTCCTCCTACCTAACTCCTCTCTGTTGGTGTCCCCCAAGGTTGGTCCCCTACTGTTCTCCATCTATACTGCCTCCCACGGTAAACTCATTAGCTCGTTTGGCTTCCAATATAATTTCTATGCAGATGACACGCAAATCTATCTGTCCTCTCCTGATCTCTCCCCGTCCATCTTGACTAGTGTCTCTGACTGCCTCTCTGCTATTTCTAACTGGATGGCTGCCCACTTCCTTAAACTCAACTTGACCAAAACTGAAATTCTGGTCTTTCTTCCCTCATGTGTTGCTACTCCTGTGTCTGTCTCCCTCCAAGTCAACAGTGCTACCATCAGCTCCACCACGCAGGCTCACTGCCTAGGTGTTTTCTTGGACTCCGACTTCTCCTTCACACCTCATGTTCAGTCTATCGCCAAATCCTGCCGCTTCCATCTCAAACATTGTGTGAATCCGACCCTACTTAATGCCAGATGTGACTAAGGTTTTGGTCCATTCCACTGTCCTTTCTCGCCTTGACTATTGTAATCCACTTCTCAGTGATCTTATGTGCTCCCAACTTGCGCTGTTAATGAATGCGGTGGCCAGGCTCATCTTCCTGTCTCTCCGCATGCACTGCTCACACCTCACCCTTCTGTCAGTCCCTACATTGGCTTCCTGTAAGATATAGGGGTCAATTTAAAATTCTGGTTCTTGCTTTTAAATCTCTACATAATGCTGCTCCCACCAATCTATCCTCCCTAATACACAAGTATGTTCCATCTAGGCCCTTATGCTCTGCTGAAGACTTACGTCTATCTTCTGTCCATACTCCCGCCTCTGATGCTCGCCTTCAAGACTTCTCGAGGGGTGCACCATTCCTGTTGAACTCACTTCCCTCCTCCGTTAGATGCTCACCCAGTCTCCATTCCTTCAAAAAATCATTAAAAACCCACTTCTTCATAAAAGCGTATCAATTAAATTGTTAATAGCTCCCGACTGATTCCTCTCTTCCAACTGCCATTATTCAAATACTATCCTTACCTTTTTTGTGTCACTTTACCCCACTCCCTCGAGCATGTAAACTCATTGAGCAGAGCCCTCAACCCCTCTGTTCCTGTGTATTCAACTTGTCTGGTTACAACTACATGTTTGTTCGTCCACCCACTGTAAAGTGCTGCAGAATTTGTTGGCGCTATATAATAACATAACATATCCAAAATATATCACTGAGTATGAGAATTGCCATTCCGATTGGAATTGTCCATGTTCACAAAATTCTGTCCATTTGGACAAAATCCGTTGTTTCTTGAATTACCCTTTCAGTCTCATGGTTTATTTTGGTGTCCCCAGAAGCTTTATAACTACTCCTATGGAATTATTTTCCCGTAAAGCTTTACCTATATAATTACAATTCTTTGACAAAATGTATTCTAAAATGTTACATTTATTGTTCCAGTAATTAATCAATTTTCTATCATCAGTTCAACCTATTAAGGAACAGATAGTTCTAGCAAACTTTTTTCCCTGGATGTTTCCCAACAAAAATTATTCAGAATTAAGTAATGTTGTACAGCATGATCTATGAATGTTAATGCCGTACATCATCTTCCAGCTGGAATATTCTGTCCGTTGTCTATAGAAGAACAAAAATGAAAGGATTAGAAGAGCTTTGTAAATCAAATTCGTAGTTGACATTAACTATTAAATAAGCCAGATATGCATGCTTTGACCAATTTAAGTAACATTAAATATGGAGATATTTCAAGTCTCAGTTTTCCTTGCATTACTATATATATATATATATGCTACTGTAGCCTTGTCTACATTATTTAGACATGCAGTTGAAAGGTCAATCATGAATATCACTGATGTTGATTGCTATGTCATTTTTGCAATTTATAACTGTACATCAGATCCCATTAGCTTCTGTGCCATCTGTTGGAAGACAAAGCTAAAATATGTACAGTGCACTGACTGGTTATACAAAATAATATATTTGAACCATAACATCTACATAATATTGAATTATGGTTTACTAAGATTTATTGAATAGAGTATTATAGTAAAACAAGGAACGCTAAAATGCATATATTTGACAAAAAAAAGAAAATACAGCAAACCATTAGCATTTCTATATTTATCAAAAACACAGAACTGCAAGAAGGCACTTATCAAATTATAAATTTAGCTAAACTGTTATAACAATAAAAATCTAAATAACATTGGCAAATGTAAGAAAAATAGCACATAGCCATGAAAAGCCAAGCTTGGCTTGGCTTTTTGAGTATTTTGCATTAAGTTGTCCTTTAAAAAGAGTAGGATTACACACAAAACTCTGCATTGAATTTGTAAAGGAATTTTAAATTGCAAGCCAAAATAACCAAAGTAGACAAATTCTCCAACTCCAGCTATTTTAGATTAATTTGGTGATTTTTTGATGATTTAGATTACTCACCAAATATCTTATTGTTTTTGCATAACAAAACGGAGGCTAAAATAGTAACATTTTCCACACCAGCTATTCTTTCCTCATTGTTATTACTCAGATTTTAAAGGAACACTAAAGCATTAGGTATACAAACTTACATCCTGGGACCACCTTGCATCCCTGATTAATAATTTCAGCCAAGCCAATGCTTCCTCATAGGGAAGCACTGGGAGTCTATTGTGCATGTGTGGAAAATTCCCTAGCTCCACCAATTAGCATCTCCTCATAGAGATGCATTGAATCAATGCAGAACGCAGAGATACTGAACGTCGGTCCAGCAGTCTTTGCAGGGCTAAACTCAGAAAGCCCTTTGAGTGCTTTTCTCAGAAAAGGCAGCATTTAGACTGTTCAGCCTATAAACCCTAGAACCCCAACATTCAGCTGATGACTATAATGCCCCTTTAATTTGAACAGTGGGATGTAGTATAAATATAATGGTAATAAGTAGGACTTTTCTCTGGTCTCCATTGTTACCCCACCAATTCCCAGAACATGGGGAAGGGGGGGGGAATAAAATAATAATTATTATTAGTATTGACATTTTATATAGCGCCAGCAGATTCAGTAGCGCTTTACAATATTATGAGAGGCGGGATGTAACTATAAATAGGACTATTACAAGAACACTTACAGGAACAATTGGTTGAAGAGGACCCTGCTCAAATGAGATTACAGTCTATAGGAGTTGGGGTATAAGACACGTTAGGACAGGAAATATCAATCAAATAGGGTGAGAGTGAAGCAGAACAGGAGGAGAGAGTAAAGCACTGCCCTATATGAGAGAGCAAGAGACAGGTATGTAAGGTAGAGGTTACTCTGGAAGGCCATAAGCTTTCCTAAAGAGATGGGTTTTAAGGCACTTCTTAAAGGATTGAAGACTAGAGGAGAGTCTGATGGGGGTAGGCAGACTATTCCATAGGAAAGGAGCCGCCCGCGAGAAGTCCTGGAAGCGCAAGTTGGCTGTACGGTGCGAGCACCGGTCAGGAGGTGGTCACGGGCTTATGTGGCTATCACTGACTTGAAGGAAGAGCGAGAGAGGAGGATCAGTATTAGGAGGAGGAAAGACAAGGAGTTCAGTTTTAGAGAGATTGAGTTTCAGAAAGCACGAGGACATCCAGTCAGAGATAGAAAAAGGCAAGCAGTGACACGTTGTAGGACGGCAGGGGAAAGGTCCGGGGAGGAGAGATATATCTGAGTGTCATCAGAATACAGGTGGTAGTGGAATCCAAAATAGGCAATACGTTTGCCAAGAGAGGCAGCATAAAGAGAAAATATAAGGGGACCAAGGACAGAGCCTTGGGTAACTCCAACCGAGACAGGACGAGGATAGGAGGCATCCTTGGAAAAGGAGACACTGAATGAGCATTGGAAGAGATAAGAGGAAAACCATGAGAGGACAGAGTCACAGAGACCGAGCGATTGAAGAGTTTGAAGGAGGAGAGCATGGTCAATGGTGTCAAAGGCAGCAGAGAGGTCAAGAAGAATTAATATGGAGTAGTGACCTTTGGATTTAGCTGTGTTTAGGTCATTTGTAACGTTAGTTAGCTATGGCTACTAAATTGCTAAAGGCCCCATCCTTTTAGTGGTGGGATAAATAGGGAGAACCTGTCACTGGTACATTTTATCACCGCCCATGCAAAGTTGATTGGAAGCTAAATAGTAACTAAGGCAAAGGACTTGCTACTGTCTCCCCCTACCCCATACTCGCTGTGTGGCAAAGTCACCACATAATATATCTAGTTAATGCTCCATGTTGAGATTTTGCACACAATCAAATATCTCACATGGGTTGATAATACAGGATTTATGAAGTTATTCCATTCCCTATCTTTAAAAAAATAGAAATAAAGCACACATTATATCCAAATCTAAAACCAAGTTCTCCCTGAAGCCCAATCCTCTTTCTGTGATGTCAGTACCTTTCACTGTAGGTAGAGGGATATCAGGGATTGAGGGCTGAGGAAGAAATTAGGGCGGCATGGCACCATTGTTCATCTCCCGCCAGCATGCTATAGATTTTATAAATAAAATCAACTGCTGCAGTCGGTGCAATTACACTGTTGGCACCAAACCACATATATATGTATGTGCAGTGTACTATACTGATGTGCTGCAAATACTGACCTCAAGCAAATAACTGAAGTGGTTATGGTGCTTGGGGGTAACCCATTACATTCTTATTTACTCCTGCACTTACATCTAATGTAGTATGGCGATTTATTTAAAAATTAGCAAACAATTGCAAAATATTCTTTTTGAGAAATAAAACTTCTTTTTGTTGCATTACTCATCATTGAAGTCTTGCAACACAGTTGATGAAATTAGGAATTTGTGATGTAGCTTCTGCCTGTACCCAATTATTTGCTAACCTCAAATGTCAACTGTGAGAAAGGTTTATATGTTTTAGCAAACGCATTTTCCTTAATTTTTATAGTTTTTAAATATATCCCTAAACAAAAACAGTCTATTGATTGAACCTTCAACCCAAGGGGAATATCTAAGCCAGGGGTGCCCAAAGATAGATGTCCAGATGTTGTAGAACTTCACTCCCATGATCAGTTGCATGACTTTAGATTGCCTTTAGTTTGACAAAGCATCATGGGAGTTGTAGTAGTAAAACACGTGGAGATCTAGCTTTAGGGCACCATCGATCTATGCTCTATGTAAAACATTACAAATGTTACTAAAGACAAATTTAATACAACTAACGTATCGACATAAAAAATAATTTTTGGAATTATTCTACTTGGAGTGAAAGTTATTCATGGTTACATAGCTGAAAAGAGACTTGCGTCCATCACGTTCAGCCTTCCTCACATATGTTTTTGCTGTTGATCCAAAAGAAGGCAAAAAAAAATTCAAGTGATTCAAATTTTAAGGCAGTTGTGCCATGTAGTGTAAGCTGTACATTTTATGATATATGTAATTGATGTTAGAACTATTACATCCCAATGAAAAAATGATCAACAATTAATTTGAAAAACATTAGAAAGAAAAGAAAAAAGGCTTACTAATAAAAGATATGTTTAATTGCTATCATGCTGTATCATTTATAGATCCGTCTCGGTCCAAAGAATGTTGATTCACTAAATTCCCATGTTGTAATGTGGTTAGTAATACTTAATTTACAAAATACTTTGCTCCAGATTGAATCAGTCATGAGTCATCTTACATCACAGAAACGTTTTATTAATCTTAACAATTTTATTAATGACACTTGCTATATGTCGGTTTTATTTCAAAATGTTGTAATAGTGACTAATGAAATACATTTTTTTATTTTACTAATCTTACTGTTATGAAACTCACAGGGCTACATGAATTAATCTTGAATTCTCACTTTAGTGAATAAACTTGTAAGTGTGACAAGTTTGGACTCTAGTGGGTCAGACACGTGACTTGGTGACCAGCTGACGTGTGGCTCTAGGTATAGGCACATACCTCCCACTCATTTTTTACATATATATTTTGTTTTAATTTAACTGGTCTTTAAGACATCAGTAATGGGAATGGATATGGTTATCCCGTTTACCAACTTAGCTCACATTCAGGGGTTGTGTACAAATCAATGCTTAGTAAATAGCCGATTTCTATATTTACAGTAGCACATCTGTTTTATTTTAAAGGGACACTATAGTGTTAGTAATGCAAATGTGTATTTCTAATGTCATAGTGCCCTTGTCACCATTTAGGTGACTGAGCCCCCTCCATGAAGAGGTAAACGTTAACACCCCCTTGAATTAACTTACCTTGTTTCCCACTCTCCGCTGTTCTGCCTGCGGCTGACCCCATGATCGAAATAGATTACCTCAGCCAATCCGATGCTTTCCCCCATGAATGAACTGGGAGGCTCGTGAGCATGCACAGCAAAACACTGCACTGTGACAGACACATGGTCTCTTTGAGACCATCTGACTGAAATAGTGAAGTTTTACTGTTGCTGTTTTGGATGTTTTCAGATGCAGGCCTAAACCAGGAAGCACGTGAAATGGTCTGGGTGATTTGAATGTTTCTTTAAGCCACACATGACAAAAAGAGTATAAGCTGATTTCATCAGGTGACTTTGCACTCATGTGTCAATACTGAATTAGACAAGTCATTTACACAATTTATTTAGTGAAACATTTACCAACTTACTTACAAAATGTGATGAACAATGCACAATGTTGGAAACCATTGAATTAATTAAAGCTCAAAATAGAGTCTATCCCTTTTCATCTGATTCTAATGTGTCAAAAAAAAAAAACATGTGAACACTTGGGCATATCTTCCATGTTATTATAAGTGTGCACGTGCCTTGACAGGATGGCATAATATGTAAATTGGGGAAAATAGCAACACAATTCATAGCTGGCATTATTTAAGTTTTGTCTCTGTTCTAAGGGTATTTCACACTTCTTCAAAAAAGGTATTTTAACACAAAACAAAAAATAGGTTTAGTATTGATGACATAAAATGTTCCCTTGTTTATCATTCCATTTTACATGTTTTATATTTCTCAAAGTGACTTTGACCTAATTTCAGATATTACATGTTTTTCTCATAAAAGAGATACATCAATTTCATTCAATGCCCGATATATTTTAGAAATGATGTTGTCCTTGTCTTGAAGTTTGTTGATATTGAACTATGAGCTCATTCTAAAGGTTACCAAAAACCCATGATTCTCAGGCCACAATGTCCTGGCATGGCATTATGTTTTTACGCACAAACAGGAAATATTACGGCTTTATTTATACTGTTATGGAAATACTTTGATAACTAAATTGTCTACCAGTTCATGGGTGGACCATTTTGTAGCTACTATATGCAAAATAGTTGACAGCAATGCAAATCATAACATGTGAACTTATATTTTGTTTTTTATCTAATGTTGATAATGTTTATTATGTACACTTTCATCTAATACATATATTAGTTACAGTATATTACTTATCTTGATATAAGTTATAATTCATTAAAATGGGTAAGAGGCTATCTCAATAAAGAAATACAGAGCACTGTGCCATTACATTTGTAATAAGACACAGCCCTGAAAAAAGAACATTTAGTTTTGCAGGTAAGTCACTATTGCAGATTGTGCAGTCTCTTTGACATTTGTTTGCAAAAAAAACAAGAGTAAAACGTACACACTAAAAAAAGGGGGAATACTTCCTGCAGGGTGCTCCAGAAAGGGAGGGCTAATCCTTAAAGACATCAAATGAAAAAAAGTATTTTGTAGTATAATTTACAAAAAGTTAGCTATGAGGGCTATAATATTGCACTCACAAATGAGAAGTGAATCATCAGAAGTGAATGAGTCCTGTATCCATTCAATACAGCAGTATTCTATGTTCATAAGTCATGCATCCACAAAGCAGAGGTATACAGATACACTTGTTAGCCACAACATTAAAGCCACCCGCCTAATATCGTGTAGGTCCCCCTCATGCTACGAAAACAAGCAACATTTTGAACTCTCTGTCATATTCCTCAATCCATTCCTGAACAATTTTTGCAGTGTGGCAGGGTGCACTATCCTGCTGAAAGAAGGCACTGCCATCAGGGAACACCAGTGCCATGAAGATGGTGTACATGGTCTGCAAAAAGTTCGAGGTAGGTGTTACTTGTCAAAATAACATTCACATGAATGCCAAGACCCAAGCTTTCCCAGCACAACACAGTGTATCCTGCTGCCATCTCTTCCCCGGGTAAATGATGCACAGGTATCCAGCCATTCACTTGATCTAAAAGAAAACATGATTCATGAAACCAGGCAACCTTCTTTTAGTGCTCCATTGTCCAGTTCTAATGCTCACATCTCCTTTGAAGGTGCTTTTGTTGGTGGACAAGGGTCATCATGGGCACTCTGACCAGTCTGCGGCAATGCAGCCCCATATACAGCAAACTGCAATGCACAGTCCTGACACCTTTCTATCATGGCCAGCATTAAGTTCTTCAGAAATTTCAGCTCCAGTAGCACATATGTGTGATTGGACCAGGTATGCTTGTCTTTGTCCCCTGCATGCATCAATGAGCCTTGGGCACCCATGACGCTGACCACAGTTCACCAGTCCTTCTTTGCACCACTTTTGGTAGGTACTAACCACCGCATACAGGAACACTCCACAACAATTGCCCATTTTCCTTCCTCCAGCACATGAAATTGAAGAACTGACTTTTCACTTGCTGCCTAATATATCTAACCCCTTGACAGATGCCATGGTAATGATATAATCAATGTTAGTCACGTCACCTGTCTGTGGTTTTAATGTTGTGGCTGATCAGTGTATCTCTAATGAGACCAAAAACAATGCAAAGTGCAGAATGCCATCATACTTTATAATATCACATAATTATTTAAGTGAACTTGTAAAAAGACATACATGTCTATAAGAGACTATATGCCACTGTGCTTTCATGAATTGCTTGAAGCATTACACTATATGTTTATTTAGTAAGATTACAATAGGGAGAGTAAAGTGTTAATTGTTTATATATACTTCTTGTGTGTTGATATGCAGATCTGCATTAAAGTTCCATGGTTTAATATTCCATTGGCTTTTTGAAGCAGCTGGATATTATATACCTATTTCTCCTCTCATGGAGTCCGTAGGTTGTTTGAATCGCTCAAATCTCCATTACAGAATATGAGCATGATAAAAGGAAACATATGGTGGATCACTCGGTCATAAGAAACAGGCGATCAGCTGGCATTAGAGGTTATTAGGATACAAGGACAGCACTCATACTATTGAGCGACAGAAATTCAAAGACAGGTGGAGTGGAGTATTTCTCCCACCCCTCAGGTCCAATGCAACCATGCCATAGAAATGGAAGAAGGAACCCTGAAACACTCAGGGATTGGCCACAGAGGACAGGGGGAGCCTATCAATTATTGGGAGGGGGATTTAAAAAAGCTTTACAGTATTGTATTGCAATTTGTTGTCACTTGTACCAAGTTGAAAGCCACTGAGGAAGTCACTCCAGTTCCATGAAACACACAGGGCTGTGGATACTGGTATCTGAACCATGCTGTTCTTGTGACATTGTAATTTGTTTTTAAAAGTTTTTTGTTTGTTTTTTAAGTTAAGTGCAATAAATGTGTGATCTTTTAAAGTATGTTTGCTCATGCATTATTGTATTGCTTTTGGTTCTATCAGCAATATCTAAATGACCTTATCTAGATTTAAGTCTGAATCAACAAATCATTTTTAAATCATTTAAATGATCAGCATGTTTTTCAAACCATTTATGTGGATAAATAACGTTTCACTCCAATCAGAATTGAAAATTTCGGCATAAGTAAATGACACATTGGAGCCAATTTATGTTCCTTTCAAATGTTTCAATTGCAGAATTAATTGTGTGATTATAAAAAATTAAGAAACTCAATCCTGTCCTGTGTAACTTAATTTTTCAACAGTATAATTTATTGTTGCCAAGCCTTTGCTGTGTGAAATTGAAAAATAAAGACTTGCAACTTCAAAATGATTGTTTGCTACATTTTATAATTTCACTAATTTTTTTTACCACTGCAGTTTCTTGTATCCCTCCCATTGTGGAAGGATAGCTGATTCCAAAGTGGAGCCATATGGATTGAGCAAAGCAACATTTGCTTTGAATATAAGTAATCCTCCATTTATGGGCACTTTGTAATTATATGGCGTGCACTATGTAGACTTATTTTCTGTTACATATTCTCAGGAAATGACTCCAGCCACCCACACATCCCGGAGCAAGGATTGTACCACTCTTTTTCTTATTCATACAGTGATCTTTTGTCGAACATACTATGACATATTGGTTCTCTACTTTTTCTTATTTGTTATATTCTGTTGTGTATGTCACAGAATACTGAATCTAAATCAAGTGGTACACTTCACAATCAGGGATTGCATTGCTTAAGCATATAAGTTGGAGCTAAAGTGTAGCTCCACAAAGTGCAAGTGCACCTCTTTATCCAATTTTCCCTGTAACTGCACTATCAGGCTTCATATTTGTCTCATTCTTATAATTTCACATGACCATCATTAAGGACATTTAAGGTGATGCTCCCACCTCCAACATATCACTATTTAGAGAGAGACCCTGGATTGGCTTGTTGTGCTGCCTCTTTATATCCTACCAGGATACTTTGAGCGCTTAACTATCTGTTTTGCATTGAAGGATTGATGTTTGATATATTAGTATTGTTGTGATGTAGTGAAATATGGAATCAAAACTGGAATACAGTGTATTACAATATTTTGAATTTAATACCATAACCTCATTGTAAATGTTTGCCTATATATATACGAAAATAATGATAATGACACATAACAAGTTGTTGACGTTATATAAATGGCAATAATAAATAAATAAAATAAACATAGATGAAAGGTAAAATAGTAGAGTGTGGCACTCCAAAGCAAACCCCAATTTAGGCACTCGTGCCGTAGGTAAGGTTTCTGTCCGCTGAACCTCATCAATTGTAATGAAAAACAACACAATCCTGAGCAAACAGAAGGAAAGATGAAATTGTGGTTTATTCAGCCATTGGCAGGGCAATGGTTTGACATTCACTATGTCTTTGTCAAGCAATTTAAATAGTCTAACCATGGCTTCGCAAAGACACCGTGAGTGTCGAAACGTTGCCCTGCATTCTATGCTTGATAGCTGAATAACTTACCATTTCACCTCGCGTGCTCAGGAACAAACCACAGAGAGTCATATCAAAATATTTGGAGCTGTTTGGAATTCGTAATTATACTTTTCCAGAAAACTTTTATAATATGAATATTTCTTTTCATCCATTCAACCCAAAATAAGCAAGCACACACATGCTGCTCATAATGACTCTGGGAGTTTGGGAATTAGCTGGATATAAAAAAAATTAAGGTTAAAGTATATCATAAATCAAAGTAAATAGCTGTAACCATCCATGTACTTTATATTTTTTTATTTGTAATGTGAGACATAATAATTATAAAAAAATTAGGGACTGAGGATGACCTCAGTGATGATGTAAATCAGATTTGGCCAACTTAATTCTGAGCGTCCCCGTTCAGAGTTTCTCAAATGAATATTCACTCATTAATTAAAGATGAGTCCTTATTAAGTATGGAACTCGTGGATAGATGAGATCCATAAAATATGGAACTCATTGATAGATGAGATCCCTAAAATATGGAGCTCAATGATATATGAGATTATTTTATCTATAATCCCATGCCTGGCAGAACCTCACAGGACCAGTTTGAAAGAGCCAACTTATCTTTTTTTCCCACATCCAAAACTATCTTACCTTCCCCCTCCTTTTGCTAAAATATTCAACACATTCCTTTTTTTCCATTTCTTTATTCCCTATATCCTCTGGTTATGTGTTAACTATGGTAATTGTTTGTTGTTCTTATTGTATCTCCTTAATCCATTTTGACAAAAAAATCTAGTATGCGTTTTAAAAAAATAAATAAAAAAAAAAGGCACATATTGTACATTCTGCACATACATGTAGATGTTAAAAACACACAGTAACATCTACAAAACAATGAAACACAAAAAACAAACAAAAGCAAACTAAATGTATAGGGAAAGGTGAAGCACAAAAAGGATTAAAATATTAGCCACATCTTCCACAATATACTGTGCAACTATTGAATTATTTAGTTAAGAATACTTCAAAAAAGAAGTCTCCATCCAAAACTGTATTTTTCTTTAGTCCAAATAATAGTTTTCTGCTTTCCTTGAATCCTATGAACAAGCTATTCAGCATATACAATTAATTGCTTCATATAATTATAGTCATTAGCATCACAATAATTCTCAATTTTCTAGGAAAATAATGCAGAATATGACACATTATAACACATCAGCCCAACAAAATATCAAATTATGAGATGGGTAACAATCAACTTTAAAGAAGAACACCGACAAAACTTGAGTGCATTTCATAGGTTTTGACCTCGTACTCATGTTTTGGTTTTCTCCCTGCTCAGTTCTCTTTTGCTTAAAGGGACAGTATAGTCACCTAAACAACTTTAGCTTAATGAAGCAGTTTTAGTGTATAGATCATGCTTCTCAGGTTTTACTGCTCAATTCACTGCCATTTAGGAGTTAAATCACTTTCTTTATGTTTATGCAGCCCTTGTCACACCTCCCCTGACTCTGATTGACACAGCCTGCATTAAAAAAAAACTGGTTACACTTTCAATCAGATGTAATTTACCTTAAACAATTATATTTCTTTCTCTGTAAATTGAACTTTAATCACATACTGGGATAAGAAAACCTAAATTAAACAGAACTTGCAATAAAGGAAGGATAAACTTTAGATGCCTCTTTACAGGGCGTGTTTAGGAAAGCTGTGCAAGTCACATGCAGGTAGGTGTGACTAGGGTTCATAAACAAAGTGATTTAACACCTTAATGGCAGAGATTTGAGCAGTGAGACTGCAGGGACATGATCTATACACCAAAACTGCTTCATTAAGCTAAAGTTGTTTTGGTGACTATAGTGTCCCTTTAAGAAAAGTTTTGCAATTTCTTTATTAGATATATCTGGATACGTACAATAACTTAACTTATAAGGCATAACTGCCTAATGAATTTTCAGTTAGTGGTATTTTGTTATCTGGTCTGCATTCCTCTGCTGCTGACCTGTTACCTCTGCAAGCAGCAATTACAATTAATTATTATTTCAATAAATAATGCATCTAGTTTTATATGTCTTATTTTTACTTGGAACTCAGAATGTTCAAAATGTCTCACCTATAGTTTTTACATGACATTGGTTTTGTCCTTTCTGTTTGTGTATGTTACGAACTACGCCTATAAACATCCATCGGTTGGCAGGTTACAAAAGGTGCAATAATTGACCTATAATTATAAGTGAAGATTCTTTAAAGGCACATTTAGTTAGAGGTGTGTCGGAGTCTGCAAGCTTTCATCAGCATATTGAATTGTCATCCTAGGGCTTTATGTAGGTTATGAGTTTCTAATGACAGTATCACTGCAGTGTTCAATATTGCATAGGATCTCCTAAATTTCACTCTTAGAGTCTGCATAGTTCCCATATCCATAGTAGATTGATACATACATATTTAAAAAAAATTAATAAATACCTAAATAAATAAGCCTTACTTATTGTAGGTTCATTCGCTAGCTGGGTTATTACAGAGGTTCATATAAGATAAACATTTTAGGCTTTTAACCCCTTCCCGACCACGGACCTACCAGGTACGTCCGACAAAAAACGGTCCTTAAGGAAATTTTTCGGGATCACTTCCAGCCGCTCGTACAATACCCCCCTCACTGCCAGGCACTTCCAGGTTGCTCCACGTGATGCCTGGCAGTGTTGAGCAGACCATCGGAAGCCATCAGCAAGCTTCCGATGCTTTGCCTGCACTGAATGCCTCGAGGGGCTGAGGTACTCAGTAAAAAATAAATGAATAAATAAATAAATTTACAAAAAATAACCCTTACCCTCCCTCCCTATGTACTTACCGATAGCCACCGTCCCCCGCCGGCGATCGGTCCCCCCTCTGCAAATTAGGACTCCCATGGGGCCATGTGACCACTCTAAAAGACTGCTGGTGAAAAATGTAAAAAAAAAGTTTAAAGTAAACCAAATACCAAAGTTAATCATTAAAAATATATATATGTGTATATATGATATATATATATATATATATATATATATATAAAAGAAACCATAAAAAAAACTGTAACAAATATTCCAAATTCCAAATTACTATGCAAATGATATTTTTCTCATTTACCTAAATAATTGATGTAAATAACAGCGTAATTCTCATGTTATCAACTATTAAGAGTACAATTCAAATTTTATTGAACAAACCTCCTAATGATAACAATATTTTTTTAAACATAAAAAACTTACAATGCAGGGGCGGAGCCTGGATGCAGAGCTGATGAGACGTGCATCGCCTGAGCTCCCCAGACTGGCACTATTAATCGAAGTTTTACCTGGGCCACTTGCCAATCCAGGCTGCTACCGGCTTTCACCCAGACAAGGGAACGTCAGTGCATCCGGTGATAGCGAACTCCAGGAATCTCGGCACCAGAACGCTGACAACCGGGCTTGAGTGCTACACAAGCGTGGGCAGTGGAGAGACTGCCACTCTCTGAGCCCTACACCCAGCGGAGTACAAAAAAAAAAAAAAGTACAATGCGCTGTTCCAAATTATTACACACAGTAAGTTTCAAAACACTTTATAGGTTGTAAAGAACTGAAAAGTGTCATTTGTTGTGTTTGCAGCATATTTACTGAAATCAAAAGCTATTTCAATCAAACTTATAACAACAGTTTAACTTTTAAAATATTTTAACAGGTCACGTTTTTACTATAGGACCTCTTATTTGATAGCAGCTTCACAAGTCTTGCATCCATTGAACTTGTGAGTTTTTTGACAGTTTCTGCTTGAATTTGTTTGCAAGATGTCAGAATAGCCTCCCAGAGCTGCAGTTTGGATGTAAACTGCCTCCCACCCTCATAGATCTTTTGCTTGAGGATGCTCCAAAGGTTCTCAATAGGATTGAGGTCAGGGGAGGATGAAGGCCACACCATGACTTTCTCTCCTTTTATCCCCATAGCAGCCATTGATGCAGAGGTATTCTTTGCAGCATGAGATAGTGCATTGTCATGCATGAAGATGATTTTATTACGGAAAGCATAGTTCTTCCTTCTGTACCAGGGAAGAAAGTGGTCAGTCAGAAACTCCACATATTTTGCAGAGATCATCTTTACACCTTCAGGGACCCTAGAGTGTCCAACAAAAAACGGTCGATAAGGACCGCAGACATACCTAGTACATTCGCGGGAAATAGGAGCCCTGGACTTACATGGACCTGCGATCCACGGCAATCACGGTCGGGTGAGAGTTCCAGAGACCCCAGCAGTCCCCATGCAGCAGACTGAAAGACATGGTCAAGGGAAAACTGGGGTCAAAAAAGCCAAGTTAGGAAAACCAGAGATCGGGATAGTCAGGAATAGCCAAACTCAGAATACCGTGAATATCAATAACAAGGACGAGAAAACGCACTCTCGGGAACCTGCAACAGAAACCATGACAGACAATGATCTAGGAAAATTCAGGGGTTTAAACACCCCTCCTGGGGCTGTGATTGGTCAGAGCTTGGCCTTTCGAGGCAGAGCTACAAATGGCCACGATCTCGTGGTTGGTGCCATTTTGGCTTGCGCATGTGGAGGGGATGGAGGACCCAGTGGGTCGACTCCCGGCTCATTGCTGAACAGGTAAGTCTTCCAACCTGTCGGCGTGGTCTCACCGATCGGTACGACCACGTGCAGCCGCGAGCCTGGGGCCGTGACAGCATATCACTAAATCTCCAATGTCATTCGAGCCTTGTCAGCAAGTGGCTATGGCTGGTATGTTTGTTAAATTCATTTATTATTTATTACAAGCTGAATATGGATTCTCCTCACTTACCGACCGGTTTCCGTTCTTACGACCCTGTCGTAAAACAAATTGGTCAGTAAGTGAAGTGCATGCGCACCAGTGCAGGTCTATGTTCGGGGAAATTTCCCCGAACATAGACAAGCACAGCAAAGTAGGGAATCCCTCAAATCTATGTTAGGGAAACATTCCCTGAAAATAGATTAGATGGAGTCCTTGCTCTGGTGTGTTTTTCTATGTTTGGGGAAATTTTCCCTGAACATAGATTAGAGGGATTTGTTGCATTGGTGTGCTTGTCTATGTTTGGGGAAATTTACCTGAATGTAGACATACGCACCAGAGCAGAGAATCCCTCTTATCTATGTTCGGGGAAAATTCCCCGAACATAGACCAGGCAGGGAATCCCTCTAATCTATGTTCAGGGAAATCCCTCTAATCTATATTCGGGGAATATTCTCCGAACATAGACCAGCTCTCTTCCCTTGAATCCCAATGCTAGAGAGCTGATTGTAAGTGCAAGCTGTCGCAAAACAGATAGGTCGCAAAGTAAGGACCACCTGTATTCTTATACATCACTACAAAGTTTTGTACCTCTGATGGTATAATATTACATTAATTTCACAGCACTTTCAATTAAAAACTGAACTGGAATCTGGATTGGAAATCAGAAATGGCAGGGTTATTCACTAAAGTGAATTTCAAATTGGAAACATTTTATAAATCAACTATGCTTTTTTAGTTTGGCCACTCTGGCCTTAAATTTGAAATTAAATTTGAATTCTCATTTCAGTAAATAATCCTGTAATACAGGCTGTGATTTAGCTGAGTTGGGTGATTTCTATAACAGTCACGTTTGCCTATATTTTTGCCTGTAAATGTTTTAGGTTTAATATATTTCATTATGATTAGAAACTGCACATCCTTATACAGTTTGGTTTTCTCTTGGCTTCAGACTTTCTGACACTGAACTTTATTAACTAATAAGGATCTCAATCTCTCAAACACTATTTGTCACGAATGGCTTACAAAGGATCAATCTTTTAAGCTGCAGATCTTTCCAGTAAGTGAATAACTGGATTTCAAAGCAGGCAATTTCACACCTTCTGCTGCACTTATGGGAATAGATTGTTTTGATTGATTTTATTAGGAATCTATATTTTAGCACATTACCTAATGTTATATTATGCTAAGAAGTCTTAAGTAAGGTCTCATCTTCAGTTTTTGAAATAATTTATTGTGCATATAAAAAATAAAAATTAGTAAGAATCATATAATTAACATTCCACTAATTACATTTCCTTTTTTTAATTTTACATTTTGGTATGAATAAAGATACATCACAGAATACTACTTTAGTAGATTTTATTTTTCAATTACATTCACCTTAATTTAAAGAAACACTATAGTCAGCAAAGCAACTTTAGCTTAACTCCTTAAGGACACATGACATGTGTGACATGTCATGATTCCCTTATATTTCAGAAGTTTGGTCCTTAAGGGGTTAATGAAGCAGTTTTGGTGTATAAATCATGCCCCTGCAGTCTCACTGCTCAATTCTCTGTCATTTAGGAGTTAAACACTTTGTTTATTCAGCCCTAGTCACACCTCCCTGCATGTGAGTTGCACAGCCTTCCTCCACACTTACTTTAACCCCTTAACCCCGTGTGTGACATGTCATGATTCCCTTTTATTCCAGAAGTTTGGTCCTTAAGGGGTTAAAGAGTCATCTAATGTTTATACTTCTTCTATGGAAAATTCTGTTCAATTTAGATTGTTTAATCTCCTGCTCTGTTAATAACTTGCTAGACCCTGCAGGAGTCTCCTGTATGCAATTAAAGTCTAATTTACAGAGCAGACTTTAAAACTTAAGTTACATCTGATTGAAAATGAAATAAATTTTTTTTTAAATGCAAGCTGTGTCAGTCACAGCCAGGGAAGGTGTTGTTAGGGCTGCATAAACATAAGCAAAAGTGATTTAACTGCTAAATGGCAGAGAATTGAGCAGTGAGACTACAGAGGCTTGATCAATACACTGCTTTAGTAAGCTAAAGTTGTTTTGGTTACTATAGTGTACCTTTAAAGGGACAACTTAGTCACCAGAACAACTACCGCTTATTGAATTTGTTCTGGTAATAGAATCAATACCTTTAGGCTTTTTGCTGTAAACGCTGTCTTTTCAGAGAAAATGCATGTTTACATTACAGCCTAGTGATAACTTCACTGGCCACTCCTTAGATGGATGTTAGAGATCCTCCCTGGGTCATGGCTGTCTAAAATGCATCCAAACATTCAGTCTGCATGTAGACACTGACCTTTCTTCATAGAGATTCAGTGATTCAATTCATCTCTATGAGGAGATGCTGATTGGCCAAGGCTGTGTTTGAATTGTGCTGGCTCTGCCCCTGATCTTCTTCCTTGTCAGTCTCAGCCAATCCTCTGGAGAAGCACTGTGATTGGATTAGGCACCACTTCTGATGATGTCAGCAGACAGGTTGCTATTCTGAGGCGAACAACACGCAGAGCTACAGCTTCAGGCTTGAATACAAGTAAGATTTTGCTATATTTAGGGAGGCATTAAGGGGCCCAGGGGGGCTAGATGGTGGTTTTAACACTAGAGGGTCAGGAATACATGTTTGTGTTCCTAACCCTATAGGGTTCCTTTAATATATTTTATTTTTCACAATTTTAATATCAGAACATTTTGTTTGGTCACACATTTGTCTTTGTTTAATTTTTCACTTTATGTTGAAACTTATCCAGGCATACAAACCACATTATCATGCATTGGCTGGACCAGAGCCCATAATGTGGACCTGTTTGGCAAGCACCAACTACTAAAGGCTTTTACCTTGGTACTGACAATTCTGGATACAATTTAACATACACTCCCTGCTATACCTTTAAAAATCACAAATGAATGTCGTTCCTTTATTTAAAAAGGGTTCAAAATCCTTTCCTGGAAATTATAGACCTGTGAGCTTAACTCCTGTGACTGGAAAAATATTTGAAGGGCTATTAAGGGATAATATTCAGGAATTCATTGGGAAGAACTTTGTTATTAGCAATAATCAGCATGGTTTTATGAAACATAGGTCATGTCAAACTAACCTAATTGCATTCCACGAAGAAGTAAGTAGAAGTATAGATCAGGGTGTTGCAGTGGATGTGATCTACTTGGATTTTGTCAAGGCATCTGATACGGTTCCTCACAATAGGTTAGTCTTCAAACGAAAAGAAATTGGTCTAGATCAGGGCTTCCCAAACTTTTATGGGCCGAGACCCACTTTTCAAAACGGTAATTTTTCGAGACCAACGAGCTTTTAATGCATATTTTAAAAAGTGAACACCATGGCAATCAGCTTTAGAGGCACAAAATTGGCACACCATGGCAATCAGTTTTATAAGCATCAAATTGGCACACCATGGCAATCAGCTTTAGATGCATACAATTGGCATAACATGGCAGTTTTAGAGGCATAATTCTGGGATATCGTGGCAGTTTTCGAGGCAGAAACTTTACACATCATGGCAATCAGTTTTAGAGACATACAACTGCTTACTCACAGACTCAGAATCAGAAGTGCTCTTTCATCCTGCTCTTTCATCCAGGCACCTCACATTGATTATCCCAGTGGTGCAACTAATGTAGAATTAGCCCTGGTGCAAGAATGTTTTCTGCCCCCCCCCCCCCTAGTGCAAGTGTGGCCAAAAGGTAGATCTCCCTCTGTCAGAGAACTTCCACAACGCTATACCAGAGGGGGATCTACCATTTTCTTATCATTGCAGGGCTATATTTGTGAGCAGTATTTGAGCATTTAAATGTAAGCATGTTTTTGTATTAAGAATATGTGTGCATGTATGGGTGTATTTGTATGTACTGTTGCCATTGGAATGTAGTGGTGTACTTGTTTGCGTCTGATTGCATGGGTGTTTGTTTGTAGTGTCGGACTTGAAATGCAGGTGTGCTTTTTGTGTGTAGTGTTGGTGTTTGAATGAAGGGGTGTTTGTAGATAGTTTTAGTGTTTTAATGCCGGGGTGTGTTTGTATGTAATGTTTGCGTTTGCAGTACGTGTGTAGTGGATGCAGTGTGTGTGTGTGTGTGTGTGTGTAGTTGATGCAGTGTGTGTGTATTGTGTTAATAAAATATACATATACACAATGTGTGTTTGAATGTAAGCATGTTTTTTGTATGGAGTATGTGTGAAGTGTATACACATATACACACACATACAGAGACACACACAGACACACAAATACACACACTGACACAGCAATACACACAGACACACAATGACACCTAGTTTCCCACACATAGACACACCGATACAAAAGGACACACAGATACACATACACACAGGAGGTGAGGGTGACAGTGTGTGGGAGAGGTGAGGGTGACAGTGTGGGAGGGAGTGTGTGTGCTGGTAACAGTGTGGGGGGCAGTGTGAGGGCAAGGTGAGAAAGGGTTACAGTGGGCGGGCAGGGGGAGAAAGGGTTACAGTGGGCAGGCAGGGGGAGAAGGGGTGGGCAGGCAGGGGGAGAAAGGGTTACAGTGTGGGAGCAGGGGGAGAAAGGGCTACAGGGGGGGGGCAGGGGCAGGGAGTGAATGGGTTACAGTGTGGGGAGGGCAGGGAGTGAAGGGGTTACAGTGTGGGGAGGGCAGGGAGTGAAGGGGTTACAGTGTGGGGAGGAGGGTAGGGAGTGAAGGGGTTACAGTGTGGGGAAGAGGGTAGGGAGTGAAGGGGTTACAGTGTGGAGAGGGCAGGGAGTGAAGGGGTTACATTTGGGGAGGGCAGGGAGTGAAGGGGTTACATGGGGGAGAGCAGGGAGTGAAGGGGTTACATTGGGGAGGGCAGGGAGTGAAGGGGTTACAGTGTGGGGAGAGGGAAGGGGGTGAAGGGGTTACATGGGGGAGGGCAGGGAGTGAAGGGGTTATAGTGTGGGTGTGGTGACATTCTGTCATCAAACTAATATGGTGACCAGGGATCATGTGACCAAGCTCTTACAGTGAGATAAGCTTTACCTTTTGATATGGAAATTGAGTAATTCAATACCTTTCAGGAAAGAGGTAGCCACTTCCCCCTATCTCCATTCCTCTCTGTTCCTTCTTGGCTGTGCTACTGAGCAGTCCCTTAAGCAGACATGGCCTAATTTCTATCATGGTGAACTGTGAGTGGGATTTTATAAGATGTAGTTGTTATTGTTAGTTAGGTTGTTGCTGTTGTTGGTGGTATAGTTAGTTAGATTTTGTGTCATTATTTGTATGTTGTTGTTGTTTTGTCTCTGAATAAATATTTGTTAACCCCTTAAAACCGGAGGACGTACAATTACGCCCTCTAATAGGCGGCTCTAAACGCCGCCGGGCGTAATTGTACGCCCTCCGGTTTTTGTTAACTTACCCGGTCGCCGGCGGTCCCACGCCGGCGATCGCGGTTGGGGGGACTCCCAGGGAGCCCCCCGCGGCACGTCCGTCCTCGTCGAAGCCCCCCGGCCATGTGAGAGTGGGGTCCTAGCGAGGACCCCACAATCACATGGCCGGGGATAGCTGGCTTCTGTATTGCCGGCAGGGGGGCTGCCTGTAATGACAGGTGGTCCCCCTGCTGGCTGAAAATAAAATAAAAATAAGTTAATGGTGTAAAAAAAAATAATTATATATACTTAGATCATATATATATATTATATATATATGATCTAAGTATATATATACACATATACATACACACACATACACCGTCTAGGTGTATTTTACTATTAATATATATATAATTATATATATATATATAATATCAAATTACACGTAGACTGATACTGATTAAATATATATATAATTATTGTTATATATATATTTATATATAATATAAAAAAAATAAAAATGTAAATAAGTTAAAAAATAAAATTAAAAAAATAATTAAAAATAAATAATTAAAAAATATATAGATGTGTGTTATTTCGTTCTAACTGTTTTGTGAAATTAATATATATATATATATATCAAAATACACGTAGAACGAAATAATATATATATCTATATACATAAATATATACGTATATATCACTATATATATACCTATATATAAATAAAAATATTTAAAAAAATTATATATATATACATATATATACACATACGTATATATATACATATATTAATTCTACATATATATTTATGTAATATTTTTACATAATTAGGTATCCTAATTAATTACAATTAGCGGGACCTGCCTGACAACCCATGCCGAAAGTAAAGGGAATTTAATTTGCTAGCACTATATTTAACCCTATAACTTTCCAAGACACCATAAAACCTGTACATGGGGGGTACTGTTCTACTCGGGAGACTTCGCTGAACACAAATATTAGTGTTTCAAAACAGTAAAATGTATTACAACGATGATATCGCCAGTAAAAGTGACGTTTTTGCATTTTTCACGCACAAACAGCATTACACGGACAATATTATTGCTGTGATACTTTTTACTGTTTTGAAACACAAATATTTGTGTTCAGCGAAGTCTCCCAAGTACAACAGTATCCCTCATGTACAGGTTTTATGGTGTTTTCAAAAGTTACAGCGTCAAATATAAGGCTTGCATTTAAGTTTTTTCACATTAAAATTCGCCAGATTGGTTATGTTGCCTTCGAGACCCTATGGTAGCCCAAGAATGAAAATTACCCCTATGATGGCATACCATTTGCAATAGTAGACAACCCAAGGTATTGCAAACAGGGTATGTCCAGTCTTTTTTAGTAGCCACTTAGTCACAAACACTGGCCAAAATTGGCATTTTTTGCATTTTTCACACAAAACAAATACTAACGCTAACTTTGGCCAGTGTTTGTGACCAAATGGCTACTAAAAAAGACTGGACATACCCCATTTGCAATACCTTGGGTTGTCTACTATTGCAAATGGTATGCCATTATGGGTGTAAATTTCATTCCTGGGCTACTATACAGTCTCAAAGGCAACGTAACCAATCTGGCAAATTTCAATTTCAAATGTAGCGTGCTATATTTGACCCTGTAACTTCCCAAAACGCCATAAAACCTGTACATAGGGGGTACTGTCTTACACGTGAGACTTTACTGAATATAAATATGTGTATTTTATTGCAGTAAAAGCAAACAGTATTATGACATTGACCGTTAAAATGTCATGTAGAACAAAAAAAATCCAAAAAAAACGTATTTTCTCCCATTTTTTTCATATTAAATTATGTTTCATAGCTAAATATTTGATATTAAATGAAAGCCCTGTTTCCCCTGAATAAAATGATATATAATAAGGGTGGGTGCATTTACTATGAAAGAGGTGTATTACGGTTGGACAGACATGTAGCGCAAATGCCAGGTTTTGTTTACATTTTGTTTTGTTCACAATGTGTACATTTGGCTCCGTCCTTAAGGGGTTAAAGTAGACGGACCAGAGTTTATATGTGTGTGTACATAATAATTTATAGAGTTTGGTAATACACCACAGTGGGGAGGGGGGCAGGGAGTGAAGGGGTTACATGGGGGAGGGCAGGGAGTGAAGGGGTTACTGTGTGGGGAGGGGCAGAGAGTGAAGAGGTTACATGCAGATTCAGCTAAGATTCAGTGCTTATGCACATATGAGTTGCTGTAGTTTTACAATAGAGTTTAAATTTAATCAAGATGTTTTGCCCATACCATGCTGTCTGTGGTTTCAACTTGTGTATAGTAATTGTTTTAATTTAATCTAAGTGGTTTGATCACCGTGCACCCGCCCGAGCGTCCTGTAGGATCATCCTGTTGCCTGGGAGCTTGTAAACATAGCGGGTAACCCAGGCAACGGATGATGACGCGAGCACGCCACTTCCAGGTATCGGCGTGTTCGCGCATGCGCAGTACAATGTGAGAGACGCCGGGAGATCGGTCGCACAGGTGGTGAGTATTTTCAAAGATTTAGTGATCAGTCTGTTTAGCTATTTAAATGCAATTGTTTGTAAATGTAAGTTTTGTATTGAACTGATCCTGATGAAAGCCACGAGTGATGGCTGAAACGTTGATGACTACAGATATGTTTTAAGAATATTGGAATAAAGAAGAAATATATTTTTAACATTACTACAGACCGTGAGTGCAAGCCTTATTTTTGGTATATTTATGTATATAGATATATATATTATTTCGTTCTACGTGTATTTTGATATAAATATATATATATTAATATCACAATACAGTTAGAATGAAATAACACACATCTATATATTTTTTAATTATTTTTTTAATTAATTTTTTAATTTTATTTTTTTACGTATTTACATATTTAATTTTTTTATATTATATATAAATATATATATATAACAATAATTATATATATATATATTTAATCAATATCAGTCTACTTGTAATTTGATATTAATATATATATATATATATATATATATATATATATATTAATAGTAAAATACACCTAGACAGTGTATGTGTTTGTATGTATATGTGTATATAAATACTTAGATCATATATATATATATATATATATATACATATATATATATATATATGATCTAAGTAATTTTTTTTTTTTTTTACACTTTTTAACTTTTTTTTATTTTATTTATTTTATTTCCAACCAGCAGGGGGACCACCTGTCATTACAGGCAGCCCCCTGCTGGCAATGCAGGAGGCAGCTATCCCGGCCATGTGATTGTGAGGTCCTCGCAAGGACCTCACTCTCACATGGCCGGGGGGGCTGCCATGGGGTCGGACGTGCCGCAGGGGGCTCCCTGGGAGTTCCCCCAACCGCGATCGCCGGCGACCGGGTAAGTAAAGAAAGACCGGAGGGCATTCTATTGCGCCCGGCGGCGTTTAGAGCCACCTAAAATAGGGCGTAATAGTACGCCCTCTGGTCTTAAGGTGTTAAACCTGATGATAATCTTGCATCAGGAATCTTTTACACATTAATATGCAGCAATGTAAATGCCCGATCTCAATCCCAAAAGGTGGCAGTAGTGTACTTTACTGAAATGCATGTTTTCGGTCCCTGTTATTTACATAAAATAAATAACAGGGATTTCATACAATTGTTTAGTTATGGATAGCTAATGAAGTCTTGCCTTGCTACTGCTCCTTTGTTCAAACAGTTACCCTTTTAAACTCCAAATAGGCAGAAAAAACTAGCAGGACAAAAACAAGGTAAGCAGCAATGTATGTATCCAATAAAGTAATCTTCAGAAATGATTCACAAAAGTGCAGTGTGCTTCAAAACACATTTACATGTTTTGTTTTTGTTGCCATGACTCGATTATTTGACACACTATGTACTTTTGTAAATACTTTCTGAATATCACTTTATTGGACACTTTGCTGGTTGATCATTTGGTTTCTGCCTGTACTAGTTTTTATTTTTTTGTTTGTAAACAGCAAGAATACTGAAATTATTTCATACAAGAAAATGGTACTTATTAATTATAACCCTGCCATTTTCAAAACGTTTTTTGTTCATCTGGATCACAGAGTGAAGTCTAGATATTAATGCAGCTGTTATATGTCATGGGATGATAGCTCTTTAACGCAACTCTTCCCTTCCCTTTCCTTATGTCTCTTGAATCTTAATGATTACACTCCTCCTTTGTTTATATATTTATTATGTCTTCTTCCTCAAACTGAATCCCATTAAATAGGTGCCACTATTTTTTTTTCTCCACTGGCCTTTAAGTCTACAGTTTGTCCTTATGTTCTTTTCACAGATGGATTATTGGAAAATGAATTTAGCAACTAAAACTGAAACTTTGCTTAACCCTCGGTCAGGCGCAACTGATCCAACAGGCACAGCCAATGTTTGTTGTTTTGTCCTACTAAAGCGAGCGCTCGTTACCGCCCGGCCGCCTCAGTAGCTTGTTGTTTTTACATTCTGCAGCGAACTATAATGTGCAGTACGCATTTGAACATCGTGTGTGCGAGTCGCAGCACTTTGTGTCTCTTAGGCACATTGTGCCCGATTGCAGTATAACCATTATATGTCTATAATTACATTGGTAAGTAATTTTTCTAATTAATTCAAGCATATTAATGCCATACCTGATTGTTTTTCAATGTTATAATGTTCAACTCCATAATGAGGCACAATGTTCCTCTCAGGCACATTGCGCCTGATGATGCTATTTTTGTTATTTCTTTGTAGATACGGCAATAAAAATTGACATTTTCCATTTAAATAATCCGAATGATGTAGCGGATATGATGAAAATGCTAGAGGATGAATCAGATGATGAAAATATTTTTGAAGATTCAGATGAAAGCGACGATAGCGTAACTGAAGATAACATGGAAGCCCGCATTGAGAGTTCTGAATCAGAACAAAACGATGAAGAATTCAGCGATGACGACAGCACAGCTAATACTTCATATTTTCTCAGAAAAGACAAGTCCAGTAAATAGTATCGAGATATTCCCAACAAGAAAAATCGTGCCGCGACTCATAATTTGTTGAAGCAGTTACCAGGTGTTATAGGCCCCGCAAAGTTATCGAAATCCCCAGATGACTATTGGAAATACATATTCACTGGAGATATTCTGGATATCATTGTAAAATATACTAACCAATATATAAATATGGACGCGAACGAGACGCCAAACTTACTGTTGACATTGAAATAAAAGTGTTCATAGGTATATTATATTCGGCTGGAGCTTATAGAGCGAATCGTCAAAGCCTTGAAGAACTATGGGGAACCAATGGTGATGGAGTAGAAAAGTTTGGTATGGTGATGAACCTGAAACGATTTCAATTTTTGATGCTTTGTTTAAGATTTGACGATAGAAATACCCGAGATGAAAGAAAGCTTATTGATAAACTTGCACCAATACGAGAAATAATATTTAATGAATTTGTTAAAAATTGTCAAAAATGTTACTCCTTGAGCGAATTTGTAACATTAGCTGAAATGCTCCCAGGTTTTAGAGGAAGATGCACATTTAAACAATACATTCCATCAAAACCAGCAAAATATGGTATCAAAATATACTCACTTGTTGACTCTAAAATGTTTTATACCTATAATTTGGAAATTTATGCTGGGAAGCAACCCGATGGACCATTTGACATCAGCAATAAGCCAACAGATGTACTCACATTGCACCTGACCGAGGGTTAAAGGAGCCCTCCAGAGTACTTAAGCATTTTCTTGATGAAACGCTTAGTGTATGAAGGATGTGTCCTAATTTTTTTTTTTTTCAATTTGACAATTTTTATTTTATCAGAGAACATGTTTGGGGTACAGAAAGGAAAAAGGGAGGGTATGCAAGTGAGGTACATTGCTTCAAGACACATCTTATACATACGGGAGCAAGGCTGGATATTCAACTTTGTGGGAGTGCCTCCCATACCCTTGTGACCATGGTCGTGCTCCTTGTCCGGTTTGTCTGACCCTCATAACCGTGTGTTGAATGTGGGGTAGGGGAAGGGGGGAGGGGGAAACAGGGGATCGGGCAACGGGAGAAGAGAGGGGGAAGCAGGCCGCGAAAGCTCCATGTCTCCCCATGTCTCCGTCTTGGTTAACCTACTTTGCGTGGCTCCCGCCTCTTGTCCCCTGGGTAACTATTTACAGTGTGGGTGGATGTTCCGCATGTGCCCATTGATTTATTTGTCCTCAGCTGAGTTTACCTCAATGCCTGTTTTCGTACCTTGGTGGTAGGATTTGTGGCCTCTCTGCACCTGAGCAGTTAGGTAGTAGTTAGGTAGTAGGCGTGGTACTATTCATTCTTCGTGGATATATGTATACAGTATTATATATTTATTTATTTATTTATTTATTTTTGTTCCTCCACTCCTCTCTCATTAGTGTTCTAACCCCTCCCCCTCCTCCTCCTTCCTCAGGTATGCCTCCCATATGTTCCTGGCATCCCTTATGTGGTGTGATGGGTGCATCAGTTGGTTAGTCTTCGTTTCATATGTTAGGTTTAGGGAGATCTGTTGGATAAGGCTAGATCTCTCTGGTGGCTTTGGTTGTTTCCACCCTCTGGCTATTAATAGGTTGGCAGCTATCAGTATATGGTATGTTAGGCCGGCATGTGCTTTTGGGAGTGGGTCAAGAGATATGAAAAGTAGAGCAGTTTCTGGTCTCAGATTGGTTCCTGTGTCCAATGCCCCTTTTATCACCCCTTCAACTGTCTTCCAGTATCCCCTGATGGTCGCGCATGTCCACCAGATGTGGAACATTGTGCCCTCCTCTTGTAAACATCTCCAGCAGAGCCGCGAGGTGTTGGGGTATATGGTTGCCAGTCTGGTTGGCACCAAGTACCACCTATATTGGATCTTGCGCATTAGCTCTAGGTGGGATGCGCATCTGGATCTACCTTTATGGGCTATAAAAGCCTGGTTCCATTGTTCTTCTGAGAAAATTGTATTTAAATCCCTATGCCATGCCTCTCTGAATTTGTCTAGCTGTGGTGGCGTCTGGTGAGTTGGGTTATTGAGTATTGCATACATAAGGGATAGCGGTTTCTTAGGCATTGTCCTAGATTCACACGCTTTCTCTATATGTTGCGTATATGTCTGGGTTGTCAGGGCAGTGGAGTCCGTCAGTATTCCTTTTAGTTGCAGGTAGGAAAATATAGCTCTTTGCGGTAAGTCGTAACTGTGTTGTAAGTCGGGGAATTGTCTCAGTTTCCCTTGATTATAGAGGTGTCTAACTAACGTGCATCCTCGCTCGGCCCATATGCGATGGTCAAATGTGGGGTTTGCCAAGTGTATGCAGTATATTGGTGTGGCCAGCGCCCATTTATCTGTGTAACCTAACTGCGGTTTGATCGTATCCCAATTACGTAGTAGGGTTGTTGTGGTAACGGGTGTGTCTGGGGGTATAGGGCGGTGTTCATGCGGGACCCAGAATAAGTATCTAAGGCCCTTGGGGCAAGCCCACGTTGATTCCATCTCCACCCAGTGTGGTGGGTTGTGGGCTGTATGCGTCTGCAGGGCGGTGGTCATCAGTGCAGCCCTATAGTATGTTGTCACCTCAGGTAGGCCTAGCCCTCCCTGCGCTAGGGGTTTGGAGAGTATGTGTGTAGCCACTCTAACTTTCTTGTATGCCCAAACGAAACTAGTGAGAGATTTTTGTAGGCGTTTCAAGTACGTGTTGGGAATATGGATCTGTAACGTTCTAGTTAGATATTGGAATTTCGGCAGCAGCATCATCTTCACCGCCGCCAGTCTTCCCACCCAGGACATAAACTTGCTATCCCAGTTCTTTAAGGTGTCATTAAATTCGTCTATTAACCTCCCATAGTTTAGATGTAAGAGTCTCTTGGGGTCTTTTGGGATCTTCAGTCCCAAGAAAGTAAGGTGGTCATCCCTCCAGTCTAGCGGGAATGAGGTTTTTAAATTTTCTATGGTTTCGCGTGGTATCCCGATCCCCATTGCTTGTGTTTTTGTTACGTTAAGCTTGTAGTATGATTGTTCCCCATATAATTCTATTTCCCTCAACAGGTTTGGGAGCGACAGGTGTGGTTGTGTTAGTGTCAGCAGGATGTCGTCCGCGAAAAGGTTTGCTTTATATTTCCTTCTCCCTATCTCCAGGCCGTGTATTGCGGGGTTTTCTCTAATTTTAATCGCTAACGGCTCCAGCGCCAACACATAGAGCAGCGGGGACAGGGGGCACCCCTGTCTCATGCCGTTTGTGAGTCGGAACGGCTCCGACAGGAACCCCGTGTTCAACACTCGTGCTGCGGGCTGGCTGTATAGAGCACTAACGGCTGCCACAATGCCAAACCGACCCAATACCTCTTGGAGGAACCCCCAGTGTAAGCGATCAAAAGCTTTTTCGGCGTTGAGGGAGACCAGCAATCCCCCCCGGCGCCAGCCCTGCAGGTAGTGGAGGATGTTAATAACTTTCCTAGTGTTGTCCGACCCCTGTCTCCCCTTTATGAAGCCCACCTGGTCATCATGTATTATGGATGGGAGGATTGCACTTAGTCTGTTAGCGTATAATTTGGCGTACAGTTTTGCGTCCGTGTTGAGAAGGGAGATTGGTCGGAAATTCTGTGGGATCGTCGGGGTTTTGTTAGGTTTTGGGAGCGTAACGATGTGGGCTGCTAGTGTTTCTTTAGGGAGTTCCCCCTTATGAGTTGCCTCTGTAAATAATCTGCCTAAGTATGGTGCAAGTGTGGTGTTGAATTTCTTGTAGTATTGATTGTCAAATCCATCTGGTCCTGGGGATTTCCCTGTTGGGAGGCCTTTAATTAACTCCTCAACTTCTAGAACTGTTATTGGTTTTGTAAGGTCTAGCTGCTGTTGTGGCATGATCTTAGGTAGTCTCACTCCATCCAAATACTCTCTAATGCTTGTGGTCGTCGGATGTCTGATCTGTGTGTCTTGTTGAATGTTATAGAGTGTTGAGTAGTATGTAGCGAATACCTCACTTATGCCTTTCGGGGTTCGTATTTGTGTTCCTGCTCGGTCCGTGACGTAGGATATTTTTTGGTGTGCCTGTCTAGATTTTATCCTTTGTGCCAACAATTTGCTTGCCTTATTCCCTTGCACGTAATGGTTTATCTTGAGCTTCTGCATGTGTGTGTTGAGTGTCTCAAGTGCGTGTTGGTGCATAAGACGTGTGAGCTGGGTTATCTTGTGTCTTGTCTCTGGGGTTGGTGTATGTTGGTTGAATCTGTTTAGGTTGTACAGCTCTGCCTGCCATGTTCTGAGTTGTGCCTGGTGTGTCCTTTTCACATAGGCTGCCCTTCTGATCAGTAGGCCTCTTGCTACTGTTTTGTGCGCTAGCCATAAGGTGGAGTCTGAGACATCACCCTTATCATTGTTTTCGAAGTATGTTTGGAGGTCTTCCATTAGGGTCTTTCCGTATCCCCCGTCCCTCAACAGCGAACTGTTTATTTTCCACGGACTGCGGTGCTTAAAGTCGTAGACATTTTTTAATTCTATAGTTACTGGTGCGTGGTCTGACCACGTAATCTGCTGTATATCGCTATCAACTAATTGGTCTAGTGCCGATCCCACTAAGAGAAACCCATCTATTTTAGAGTAAGAGTTGTGCACCACTGAAAAGTGGGTATAAGCCCTTTCTGAAGGGTGCGTGACTCTCCAGGCGTCATAGAAATGTTGGTCGTGGAGTAGTTTTGCTATGGCTCTACATTGTCTCTTCAGGGGGCGGTGATGCTTGCTACGTGCATGTAGGGTGGTGTCTGTCAGCGGGTCGAAGATGTGGTTGAAGTCCCCTCCTATGATCGTGATGCCCTTTTGGGTTTTGGCTGTCTGAGTTAAAATTTTGTGCAAAAAGTTCCTTTGGTTGGTATTTGGGGAGTACATGTTCACAATGGTGTATAGCATATCGTTAAACAGTCCTACGAGTATGTGGAAGCCGTCTCTTTAAGGTGTATGAGGAGATGTCTGAGTAAATGGTTATACCTCTATATGTTACAGGCATTTCCTTACGTTTTCTGTTTGCATTCAAGATAACTTCTTTAGCATGAAAGTAATGCATTCTGAGCAGGGTATCTCTCGGCGTGTCTGGGTGTAAGAATTTCGGTCTGGCGGTCCTATGTATCCTGTCTAGCAGGAGCAGGTCCAGCGGTAAATCCGGAGCAAGTGCTTTTAGTAGGCCCGTGACATGGGCGTTAAGGTCTTCGTTTTTAACCGTTTCTGGTATCCCCCTTATGCGGAGGTTGTTGCGGCGTGCCCTATCTTCCATATCTGCTATTTTAAGGTCTTGGTCGTTTAATCGTGCGACCAGGCCTTCTACGGTTTCTGCAAGTGTGTTGTGGGCCTCCGCCATTTCTGTGATTTGTTCCTCCGTCCGCGCTGTGCGCTGGCCTATATCTTGAAGTTCTTTTCTCAGGACTGTCATAGCGCTGTCCATTTTCCCCACTATTTTATCTGACATTTCTTCCAGTAGTTTCCTGAGAGAGCTATGTGTCAGCGGATTGTCATTTTCCCCTTGCTGGGTGTCCGCGTCATGCTCCTCACCTGCGCCATCTTGGGCCTGCTCAGACTGTTGTGGAGTTTTCCCCTGTCCCGTCCTGGAGGCGAAGAAGTTTGTTTTTTCTCCCCTGTCACCTGCTCGTTTGCCTTTGGGGTGAGACATTGTGGGTCCGGGCTGGTCCCAATTGCACTTATCGGGCTTTGATTTCGCCTTTGAAGCTGTCGCGGCACAGAGCTCTGTTTACATGCGTCTGCTCCGGTCCGCGTCCAGGACACGCCCCCCGTGTCCTAATTTTTTAAAATTTTGTGAAAGGTACAGATTTCAATAGAAATTAACACTTTTATAAATTAAACTGATTACATCCCCCTGACTTTCAAGCAGACAACAGGTCCTGTTACTTCCTGGTTTGGTTAAAAAGTGTCTCAGTGTCTGGAAGTAAGCTCAAGAGGCAGCAGTTGTTCAGAGCAACTGCCTTGCAAACACTTCCTTTTGAGCTGCATTAGGAAGTCAGTGATTGGACACCCACAGAAAATCTGGGTGGTGTTTTGCTAAGAAATGCTGCACATACAGAGTTGGACCCCTTTCCTGCCAGAGGTGTAAGTGCACCTCCGACAGTATCATTGGAGTGTCAATAGCCAGACCAGAATAAGAGTTCCAGAGTGGCTAATGTCAATGCAGTGCATATCCTTATGCTCAGAGCTGTCAGCAAATGAATGAATGACTAGATCGGCATCTGACTTCAGCAGCTCTGCATAAACCAGATGTCATTCAGCCAGCAGGGCAGGACATATGGCACCCTGCAGAGACCCAGATAAGAGAGCAAATCATTGCAAAATAGTTTGCCCCTTTACACAGGGACAACGCCAGAGTTCTCCTGGCATCATAACCTGTTCAACAGACTCTAGTGATTATGATGCTTGGAATAACCCTTTAAGGTATGATGCCCATCTAATGTCTGGAATCTCTAATACAATGAGATACCACATTGTTTTGCCCGTAAATATTAAAGCAATTGTTTTGTTCCTTATAGATATTCATGTGTTTTATACACGCACAGACATACACATATTTCCTTAAATATACAAATGCTTTTTCAGACTACAGAAATGTAAGTCTGGAGGATGCAATGCATATGAAAAGTAACAACAGAATGAATTATGCTCAGTGGGGCCCCAGTGCGAAACTTATCCATGCCCCCCTCTCCCTCCCTCTTCCCCTGCCCCTCCCGTCTCACTCACCCCTCCCCCGACAGACAGAAACACACACACACATACATACATACATACATACATAGACACACACACATAGACACATACAGACAGACACATACATACATAAACACACACACATACAGACAGACAGATACATACAAACACATACACACATACATACATACATACAGACAGACACACACACAAAGACACATACAGACAGACACACACAGACAGACAGACACACACATACACAGACACACACATACATACAAAGACACATACATACATACATACATACACACAGACACATACAGACAGACACACAGACACATACACATACACACAGACACATACAGACATACACACACACATACAGACAGACAGACACACACACACACACAGACACACATACATACACACACACACACAGACACAAACATACATACAAAGACACATACATACATACACACACACACACACGACACATTCGTACAAACAGACAGGCACACGTACATACATACAGACACATACACACATACAGACACACACACACAAACATACAAACAAACACACACACACATATACAAAATAATTAAGTCGCCTGTTTCCTACCTTTTAGGTGCAGGAGGGTAACTTTCCCTGGGGTCCAGTGGTAGATTAGGCTGGTGGGAGTCAGAGTTCCCGCTCTAAATCCCTCTCCTTCCTCCTGTGCGGGTTTTCTCTGATAGCTGGGAGGAGTGACCGGGGCAGTCACTTCCTCCCAGCAGTGATCTTATCACAGGGGGCCCGATCGCACTGTCAAAGCGCTGCAGCACTGACCGGGCCCCCTGGAAATCTATACCCATCGGGTAGCTCTAACAGCATGGGCCACCCGATAGGCTCCTTCACGTGCGACCCCGGTCATAGGGGTCATGGCTGGTACCCGGTCGTAGGGGTCCGCAGGGTGGTTGGGCCCCCTGAAGTGACGGGCCCGGTCACAGCTGCGGTCCCTATATGTACACCACTGATTATGCTGTACCGTTTTCTGTTTTCAAATTTAGCATAGCTAGAGAGAGGGGGGCAGTGAGGTAAGACAAGAAAATAACACACTTCTCCAGCACCACAGAGACCATAGAGGACAAACAACCAAATGTCACCAGCAACAGCCAGTCCTCCAAAAAACCCACAATAGACATCAGCAATTATTACTTATTCAAGGCTGCTGCATTTATCTTCAAGTAAAATATTTCAGATAACATGGCCATGTGTTCTTGTATAAGATATACAATCTGATTTGTTTCCAGTACAATATGCATCTATTTATCCTACAAGTCTGGTATCTTTGACAGCTGATATCTTTAGTTTAAAATGGGCAGATCCTTTGGCATATCTTATTACTCTCTTTAGTGCAATCTGGTCTTTCACTTTTCTGCACAATATGCCCACGCTCCTACTGCAGATGCAACATCATAACTGCAAGTTGTAGGCAGGTACAAAAGCTTATCTGTTACTGTACTATATATGTTGATGTCAGGTAACATTCCACTTTCATCAGACTCTGTGAGGAGGTTTGTACGAGTGCGTGTAGATATAGCATGAGTTTACTTGAAATCTTTAAGTTCTATTAAATCAAGAATTTTGTGCCTTTCATGGAGAAGATTTTGTTTTTTTTACAATCTCAGTTTTTTATTTAAATTTTCTCAAAAGTAACACATACAGTCATAGTATACAGGTGGGAATCAGTTACAGAGGTAGATCAGTCCTCCTCACTGTGAGCATTACTACTCCCCTGTGGTTCCCAATTTGGGTTTGCAATAAGAGGTATAGGACTGCAGATATCATCGGACGTGTTCAAGGGCACTGTTTCCGCTTGGTGTGACACTTAGACATGTAACTGCCCTTGTACATGGAAACCTCCATGTATATTGTACATGCTAAAATCTTAGTCCTGAGTATAGGATCATCAACCCTGTTCATGTTCACCAGTTCCCTGCCCTGTGGCCGTCACCTGGTTTGCTATTGGGTCTGGTCCCTGGGGCATCAATGCTGGAGCCTGTGGCTAGTAGGTCTTAAAATAAACCATGGCTACCTGCACCCTCAGCAAGTTACCAACCCATGTGACCTGGTAAGGAACCCCTTTGAGAGGGAGAACGAATATATAGTAGACGTCATAAATCTGAGAGGGAGGGTTGGGAGGAAAAGAAGAGAGTGAGAGGGGGAAAGGGAGCGGAGTAAAAAAAGGGGGGGCAGGAAATGAAGGGTGATGGGGTTGCCATCCTGAATTGTTGCTCCAGTCCCGCCTGCTTTGACCCCCCCCAGGGAGCCCCCATGGCTCCGCATTCTCTTGTCACCTATACAGACACAAAATCTTGTCCGTGCTCAAGTGGTAAATTCAGGTTCTCAAGATCTCCTCATGCTTCTCCAGTCTTCCTTTAGTTGCGGCCACCCCCTCCTCCAGTTGGAGGAACTCTTCTACTCTGCTGAGCCAGTCTTGGAATGTCAGAGTGTCTCTCCATTTCCAGAAAGTGGGTATTAGAGAGTGTAATGCAGTTAGAAAGTGTCAGAAGAGGGATTTCTTAAAGAGCGGAGCGGTTAAGTAACATATCCGCTGGGTACCAATTCACACCTTCATTAGCCACCTTGAGCATATGTGCGTGAATTCTCTGCCAATATGGGACAATCCTCGAGCACTCCCAGAAAATGTGAAGGAGAAAACTAGGTCCATTCTGGCATCTCCAGCACGTAACAGGATTATCTGGGAAGAATGTGTGTATATTTATGTGTAGGTATGTGTAGTGAGTAATTTATTTCCTGGGTCGTCAATGTCAGTGGAGTGCTTCCTCACACAAGAATTGAAACTTGAGAGGGGGATGTTTCTCCACATCCCTCAGTAGTAGATAGAGTGCAGATATACCATGATACAAAGGTCCTGCCTTTCTGCAGATTTCCTCCAGAGGCATCAGCGATCTGTTCGGGCATCCGTCGTCCAGCCCAGAAGGATATGCCGGTTTTCCCATTACCAGGTAAAATGGACCATCCGGGGTCAAAAGTGAAAATTTTAGGCTGATCTGCAGCCAAATTTTCAGCATAGCCCCAATAAACGGTTGGTCTCGGATCAGATCTCTAGACCCATTCTGCTGGTGGTATCCGACCTCCCAACAAACCCTTGTCAAGCAGACTCCATGATTTATTGGTGCGGGTTGCATGCCAGTTCACCATCCTCATTAGATGGGCTGCACAATAATATCTCAGAAAAGAGGGCAGACCTAACCCAATCCCATGTTTGGATCTCATTAGTTGTGTCATGCGGAACCTAGGCATTGAGAAGATAATTACCATTGTCATCTCTTTCTACTTACATTCTAAAATAATAAGTTAAGTTTACCATTATAGTGACTTCTGCTTTGTTCAATTGTTTAACAATCTCTGTAAAGCCTCATTGTCTTTCACTGCACATAAACTAGAAGATTAATCAATTTTCCATTTCTTTGTCTGGTAAATAGACATGGGTCTGCTTTACTCTGAATGAAGTTTTGTTCTGTGAGCATTTCACAGAATTTATTATTCCATACTCTTGCAGCTTCCATATATTACTTTCTGTAGTTTAAATACTAGACCTTTATTTGTTTCAAAGCCTTCAGGTTCCATCATGTAAAGTTCTTCATGAACTTTACCATTCAAGAAGGCTGACTTCATCTAGCTACTCTACGTGAAACTGTTCAGATGCTGCAATAGTTATTAATGTTATGATTGTGTTGATCAAGACTACAAGAGCAAATAATTTGTCATAGTCTTCTCCATACCGCTGAGTAAATCCTTTTACTACTAGTCTAGCTTTGTAATGGAAACATTTCATCTGCATCCAATTTTGCTATTAACACCTACTTGCAACCTATGAGCTTTTTACAGTTAGGTAACTCCATGAATCCATGTTTTGTTTTTTTTGTAAGGATTCAATTACTTATTTTACTGTGTTCTTCCACTTAGTGGTTTCTGTAGCATGGCATTTATTAATATCACTCCAAGATGAGGGTTCATACGTTGACAAAGATGTTGCAAGGTAGGACAGGTGACTATCTGAAACTCTCTTGTTCTTTCTGGATGAGTCTTAAGAGTTGGTTTGAAAATTTATTTAGTTTGATCAGCAGTATCTGACTCAGTGAAGTCATTAATTTGCTCTATTCCCCCTTTTTATTGTGACTCTCTTGAGTGAAGCCACCTGTTCCTAATGCCTCAGCCTGTGAACCCTGTATGCAAACTGGATCCCTTCTGTTTGGCCATTGAACAAGCAGCTCAGTTCTACTCCATGTTGTTTTAGATCAAAATCACTTGTTGCTGGGTCACCTTCTTTAAAATAAACACTACTCACTTTTAATTTCTTCTGTCTCCGGATTAAGAATTCTGTAGCTTTGCATCTTCCCTCATATCCAGTCGTGATACCTATCTCAGTTCTGTTGTCAAGTCCTTTTATGAGCAGGGTTAAATGCATAAGCTCTGATTTGCTTAATGTTAGGGGTTCCGCCAAACTAAAGTTCAAATAGAGTTTTATGGAGCTTTTGTAGGTGGTCTCAGTGGTCCAAGTCATTTATACCATTTGTACTATAGCAGTCTGAACAATTCTTGGCTATGTTGTCGTTTTCTTTTTGTGGGTTCAATACAAATGTACCATTACAATGAAAAACATTGTGGATAGAAAAGACCATTTATTTTTTGTTATTTTACATTTATTTCAATTGAATTTTACATTATAACCATGTTTGGTTAAAGGATCACTATAGTGTCAGGAAAACATACTCATTTTCCTGGCTCTATAGGGTCCTTGGGTCCCCCTCACCCTCTGGGCCCCCCTCCCGCTGGGCTCTAGGGTGAGGAAGGGGTTAATCCCTTACCTTTTTTCTAGCGCTGGGCTCCCTCAGCGCTGGGGACTCTCCTCCTCCTTTCCAGTCATCGGCTGAATGCGCATGTGCAGCATGAGCCGTGCGCGCAGTGGTGTATCCTGGTTTTGTGCTGCCCTAGGCAGGACAAAACTCAGGCGCCCCCCTCCCCCCCGCGCCACCCCCACCCAACCCTTCCCCCCGCCCCACCTTCTAAATACACACACACACAGTCAGACACAAACACACACACAGTCAGACACTTACACAACAGACACACAGTCAGACACATAACACACACAGTCAGACACAAACACACACACACATACACAAACAGTCAGACACAAACACACACACTCACAAACACACAAACACAGTCAGACACAGACACACACAGTCAGACACACACACACAGACACACACATACACAGTCAGACACAAACACACACACACACACGGTCAGATACACACAGTCAGACACAAAACACACACAAACACACACAGACACACACACGGTCACATACACACACAGTCAGACACATACACACACACACACACTCACATACACAGACACAAACACACACACACACACTCCTGGCTTACACACACAGTCAGACACACACACAGTCAGACACACACAGTCGAACACAAACACACACACAAACACACACAGACACACACACACACAGTCACATACACACACACACACACACACACACAAACACACTCACAGTCAGACACATACACAGGGCACAGTCAGACACAAAACACACACACAAACACACAGACACACACACACACACAGTCACATACACACTCACACACAGTCAGACACAGACACAAACACACACACACACTCACAAACACACACACAGTCAGACACAAACACACACACAAACACACACATACACACACACACACACTCACACACAATCAGACACATACACAGACACAAACACACACACACATTAACTTTTTTTTTAATTTCAATCCCCCCCCAACCTCCTTACCTTTGGGGGGGGGGTCTCTCTCCCTGGTGGTCCAGTGGCTGAAGGGCGTGCGGCGCTGGCAGGTAGGCGGGCGGCCGGCGAGGGAGCACTTCCCCTGAGCTGACTGCTCAGCTCCCTCGCATCTTCCGGCTCCCAGCCTCACTCTGCGGTGCGCGAGGGAGCTGAGCAGAGTGCTCAGAGGAAGAGCTCCCTCGCCGGCCGCCCGCCCGCCTGCCAGCGCCGCACGCCCGCTCGGGATGTCAGTTAGCCGCAAGGCTAACTAGGCATCTGCCCTGGGCATTTGGGGGGCGGCGTTTTTTGCCGCCCCCTGAAAAATGCCGCCCAAGGCAAATGCCTTGTTTGCCTCGCGGCTAATACGCCCCTGCGCGCGCGCATTCAGCCAGTCCATAGGAAAGCATTCTCAATGCTTTTCCTATGGACGCTGGCGTCTTCTCACTGTAAAAATCACGGTGAGAAGCGTGGAAGCGCCTCTAGCGGCTGTCAATGAGACAGCCACTAGAGGCTGGATTAACCCTAAAGTAAACATAGCGGTTTCTCTGAAACTGCTATGTTTAGAGCAGAAAGGGTTCATCCTAGATGGACTTGGCACCCAGACCATTAAGCTGAAGTGGTCTGGGTGCCTATAGTGGTCCTTTAATGCTTAAAGGACCACTCTAGGCACCCAGACCACTTCAGCTTAATGAAGTGGTCTGGGTGCCAGGTCCAGCTAGGGTTAACCCATTTTTTCATAAACATAGCAGTTTCAGAGAAACTGCTATGTTTGTGAATGGGTTAAGCCTTCCCCTAATCCTCTAGTGGCTGTCTCATTGACAGCCAATAGAGGCGCTTGCGTGCTTCTCACTGTGATTTTCACAGTGAGAGCACGCCAGCGTCCATAGGAAAGCATTATGAATGCTTTCCTATGTGACCGGCTGAATGCGCGCGCAGCTGTTGCCGCACGTGCGCATTCAGCCGACGGGAGGAGAAGAGGAGGATCGGAGGAGGAGAGCTCTCCGCCCAGCGCTGGAAAAAGGTAAGTTTAAACCCCTTTCCCCTTTCCAGAGCCGGGCGGGAGGGAGTGTCCCTGAGGGTGGGGGCACCCTCAGGGCACTATAGTGCCAGGAAAACGAGTATGTTTTCCTGGCACTATAGTGGTCCTTTAAACAAAGATCAGATAAGTAAATCACATTTTGCATCCTGTATTTTAATGTCTCTTCTTATGCAACACATTTTAAGGAATCATCTCCTTTTTATTTGTATAGACAGTTTGTTGCTATTAGCAATGCTCACCAAATCTGTAAAAGTATTGACTAAAGAAATGATAATATTTGCACATGTGCAATATTGCTCATGAATCAATAATCCAATGATTTTTGATAACTGTGTATCTATCTTTTCTTGAACAATAAAATCATTTTAATTGTGGTTTCTTCTTCCATTTAGAGGCTTTTTTCACATGTTGTTGTAACCATTTTTAGGCCATTTTTAGCACAAATAAAAATTCTTTATTTTTGCCTTTTCTGTGTTCAAATCTCTTGTTTTGGCTGCTGCGATAAGCTGGTTTCCTATTAAATGTTTTGTATGCATATGCTTGTGTTTTATTACTTCCTGCATATCAATTTCTCTTTACTGATTCTTCTTTAAAACATCCTGTAACCTAATTTACAGAGAGATTCTCTCTACTTTCTAGTGCATGAATTAATGAATTACAGCATTCGGAAAGATTTATTTTTTGTCCTTTTTCTCTAACTGGATACTTTCTGCATCAGTTGCTGGTGAGGACTCTTCCACTGTGTACCCAAGATCCTTTCTCATAAGCTCATGCTGCATTCTGAACTTGCACACCAGGTCATGTGAGAGCAGGCACAGCAACATTTAAAACATTCACAGCTCCAGTGCATGTGGTCATCCTCGTAGCTTCTACTCTGAGCCTATAACCTACATTTTGAAAGTTAGCAGACTTATACTACCACAGCAGCAGCAAGTAGACGTTGGGCACACATATACATTTCTGAAAGGCTGAATACCTGCATAACAAGAGAGAGGAAGTGAGGATAGACAGGAAGATTAGATACTTCCTCTCCAGCACCACTGAGACCATAGAGGACAAACAACAAATGTCACCAACAATAGCAAGTCCTCCATCACATCCAGGCTAGGCACCAGCGATTATTACTAACATTCTGTAATAGGAAAATAATAGAAAGCATGAATCCAGATTACTAGTCACAACCCTGAAGCATGTTTTTTATAAGTTCCTTTGCTCCCAAAATACCACTGTTTGGTCATTTAAAATGCCTATGTTGCAACAGCTGCCTCAGTGGCGGATCCAGAGCCTGATCTCGGGAGGGGCACTTGTAGATTATTTAAAGAAATAATCCAGACACAATAACCACTACAGCTCAGTGTAGTGGTTATGGTGTCAATAGTGCCGGGACCCCCTCCCACAGTAAGTAGTCAAACCGTTTTAGAACAGTTTGACAACTTACCTGAGATCTGCTGGGAAATTGGGCTGTAGTAGGGCATAGGAGCAGTGGTGTGTGTGAGTGGTGCAATGTGTAAGGGGTGCAGTGTGTGTGTGAAGGTTGTAGTGTGTGAGTGAGGGCGGCAGTGTATGTCAGGGATGCAGTGTGTGTGTGTGTGTATGGGGGGGCAGTGTGTGTGTGTATGGGTGGGCAGTGTGTGTGTGTGTGTATGGGGAAGCAATGTGTGTGTGTATGGGGGAGCAATGTGTGTATGTGGGGGCAGTTTGTGTGTGTATGGCGGGCAGTTTGTGTGTGTATGGGGGGCAGTGTGTATATGTGGGGCAGTATGTATGTGGGGCAGTATGTGTGTGTATGGGGCAGTGTGTGTGTATGGGGGGCAGTGTGTGTATATGGGGGCAGTGTGTGTGTGTATGGGGGCAGTGTTTGTTTCTAATGGGGCGGTATGTGTATGGGGGCAGTTTGTGAATTCAGTTTGTGTGATGGGGGGGCAGTTTGTGTATGGGGGGCAGTTTGTGTGAATGGGGGGGCAGTTTGTGTGAATGGGGGGGCAGTTTGTGTGTATTGGGGGGGCAGTATTGGGGGCAATATATATGTGTGTGTGTGGATTTTTTTTATTATATATATATATTTTTTTTTATTTAATTAAAATAAATATTATCCTATGTCCCCCCTCCCTTCTTACCTTTACTGGGGAGGAGGGGGGACATATTTCGATCCCTGGTGGTCCCAGTGGTGATTCCCTGGTGGTCAGGTGGTGAGAGTGAACTCTAGCCCGCGCTCCCGGGCTAGAGTTCACTCTCGCGAGATTTGGAGCGTTGCCGTGGTAACCGCGGCAACGCTCCAAATTTCGCGAGAGGAGGACCCGGAGGAGCTGCAGACTGAGCTCCCGGGTCCTCTCTCTCACTCCCTCCCTCCCCCGCTGGCCGCCAGCACGGTGCCTGCGGACCGGGGATGGAGATCCGTGATCTCCCTTCCGGTCCACAGGCACATTGCAGGGCTAGTACCTGCATGTGCTAGCAGGGGAGGGAGAGGGAGACCGGTGGAATTCTCGGGGGGGGCAATTGCCCCGTTGCCCCCCCCCTGGATCCGCCACTGAGCTGCCTGTTACCTATGGAAAATATTGTGGAAATTATTTAACAGTGACTGGGCTGAGATTTCTCAGATTAATGTTAGCATCTTAAGGTATGTTGTCATATCCATACATTTCAACAATAAATTAAAATACAGCATTAACAGCGACAGATAAGTGTTCTCATTACACAATATTTGATTACCCCATATAGATCAAACTAAGCTATCTTTCTTCATTGTTGATTGATTTTTTTTTTTTTAAATCAGTATCCTGCAAGTATAAAATAGAGTGAGTTACATTTTGCTTTAATGCAATGTTGTGGATTTGTTTTATGTTGCCTGAGTACATAATGGCTGCATCTGTTTGTGCTTAGGTTTATTAGGGTTACCGTTGAAATGTTGCTGACAATATGTTGGAAATCAAACGTGTAAATTTAAAAATATCACCTGCTTCAAAAAGATGTTGAGAAAATGCAGACTGCGTCAAAAATGTTGGGAAAATCTTTTACATATCCTGCATCATGTATAAGACTAAGCCTATTAGTACAAACCCTAGCAAAATCCCTACCCTACCCCCAGGGCCAGATTAAGAGCCTACAGAGAATGGTGCTGAATATTATGATAAGCCAAATCAGGGCTGGATTTCCCATAAGGCTGCAGAGGCCACGTCCATTCAGGAGAGGGACGACCCTCTTGGACCAGGTATTGTTGCTTGTACAGAAGCAGTCAGCATCGCAAATAGGGGGAAATCATAAGCTCTGGATGGAGGACGTGATGGTGTTCTTCCTCCTCTCATCATGCAGAGGTCCTTTTTGCATAGATCTATTTGCCTCACGGCACAATCATGAGACTGTGGCCTTCTTTGGTTTGTTACAGAACTGCACAGTTGTGGATGCCTTTCTCCAGTCTTGGAGAGAGAAGAGCAGCTGGGAAGTGGAGACACTAATCACTACTAAGCTCTTTTAAGAGCTTGTTCCTGCTTCACTCTCTTGGAGGAGAGGTTCACCCACTGGAACCTGGAGCCTTGTCGTAGGTCCAGGTTGGGTAGGAGACAGCGAGACCCCAACCAAGCTGCGGCGGTAAGTGGTGTCTGTGGAGCGTTTGGAGCCCTCTATAAGCGCTAGGAGCATCCTTCAACGGAGGTACCCAGTCAGGGTGCCAGGTGATCCGTTACCCTAATAATTGTTATAAGGATAAATAAAAAAGAGAACCTGATCATAGCAATGCAGTTAAAGAAAATAGAACCTGAGTTTAACAGTGTGGGTAAGGCAGCACATCTGACAGTGATGGTCACCCCTGAGAAGTCGGGGTATTTACCGCCTAGATGTCCTTTTCCACAATCTGGAAGGGCACTGTGGAGTCCCAATACGACATCCTAGTGTACTGCTATGTTAAGCAAGTTCCTTAGAGCTCTGAGAAGAGCTAGTGATAACAACAGGTATAGCATTTCCCTACAACACGAGAAGAGGCTGCGAGTTGAGGGTAAGAAGATCTGAGGTTTAATGGGTCAGGTTTGAATTTTATACAATTCCTCAGGCCAGGGGAACACCCCCTGGACCTGGTGGAGCACTGAATTACAAGATGTACAAACCAATAAAAACAATGTACAGTGTCTGACACTCCCACATACAGCACACAATCCCTCCCCTCTGCTTGGGAGATAATTGAGCAAGATACTCAATTATCCTCATGCAGAAAAAACACATTTTTCACAAACTACAGAAAACACCCCAAAACATCCTATATCCCTATAAATATTATATCCCCTCATAGCCCTGATCTGGGTGACCAACATATCCAAAAATCACCTAGATCAGAGCAGGGATTCAGAAAATTCCTGGAAGTCCTTTTTGACTAACCGCACGCATGGCTTCATGCCCAAAATAATTCCAGAGAATTAGGCTGTGCGGTTGGTCTATTTTCAATGATTAAAAGGCACTTCGAATATTCAAACGAGACCGTTCATGCACAAACTCAGAGTTGAAGTGTGTTCGGTAGATTACTTTTACCGAATGGCACTCTGTTCATGGGGATTTAGTCGAAGTTAGCTGGAGGTGGAAGTTCTAGTGGGGTTCGTGCTGTTGAGTGTCCTATTTTAGTTCCATGCACTCGACGACAAAACACAGCTGGCAGCGTTCAACTAAACAAGATGGCCGCCACCACCACGTGTTCGGCTATATGAACGGGGACCACCCAGACGTTCGTCAATTACGCTGCAGTTAACCACAACTTCTGGGAGGTTAACAAGCAGCACACTTCCAATTATTGGTGGTCCGGTACTTCGCCTGTTCGACAGTTCAAAGAGCCATTTCGAATCACTTTGAAAGGTCGAAGTGGTACTGGTAAAAGTCCCAGCAGGCAGAAATAATGTCCTAGAATGAAATAAGTCACAGGGGCCATAGTTCCAAGGTAAAAGACTGACGATTAGTCCTCTCCATAACCCAGTGGTGAAGTGGCCTTCATTACACAGAAAAGGGGAAACATGATAGCCACTGCAGGAAAGGGGAAACACCATTACAACTGGGAAAACAAAGGGCTCCTTTTACACTGACAAAATAATGAAGGCCATTTTGCAATGGTGTCACTTATTTTACACACTTCAGTACAAAATATTGTTTAACAAGTACAAAGAGCAAAGTATTTCATAAAAATGGGATGAGTGTGAGAAAATAAGAGTTCTGGTATCATATTCTCTTTTTAAAAGAAGATGTATTGCCTATTTTTTTACATGTAACAATTTCTGAAATTAGTTCAAGATGCAAGAATGAGCCCCATGCTCTAATGATTAAAAAAAAAAACCCTCTTTCAGCCTGAGGGTTCATAACAATGTAACTTGTCATTTCTAGGCATTTCAGTCATTTCCGCAATTTCACTGGTTTTGCACAGTCATAAAACAAAATGAATGTAGAATGTTTCCAAAGTAAAATGTGCATTTATTTTACTCTGTATTATTGTTACTGTGAGATCTTGAGATCTTAAACATCACAGGAAAATAGATGTCTTTAGAAAAAGCTACATACTTAAAAATAAAATAAAAATAATAATACAATAATGTTACAAATGATATTAATTAATAAACAAATTAGATGTTGAGGTATTAAACCAGAAAAAAGGTCCTAAACGTAAAAAAAGAAACCTGAAATTGTTGGAAAATCCCTTAAAGGATCTCATATATTGAAATAAATGGACCATAGATTCTAAACATACAATGGAAAAATTATTTACATACTACAGATAAGATAGTTTTACACAAGTTAAAATTGGATATGAGAATCCATTAGGACATTACTTTCACATAGGTTGCTTATCCCTGTACATATGTGAAGTGGTATGTCAACTAAATGTCTGAAGTTAGGATTATGTTTAGCCACATACTTAAAGAAAAATAAAGCCTTGAAATCGGTGTTTTAATTAATGTAGAAAAGTCCTATAGAGGCTAGTTGTTCGTATAATAAAATTGAAACAGAATATCCACTTTTACATCAGAGTAACATTGTGTATATGACTGTAGCAAAAGGCTGTGGCAGTTTGAGAGTGAGCTGTACAGAAGGTGAGAGTAGACAGTAGAGGCTTTATGGATAGCAGTATATCTTATCCTATATTAGTAAAATTAGGAATAAAGATATTTCTACAGCCTACCAGTTAACCCCTAAAAAATAATGCCCCACCTAGACTATGATTCACAGGAAAAACAAACATAAAAAGAGAGTAAAACTCCTATACCTCAGGATAAAAGATCCCTGCACACCAATTGAACCAAAGGTCAAGAGAATTATATAAAATTTTGTGGGTTGGAAACCTAAACCCTGCTTAGTCGTTTGTGAATAAAGGAATGGCTCTGCTGCCTCACCGATCAACCAGCTTCCTAACTGTGGCGGCCACCCCGATGGGAAGAGGGTTTTCACTGCCAGAGATGTTCTTCTTCCCCTAGTGTGAGGGATGCTGCAAGGCAAAGCAGGAATAGCTCTTACAAGAGCTAGTTATTTAGCGCTCTAAGCAGAAGGGAGACAGCTGTTATAACTTTCTCCCACAAACATGAGACGAGGCTGTATGCTGTGGGACAACTGGTTTTAATGAGGCCACACACAGCCTTTTATGTCAGTTATGCAAGGGGCTTCCTGTTACATATTCCAGGAACGTTCCCCACTGGACCTGAGAGTAGACTACAGTTAAAACATACACACAATTACATTGGCCAGGTCCAGGACACTCTCATGTGTGCCTGAGAGATAATTGAGTCAGGAACTGTACTAAACTCAATTATCTCCAGGCACAGAAAACATACATTTAAGCAGTACCCCAAAAGTACCCCCAAAGCCCATGGAAACCTCACAAAAGTTACATTTCCTGATAGCCCCGATCTGGGTGACCAACATATCCAAAAATCACCCAAATTGGTTTAGGGGTTCAGGATTTCCATGGAGGTCATATCCTCCCCAAAAGAGTTCCATGAACTCAGACTGTGCGGTCGGTCTCTTTTGGGAATACTCAATACAGTCAAAATACCGAACATAGCGGTTCATGGGTATGCTTAGTCTGTGTCTCCTGTTCAGGAGCTTACTCCCACCAAACGCCTTTTAATTCCCATACGTTTAACCAAACTCCGATGGAAGGGAAGTTCTAGTGGTGTTCGTGCCATTGAGTGTCCATTTTGAGTTCCATGGGCTCGACGACCAAATACCGCTCTGTGTGTTCGTGGCTAATGATGGCCACCACCAGGTGTTCATATACTGAACGTCGACCACCCAGCTGACCACTTAGAACGCTTGCAGTTTAGGAGTGTTAAAAAGGTGAAAGAGGTTACTGAGTGGCACACTCCACATAAGGTTGGTCTAGTTGATCGGGAATTTGTTCGATGGGTGAATGAAACAACAATAAAACAAAGGGTAGTGCAATGTCCCGAGCACATAGGAGAGTTAAAACATAGTACTTATAATCCAGAGACAGGGTGATCCGTCACACTATCTAACTAATGCCGCTGTATAATCCTAATATGATTCTAAGCTAAACTAAGTAAAAAGTGAATAGCCTGATACCCTCGTGCACCCAAGAATAAAAAGAGCCCATTACTGAAAAACAAAACAAAAAAGTAGAGACGCGTATAAACGCTCAACGTGTGTTTTGGCGTTAAAGTATTGCGCCTTCATCTGGGGCTTTTTAATACAAGCGCCAAAAAACAAGTCCTGCCCTTGGTGAGTGCTATGTGTACTCCCCCGTTCATGAGTTCGGCAGTGAACAAAAATAGCAGGGACTTAAGTAAAGGTCAGCTTTGTTAGGTATATTGAACACTCCCCTGTTTTTTAAATGGGAGTGTTTATGTCTAAGCCGTTTTTCCACCATCGATCTGCCAATTCAAAAGTTCTATATCGGCATAGAGGTGGAGATCTCTCCACCTCAGTGAATCCACAATCCAATTCTAGAGCTAGAATGCTCTTCTAGCTTCAATGTTTTATTTTTCTGTTTGTCTGCCCGTTTTGGGGTTTTATTCCCTTCCCTACTTCTCTCCTCCTCTGGTATAACACTTCCGTACGCTGTAACTGAGCCTATGCTCTACCTCTGTTGGTTATTGTTATCTGAATTCTGAAGGAAGGAAAGTATAAATTAAAAGAAAAAAAAAAGAAAGAGAAATCACTACAGGGACCATAAAAGGCCTGATATCTTGTCCATTTTATTTATCCATGTGTCCCAGTCTTCTATTTGCTTGTATCTGTCTCCTAAATTTACCATAATACCCATTTCCATTCTTGCTTGCCATATAACTTGTTTTATCAGTTTATTGGTACGTGGAATTATCCCTGTTTTCCAGTTACATGCTAAAAGTAATTTAGCTGCCGTGATTATGTGTAATATTAACATTAATGTTCTTATTGTCATATGTGGCCAGTTTATGCTTAGTAAGATCACTTCAGGCTTAAGAGGTAATTTTATTTCTGTTACTTTGTATATTATCCTGATTACTTTTTCCCAAAATGTATGTATGGGTGTGCACTGCCACCATATGTGGATCAAATTACCTTCATTAAATAATGTTACATTTCCAGCATCTATCTGATACCTCTGGGAAGATTTTCTTTAAGCGTTTTGGTGTTAGGTACCATCTATTTGATAATTTAAATTGGGTTTCTGTAAGGTTTAAACAGTGTATATATTTATTTAGTTTGTTTAAAGAACTTATCCATTCTTCTTCTTCTATATGTATTTGTAGTTCTTTTTCCCATTTATTAATTAGTGATATCAGTGTGTCATTATTCCATCTGTATACAACTTTAGCACATTTTGCTAGTAAATTTTTATAATTCTTTAGTTTAAATAGATGTATAAGGTTTATGCTATTCTCCCCCTTGTTTTTATAGAGATGTTTAGCTAATAAACTCTTAATTCACAGATAATTAAATGTTTCACTTGGGGGAATGTTAAATTCCTCCATAATTTGGTTAAAGGGTTTGAGATTGTGTTCCACTACTATGTTTTTAAATTCCCTTATCCCCCCAGATGTCCAAATGTTTGTTTTTATATTTTCTAACATATCTGAAATACTGGTAACGACTCTATTATTTTATTTCTATGTCCTTTGTTGTTTGTAACCTTATCTAACCATCTTGTTAACTATTTGAGTATCTGGGATTTAGTTCGTGCCTCTCTAATAGATGTTTTATTTACCTCTAAAATCCAAAATAATGAGGATACATTTCGAACCGCAGTTTTAGCTTTTTCTATTTTGTAACATATTTCTTGCAGCATTGCTTTGTGTGAGCATTATATGAAAAAGACTACTAGCCTGATAACATTGCAAAATTTCTGGGCACCCCAAGCCTCCATTCTGCCTTGATCTGGCCAAAATTTAAATTTTAACTCTTGGTTTCCTGCCCCCCCGTAAGAATTTAAAAAAGAGGAGTATGGTAAAGACAGACAGTTTTCTGGGAAGTTAATAGGAATAATTTTCCACAAGTACAGCCATTTTGGCAAGATATATGCTTTTAGGATGTTGATCCTAGCCGACCAAGAAAAGCCCATGCCTTTCCAGTCCCTTAAGTTTTTATTAGCTTGTTTAAGTAGGGGTAGGAAATTGGCTTCTATTATATCTTTTAGGTCTGAGGTTATAGTGATACCCAAATATTTTAGTCTATCGTTATTTTCAGGGAGCCCAATGTCTTGTACAAGAAATTTAATTATTCTTTTGTTCATATTTTTAGCTACAAATGTTGATTTCTCCAGGTTTATTTTGTATCCTGAGACTTTAGAATAGTTGTTTATGTCCTTCAATAGTTCTGGGACTGAGATGTTTGGTTCTTCTAATGTTAGTAATATATCATCTGCATACATGTTTAGTTTTGTTTGTCCTAGGGAGTTTGTGGATCCTTTCATTTTTTTTTTATTGTCTTATTAATATCGCTAAGGGTTCTAACACCATTATATACAGAAAAGGGGAAAGAGGCACCCTTGTCTAGTCTCATTTTTAATATTAAAATTTTGTGATGTAAATCCTGAACCTGTTACTTTAGCTGATGGAGAGCTGTAGAGAACAGAGACAGCTTGTAAAATTGATCCAGTAATTCTGAACTGTGTTAGGGTGGCGAACATCCAACCCTGTCCATCCATCCAACCCTGTCTCTGCATCTATTGACAGAAACATTAAAGGGGTTCCATTGTTCTCTGTTTCTTCTAATATGTTTATTATTTTTCTGAGCTTATTAATTGGGGACCTCCCTGGAATGAATTTAACTTGGTCATTATTGATTAATTGTGGTATTACTATTTTTAATCTATCAGCAAGAATGTAATATAGTATTTTAATATCTGTATTGATTAGTGAAATAGGTCTGTAATTACCAATATGTTCTAGATCTTTGTCTGCTTTTGGGATGGGAACAATGTTTGCTCTCATCAGCTCTCCAGGACAATCCCCTGTTTGCATTATATAGTTAAAAATATTAGTATGTTCCCCTTTTAGTTGATCTTTTATTAGTTTGTAGAATTTATTTGTGAAGCCATCTGGGCCTGGAGAGTCTTTATTTTTAGTTTATCGATTTACTAACCTCTACTTCTGTTATTGGCTGGTTTATCAGCCTTAATTGGTCAGGTAGGATTTTTGGCATGGACAGATTTTCAAAAAAATTCTCAATCTCTTTTTCCTTACCGAATATTTCTTCTGGTAAAAAGGAATAGAATCTGGTAAAATCTTTTGAACGCTCCACCTATTTTCTTCTGGGGTAGTTTTCTTTATCTTTTATTTTTACTCTTTTATGTTTATCTTTTTTTTTCAATTCATTAGACATAATTGTTTCTGGTTTATTGCCTTTTAAGTACCATTTAACTTGTAATGCTTCTAGTTGTTTGGTTGCTTTATTCATTAATTAATTATTAATCTGTTTTTCAAATTCTGTAATCTTACTTGCTGTTTGTGTGGAAGGTGTTGTTTTATTTTGCCTTTTGTATTCAATTAGTGTTATATATAGTTTAAAGAGAGGTGGTAGCCCTTTTTCATTTTCAATAGCTACCATTTTTATCAAATGGCCTCTAACTACACTTTTATAAGCGCACCAGACCATGATGCCCAGTGTGTCTTTGCTTTTATTTTTTTTTAAAAAAGAGATTTGTTATCTTTTTTATATCTTCCACATTATTTTTTTTGTGTAATATAAAATATTTTATTCGCCATTCTTTACGAAAAGTATCGAAATTATCTTTGTGTTCCAACATAATGGGGCTATGGTCTGACCATGCAATATCCTGTATCTCTTTTTTTTTTTTTTAAAACAAGATATAGCATGGTCACGTTTCCCAAAACAAGATCTATTCTGGAGTATGAATTAAATGTTGTTGAAAAACATGTATAATCTAAATTGGCAGGGTGGAATGTTCTCCATATATCTCTTAAATTATGATTGTTCAGTAAGTTTTGCAATCTATTCTCCCCTGTTTTCCTATATTTTCTATAATTCTGTCTTTTAGCGAATCAACTACACAATTAAAGTCCCCCATAATTAGTACCAAACTTTGTTTGATCTGCTCTATTTATTTTAAACACTTTTGTTATAAATTTTATTGTAGCTTTATTTAGTGCGTAGATATTTGCTAATGTGAATAGCTTGTTATTTAGTTCACATATTAAAATAATATATCGGCCTTCTAGATCTAATTCTTGATGTTTAATGATTAAGGAAACAATTTTTGCAAAGACCCATGCCACACCTCTTTTTTATTTTTATTTTGTAATGCTGCACTTATAATAGTGGGTTACCTTGAAGAATTTATTATATTCTCCTTGGATCTTGTCTAATGGGTTTCTTGCAGGGCACAGATTTGTACACGATTTGGTATAAAAAAATCCACAATTTTAGACCTTTTACATGGTGTATTAATCCCCCGGGCATTTATTGAGATCAGCTTAATTTATATTTTCTTGTCAGTTTTTAGGACTCTCTCTCTCTCCAAATGTTACTATATATATATATATATATATATATATATAATATATGAAAAACCAAAAACCCTTCTTTTTTAGTATTTACACAAAAATAAGACAGGTTGATCCAACACAATGGCATCAACCTAAAACAAAAGTATTGTATGGCGGGAAAAACCCCACCATACCGTATCTTGAGTAATAAAATACATTACTCAGATATAGGTCCCACTTATCCTGTGGGAAAGGCATTCTGAGGGTAGTCGACCTAAGACGAGCCTACCTATAGGCACTACTAGTAGAAGGGGAGAGGAAGAGAGAAAAAAAAACCACGGGTATAACAAATGATAAAGTAAATCATATTAATCTAATCCCTTCACATTTTCATCATATTATTTCATAAAATATTATGTGTTATTGTCTCACTATTTCCTTCTTTTTCATTGTGCAATACTTTTGTTATTCTTAAACTTTTTACTCTTTCCCTTAACTTGATTTCCTCCTTATGAAGGTATGAGCCTTTCTATGTTTTCATAACTTTCTTTAACTTTAATATAACTTTTTCAGTGTCTCTTAATTAATTTCCTTCTTGTTATTGTGATCCTAATTAGGATAATTTTCCTTCAGTTTGTGCATTGCTTATCTTGGTAAGTGCCTACTTGATCCAATTTTAATATAATCTACAATTTTCCCCAAGTTCCTAAAATGACTTTTGTTTATATTACCCCATTAGTCCTCTTATCCGCTCGTGCTGTTACAAATAAAAGTAGGTATATTTCCTAATTAGAAAGTTGCATACCACCAATACTAAATTGTCATCTTTCTCTCTCTTTTCCCTTCCCCCTCTTCTCCTTCTTCCCCTTCTCCATTTCTTTAGATATTTAGGGTAACCCAATTTGTTGACTGCTGGGTAAGGCTGTTTCCTATTTTATTTTTATTTACCAACTTTTCAGGTCTTCTGCATCATTAAGTAGGTGGGTTTCCCTTCGTGTGATATGATAATTTTCACAGGAAACCCCCAACAATAATTAATATTGTTCTTTCTCAGAATTAGTGTGCTTTCAGAAAAGGTCTTCCTTTTTTGTCTGGTTGGCCATGACAAATCATGGAATATTTTTAATGTTTCATATTTTTCTGGGCATTCTTTACTTCTTATGGCTCTCAGAATTTGCGTCTTCATTTTAGAGGAAGCGCAGCATATCAGCATAACATCCCTTGGGAGATGTTCTGGGATGCCTTAAGGTTTGTTCACCCACCCTGTGGCATCTTTCCATTATGGGAATTCTGGGGTCCCACTCCACCTTCAAGTGTTTAAAGAATTCCTCTATGTGTGGTTCCAGATTTTTTAGATTTATTTGTTCTGATACTCCTCTACTTCTTAAATTATTTAGTCTTGACCGGTCTTCTAGGTCTATCAATTTGTCCTCCATGTCAGTCATCTTTTTCTCTAGCGCCAGGTGTTCTTCTTTGTCATATTAATTTCTTCCTTCTCTATGTTTTGACTCTTGGTTTTCCTCCATTTGTCCTTTATTAATACCTTCTTCTAAAGGGGTGCTAAAAAAAATCGATTCCTCCATGTTTGTTTTATTGATTGATGGATTTGGTGAAAAGAAGGAAAGACGTTTTACTATTTTATTTTCCACACACCCTCACCTCTCTATCCTGGTACGCCTTTGTATTTTATTGGGTTTTTTTTATTCTGTTGTTCGAACCCTTATGCTTGCCTCTTATTCATTTTTTTCCTCCCTTTTTTCCTTCCCTTCTCTTTTTTTGGATGATGAAACAGTACTAAAATAGATACATTTGGATAGAAGTGCAAGGTGTTGTGGTAATAAGTGCAAGGTGTTGTGGATATAAAAAGTTCAGGCACCACCTGGAAAGTCAGGTGCTGATGCAGACCCACTTGGCTTGTTAATTTAGCACGCTATAGACCAGCTACAATCTATTCCTCGCAATGGGCAGGGATTAGTTTAGTTTAGGTAGTCTTTGAATCATATGTTGCCCTCAATATGTTGCTCTCCGTTTAATTTTCACCTCTTTATTTCTACTAACCCCTGTAGTATTAATTAACAGTGTGTGCAAAATAAGTGTAGCAAGTATTAGCACTTAACTTAAGAAGGTATGTTCCACCTTGCGATTTTCCTTTGTTGTCAGTGTTTATGTTCACGCTGGATACACTCCCATGCATAGGCGTGCGCAGCCTATTGTATAAGGGTGTGCACCCTTAAGCAGAAACACACATGCCGCGTATATATATATATATATATATTTTTTTTTAAAGGTAGAGTGCCGGATTTTGTATATATTTATATATATATATATATATATATATATACACATATATACACATACATATAAATACACACACACACTGCTTTGTGTGTGAAGGCGCTCTGTGTGTGAAGGCACTGTGTATGTGCTGGCGCTGTGTGTGAAGGCACTGTGTGTGTGTGAAGGTGCTGTGTGTGTAAGGGTGATGTTCGTGTGTGCTGTGTGTGTGTAAGTGTAAGGGTGCTGTTAGTGTGTGTGTGAGGGTGCTGTGTGTAAGGGTGCTGATAGTGTGTGCTTTGCGTGTGTGGGTGAGGGTGCTGTGTGTGTAAGGGTGCTGTTAGTGTGTGCTGTGTGTGTGAGGGTGCTGTGTGTGTGTGAGGTTGCTGTGTGTAAGGGTGCTGTTAGTGTGTGCTGTGTGTATGTGTGAAGTTGCTGTGTGTGTAAGGGTGTTGTTAGTGTAAGGGTGTTGTTAGTGTGTGCTGTGTGTGTGTAAGGGTGCTGTTAGTGTGTGCTGTGTGTGTGTATGTGTGAGGGTGCTGTGTGTAAGGGTGTTGTTAGCGTGAGGGTGTTGTTAGCGTGAGGGTGTTGTTAGCGTCAGGGTGCTGTTAGTGTGTGTGTGCTGTGTGTGTAAATGTGATGTATGTCTAGCCCCTGTGGGGCTAGAGTTCACTCTCGCAAGATCTGAGCGTTGCCGCAGTAACCGTGGCAATGCTCCGACCACGCGAGAGGAACCTGGCGGAGCTGCTGACAAAAGCTCCCCGCGTCCTCTCCTGCCTCCCTCCCTGCCTGTGGGTTGGTGAGGGAGATCTTTGATCTCCCTCACCGGCCCACGGAGGGAGGCACATAGCGCGTGCTGCGGGGATTAGGGTGTGCCCAGGCACATCCGGCACACCCCATGCGCACGCCTATGCTCCCATGCCAGGCTTCCTTAGATCTGTATGCTGTAGTGACCTCCTATGGCTCTATCCGGTGCATCACCCTGTTACTGTTTCTCCATGCGATATCAGGTCCTTCCCTCACAACACTCCAAGAGGCACCCCAGTTTACACTGCCGGTAAGATGGACAAACTCCTTTCCTCCTATTAGGCTCCCTAGATTGCTCCTTCAGACGTGCTCGAGGAGGACGCAGCAAACACGCGCCACGTCACCTGTCTCCACCCCCCTTCAACCTCAAGGTCACCAACATAAAATAAATTCTACAATTATATACAATATTTACATAAAGGACTTGTTTGGATTTATTAGATATATATGACCTGGCTTAACCCCTTAAGGACACATGACATGTGTGACATGTCATGATTCCCTTTTATTCCAGATGTTTGGTCCTTAAGGGGTTAAGTAAAATAGGACTATAATAAGTCCCAAAATGTTATTTTAAAAATGGGGTGTATGTGAAACCTTCATTCAAGTCAAAAGTTCTTTAATTTATAGATCCAATAACATTCCCTTTTGTTAAGGAGGCGATTCAAGTCACCTCCTCTTTGATCGAGTTTCACATGTTCGATCCCTACAAAATGTAGATCCTGGGATGAACCTGAATGGTGCTCCCATATATGTCTTAAAATTTATGTGTCACTTTTGTTTCTTATAGAGTGAGTATGTTCTAAAATATGTAGTTTAAATTGTATAAAAGTTTTATATTAGGAAGATAAACCACTCCTGCTGTTTTACAATTAAAGAAGTCTTTTACTGAAAATGTATTACTCTGGGAACTGTCCTCGATGATTTTTGAGTCACATAGTTTATACTTACACGCTGTGCAATTACTGCATTTGTAGGTACTCACTAAGGTGTTTTTGAGCCAGGTGTTGGAGGGTTTCACCTTTGACAATGGCTTGGTACCAATATGTCCCCTAAGTTTTTGCCCCACCTGTGTCACGGTTCTCACCATGACATCCAGACTGCCAGACGAGGTCATCCCAGAAGTGCCCAACAGAAGAACAGAAGTGCTCACTCGGTGCTGGACTTAACCTGTGACTGTTCCTGTCAATCATGGTCCAGCTGTAAAGTATCATCTAATTAGCCAGGTGAAGTGGAAATCAATCATTAAATTGATTATTTTTGTGTATCTGCCCCTGTCCAAATTAAAGAAACAGTGCGTGCACGCTCCCTGAAGTAATTTACACCAGACACAAGTTTCAGGTTGATGAAAAACTTGAGGAATGTTTATTCAGAGGGGACGGCAGGTCCCTTTTAAAGCAAAGTTACATCATATGCATTGTCAGAGATAACATGAAATAATACATTATTAATTGGTTAGGTGTTAAGTGGCTTTCTTAATGCTCTGCCTACTGAGGGTGATGTCACTGGGACCATGAGGGTCTCCCCCAGATTTCAGCGCCATCTTGTTACACGAGGTTGTTAGTCGATGTTAAAGGGAGGGAGGGGTTGAAGGCTCCTAGCGGCCATTTTGACTAATCATATATTAGTTGACTAAGTGCTGATTTCAGTTAGATGAGTAAATAGACATTTTACTAACTACAAATTATGTCAATATCTCATTTCCACAACACCAGGTATAAGACACTGCCTCTCCCTGAGGGCAGTGTCAGTTCATTGACTCTTGTTTTGCTGTCTGGTTCTTGTTTCTGAGTATCCAGATCATGTGTTCTCCAGTTTGTTCCTGGCTCGTGACCTTGACTCTTCTCATCGATTTTCTCTGACCTCTGGCTTCCCCTGACTACGGCTCTCCATGACTACTCTTTGGCTTGTCTTAGCGTGTACTGCAACTTGGAGTTTATCCCTGCACAGCCCCTGTGCATAGACTCACAAGCCAGGTGAATTCTTACCTTGGTCTGTGTCTATTTGCAAGGGTGAGCATAAATCTCTGCCTATCTCTGTGACATCCTGGCAGTGATAGATGCATTTGCAGTTACTGCATCTTTCAGGTGTACATCTTGTGTAAGCAGGGGCCAAAACCTGTTCAGGATTGACTTACCCCGCTCCCACCCTTAGTCAAAATTTACCTTACATCGAATCAAATGGTCCCCAGATTTTTGTGGGGTGTTTGATAGCATCACCTCCCTATCCATATCAATGGCTCTCTTATATACTTCTTTAAGGTGCCGATTCAGGTATCCACGTTCTTTAAATCGTATGTGTAATTTGTGTGCTTTGGACTTAAAATCTTCCAGAGAAGAACAGTTCTTTTATACTCTTAAATACTGTCCTTTTGGAATGCCCTGCTTCAAAGTCTTAGGGTGGTAGCTATTCCACCCCAGAACGTTGTTGGTGGCAGCTGGTTTCCTAAATAGGGTCGTCTGAAGGTGGTTAGATTCATCCACCAAGATTGTGAGCTCTAGGAAATTTAGAGATGGCTTACCCACCTCTTTTGTGAGTTTTAAATTAATTTCATTGGAATTAAGAAGGTCCACAAACTCATCAAATGTCTCCAAGGTGCCTGTCCTTGTCACCAACACGCCATCAATTTATCGTTTCCAGGTATGTATGTATTTGGTGAGGTGGGCAAGTTTCCTGGTAAACACAACTGATCTCTCCCACCATCCTAGGTGTAGGTTTGCATACGATGGGGCACACAAAATCCCTATCGCATTTCCCTGCACCTGTAAGTAGAATTAATTATTAAAAAGAAATAAATTATGGGTGAGAATATAGAAAAGGGTTATATGACTGTTACACCCATACAACAGTGTAACAGATTCTGTATGTATATTAGTCATATTCAAGCAAAGATCATCACAGTATGCGTATCAAAATAATATGCAAAATAATCATGCCAACAGTATCAATAATACTAGCATGTGTTACTTTTGATGTTGTGATGGTAATTGCAGGATAGTACCATATATATACCAGTATCTAAAGTAATGGTGATGATCTTTGCTCAAATCTAACTAATATACATCCAGAATCTACCTTACACTGGACCTACTTTTTACCAACAATTAAGCCTGTCATGTATACTGTGTGGTAGACCTGTCTCATGTAATATAGGAATAGCCTTAGAAGGATGAGGAATTTATGTATATAGCCATTTTGCTTATAAGTTAAGTTTTTGTTACATTTGTCTCCACCACAGAGATCACACCATTGCTTTAGATACTGGTATATATCCAGAGAGCCCTCTCCTCACTTATGTGAGAAGATTTTGGCTTATTCTTTTTTCTTACGGGTGAGAATAAACTGTAATAAGTTGATCACAAAATCAGTGTGTGCTTTGTGATTTTCACCTCTTTGTTTCAAAAACATTTGAATATGCTTCAATCCGATTGAATGTGGTATAAAAGAGTACAAGGATTCAACATCCAAACTGTTTTGGGTTAAATTGCTTACCCCTGGCACAGTAGGTATACCAGTTAATTGAGAGTACTGTTTGTGTATTTTGGGTAGGCAATAAAAAGTTGACATTTTCGGTGATTTAATGCGGATAAAAGCCTACTCTTCTCTAGAGATTATCTTTTTATCGAGGGCCTCATCCAACAGGGATTTGTATTCCATTATGAACTAAGCAGTTGGATTCTTTTTAAGTACTGTATAGGTTTTAGTATCTTTCAGGATCCTTTTAGCCATAGCCGTATAGTCATATTCATATTCACTATGTTACCCCCTTTATCAGCAGGTTTTATTATCAGTGATTTTTATTTTTTTTTAGATTATTAAGTGTTGAGTTATTAAAAGGAACACTCCAAGAACCATAAACAATACATACCACTATGGTGCCAGAAGTGCCCTTACACCTGCCAATATAGATGGTCAAACCATTTATTAATGGTTTGATTTCTTATTAGGCGTCTGCCAGGTGCCACTCCCTAATGCTTCTGCAGCTTGCTCTAAATTGGAAGTTCTCAGCTCTGAGGTAAGCCAGGCAGTGCAGATTTAAGCTGATGCTCTCAGCCTATGAGCTGGCCCTGCACAGCAGAGCTTAGATCACAAGAGCTAATGGCACCTCCTTCGAGCAAAGAGGAATCGGAGAGCCATATCTGTTTTTTGACTACTTACAATGGAGGTGCCCGAACACTCATGGCACTACAACCATTACCAGGGCCGATGGAAGGATTTCTGCCACCCTAGACAAATATCCATTTTCCCGCCCCTTCATGAAAGCAAATACAATGTCACAGAGATTTATTCATTAAACTATGAATTGTAGTGAGTTGAAAACAAAATTGCAAAGTTTAACCAAAAACAGCTGAACTGTGACTCAGGGGCGTACCTAGAGCATTTGGCACCCGGGGCGGATCCTGTGCTTGGCACCCCCCCCCCCCCCCCCCCCCAAAAAAAAACCTGTAAAAATGTTAAAGGTTTTATTTATTTTATTTTTACAATTTGTAAACTTTGCAAAACCGCTGTCAGCCCCTCCTACAAAACCCTTGTCCTGCCCTGCCCCTCCTACAAAACCTCTGTCCTGCCCCTTCTACAAATCCTGTACTGCCCCATCTACAAAACCCCCGCAACCCCCTTCCACAAATCCCCTGCTTATCCCCCCTTATAAAGACTCCTGTCCCAATACAAAACCCCCTACCCCTTCTACAAAATCCCTGCAGCCCCACACACACATTTACAGGCAGACAGTCACACACTCAGTTACAGACAGACAGTCACACACTCAGTTACAGGCAGACAGTCACACACAATCACAGGCAGACAGTCACACATACACATTTCCTCCGTGCGGCCAGTTTATCAGCTGTTTGCTTGAGTGAGCTGTACTGGCCGCACGGCACCCTAACTACCATGGGACACTGTGCGGCCACAGCTCACACAGCCCCCTCCAGCCAGGGCCGGTACAAGGATTTTTGCCGCCCTAGGCAAAAGTAAAGTTTGCCGCCCCCCATGTGACATCACAATGCCCCACCATATGATTTGCCATGTTAACTAACGCCAGTGCTGCAGTGCCGCCGTGTTTACATTAAAAGGCCTGCAGGGACAGGCTATAGACACCAGAACCACTACATTAAGCTGAAGTGGTTCTGGGGACTATAGTGTTTCTTTAATGTGAGGTAAATTAGAGCTTAGTGCCACGAATAATATACTAGATTGCCTACTTACAACCAGATGAGGATGATGATGGGCTCTAGCTGCAGTCTGGCTCCACTGGTCTGGTGCAGAACAGGCTCTCTGGAGGCGGTTTGTAACTGTGGTCACAAAAATCAATGTTCTGGGAGAACGGGAAGCAGCTCCATTTTTTTTGGGGGCCTTTACACAGCTCAAGGTCTGGGTCCCAGGGTCCACCTTCATGTTCCACCAATGAGTTTGTTCACAGGGGGTGGAGTGTGTGGGGATGTCCTGATATGTGTGTAAGGAATGCATTGTGTGAAATTGTGTTTGTATGTGTAAGGGCTGCAAGGTGTGTTTCTGTGTATGTATGGGATGCATTGAATGTGTGTAAGGGGTGCATTGAGTGTGTGTAATGAATGCATTGTGTGTTTCTGTGTGTGTAAGGGATGCATTGTGTGTAACGGTTGCATTGCTTGTGTATGTGTGTCTGTGTGTTTTTCTGTGTGCAAGGGGTGCATTGTGTGTATGTGATGAATGTCAATCTCTCCTCCCCTCCAATTTCCTTCTCCTCCTCCCAATTTCCTTTCTCCCCCCCTCCTTTCTCTCTCACCCCTTATTTCTCTCTCACCCCTTATTTTTCTTTCTCACTTATATTTCTCTTTCTCACCCCCTATCTCTCTTTCTCACCCCCTTATCTCTCTTTCTCACCCCTTATTTGCTTTTCTCTACCCCTCTCACTTATATTTCTTTTCTCACCCCCTTATTTCTCTTCTCACCCCTTTATTTCTCTTTCTCACCCCTCTTATCTCTCTTTCTCACCCCCCTTATTAATTTTTCTCACCCCTCTCTCACCCCCTCTTTCTTTTTCTCACCCCTCTCTCACCCCCCTATTTCTCTCTCACCCCTTATTTCTCTTTCTCACCCCATTATTTCTCTTTCTCACCCCCCCTCCTCCCTACTTTCTCCGCTCCCCCTACCCTCCCTGTAGCGTGGCCGAGCCCAGTATAGCCGGCGGGTACAGGGAGCTTTTGTTTCCTGTACCCGGCCGGAGTAACAGGAAGTGCACACACTCTGTGCACTTCCTGTTAGTCCGGCCGGGTACAGGAGACAGCTGCTCTCTGTACCCGTCGGACCATGCTGCAGTGAGGGAGCTGACAGGAGCGCTCCCTCCTGTCAGCCTCTCCTCAGGCTGCGCCCGGGCGGTGCGGTCCGCCCTCATGGACGCACCGCCCGGGCAAAGCTGCAGCCGCCTGAGGCTCTATACAGAGCGCTCGGGCGGCTGCAGCTGGGGGGAACCGGGGGGGCTGGCCATGGCACCCCCCACCCTGGTGGCACCCGGGGCGGACCGCCCTCCCCGCCCCCCCCTTAGTACGCCACTGCTGTGACTGTAGCTGGATTGGGGAATCGTTCTAGATCAGCTATTTTGGTCTAAATTTTGCCATATGGTTTCCAGTTAGGTCTGCCTAATACACGCTGTGACAAAGCTCCCTGTACCCCAGCTGGGTACCTCCGCCAAATCCGCTTCCAGGGATCCTGGAACGCTTCTGCCCCAGTCGCTGCAGCTTGACTGGAATCCTTCTGTAGCGTTTGCACCCGACCAGGCAGGTATCATCCCCTCTGCCTATTCAGCTGCAGCTCTGCTTACAGTGATTATAGTTATTGCCTTTACAAAGGCAATTGCAGCTCTCAGGCCTAGTTTTATTGATTTATCCTAGGGCTAGAGGGATCCTACAACCTGCAAACAGGTCTGAATACTCTGTCACTAGGATCCCTAAAAATGCACACAGGACACTAGTTCCAAAAGGAACTGACATAAAAACTTTATTTTTCTCGGGACCATCCCACAGACTCATTACATGTAGATTGCAGTTACAACTTAAATAAAATACAAATAACCAAGTCATAGCAGACAACATACAGCAACTTATTATAACACAATTACATATTTATAAGGGGGTGGGGGAAGATAATTAACACAAAATATATCTCCTGCCTGCAGAATTAGCACTATGCAAATCTACCCAATATGAAAATTAGAAAGCCATGCTACTTTGGTAGTGCATATAGCTGTTGCTGTAACCAAACAGAGGGCGCTATACATGCTCCATAGTCAAATCATCCTAGTTGGTAGCAAGCATCAGCAGGACAGGAGAGCACATAAACAATTAAAGGGACTCTCCAGTTCCAGGAAAACAAACCGTTTTCCTGGCACTGTAGGTCCCCTCTCCCTCCCACCCCCCATCCCAAGTTGCTAAAGGGGTTAAAACCCCTTCAGTGACTTACCTGTATCCACCGCCGATGTCCCTCTGCGCTGGTTCAGGGTCCGCCCATGCTCCTCCCCCGCCAACGTCATCCGCGGGGGAGACCTATTGCGCATGCTTGGCCGCCGGCAGGGGAGACCTAATGCTCATTAGACCTCCCCATAGGAAAGAATTTAAAAATGCTTTCCTATGGGAATTTCAGCAATGCTGTAGGTCCTCACATAGCGTGAGGACGTCCAGCGATGCTATAGCACACGTAATGTGTGCTATAAGCCCGGAAGACAGCCACTAGAAGAGGAGTTAACCCTGCAAGGTAAATATTGCAGTTTAGGAAAACTGCAGTGTTGCAGGGTTAAGGGTAGTGGGAGTTGGCACCCAGACCACTCCAATGGGCAGAAGTGGTCTGGGTGCCTGCAATGTCCCTTTAACAATAAATACATACATAGTACATATACATTACAATGGGCACAGGGTGACTTAAAGATAGGAGTCATCCAGGGATCTAATTGAAGTGCCCACTGATGGTGATTACCGTCACACACACATATTGCTTAATGCTTACATCCATAAACACACACTGCCTAATACCTATATCCATACACACATACTGCCTAATACCTGCATCCATACACACATATTGCCTAATACCTGCCTCCATAAACACATACTGCCTAATGCCTACATCCATAAACAAGCACTGCCTAATGCCTACATCCATAAACATGCACTGCCTAATACATGCATCCATACACATATACTGTCGCATGCATCCATACACACTTACTGCCTAATGCATGCATCTATACACGCATACTGCCTAATACGTGCATCTATACACACATACTGCCTAATACCTAATTTCATACACACATACTGCCTAATACATACATTTTACATTGAATGCATAATTTATCGCTGTGATAAATTATGTATTTAATGCATTTGGTGAATTTAATTTATAATAAGACTAACATAAACGAGCACACTCACTGACAGACAAGCACACTCACTTACAGGCAAACACACACACTGTCAGACACACTCTCAGACACACTCAGTCACTGACAGACACAAACTCAGACACACTCACTGACAGACATACACTCACTCACACACATACTCACTGACAGACAAATACTCACTCAGACACACACTCACTGACATACACACACTCACTGACAGTCAAATATTGACACACACACTCACACACTTTGTTTGGTTTTTAGGCCCATCCATTTGGTTTTTCTACCTCCCTATGGTCCAGTGTGGGGCAGCTTCTCATTCCTCCAGCATGCTGTTTAGTATGCTGGGGTTGGAATGACATCATAGAGGACATGCTAGGGAGGAGTGGGAAGCTGCAAGAACAGCCTCCCTCGCTGCCCACACTGCCGCCGCATGCCTTCTCTCCTCCGGCATCCATCAGCAGAGCAGGCACCTGCCATCAAGTTAATCAGGTGCCTGCTCTTCCATACTGAAGGACAGCTTCAGATGGCCACCTCCTGGGCCCCCTGTGTGACAGGGCTTCTCTGGGCATCTGGAGGATTGGCCTAGTGCTGGGTGGGGGAGGGGGTGGCTCAAGAGCTCCTTGCCTGGTGCTGCAGCCCAAGACAGGGTCAGTCCACCAAGAAACATCCCGGTGGGCACCCCCTGCAGGCCGGTGCCCTAGGCTAATGCCTAGTTCTCCTAACAGTTGCGCCAGGCCTGACCATTACAATACACTTTGTGTTGCTTGGAGTGTTCTTTTAATAATAGCTATATTTTACAGAAAATAAAGAAAACTATATTTAAGAGTATGCTAATATTTTAATTTTCTTCCATAATGAAAAAGAAAAGTTAAAGAAATTGAGTAGACTATTAAATATTCACATTTAACTAGGAGGAAAATTGCACTTTATATTGAAGAAATATTTTTGAAATGCATTTTTCATGGGATTTAAACTCACCTAAAAGTAGAGTGAAATTATCATACTATAGAGTTCTAGGTTGTGATCCAAATTAAGGTCCCATCTTTGCTTGTAAACATACTCAAACTTATGGGAGGATGCATGGCGTCAACATATGCACATACTGCTTTTTGGGATCTAGTAAGTAGTGGAAGATATACCATTGGTCATCACCTTAATTGCCCTAATGATCCCTTCAGCTTAGCCAAGGTGTTGACACAATCAAACCTGACACAAGAATGGAGGTTGAGTCTTTAGCCACTTTCATGTAACGCAATGATTAATCTTCATAAGCTAACGATGTCAGAAAGTTTGATATTTTGTACTGAAAAAATCAACTCTGAACATCAATTCCATTAAACCAAACTCAGAAGTAGTTTTGTCACTCTGCGAAAACAATGTTAAATATCAGTCTGAATAGTCATAAAGGGACTGTGACTAAAGAAAAGAAGAACAGATTCTAAAAGAGGAAGATAAGAGGAAACAATAGGAGAAAGGTAGGTTTGAGGTGACAGAACCACTTTGAATTTAAAGTTCATAGTGAATCCCTGTCAATTTACTAATTTGTAAACAACATTGTGCTACACGTTCCTGTTTATTAATGTTATTTTATTTTAGTTAGTTTTTTTGTTTAGCTTTCTTGAACTCTTGGCTTTTGAATTGAACATAAAGTAAATGTAACATATTTTTTTCTATATTGAAAATGCTTCACCTGAGAGAGCTTGGAGTGGCACAAAGTCCTTGTGTTAATTTGTTTGGATCAGCATCAGCAATTATTGCAATCAAAACATTCCAAATGATTTATCTACAAAGTCACCAGTGAAGTCTATAGTAATTTTTGTAGATAAATCATTTGAATAGTTTTTCTAACAGGTCATGATCAATTCTTAAGCTGATTAAAACAAATTAGATTGAGGCCACAATGAACACGATAATTAGTGTATATAATGCTCTAAGTGGCAAGTGAAATTTAAACATAGTGTAAATAAAGGTTTCAAGGTCAATGTGAACTGGTAGATCAAAGGGAGATGACCATTGACAAGGTCCAAGTTGATGTGTAGCAATCTATCTGTGAGGCATAGACCTCAAATAAATTTGTTTGGAACAGCAACACAAATTATTGCAACTGGTAAAAAAAAACAACTTTTGACATTATTTATCCGAAGAAGTCTTTTTAGGATTTTTTTTGTAGATAAATCATTTTATTTTATTTTTTCTAACAGCTTGTTATAATTTTTTATGCTGATCCAAACAAATTAAATCAAATCTATTACTTGGTACATATATTATAATCGTGTGCATTTGGCTATCAAAGAATTTGTTTGAATTTTGGGTAATCAATGATTTGTCTGATTTCCACAAGTTCAAATCACCATGATGACTAATCACAAAACAAACCTAACGGGCATTGGATTAGCCATATCGTTTTATGATTCAGACTTGTCTCAGTGGCATCAACAAAGGAGATTGATGATTAAAAAAGATGACTGAAAAAAAGTAAAAAAAAAAAATGTAATACATATAAAATGAATATATAAAAATAGGTTTTTTGTGTGTGTTTTTTTTTTACTGTTCCCACTTAGTTTCGCTATATTAGTTACTGCTCACATAACCTGTGAACCAAATGGGGTAAAGATTTATATTATGTAATTATTTTGCAGGCAGACTTTTACTCCATTTTGGTTCATCTGAATCAGTTTTTCCTGAAATTATTGCATAGATGAAATTTGTCCGGACTACAATGTCTAAACTCAAACCGCCTGAAACACATTTTTTTGTTGTTGTAAATATGATTTTATTGTTTGTGAATAAGACATATTCCGGTGTATTTATTCAACAACGAGACTCGCAGGTCTCAAGCGCATTCTCAGTCGTATACATATTCAGTGTGTTAGCTTTATAGATACGGGCACGTAGGCCCCATTTTCCCTGGGTCGCATATTGGTTCGCAGGCCTCAATTATTCCACTGCATTGTTGCGTCCTACCTAGTTCCCTGTAATAGGTCTGTTTTCCCACTACCTGGGTGGCAGTGTGGTTTGAGTGGGTCGTTAGCATTAGGGTTCTAGCTGTTTTAGAGCTCTATTCCTGTTGCTTCCCGGGGTCTATGCTATGTCAGTACTGACCCTGTGAGCTTATCTCGCCCACCTTCATGTGTTAACAACAAACCCAAATTATTGCCTCAATCGGTAAAATGTGTCCAGTACTGCATTCTGGCTTATAATTTATGGTAATATTTTACTATTTTCTCTGAAAGACATATTAGCTTTTCACTAAACTTGAAATTGTGGATACTTGTCAAAAACACTATATTTTTTGGCCTAAACTGCTACACTGTAAAAAAAAATAAAAAATTACAACTTGGTTTTCAGTTTGACAATTTTGGCCAGAATTGTGCATTTTCCTCAGCAAATCTCCACAATTTGTCATTTAGTCAAGAAAGCCCCGCGTAGGGTTATTATTCTGTATTTACCCTAACCTTTTTTTGACAGGTCACCATGGCATTCAGTGGGTTAAAACATTAACCCAGTGTTTTCTTCTGTTTCAGTTATTACTGCCCTCGCAGCAGGATGAGAACATGATCTTAGTCTGGAGCTTTTGAAAGTCATCAAAGCTCTGAGCTTTTCAATGAGTGTCACGGGATACTTAACAGGTCATGATAGCTATAATGGAACGTGCATGAAATTTTTTTTCTAGATGTTGTAGTACACAGCTTAGCATGAACAGAACGGGCGCTCTACAGCAAATACAGATGTATCCTAAGCTATGTTATTGGATTGCATGCAAAGGTATTTTATGTTAAGTCCATTATTCAACAGGGCATTCTACAATTTTGTTTTCAGGTTCTAACAAAAATGTTAAAAAAAAAAAATCCAAACATTTATAATTAATTCATTTTTACTCCATTCAAAGCAATGATAGCAGTGGGACATACATTTAATAGACTAAGTGAATTGCCCATTATGTAAGTTATTTGAAATAACTCTGAAATGGCATAGCTGCATTTATGGCTTTTTTCATGGGTTTTTTTTTTTAAGGGGGGGATGGAGATTAAAAAGCCGAGATGTGGCTCAGAAACCACAAGCAGGGTAGCCTTATAGGAACAAGCAGGTTTGGACATTATCTCCTTGTTTTGATTTTTGTGCACTTTCAAGAAAAAATAATAATTCGTGAGAAAAATTCTGGCAAAACTAGCTTGGGTGAGTTTTCTACAGATCTACTGCTGAGAACTAAACCAGAAAATGCTATTTCTTCCTAGGAAAATTAGATAGCTACTGGATACCATATACTCTATTGCAAGTATTCTATATGTGTGTGGTGGTATTGTATCACTACTGTCACTGTCTTTGAAAAAAACTCATTCTTTCTCATCAAACAGAGTCCAAGGATGGTCCATTCGAGGGGCACAGAATGAACTTTGCACTAGGGGGGTCCATTCTAGTCTGACTAAAAGGCAGCTACTCTCTGTTGACATATGCCTAATACAGAGGCTGGGATTGCAGTGGGAAAAGCGTTTTTGAAAACATCCTTGCTTGCTTAATGCAGTATACTTAAGTTTCCAGTTTCCTGAGAATATCTTTGCATATATAGCCCTTAAATAAATTTTTCTTTTGTTTGCTTTTTACTTGTTTTCAATTGAATTTGCATAATATAGATATAGAAAAAAATGTTTCCTTTATATGTGTCACTTACATAAGAGAAACAAATCTTAAAATGGACACCAAAACAATTTTAGTTTAATAAAGCAGTTTTGTGTATAGATCATGATTCTGAAGTTTCACTGCTCAATTATCTGCTATTTAAGAGTTAAATCACTTTTAATTTCTGTCAATGCAGCCCTAGTCACTCTTCCATGGCTGTGACTCACACAGACTGCATGGAAACAAAATGGTTGCATTTTCAAACACATCTTAACATACTTTAACACTTTTTATCTCCTGCTCTGTAAATTGAACTCTAATCAAGCACAGGGGGGTCTAACAAGCTATTAACAGAGCAGGAGATAAAATATTCTAAAGTAAAGAGAATATGCAATAAAGGTAGTATAAACAGGAAGTCTTAAAGGACCACTATAGTGCCAGGAAAACAAACTAGTTTTCTTGGCACTATAGTGCCCCGAGGGTGCCCCCACCCTCAGGGTCCCCCTCCCGCCGGGCTCTAGGGTGAGGAAGGGATTAAACTTACCTCTTTCTCCAGCGCCGGGCCGGGAGGTCTCCTCCTCCTCTCCGCCTCCTCTCCTCCTCCTCGGCTGAATGAGCATGTGCGGCAAGAGCTGCGTGCGCATTCAGCCAGTCCATAGGAAAGCATTCTCAATGCTTTCCTATGGACGTTGGCGTCTTCTCACTGTGAAAATCACAGTGAGAAGCATGCAAGTGCCTCTAACAGCTGTCAATGAGACAGCTACTAGAGGCTGGATTAACCCTATAGTAAACATAGCAGTTTCTCTGAAACTGCTATGTTTACAGCAGGCAGGGTTAATCCTAGATGGACCTGGCACCCAGACCACTTCATTAAGCTGAAGTGGTCTGGGTGCCTATAGTGGTCCTTTAAGGAAGGCTGTGTAAGTCACATGCAGGAAACTGTGCCTATGGCTGCATAAAAAAAGCGATTTAACTCTTAAATTGCAGCGAATTGAGCAATGAAACTGCAGGAGCATGGTCTATACACCAAAACTGCTTTATTAAGCTAAAGTTGTTTTGGTGTCTATAGTGTCCCTTTAAGGCGGGTTTCAGCCTTTGCTAGCTTCAGAAAAAATATTCATTGTTTCTTTTAAATGTAAACATAGGCTTTTAAATTTAATTAAACAGTAAAACCAGTACTATGATTACAAGAATGTAAATACAGTTCCCTATTAAAGACTGATGTAGTGGAGAACGGTTCTAACATGGCTTGACTACTTACAATAGGGGTGCATCATCACACTTTCAACAGAAAAACCACTACAGCACTATAAAGGATGAATAATTCAAAAATTTAAATTGTGAAGATTTACATAATTACAAAGTTTGTCTGAAAAGCAAGCAGTCTTTGTTTTTTTGTTTTTTTTTTATATTATGTTCATATTCTAGCTAAACATTTTTTGTTTCAAATAACTGTTCAGCCAATATCTTTTCAAGCAAAATGTAATTGGTACAGAAGAGGTTATACATCATTGCCAGTCCTCCTTATGATTATGAGTAGCAAGCTAAGGGAATCTGCTGTATAATATCTTCTCATACTGGTATATTTTAGAATGTACTTAAAGCACCATAACCACTTTGAGTTTTAATTAAACACTGTTAATACTGAGTTTAACCACTTGTAACTCCACCTCTGGCTGCATCATGTAGTGTAGTCAGTCAGCCTGCAAAAAGAGTTACCTGGTTGGCTAATGTCAGTTCTGTGCAAATTTTGATGCACAAATACTTATTTATTTCCTGAGCAGTCAGCCGATGCTCTCAGCCAATCAATGAGCTACACAATCAACATCTGACTTATGCAGCTCATTAGCAACCAGATGTCATAAAATGTATTATGTTATTATTTATATAGTGCCAACAAATTCCGCAGCGCTTTACAGTGGGTGGACGAACAGACATGTAGTTGTAGCCGGACAAATTGGACACACAGGAACAGATGGGTTGAGGGCCCTGCTCAATGAGCTTACATGCTAAAAGGAGTGGGGTAAAGTGACACAAAAGGTATGGATAGTATTAGACTAATGTTAGATTACTCCCTCCATTATAATTACCACAGTGGGTTGTAGTGGTTATGCTGTTTGGAGTAACCCTTTCCAGCACAGAATTGTGTTACTGTTTTGCCTCATTACAACCTTATACATACTAAGACTTGTCCTATCTGATAGACTTCCTTCACAAACTAACCTAGTGCTGTAGTGATTGAGTCCCACCCAAAAAATATTGATAAAGAAATAAGAAAGAAGAATGTGTGAGTAGTGAGTAGAAATTCATCAAAATTGTGAGCACACAATCTGATGAGTTGTCAACGCAGTTTATGCTTTTCTGTGTACTATTGCAATCCTCAGGTATTCTATGTGTCTTTAAGCCCTGTTGTGCAAGGATCAGGCTTTTATATGTGTCTTATGGTGTAGGAATGTAGAACACCAACAAATTTGAGCAATGTCTTAAGACAGTAGTTATTTTTGTTTTTATTTTGCACCACCACAAGTTTATTAACAATAAACAGCTAAAAGAAAATTATCGAAATGTCTACCAAGTGGGTGAGACTGTAACTTCGATTGTCCTTAATCAATAAAGAATTAGATATGGATATCCATTCTTCACTCAGACCTCACAATACCAAATTAGAATCGCCATCTCTCCAACTCTATATAGCACTCGGATGTTATTGAAATGCAGAAAATAGCCAGGTCCTTGGCAGGAAATACTTTTATTCACATTCAGAAAGAACTAACTGTAATAAGATATTTCCAAAATTGGAAAACATTTGACAATAAGCATCTGAAAACACAGCAGATCACGAGAGACCTGGCTGGAATGTTAGCTTTCAAAGATTGACCAATACTGACTATGCCTGCCTTGAAGTTTTGCAGGTTTATAGAAATTATTTTCCATGCTAATAAATACCACCCGAATTACAAGCCAATTTTGCAATTTGTTTTAAATGACATTTCCTTAAAGGAATACTCCAGGACACTGTGCCCCTATTGCAACTTAGTGCTGCAATGTAAAACATTGCAGTTCCAGAGAACTGCAATGTTTACATTGCAGCTCTAAGTCTGCTCTCTGTAGCTGTCTATCAGACAGCCACAGGGGGAGCTACCGGATTCATAATGGACTTTTGGTCTGTTATCTGACGCTGGACATCGTCACAGACCCCCAGCATCAGATTTTCCCCATAGGAAAGAATTTGATAATTCTTTCCTATGAAGTCTAATGTGCGTGTAGGCATTGTCGCACATGCGCATTAGGTCTCCCCCGCCGGCAGCAGTGTAGGAGCGTGGGTGGAGACCGACCCAGTGCCAGGGACATCGGCGCTGCATTCAAGTAAGTAACTGAACGGGTTTTAACCCCTTCAGCAAAATGGGATGGGGGCAGGAGGGAGGCTGGCACTGCAGGATTTTCCTGGCCCTGGAGAGTCCCTATAGCCATTATCCATATGGAAACTGGAGCAGTGATAGACAGTCCAAGTTATACAGGGCTGGTTTAACTAGATAGAAAAGTCTTCATTGTTCCAGACCAAGAGTAAAGATTGAAAATGTTTTCTCTAATTACAAGATCTCTTCAACATTGAATGGAACAAAGATGATGGAATGAAAGATAGCTTCTAATACCTTAGAGTACTTATTTTTTATTTCTTGTAAGCACTTTACTTATCATGTACAATTGTACATTGTTATTAATTCAGTTGGCAGATTGTTTTATTTTTAAATCCCTTACTACTCAATGGGTGACATCACACTGTTTATTAAAAACTGGCGGGTTATTCGATAAAGTGAAAATTCAAGGTCAATTCAAAGGGAATTTCAAATGTAAGGTCGAAATAGCTAAAGCTATGCTTTCAGTTCGTACATTCTTAAATTTGAAATTTACTTTCAGCGTTATCCACTAAAGCCCAAATGGCCCCATACTGCATGGGCAAAACCGTCAGTCTGCACAAGGAGCCATTCGGATTTTATAATTCAGACAATGTTAATAAAAATCACAGACATCCCAAGTTTCACGGGAGTTCCGGGAGTCTCCCACATTTTTAATACAGCTCCCTGACACCTGCAAACCATATCATATACCCTCGGAATCAAACGCACAATCTGACACAGTGTTTGTGTGTAATTTCCAGGATATTGGATATGATTTACCCCCCCCCTCCCCAGCCCCCTTAATACTTCCTAAACAGGTCTCCGGTCCTTTAAGAGCTGACCTGGCACCTGTGATAACAGCCAGCAGGGAGGAAGTGACAGCAGAAAACAAAGAAAATGAAAGCTTCACAGGAGGAATGGAGGGAGGAGGATGCAAGAGGCACAAACACGGCAGCATGGAGGCAGAGGAGAGGCTGGAGTGAGCTGCTGCTGTATGCTCACTCCCCTCAGCCAGAACATGAAGCAACCACCCTGGATACAAAGGTAAGCTAACAGGAGGGTGGCTGCAAATATATAAAGTATGACATGTATGCATGTCAGTGTGTGTCTGTCAAATTGTGTGTATCTGTGTATATATGTGTCTATATGTGCTAGTGTGTGCGGCAGTTTTTGGGGGCACCAAGGTCTCCTGCACAGATCCCATCTCCCCCTGCCTCCCTGACAGCCCCCCTCCCTGCATAGATCAACTCTCCCACTGCCTCACTGGCAGTCTCTCTCTCTCCCCTGCACAGATCCCCTCTCCCCCTCTCCCCCTGTCGCCTCGGCATAGGTCCACTCTCCCTCTGCCTCCGTGACAGTCCCCCTCTATCCCCTGCACAGATCTCCTCTCCCCTTGCCTCCCCTGCACAGATCCCCTCTCTACCGTGCACAGATCCCCTATCCCCATTCCTCCCTTGCACAGATCCTTTCTCCCCCTCCCTCCCCTGCACAGATCCCCTCTTCTCCTCCCTCCCCTGCACAGATCTCCTCTCTCCTTCTCTCCCCTGCACACATCCCCTCTCCCCCTGCCTACCATGCACAGATCTCCCATCCCTCCCCTGCACAGATCCCTTCTCTCCCTGCCTCCCCTGCAACCTGACAGTCCCCCTCAGTCCCCTGTACATACCCATCTCCCCCTGCCTCCCCTGCACAGATCCTCTCTCTCCCCTGCACAGATTCCTTCTCCCCCTCTCTGCCCTTCACAAACCCCCTCTCTCCCCTGAACATATCCTGTCTCCCTCTCCCTCTGCTGCACAGATCCCCGCTCCTTCCCCTGCACAGATTCCCCTCTCCCCTTCCCTCCCCTGCACACATCCTCTCCCCATGCCCCCTGCACAGACTCCCTCTCCCATGCCTACCCTGCAGACCCCCTCTCCCCATGCCTCCCCTGCACAGACCCCCTCTTCCCCTCCCTCCCCTGCACAGATCCCCTCTCCTCCTCCCTCCCCTGCACACATCCTCTCCCCCTCCATCCCCTGCACAAATCACCTCCATCCCCTTTCTCCCTGCCTCCCTTCCAACCTGACAGCCCCCCTCACTCCCCTGTACATACCCCTCTCCCCCTGCCTCCCCTGCACAGATCTTATCTCTCCCCTGAACAGATCCTCTCTCCCCCTCCCTCCCCTGCACAGATCTCATCTCCCTCTCCCTCCCCTGCACAGATCCCCTCCATCCATGCACAGATTAATATTTTATGGGATTAAATAAGACACCGATATTACAATGCTCAAGGTGTTTTACCTCCATATGTCCCCACGACTGGGTAGCCAATATTGCAAGAAAAGGCCCGTATCCCCAAGGGATGGGGCATGAAAAATAAGGGTGGAGACATAGTCCTCCCATACCCCCACCCGTGGAAATTGGGTGGGGGCTACTTTAACTATTATTGCTGAGGATAATATAATTAATGAAGAGGGATGCCACATGAACAGCGAATGGGGATTATAATATTAATAATAAAGGGGGTTCCTCCCTGGGCTACATTAAAAACTAATACATTTTCACCCATAGAGAAATCTCTGGTGAATGAATGTTGCTCATTGGTTTTTATAAGGAATCTATATATCCTTGTTTGGAGAATGTAAAGTTTCTCTCTGTGCTAACTACAATTTCACATGCAGTAAATTCAGCTAGACAGTGTCTGAATGAGCAGCACATATCATGATATTGCTCATGTTCCCAACCTAGCGGTACTTATTTAATTGGATGTTTTCTTACTTTTATTGGAGGGATCCGGCAGACAAGAAATATTTATGCAAGGTGTATTGGCCACAATTAGTTATGCTTTGGTTCTTACAACTGTATCTGGTCAATTTACTCCTACATATCATCCCAATCGGCAGGGAAGACAAAATTAACACAAACCACAATTAATTGTTCTTTCATTTCAGATGATTTAAACTTCATTGTATATTAGACATGTGCAATTCATTTCGTTCCGAATGTGAATTCGGACGAATTTCGGGCAATTCGGACATTCGGATACTTCCGAATGTCTGAATAGCTGAATTGCCGAAGGACAGTATTGCCGAAGTACTAATATACCTACCCATTGGAAGAATGAAGAATGTTACACTGTATACAAGTTTAAATAAAAAGTATACAGACATAGCCAGGATTCAGCTGTAAGCCTTTGCAACAATTAAGTAACACACATTCATATAAAATGTAAGTTACTTAGCCAGTCAATGGAATGACAGGAATAAATAAGTAGATAACATTCTAATTCCCACGGTATTAGGGACTAGCTGAAAGACCTAAATTGGCGGGTGGGGGCCCTAAAGTAAAATAATGGGGGACCTATTGTCCTCCACCTGGCCCCCACCCCTGAGCAGCGGGTGGGGGCCCTAAATTAGAATAAGGGGGTAGACCTATTGTCCTCTCCCCAGGCCCCCAGGCACCACCCCTGAGCGGCGGGTGGGGGCCCTAAAGTAAAATAAGGGGGGGACCTATTGTCCTTCCCCCGGCCCCCACCCCTATACGGTGAGTGGGGGCCCTAAATACCAATAAGCGGGGGTACCTATTGACCTCCCCCTGGCCTCCACCCCTGGACGGCAGGTGGGACCCCTAAATACCAATAAGGGGGGGGCTATTGTCTTCCCCCCTGGCCCCCACCCCTGAGTGGTGGGTGGGGGTCCTAAATTAGAATGGGGGGGCCTACAGAGCTCAGTCTGCGTGGAGCCCTCCATGGGTGAATAGGGATTATTTTTTTTGCGCTCAGGTTTTTTTTTTCAAAGTGCGACGGTTATTATCGATTTTTATTTGGCCTTTTTTGGGGCTGAAGAAAGACGATATTAGAAAAAATAAGACATCAAATGGTAATTTTTTTTTTATTTTTTTTTTACAGGTACCTAATTATTGCCCCCCCCCCATTATTTTTAGGGTGAAAGAGGTAGGTAGGGATTAATTATTTTTTGGGGGAGGGGGTGACTAGGGGTTTGGGGACCCCTAGTCACCTGGGGGGTTAAATTTTTATTTAGGGCCCCCATCCGTCACTCAGGTGTGGGGGCTGGGGGGAGGACAATAGGTCCCCCCTTATTGGTATTTAGGGTCCCCACCCACCACTCAGGGGTGGGAGCCAGAGGGGAGGCCCCCCTTATTCTAATTTAGGGCCCCCACCGACTGCTCAGGGGTGGGAGCCACACAATAGGTCCCCCCTTATTCTAATTTAGGGCCCCCACTGCTCAGGGTGGGGACCGAGGGAGGACAATAGGTATTTAGGGCCTCCCCCACCGCTGAGGGGTAGGGGCCAGGGTGGAGGACAATAGGTCCCCCCTTATTGGTATTTAGGGCCCCCACCCGCCGCTCAGGGTGAGGACGGAGGGAGGACAATAGGTATTTAGGGCCCCCACCCACCGCTGAAGGGTAGGGGCCAGGGTGGAGGACAATAGGTCCCCCCTTATTGGTATTTAGGGCCCCCACCCGCCGCTCGGGGTGGGGGCCAGGGGGGAGGACAATAGGTCACAGCCCTTATTTTACTTTAGGGCCCCCACCTGCCACTCAGCAGGGGTGGGGGCTGGGGGGAGGACAATAGTTCCCCCCCTTTTTCTGATTTAGGACCCCCACCCGCCACTCAGGGGTGGGGGCCAGGGGGGGCAATAGGTCCCCCCTTCAGCCTAAAACCGCCCACTTGCACGGCCCGGGTGGGGGATCGGGAGGGGGGGCACTTCTTTTTTTTTTTAACAGTGAACAGCCACAGGCTTAGTATTAGTAAATTTGGCTGAAAGACCAATTTAGGTCTTTCAGCCTTTTGGTAGATAACTCCCTAATACTGTGGGAATTAGGGAGTTATCTACTAAGCGGCTGCAAAAGAAGTGCAGAAGTCCAGAAATGCCGAAATTCTGAAGTGCCGAAGTTCCGAAGTGCCGAAGTGCCAAAGTGCCAAAGTGCCAAAGTTCAGAAGTGTCGAAGAGCCCAAGTGCCGAAGTTCCGACGTGCCTAACTGAACCGAAGTGCCGAACTGAACCAAAGTTCTAAAGTGTTGAAGTGTCGAAGTGCCCAAGTGCCGAATTGAACAGAAGTCCTGAAGTCTCGAATTTCGGAATGCCGAACCGAAAATTTTCCCCATGCACATCCCTATTGTATATGCAACATAATACATTTTCAGAACTTAATGGTGTGATGGGTACCTGGAAGAAAATTTTTAAGAGACTCTAAAATGTAAAAAAGTCAAACCAAAGATTAAATTTTTTATTATTTTGAATGTATTACTACCTTCTCTGTAAGGTATATTACAAGTCTTGCAATATATATATATATATATATATATATATATATATATAATACAAAGCTGTGCTAGTGATAACTATCTATTTGAATTGCCAGCACAATCTTGCAACCACTGGCAACAAAAGAATTAGAGTGAAATGGTGCACTTGATCTAGGTTTTAACAAAATATGATTCCTCACCATCTGAAAGATTGTTGGGGCACTTTATAGGGTTACTCCAAACAACATCACCACGACTGAGGAACAGGGCTAGAACACTCCTCAAATCAAAATCACTACACCAGGCTGTAGTGGTTATGGTGCATTGAGTAACCCTGTAAGTATGGTCGAATATATACTAACTTCTGCATCCTATGAACAATTGTGTTACATACAAAATGTGTAGGAATTAATCTTTCATTCAAAAAACATAGCATCATTATTTAAATAATGAAGCATCGTTGCTAAGAGTTTCATTGCCAGCGTTTCATTGGCACATCTTCAGAGCTTGCCACTTTTTGATGTTGTTTCATCATTTTAAAATATACCTTCAAGGGGTCCACTGGTCTAATCTTTTTTCAACCCAGCCCCAACTTAGGTAAATGTCTACAGTAATCCACAGTGACTACTTGGCGTATTCAGTTTTTGGCAAGGTACACAAGAATCCTGCCAAGTTCTTTAGTTCCCTTTACATACTCTTACAGGAGTGTTGTAATTTAAATATCAGTCAACAAAATATCACTCATAAATGAATATTGGTCTATTCTAACACAAAAAATATGCAATATCTCATAGAAATGCAAGTCTAAACGTGTACCTTAATTTGCTTGTTAAACAATTTTGGTGAAATAAATAAAATAAAATTCTATGCCATGCTTTTATTAGTATATAGGTATTTTGCACCTGGTACTTTATATGTCAATACTGTGTCTTTATTCTTTACCGATTCCATTACCATACATTTTATAGTATTATCCTTGTTTCTACTGTAGGTGTATTCTTGTTACAGACACTGTAAATAAAAAGCTCATATACTTAAAAGAAACACACACACACACACACACACAAAACATAGTTTTAAACTAGCTACATTATAGTTGTATAATAACTGTTAAAAGGAAGTCACGTTTAAAAAGTGTCATTTCTTATCAAACTACTTCTACTTTCCTGCTATACATTTTTCAAATAAGATAAGGTTCTTAACCCCTTCACTACTCTGCACTTTTCAGAAAAAGAACATTCTTTAACCCAACAGTTATTTACCAATTAATGAGGTTACAGACAGGAAAACAGAGCTGTAAATATATACAATGTCTTCCTCACATAGCCTATAATCGTCTCACCTATACAGTTGTGTATGTATATGTATATATCCCTATGTATATTGTATATGCTGCCACATTACCATGACACTACCCATGCCATATTATTCTCCCATTGCAGCCATGTTGCCATTTTGGACATACATACAAATAGACATGCACATACATCCAATGACACACACATACACAAACACACTGATGTACAATGACCCACAAACACAAACATACATTAACAGATACAGTCACACAATCACAGTGTGTCCGGCATTGTGTATTGTATAGTGTGTATGTACCTGAGAGTGTGTGTCAGGCAGTTAGTATACTTGTGTATCTGTGAGTGTATATCTGTGTGTATTTGTATCCATAACTGTGCCTGCCAAGCATATCTGTGTCTGTGTGTGTTTGTGTAACTCTGTGTCTGTGAGCATTTGTGTGGTGGGAGCTGTTTGCAGTGTGTGTGGGGCTGCTTGTGATCTTGCTGTGTGCATTGTATATTCGGTGGGGCTGTGATGTCTGTGTGAGGAGTAATTGTGTGAGTATGATATTTACCTTCTGTGAAGGGGTGCCTGGGTGCCTATGAGGGTGCTTAAGTCAGGATGTTTGTGACAGAGTGAGTGTGACATGGTGACTGTCGGTAATGGGATAGTGTGAGGGTGACTGTGACATTGTGACTGATTGTGTGTGTGGAGGAGGGGGTGATGTGTCATAGGGACTGATTGTGTGTTGGGGCGATGTGACAGAGTAACTGATTGTGTATGGAGGCAGGTTGTTGTGACATGTTAACTGAGTGGAGGGGTATCATGACAGGGGGATTGATTGTGTGTCTATGGGGAATGGGTTGCTTGACGGGGTGACTGTTTGGGGGTAGATTGTGTGTGGGGTGAATGTATTTCCTTGTTCAGACATAGTGCTCATTTTTTATATTTAGATGACCCCACCATCTGCTTACCTTTGTACAGTGAGCGAGGGATCTGATCACCTTACCCTGGTAGTCCAGCGTTTTCCCTGGTGATCCTTTGGGCTACCCGTGGAATCTGCTGAAAGCAGAACCCTCAAAATGCACCCTTACAGTCTCTGACCTGGAGGGATTATTTGCCAAGCACTACTCTGAGCCAGAGGCAGCATGCAGAGTGATCAGCAGAGTGCCGTGCAGGGAGATCTCTAGATCTTCCTACCAGCCAGTGTTACCGAAAAACAGTGATTGGATGTTTGCATTTTATATGTAAGAATTTTGACATTGCACACACAATAAATACAGTGTGCAGTACAAGGTCAATTTTTCTTATTTATTTAAGATACAAATGCATATGTAGAGAAGTGTCTTCCGGAACCAAAAGGTAAATGACATTAACAGCAAAAGAGGCAATTAGTGGAAAATGTATAGTACATTAGTTTTCTTTTGTTGTATATCATTCAACAGCTTCCAAAAAGAAAGCAATAATAAAGAAGCAACACACCCTTTTAATCACCAACTGTGGACACAGTGAGAATATGAAGAGTGAAAGCCATGATCAGACAATGTTTGGGTTCTGTAGGAGTCTCCTGCTTTTCTTGTAATGGAAAATTCATTTTCCTGATTGTAAGGCCCTTAGGCTGATGCATTACCTACATTACCATAAACATAATCAAGCACTTACTGATGTTAACTTAAAGGGACAGTAAAACCTTAATAATAGATAACAGTCAGGATGAGAAAAAAAAAAAACAATTAAATACAATATATGAACTTAACCTAGTATACTCATATTGGCATGGCTCCTAATGGGCTGAAGAACCAAGAGTTTATGACAGAAGATTGTGGTGCCCACGGGGGAAAGATTTAATCAGATATAATTTACTAATTGACTTCTACTGTAATTTAGGACCACCGGATGCCAAGGGGGATGTAAAAACATGCATCAAAATGATCATTTTTGCATTATTTTATGCAAAGGCCCTTGAAGATAAAAGAACCATTATAAATTAAAGTGCCACTGAGAAGTCAGAAGTTGACACCTGGCCTGTCAATAAGTTAACTTGTATTTTATTAACAGGCAGTTGTCACTATTTTCAAAAATACTTAGCTTAGTCTTAGCTTACTTAGTCTACACTTTCAAAATATTGTAAAAAAGGTGAAATACACAGTGAATCGATGTGTGTGGTAGCGGTGACCGCTACAAACCACCTGAGTGGAAACCCCTTATACCACTCTAAAGAATTAACAAAAATACTTTCAATAGGTGGATCACACGTCTGATGTATCTCCTTACAGCATCACCGGGAGAACTCCACCCTGCCCGTCTCAGCAAGGGCTGCTTTTGCTGGATACAATGTTACAGTAGAGAATGCTCTCTGCAGCGGTGAGACATTGCTGAGACAGGCAGGGTGGAGTTCTCCCGGTGATGCTGTAAGGACATACATCAGACGTGTAATCAACCTATTGTATGTATCTTTCAAAATATTACTTGGAAATATTAGATAAGCAAAGTATAAATAAAAATAGTGGAACTGTGATATATATAACTAAAATGATAAGTGAGTCACTGATTAATTCCAGTGTTTGTGTATTTGTGTGCTTTTTAAATATGTTCTATAGACAGTAGAGCTGGATACATGAAAGTGTTTTAGGATTGACAGTGGCATAACGGGGGTGGGGGAGGGGACGGTCCACTTTTTTATGTGCCACGAGGAGCAGGCCAATGGCCCATCACAGGGGGCCCAGAAGGTTGCCATCTGGGCACCAGAGGGCACCCCTAGAAGCGGACACTTATTTACCAACACAGAGGCACGTGCTTACCTGCATGGAAGGTGCTTACTCTGCCGAAATATACTGGAGGGGGGGAGAGAGAGGAGGCTGGCGGCAGGGGGGCACTGATATTCTTCTGGTTCCCGCTGCATATCCTCATGACTTCCAAGATGGAACTAGCACTTCAATGGAAGCCTAAAAACCTCCCTCGATTACAAAAGTAATATGCTGAGTACATGTGGTGGAAAAATATGAAGAAATTACTCATCGACTTCTAGGCTCCTCAGCCAAATTCAACAAAACATGGACCCCTGGACGTAATGGGCAAAGAACAGGGCAAATAGGCCATCAGGGTCTCACTCCCTCTCCCCTCCTACTCCTCTCCCTACAACTGTCCATACAGTTCTCATGTGTATCCCCTTATTTTACTGAGCCAACTCAAGAGCATACAAAGGGCTGAAAATGCAGCCCTAGCAACAAAATAGAGGGTTAAGGACCAGACACCTTCCAAAAATAACCATGCTCTAATAATCCCTACACCTATATCATGTTTGTTGAAGATGTTTGAAAGGATTAGCATGATATTTCCAATATGCAGCGCTTTTGTCAGATATTCTTTGTAAGTCAAGGAATAATTGCAATAACTGCACCATCCACTCATAATTGTGGTAAAATGCTCAAGTGAAGAAAATCAAAATGCATCTGGCAAATTCTCTTGGTTGTCATTTTTAAAAAAATTATTACTTTTGAGCATGTAGTTTAGTTTTTGAGACAGCTGTCAAACATAGAAACCAAGCATACTAGATATTGAAAACTGTTCCTCGTCATTGTCTGCTTGAAATTGTTCGGCGTTATATTAGCACGGGGTTATATACACTAAAGTGAGATTTCAGAGTGAATTACAAATAATAGGCCAAAGTAGCCAAACTGGAAGTAGAGCTAACTTGACAGGCTCTACAGATGATATGATGGGAGAGGAGTTGACGAAAGAGAATAATGCTTCTCCCCTGACATACACTTCACAGGACATGGCAGAAAAAAAATCCCTTTTGGTCAGACATGCAGTTTATCATTTGTGTCCTCACTGATTGCTGGCTTCCTCTACTCCCTGAGTATATCTACTAGATATGCTCCCAACCTCACTCCAGAAGCCAAGAAAGCATATAATCTTACCTATCTTATTACCTAAAAATATCAGTAAAATACTTATACATTATTTGTTTTCCCCTCAGGAGAGCCCAGCCCCTGACTACACACACAGTCACACTCCTAAAATTAAAGTGACCATTGTCCATTGAAATTTTTGAAGCATATTTGGATTCATACACACAATTTTCTCAGTAACAATTATGGAGGACTGACAAGAAAACTTTCCTTTTTTTTTTTTTTCAAAATAGCCTCACTGGAAAAATGGAAGTAGATTTAGTGATATCGTTAGTGAAAGTGCAGTTTTTTGCATTTTTTTCACACGTTTCACTGACGATATCATTGTTGTGATATATTTTACTCTTTTGAAACACTCATTTTTGTGTTCAGTGAAGTCTCCTGAGTATAGCAGTACCCCCCGTGTACAAGTTTAATGGTAACCCTAAACGCAATAATTCTAAGCACCCCTTATAACACAACTGGAACATCAATGTTCTAATCCTCAACTCTGAACAGCCTATGTAATCTAACTTTGACATCAACCCACCTTTTCAAATCCCTTAAACATTGCACCCAACTACATGGGAACTGGATATGTGCCCAAAATACCAACCAGTAGCATGTGCTGATCAAATCAACCTTGTAGTCCCTAAAATAGCCCAGAAAAAAATATTTACAGAACTGTTAAATAAAACATACTTCCAATAATATGTAAAAAAAAAAAAAGCTATAACAGTCCCTCAAATCTACTTTTTTTTTAGTAAAGGAACATTTTAACATAACTGAGAATTTAATATATTGAACTATTCCATGCTGTGATCCAAAAAACCCTAAAATCCTTTAGCCTATTTAAAGTAGACTCCAAATACCATAACCATTAAGCCCAGACATTGCCCCCCATTGTAAGGAGTCCAACTATTTTATTACGGTTTGATATCTCTGGTCCGTGGGTGCTGATCTCTGCTTGGACTACCTCAACCAAAAGTAATGCCCATCATTGGCTGAGATTAATCTTTCCAACTTGGATATACTGGATTAATAATTGCAATTTCCTTGACAAATTCCACCTTTCTAGGTTTAATGAGTTACCCTGATGAGTTGTTATACAACAATACAGAGTTCAAATGTTTGTATTTTTATTTTATGTCTAAAGCATTTGTTTCCAACAGAAGGCCAATTATAGGCCGAGGGCATCAGTTGACACTCTAAGCTTATCACTGGCATTGGCAGTGAAAGGCTTCCACTGTGAAGGCAGTGTCGGAGGAGTTGGTGCTGATGATTAGCACTGTTGAGAGCACGTTGGTGGTAAACTGTTTGTTAAAGGACCTTCTCACGATAATGACTTCCATGAGATGAAGATGCCCCTATTGACCCTTTAATGTTTCTGATGCTGTACTTGCATGGGTAAGCATCATCAGCAATGGGTACCTATGAGACCTGGAAGAGGATCTGCCAATCTTCCCATTCACAGTTCTTGAATGAGACGACATTCACTAGGTTTACCATACATCCGGATTTCCCTGAACATGTCGTGTTTTTGAAGGCAATGCTCATATTTGGAGGAGTTTCCAAATTTGAATTTCTTAGCATGGCGTTGACATCACTACCAAGCAGGCCGACATGTTCCAGCTGCCTTCGCTTCACATTTTTTTGGAGGAGGAGTGGGGATATCTGTGCAGGAGTTAGGCAGGCTAGGCAGAGAGGAGGCTAGCAAGAACATAATATATAGGGACATCATTTTTAGTTAGTGGGGTAATAGCTTCTCAATTAAAGTAAAGATCTGACTGCCATTCTGAGGTCAAGAGGGAATTTGTTCCTACTTTGTTGCAAAATTGGAAGTACTTCAAACTGTTTTTTTGTTGACTTCTTTTGGATCAACAGCAAAAACAAATGTGAGAAAGGCTGAATTTGATGGACGCACCTCTCTTTTCAGCTAGGTAACTATTTGAAGAAAAAAGTTATACCACACTCAATTGATTACAAAAAGTATTTATTAAATAGAAAAGTTATCAAGAAAGTTAATCAAGAAAAAATAAACTCTTGAAATTTTTCATCTTTTATGTTCGGTTCCTTTTTAAAAATCTATTTTGTATTCCTGTTTTGTATTTCTGTTTATTCACATGAAAACATATCTTCCGAAACATTAAACATTATATTTCCTTACTTCAAGTCCACCTTTTTAAAGGAACACTCCAAGGATCATAACCACCACATCCCTCTTAGCTATTTTTTTCAGAGCTGGAAACACCAGATGGAAATATAGGAGCACTTTAAGCAAATTGCTTTTAGTCATTGAAGAACTTGAGAGAAACTGTTTTGCATTAACTGACATCTGACTTATGCAGCTCAACAAATGCACTCAAAGGAGCCCAGGTAAGTGTCAAAGTGTGTTAAACTGGTACTTACTCTCTCATCCAAGGAGCCGGCACTGTACTGCAGGGCTTAGTTCAGTGATGCTAACAGAAGCCCCTTGCTGGAGCTTCTGGCTTTAGAGGATTATATGACCAGCACCAAGTGGACCCAAGGTAAGTTGTTAAACTATTCTCAAATGGTTTGACTACTTGTCCCAGGGGGACAGGAGGGAACCTCTGAAACCATTATGTTTATGGTGTTCTGAGTGTACCTTTCAGTAATGATATATTTAGAGTAGTTTCCATTTTCTTAAATATGAACATATATTTTGAAACTTCCATGTAGCAGTTAATTTGTTCCAATTAAAATTTTTGCAAGGGACAATGTAGGTTTCACATTTTTCTCATGTCCAGTATAGCACGGTGAACTGCAAGTATGAAAAGAGGAGCATAGACAGAAATGTATTCAACATAATTTGTCATTCATAATATATCTATCTATCAATATATATATATATATATATATATATATATATTTTTTTTTTTATTTACTTTTTAAAAATGTATTATTCTCATGGCTTTTCACAATCTGGTAATAACAGCTAACCATTTTGACATTTCATGCGCACAAGAACCCGTTTGGCTAAATTTCACGTCACAAATGAATGTATTTAATGAAAGAAGGATGCTAGATCAGGGAATACATTCCCATTGCACATCCATGGGGCTAACTGGGCATCCAGAACAGAGTTTAAGTGTTATGCAAATGTATGTCTAAATATTTGCTAATTTGTACGTGTTCTAAATACGTAGATAGGACAATTCATACATGAAAAAAGTTAAATTAAATAGGAATACCGTTCAATAAAAGCAAACAAGTAATTTTGAAAACTGTTTAATAATAAATAATGCTTCTCTTTTTTACAGTATAAACTATAAATATACCATGCAGTCCATATAATTTAAAATAATTTACAGGCTGAGGTAGGGGTGGGGAGGAGCTTGGGAGCAACTTAGGAGCGACCTTTCCTGCTTAGGACGCAGACACAAGCTGTATCAATCCGTATAAACCTCCATGCTGCTTGCTTCCCTTCCATGGTCAATGCTTTGACAAAGGTGTGCGTGGTGGTACAATAAGAGTTCCAATGCTTTGAATCAATCCCACGACATCCACCTGACACTGGCTTTGGGTCCATGCATTTGGTCTCAAAAAAGTACTGCTTGAAAACACTATTATTTATGTTCACTTCCCCCAAAACAGTCACCTCCTTTCCCTTAATGTCTGTGGCTGTGGTCTTCTCCCCAACCCACATGCTGACACTGTCACACACAGAGTACTCCCCTCGGTGAAGAACTGGATGCACCGTCCTCTTAGCTCGGATAGTCTTATTGAGAGACTCCTCATCATCCAAGTACTCCAAGTTCCGCCAGTCCTCAGATAGTGGAGGTGGCTGTGTGCTAAACAGAACTCTTGGAGAGCGAAATTTCCTTTTTCTGAAAAGTTTAGGGTCCACTGTAAAATTCTGAAAGTTTGAGGGTCCATTTACATCTATCTTCCCATGAGAACGATGAAGGGATTTAGTCCGATGTGTATGATGTGGAATGCGAGGTCTTGTAGAAGACCTTGCTGGAGCATGGTCCTTGGTCTTTGGTGCAGCCTGTATGCCAATCAAAAATGCTATAATCAGAGTGTAATATAACATGGACATTACTTTATCCACCTAGAAGAAAAAAAACAAACAATAAAACATACATTAAATATATTGTATTAAGAATTTATATTATTAAAATACTTCCTATTTTAAAACTATTGTAATCAGGAATCCGACAACTACCAGTCAAGACCTTCAGGTTATATTGCGTTTAAATATACTTTGCCATATAAAATGTTGCCATTTGTATGCCTTTCTGCAAATTATGTTAGAGTTCACTTCCCTGTCACCTAATTTTAGTAATGTGATGAGATTATCAATGGAAAAACTTGTGGTCTTGTTTGAAAAAATGGTCAAATATGTATGGCTATGCATGAGCAATTTGACTGCATTCCTGGGAATGTAGCGTTATAAAATGCCACCACAAAGTACAAATAATTCCCATGTGTTGAAATAATGCCTACATACTGTAAATAAATTTACACCAAATATATGTGCATGAAATAAAGCTTACAGGCTGCCAATGACTCTTTCATAAACATGTAGAGTGCTCAGAGCCCTCTTCGCCTCTCCCATCTTTCAGCTGGCAGAATCCAGCCATAAAATGTGACTCAACCATTGTGCATTTGGATCCAAACATATTGCAGTTTGACCAAATTTTGGGCGATTTGGTTAATTTCTACACCTCTGAGGGTATTTTGCAGCAATACCTGCCCACTTGCTTGTCTTTATTACAGAAAACAGTCAATGGATAGGGGAGTTATGATACCTCCCTTGCACTAACGTGGGGGTCATAGTGACACCACAGGCAATTTCCATTATATGCCTACTGGTTGCTAGATCCACCAGTGGGAAAATAGCTAATAACTTATTACACTCCACATGCTCAAGGTTACTGTGATTCAAGATATAGAAAATTATTGTAATTCTTTATTTCTTTTAAACAAGCATCAGCAGATTAATACTGTAACCTAAATGTATAGCTTCTATAAAATAGTTTTCTCTCTGCTAAGGTTTTAAAATATTTACATATAAAATATCACTTTGATTTTAATGTTTCCAAAGCTACAACTATTTTCCAATTTAAAACTATGTTTAAACTAAAAATAAAATGAGGAGAAAAGCTCAACTGATAGAGACACTAAGCCCTTTCTTAGAGATTAGTGAACGCTAAGAAGATTAAGATAAAACAGATATTTTGATAATAACCGCTGATGTCTGGGTGGAAATGACCACCTTTGATGTGCCACAGACTTATAAAATTCAGTTTTAGTAAGTCGTTTGTATGTGTACAAAAACATGTACTAAACTTCCCTGTTTTGTTTGTGTAAAAATATTCATGTAAAAACCTTTTTAAAAAGTTATCACAGAAGATTAATGGAGGATTCATCAAGGCAAAAACAGGTGCTAGGTTGGGGCAAAAAATAAGATACAATCACCATGGAATCCAGTAGAACATCCCTCAACATTTGATCAGTTTGCATTTAGATAGAACATGTTATTCATTAAGGAATATCCCGGGCACCATAAAAACATAATGAGAATTCCACTGGAGGTCCCAGCTGGAGGTCCCAGCTGGTCCTATCAGTAGCTCCATATCCTCAAAATGGAGTAAAATTGTGCCCAGTCTGAGGATTTCTGATTGTAACCTCAGACTTAAATAGAATTAGCTGGGCAGAGCTAAGAAGCACTGATCTGAAAACTTTGGGGTTACACATTTTATGATTTCATCTCCATACTCCATTTTCTAGAACTTATTTGGGGTGGCTAAGAATGTAAATACACTATTTTTATTTTATCTATTCATTTTGATGTTGGACATGAGCTAGTGAAGTAGAATTGGTATTTTGTTGTCGATTAAGTGTCTTTTGGTCACATATTACACAAAATGAGGGTATTTGGATAGCCCCTGCTCCAACTATATAGAGGTAAACCGGTATGTATGCCCGGGGACATGGTGATCCCTAGCCACAGTGAGTATAATGGCAGGAGAGGGAAGTGGCACTTAGAACCAATGTACCTTGGTCTAGGTATGTGTAAAATGGGGCTCAGAGACTCAAGTCCAGGAATATATATCACTGCTCAATACTAATGTACCTTTTTAATTTTTTTTTTTTACGTTTATTCGTTTTTTCTTAATTTTAGCTATTATCCAGTGTTTCTAACCAGAAGTAATGCAGTAACATGAAAAAATGTAAATCCCAATAGCAGCAGAATTAATCTGTAATTTTGAAAACTGACATCCCCTTGAAGGAAAAGAAAAACGTGTGTTGTTATTTTGCGTAAATAAATAATTTGTTTTGTGTAAATAAATACAATTTAAATAACTGGTTTGGAAGACACGAGAAAAATTGTAAAGCCCATCTGTGAATTAAGAAGTGAATCCATTGAACAATAATATAGATATTGAAATGTTCTAAATCTGTCCATCATCTGCAAGATAATACAAAGCAATTTTTCCCTCGAAACCATAATCCTATAAATTTGGTTCAATCCTATAATCCCTTCGCTGGCAAAAGCATACTGGCATCTCAAAACAAAAGACACTGAATATATTTGTTTTAGATTAACCTGGATGATTATTTTCTGCCAAATATATCCAACATATATTAAATAGTTGATAACCTTTTTGGCCAATGTAATCATTTTCAGATGACACTGAATGCATGTGTTTTTTGTGTTTTTTAAAATATAGAACTAGTGACCTACTTTTCACGAGGAAGCGATTATCAAGGCTAAAGATTCCTGAGCAGTTTTATATGCCACATCAAACGCTCTATGATGTTTTGTTTCTACGAACATAGTGTTTGGGACACGCTATACTGTAATGCAGAACAGGTTCCATAACAAAACTGATCTAGTATATGTCAAAAATATCACACAAACATATATTTATATGAGTCTGAATTTTATTTTGCATATTTTTAAAAAATTCTTTTTACTATTCTGCTGGTATAAAAGAAAGTTATTATACATACTTCCGCATTTACCTTTAATTCATTCTAGTATGTTTTTAGCTCATAAAAGCGTAGTGTTGTACAGGAATGCACTATGTTAACAACTTGTCATTCACACAAAGCATAAATCTATAATGTAAGAATGTTTTATGAATGCATTATTTACTGCAACATTCTGGAACACATCTTTGCTCCTGAAAATCTCCAGCAGATTTCATCGCATTAACCCAAATAATAAGAAAACGGCAAATATTCAAGGAAACTCTCATTGCGCATCATAGAAACTTCAATTTAAAGAGACAGTTATTAGGTGCTACTGAAGACCTAAAAGCAATTCCTCTCTGTACATTTGTAGATCACTAATTATATATGTCCATGCTACTTCAAGTTTTTTTTACAAATAGTCACGAAGATCTGGCTTGGTGACTATAATCTTTTAGTTTACCATCATTAAGCTTATTTCGAACACCTTTGAGAGAACAGCTACCCTTTATCCCATGTTAGGAAAAAGTATTTATGCTCTTACGAAATGCTGACTTACCAGCTACAACGTGTCAGCACGCTATTAAATTATACGGGGAGGATACAAAATAGAACAATCATTAGACAAAGAGTGGTGTTGATTTTAGTAAACACATGCTTTGCAGCAAAAGCCATGCCATCAACAACACCCATCTTTTAAATATATCACCATGAGACTTATAACAAATGGTGACAGTATCTTAATTATCACAATAATGCACTTCCCGCCAGGACATCCAAATGCTGAGTGACATTTGACATTCAGAATATGGAAATTTACTGCTTGCTTCTAAACCTTAATGCCACATCCAATACTCTAAAATACATAGTTGTAACCTGAAAATGGATGGAAGTTGCTTGACTTTGAAACGCGGCTATCAACCGGTCACTTTATTTTAGATTAACTGCAGACAGGTAAGGTAGACACGCTCTGGCCATTATAGCAAAATGTGGAGACCATCAAGGTTCATCTCTTTTACTCAGTACTACAGTATTCAAACCAATAGCACACCATAACCTTGACTTGATTCTCTCTATGATAGTATACCAGATGACTCGTTCTCTGCACGAGCATCCTAGAGTACTAAAGCCATAATCAACCTTGGAAAGTCAGTTTCACTACATATGTAATTAGATGATAAAAATTCACTGGATACTAGTGAAGATTCTGGAAGCTTACATTTACTTGTTTCTTGTGTCACCTCTACTGTGCAAAAGTTTCTCCATACATTCAATACCTCTAAAATACTCAGGAAAAATATATGTACTGCATAAGCATTTGGGAGCTATTCTTTTGCCTAGAGTCATAAGATAGTGTAAACTTCAAGAACTATATGTAGATATAGTTTATTATAAAGTTAATGCTAGCCCTGCTAGCTTTTGTGAGTACGTATGGACTATGTAGATATTTTATACCATACCTTTGAGTTTTCAAAAGGGAAACCTGCTCCGTCTTTATTGCGTCCAGACGCTGAGCTGAGTTGAGGCCCAGCATACCATCAGTACAAGGTGCAGTCTAGATAATGATTTGCTGTAGAAATAAAGAAATATTCACTCAATTTCAGATTGCATCAGATAATAAACTCCTTAATACACAGTAATGAGATTATAAAGTTCTACATAAGAGAACATTTAAATAACACATGATGAACCACACTGTCTAGACTGTATAGGCCTTTAAAATATATATATACAAATTTTTCAATACCTATAACTATATTTCTAACATGGAGTCAAACATGGCACTCAACAAACCCCTAGTCAGTTCAGGTATTTCAAGTGTTCCAGCTCAAGCACACCTGGTGCAACTAATGAAGCCCTTGATTAGTTGCATCAGGTGTGCTTGACACAACACCGGTTTTGTATATTTGTGCTGTTGTAAGGGATTCCATTCAGGGGGTTGAATAACTTTCAGACTGGAGAAGTCATTATAAGTTGCATTTTCAGTTGCATTTGAGGAAACAACGTGACACATTCGTGTTGAGCTATTTCAATAGATTTTGTTTGTTCTGTTCATTGTTTTTTTAATGGGGGTTGAATAATTTGGATTACCAGTATATACATTTATATCTCTATATTTATAATATATACACACATATACATACAGTTATAAAATATACAAACTTTTGCCCAAATGCTTCCTCTGTAACGTTTGCCCAAATGTTCCCAGTCATTTCTTCTTTGAATAGTAATATATATGTATAGTTATTACAATAAGTCAAATGAGTAATCCTTAGATCTTCATTGTGTATAGAGAGATATTGGTTATAGCTTTATTATATTAACTGTGAGAGGATGCAATATCAGAGTTCCATCCATGGTGTAAAAAAATAAGTGATGAGTGATGGGGAAAAAGAAAAGATAATTAATGGCTAGGTAACAGTCACTGAATGGTTATTTTTTTCACAGATTAAGTGAGAAGTGACTGATAGAGGGGATAAAAGGAGGGGCAGTAAAACACCCATGTTTATTTATAATATATTTAATAAAATTATACATTTCAAAAAATATTTCTTTCTTACTGCTCTTCCTCGTTTTCTCTGCATTGGTTACTTTTTCTTACTTGATCTGTGAACCAAATACCATGAAATTGCGCATACTGTGAAATATATACATACTATTTATATCATATACATATTTTACAGTACCTCTAGTGGCCCATTTTTGTGCTTCTTTTTTATGTTTGTCAGAAACATTTTCCTGAATATTTTCTATGGACAATATTCAAACGAGTCAGATCATCAAATGTGTCAGAGGTCCTGATCTAATTTAATTTTTGAAAAAAATGTTTTTGCCGATCCAAATTTTCTCGCTATGCACAAGTCTTTATCACACTATTTTGTAATAAAGAGTCAGAAAACGAGAATGAAAACGATTTCCCAAAAATTTTAGTTACTGAAGGAGATTTTTTTCTTTCCGATCCAGAGCTCTTTCTGCTCTGGAGCCAGAGGAAATGATTTGATTTCACTCTCCTGTTTTTATTGGAGTTGTTAACTGCCTGCATGCTCACAATGTCTCGTTCTGATGCCAAATCTCAATTTCTAAAAAACATCCAAAAATGTAGACAAGCTATATTAGTTCTTACTAATGTCGTGTGTCCCTTAGACAGCCTATGATCATGGTTACAGGTGTGTTTCTGATATCTGTATATGGACAAAACATCATAGGACTTGGATACGGACTTGTTTATAATCATACCTTCATTAACTACTCCTTTTGAACACACTATTTAGCAGTGGTTAAGTAGCCCCTAAATATAGTAGCCCTATAATATATAGCTGAAGGGGGGTGAAGGGCTGCCTAGCTTGTGTTTGTGATAACAAAAGTGCTCATTAATTCATATGCAAAGTTAGCCCAGTGCTGTTGCATATGATATCATGCATGTGAACACATATGAATACATAAAAGGACACTATAGGCACCCAGACCACGTCAGCTCATTGAGGTTATCAGGGTGCATAGTTCCAGGTCCTTTAACCACTTCAGGACGGGTGACGGACGAGGTCCGTCACACAGGGGAGACCCTTAACGACGGGTGACGGACCTCGTCCGTCACGCGGTAAAATTAACCCCGGATCGCCGCTATCGCGACGATCGCGGGGTTAATGGTGCTCCCGGTATGCCTCTGCATTAGAGGCATACCGGGAGCACCCGGTCAGTCTGCCCAGCACATGTGCTCGCTCTGACCACAAGTCTGAGCGAGCACATGTGCTCTCTATACTCACCTACCGGCTCCCTGCACTTCCGGGTTCTGTGTGAAGTGCAGGGAGCCGGATCAGTGCTGATCCTGCCCCCTGCTGTAAAAAAAAAATAAAGTTTATTTAAAGTGAGAGGATGCAATAATAAAAAATTAACCCCTTCCCTGCCAATTGATCACTGACTACAGTGATCAATTGGCAGGGATTACATTTTACTATGATCTGATTTTTTTTTTAACCCTCAGGGGTTAAATTAATCAAATTAATTAATTAAATTATTTTTTAATTATATATTTAGATAGCTGGGGTGGGTGGAAGTTAGTGGGGAATTGGGGGATCTGGCGTTAGGCTAACTAGGGGTTAACGTTAAAAAAAGTTTTAAAAGAAACTTTAAAAAGTTAAAAATTAAGCTTAAAAAAATGTTTTAATAACATTTAAGTAAAAAAACAAAACAAAAAAAACACACTTTACCTAGTCCAAATAAAAATTAACCCCTTCCCTGCCAGTCGATCACTGCCTACAGCGATCAAATAGAGATCACGGTATTATACTGTGATCTAATTTTTTTTAACCCCTGAGGATTAACTTTTTATTTATTTTTTAACCCTCAGGGGTTCAATTTATTTAATTAATTAATTTAAATATTTTATAACTATATATTTTGCTAGCTGGGGTGGGTGGGAGTTATGGGGAATTTACTGTTACTGCTGCGTACTGCTAGTTAGGGGTTAACGGTAAAAAAAAAAGCTTAGAAAAATGTTAAATCTGTAAAAAAGTTTTAAGAAAGTTTAGGAAAGTTTAAAAAAAATTTATAAGCAAAACAAAAGTTTAAAAACTAGTTTTTAAAAGTAAAAAGTTATAAAAAGTAAAAAAATACATTTTAAAAACGCTCATTACCACTACACCTGGAACAAACTAGAGAAAAAAATTATCCCATGCCAAGGTTCAAAATATGCCTTTTGAATCACCCCAGGGTGTATTCTTTAATAAATAGTATGGGTTTGTGGGGAAGTTTCAATAACCAACCGTCTAAACTACTCCAAATTGGAACATGGACACAGCGTAAAACTTCAAAGTTAGAAAAAACTGAATGGCTGCGTCTCAAATGCGCCCCTTCAACATCCACATATACCTGGCAAAGGTACATACGGGGGTATTGCTGTACTCAGCCGACATAGCTGAGCAACATATGAAGTATTATACAGTCGTAGCACACATAAGGTTTGCAAAATATATTGTGCAAACTCACTTTGTATGTCAAAAAGGCAGAAAAATGCTTATTACCACTACACTTGGTACAAGCTAGCGGAAAAATGATCCCACGCTGAGGTTCAAAATATGCCTTTTTGAAATACCCTGGGATGTCTTCTTTAAGAAATGGTATGGCTTTATGGGGAATTTGGATTATATAGCCTGGTAAAATACTCTAAAATGGGACATAGGCACAGCATAAAAATTCAAGGTTTGAAAAAAACTGGAATGGCTGTGTCCCAAATGTGCCCCTCCGATGTCCACACATACCTGGCAAAGGTACATACGGGGGTATTGCTGTACTCAGTCGACATAGCTGAGCAACATATGAACTATTATACAGTCGTAGCACACATAAGGTTTGCAAAATATACTGTGCAAACTCACTTTGTATGTCAAAAGGCAGAAAAAACGCTTATTACCACTACATCTGGTACAAGCTAGCGGAAAAATGATCCCACGCTAAGGTTCAAACTATACCTTTTGAAACACCCTGGGGTGTCTACTTTAAGAAATGGTAGGCCTTTGTGGGGTAGTTTGAATTTAAAACCTGCGAAGATGCTTGGAAATTGCACATAGGCCCAGCGTCAAAATTCAAAGTTTGGTAAAAACGGATATGGCTTGGTCTCCTATATGGCACTGTAGCTTCACGAAATAGTGCCAAAGACATTCATTGGGGGTGTCTTTTTACTCAGAAGACTTAGCTGAGCATAATTTGGGAGGTTTGAACTTAGTGGCATATATGAAATATACAAAACGCCCAGCAAAAATGCAATCCGTATGTAAAAAATGCACAAAGTTATTTTTTACCACATACTTTGGCATATATTGGTGAAAAAATGGGGGCATGTTAAGGCACAATATGCACCTTATAAGATACCCTGGAGTGTCTACTTTTACAAATGGTAGGCCTTTGTGGGGGGTTTTTGAACAGTCAAACTGTTATAATACCCCAAATGGAAGCTAAGGCTCATTAAATCCATCTCTCAAAATTCTACTGTGAATACTGTAAAGGACAGGTCTCCTATATGGCACTGTAGCTTCACGAAATAGTGCCAAAGACATTCATATGGGGTGTCATTTTACTCAGAAGACTTAGCTGAGCATAATTTGGGGGGTTTGAACTTAGTGGCACATATGAAATATACAAAACGCCCAGCAAAAATGCAATCCGTATGTAAAAAATGCACAAAATTATTTTTTACCACATACTTTGGCATATATTGGTGAAAAAATGGGGGCATGTTAAGGCACAATATGCACCTTATAAGATACCCTGGAGTGTCTACTTTTACAAATGGTAGGCCTTTGTGGGGGGTTTTGAACAGCCAAACTGTTATAATACCCCAAAATGGAAGCTAAGGCTCATTAAATCCATCTCTCAAAATTCTACTGTGAATACTGAAAAGGACAGGTATCCTGTATGGCACTGTAACTTCACGAAATAGTGCAAAAGACATACAATGGGGGTGTCATTTTACTCAGCAGATGTAACTGAACACAAAATAAAACTTTGTACAGGAATAGCACACACCAATTTTACAAAATATACACGAGAATTTCTCTGTTATAAGTTTGTGTGCCAAAAACCAAAAAGAACACAATTTTACTCCAATATTTAGCAGAGGTTGGCGGTGAAATGGCTACGTAGAAAGTGTCAAAACAACCTTAGGTAAATGGCCCGTGATGTCTACTTTATATAAATATATACTTTTGTGTGGCAATTTTGTTTTCTTTTATGGCTATTAAGCTTACAAGACAAACATACCAAATTCTAGAATTGCTCCACATTAAAAAGTTTATTTTACTCCTTGTGCTTTATGACCTGTAACTACCAAAAAAAAACTTAAAATCCCAGACACATTATATATTCTGTAAATCAGAACAAATAAATAAATTTATTTTTAATTACTTTCCTTAACCTGCACTAATTATGCACACATTATTATTGCAAAAACTGTAAAAAAAAACAATATTTTTCATTTTTTTTGCATTTTTTCTGTATTTTTTTTTATAATAAGTAAGCATTTATATATATATATATATATATGTTATATCAAATTAAAGCCCTTTCTGTCCTTTAAAAAACAGTATATAATATGTGTCGGTGCAATAAATGAGAGAGATGCAAATTGCAGTTGAACGCAAACAGCAAGAAAATGCAAAAATTGCTTGTGTCATTAAGCGTAAGTCAAGCTTCTGAAGCTGTGTCCTTAAGGGGTTAACCCTGCAAAGGTAATTATTGCAGTTTTTAATAACAACATTGTTTTCCTGGCACTATAGTTTCCCTTTAATACAAGTATTATTGCGGTGAACTGTCATATGCAGTCATATATAGGGATTTGTTCCAGCATAGGACTGTTCATCTAACAGAGGGACATTGGCAAGCTATGGTGCTGCTTTGTGAATTTAGTGATAGGCTTTATTGAGAACAGAATTAGCACTGTGCTTGAAGTATTTTAGTTAAGTTTAGTGCGCAGGCCGAAAGTGGGCAACAACGAGGGGGTGAGCACATCTATTAAAGGATTAGATCCACCCATAAAGTTAGCAGGTCACCGTGGCATGTGTGCCTGCCAGACCGACTAAAAGCTTCCCTGGCTGGCCCACGCAGAGCAGACCATGCATGGTCCGAGGGCCCTGCCTTATGTTTCATGTGAGACAGCCACATACTGCATTTTGAAATCTGACTGTCACGTAATTTAATAGTGGACCTGCTAGGTATATTTCAGAATGTTGGACATATACAGGGATCCAGGACAAGAGCTTAAAATGTGATGTTGTACTGACAAACATGGAACACTCAGTTACTCTGTAGACTAAGCAAATACTATCTTTAACCATATCCAGGAAGAGATGCAAAGCCAGTTGACCACTCATGGACAGCTGATTCTTATAAATGCAACTCATCAACTCCCCCCCCCCCCCTTTTAAGAATAGTTATAGAAGTAGGATGACAGAGTGCTGCCCTCACCTCTGTGCCATTGGGTACCATGAGACCAACTGGTATCCATAATGGGCTGATCCAAACACACTACAACACACACAGCAACTCTTGTTATGAAGGAGTTAAAAGATCCATAATGATCCAAACGTGTAGTGAGAACAAACATTGCCTCTGATTATAGGCATTCTGGGAAAAAAAAACGCCCTGTTCTTTAACACTGAAATACAGTTTTTCTTCTTAAGAATTGTGTTCTTTATAGACTGTAATTCAATATGGTAGAGGTGATGTCAGTTCTTTGTTCTAGTCCAAATTAATAAGCAAGAATGGTTGAAAGTGGAGATTAAAGGATAGCCATTGCAAAAGTATTAATTGAAAACATATATATGTTTTCTACATGTGCATGTTAGGCCAGCCTTTGGATTACTTTGGGTAAGAGCCTCTTAAAAGGTCTGGTGGCAACAGACCAAACAGGTGGAGAAGACTCAATGTGATTGCTATAGATCATTGTCTCATTCCAGCCTAGGGAAACTTCATACTTTTGAAATAAACTGGTTTCAAAA